>OZ038519.1:57024956-57099956 GCA_964036315.1 Acanthosepion esculentum | reverse complement strand
AAACATTTCCCCAAATCTGAAACCAACTCACTTAGTAAAATATTTAACTCCAATACTCTTAAGTTAAGCTATAGTTGTGCAGATAACCTAGAGAAAATAATTAAAAAACATAACAATAGTATATTCAGCTTATTTTTTTTATATATTAGATCAAAGCAGGACTGCTTGGAGAATATAAATTATCAATTCTTTTTTCATTTGCTCATTTACCAAAAATCTGCTCCGAATCGTAAAATATAAAATGCACTCAAACTGATATTATTTAATCTGAAAAGCTTTTATGCATAAGATATAGTAAGGACACTATTGTCTTCAGAAAAAAAAATCGATAACAATGAATTTTTTCAATTTTTTTTTTTTTTTTTTTTGTAATAATTTATAAAGTTTTAAATCTTTTAAAATTCTGTACAGAAGGCTCTCGGTTTACGTCAGACCTGACGTACAGCGTTTCGTGGTTACAGCGCCATCTCCTATAATATGATACGTCGTCATGCGTCGCTTGTTGAGAAAAGCCGACGTTTGTTTCTTCACCGGCTGTACTCTATGTGCTACATTCGCTGTCTCTCATTTGTATTGTGTTTTGGGGGAACTTTCTGGGGGGCGGGAGCGACTTTTTTCGCTTCATTATGACTCCCAAGCGTAATTCAAACACGTGGCTGCTTATGTAGGTGAGTTCCGACCTACGTCGAAAATCAAGTTATGTCGCCCAGTAGGAACGGATCTCCGACGTAAGTCGAGGTTACCCTCCACCGCATTAATTATCAGCGTTTTAGATTATATAGGGTGACCCCAAAAAAACGGGAACTTTTTAACAATCCAATAAAACCAAGATTGATGGAAGAAAAATATTTACTTCATAGTAATTGAAACCTTAAAACATGCCATTTAAGAAACAATGAGGGAATTTTCATTTTTTTAAATTACGTCCGGTAGGTGGCGTCCTCCTGTACGAATGCATTCTTGAAATCTGCTGTTGAGATTGCTCATTGACTGCTGCATCATCTCAGCTGGGATACTGTGAATTTCATCTTAAATTCTCTGTTTTAACTCATCCAGAGTTCTTGGTCGAGTTGTGTAAACTTTACTCTTGAGATAGACCCACAAGAACAAATCACAAACGGATAAATCTGGCGATCTAGGGGGCCAGGCTACATTACCAAAACTTGAGATCACACGGTTACCGAACAATTCTCGTTACTAAAATGGCGAAATGTTTACTTTCTCAAGGTCACTGTCTCGCAGTGTTGCCACTTGCTCATGTCTTGCAAAACGAACTTAAAAATTTCCCGTTTTTTGGGGTCACCCTGTATTATTCTTAAGTGAAACTATATTTACTAATCATAAATTGAAAAATTTAATACAAATTGCCACACTCCAATATTTTAAAAATGATTTTGAATTTTTTTATTAGTGTATAAACGTGCCAACTTTTGTAAGTACGGTCGACCATTGGCGACATTATCAGAAAATAAGAACGATAACTAGATTAAATTTGAAGCCAACATTTCTAAAATTCTATAAAACGTTAGATTCCTGAGAAACTTTTCCTAATTTTTAAAGATTAATGAGTATTTAAAAATCATATAAGAAAGAAGTTCACGTCATATTTTGAAATTATGTTTTACAGATAAAGCCTCCATAGAACATTAGAACTGTCATCAGACTGTCAACATGTCAAATCAGTTACTGTCGGGTTAAAAACACAGTTACTGTCGAGTAAGAAAATGCATCCTGTGGTATTTTAAATTTCAAGTAAATATTATTTGATTTAAAACAGATTAATTATACTTTAAATCAGATAATATTCCACAAATAAAGTTTTCGAAACGTATATTTTATTTTTTGTAAGATTTTGAAACACGAGAACAAACGCGTTTACAAATGTCTCAAAAATGGACGACTTTGACGATGCTTTTGAAGAAAAATGAAAATCGATCCCGATCAATAACATTTCTGTTTGAAATACACCATAGCATATTGCCTACGGAAAATAATAAGCTTAATCCTGTAGCTTTCAATTAATGTTAAAATGAAAACTTCAAGAAAGCTTTTTTAATTTTTACAAACTTAGGTATCGCGAGTTTTTGTGGAACAACGGCCACCTGCGTAAATGCGAAGCTCTTCAGTAAAAATCAATGGAGCACTTTGGCTGCTTGGCGTTTGTTTACGTTTGTAAAAACAATACGCTAGATTTGGCTGTCGAGTGAAGATGGCTCAGTGGTAGCAGCGCTGACTGACACCAAATCGGTTGGTTTTCGATCCGTGCTGGAGACATTCTGAGTAACTGCGAAACAGTACTGTCTACGAATGATATATATATATATATATATATATATATAGGTATGTGTGTACACGCCTATATGTATGTATGTACGTGAAAATATTAATATTTGTTGTGTATACGTATGTGTTTTTGAACATAGAAATTTAGGTCCTTGCTAGTTTAGATAATCGTTATTTTAATATGTTTATATTGGATTCCTAACCTGTAGTCGATATTACCTTTGTCAAATTTTCTTGATTACACAGCGGCACCTTTTATAGAGGCCCTTCGTTTTTAGTTAACCCAGCCCACCTCCTCCCACCCCCTTTTTTCTTTTCCTCTCTGTCTCATTTTCAGAGCTTTACGATTTTATTGTCTATTGTGTGTGTATGTCACCAAGAAGTGTATACACTCTGCCGGTGTATCTTTAAAGTATCAGACATTTGAAAATATGCATATTTTTCTCACTTAAACCGTCTTTGCCTCTCACTTTTTAAAAACTTCTCTCTGTTAAATTTTAGTCCCCCCCCTTCATCTTTAGACCTTCCTATCCTTCTCTCGTCTGTGACCCCTACCTTTGGCTTTCATTTAATCTAGCATTCGCCCCACACTCTCTTACATACACTCTCACTAAATTCCCGGAGATGTTTTTACTGTTTTCTTTTTGAATTTGTAGGTCTGATGAATTGGATCGTATTACAATTCCAATGGAATAAATTTTGACCATGGAATATTAGTGTTTAAGTCTTTTTATTATATATATATATATATATATATATATATATATATATATATATATATATATATATATATATATATTGGGACATGTTTCATTGAATAATTTAGATAAGTTTTGTCTACTTATGTTTAATTGGCTCCTTTCTGTTATGGTCCAATATCCTCGCACCACGGTTATGGTCCAAGGTAGAACCAAGGAAGAACAACACGAACACAAGAGTAGAAAATAACAAAGATATATTACAACAGAAATATAATACAAGAAGTTGAAGGTGTTAGTATTAACTGTCAGTCTGGTTTAGAGTGAACTACTATGTCTTGACTCGTCAGGTCTCAACTCATTCCTCTTCCCTCTCTCTCAGAGAGGAGCAGTATTTATAGAGTCAGGAAGAGTCCATTATCGTTATAGGTAAGTTCCCATAACACTTTCATAAACAAGGACAAGATTTTTGGTGTCCTTATTAAAGGAAGTGGGAAAATCGCTTTGTTGATAATATAATTTTTTTGCAAGTACTAACGACATAGCACAACGTAATCATCAGGGTGTTGTTTATTTCAAGATAAATATTGTAGTGTTGATCATTTCAAAGACATAATTGCTGTTATTGTCTGAAAGTTAAATACTTGTATCAGTGAGGTGAAGAATGCTGAGTTGAAAACTGTGGTTGGCGTGAGAAACGCTTCAGAGGCGGTATCTAAGTATGGTGTTGTTGAAATAAGTATTAAAATTATTAGTACAAACCTCGATATTTTAAACGTTTTTTAAAACATTTCTGCACTATTCATAGTTAATTTTATTAAGATTTGGTTTTTCGTTTCAATTTTTTAATATAGATAACTTCAACAATTTTTAGTTATGTTTCATGAAAAAGTATAGATGAATTTTCGACCAGAATTTTTCTGAATTGCGAATATGGACAGGAATGCTGTTGTAAATGTTTAGAAATGTTGGACATATCATTCAAATGAAAAATCAGCCACTGAGACAACTTTGTTGTAGTGTGTTCAACATAAATATTATTTTTAGCGTTGGTAGGGCATTTATTTATAAACAATGTTGGTTTTCTGCAACACATTTGAAGGTGCGGAAGAGTCTTTACGAATGAATGAATTATATATACTAGATTTAATGTAGTACATAGTTAATTTTTTTTTTACTAGGATCGGAAGTGGATATATTAGTATTTATTATTTTTTTCAGGATATTTTCGTCTTGTTTATAACTAGAAGGTATTTAGTTGCGATATAAAAGATTAATATGTTTGAGTTTAGCTAAAGTAGTATCATATTCTACTTGCATCATATTAAAATTTGTTATAGGACATATTTTTTTGTTCATCAACAATATAATAAGGAAAGTTATTAATAAGATTTTGTTTTATATTTTTAGTATATGTGTGTGAATTTGTTTTATATTTATTAGTATATATATATGTGTGTGTGTGTGTGTGTGTGTGTGTGCGTGTGCGTGTCTGGGTGTATATGTTTGTGTGTGCAAATAGAGATGACATAGGGAGAAAATCGTTATGGTGATTTCGTTTCACTCAACAATCAATCTAACTATATATATATATATATATATATATATGTGTGTGTGTGTGTGTGTGTGTGTGTGTGTGTGTGTGTGTGTGTGTGTGTGTGTGTGTGTGTATGTATTTTATAGTAATTCATCGAGCTTAGAAGAATCCTCAACAGAATGCAGAAAGCACTGGACGGCCGTTTCGTCCTATCTGGGACTCATCAGCAGTGCGCATCCACTACCGAGAATCGAACCCGAACGCGAACGTCATACCAACTGTACCACGGGACTTGGTTACGCAGAAGACATAAACTAGACACTATATAGCGCCGCTACTCACTCAGTTCCGTTCACCGATACCCATCCAAGTATACAGAGTTATCCAGAGCCTAGTTTATATTTTCTTCGTCACCGTGTCCCGTGGTACAGTTAACATGACGTTCGCGTTGTATCAAAGAGATCCGGGTTCGATTCTCGGTAGTGGATGCGCACTGCTGATGAGTCCCAAATATAGGACGAAACGGACGTCCAGTGCTTTCTGCATTCTGTTGAGGATTCTAAGTTCGACGAATTACTATAAAATTAGCCTAAATCCCTGAATTAATTGCTTATATATATATATTCTACACCCCCATTTTTTTAATAATACATTTCCAAAGTTTTATCCAAAGGTTTTTTCCTTTTATTTTTTCCTTCCCTTGTTGCTTTTCATTTTATTTCATTCAATTATATTTTATTACTAAATATTCCTTTTTTTTCCTCCTCACGTTTTTGTCTCGTCAGATGTTATTCTAACTACAGCCCGTCTTTCTGAAATTGACAACTTGCTCGAATAATTTTCGTCTACATTCGCTACGTCTTCTCCACTCCACAACCTATAACTCTCTTCATCTATGTTTACAATCTTAACCCCGCCTACTAATATTAACACTTTTGCACAGATCATAATTTTAAATGTAAGTTTATTTTCATAAAAAATTTTGGCACAGACAGAGATCTTTTCTTTTTTTTTTTTTTTTTGATAATAATATGATTTCCACCAGAAAATACACCGTCTACAAAAACATCTTTCGGTGAATAATTCCCATTTCTTTATTCATTTCTCGGTTCGTGAATGAAGAACGCAGTTCTCTCCGAAAATTCCTGACTTAAACCCTTTCTCTCCGTGCTTCATTTCTGTTATATGGTTAATAATTAATATTTAATAAATATTACTCTTACTGATTCTATTGCTACCCTTTCGTTTTTCCTTGTTTTATTAATTAACCTATCAATATATATATATCGTTATGGTGATTTCGTTTCACTCAACAATCAATCTAACTATATATATATATATTCCTTACACCAAAACAACACATTCATACGTACCTTTCTTACTGCAATGACCATAATACCTCACTGTCTCTATGAAAAGCGAAAAGCTCATCCGAACAATTACCTTGAAAGTATTTATAGAAAAGGCAGGATGAGGAAACCTTACAAAGGTGTGAAAGTGACTGAAGCCGAGACGCCAGATCAGGGCCAATAATATTGCTAATATATATTTGTGAGTGTGTGTGTGTGTGTGTGTGTGTGTGTGTGTGTGTGTGTGTGTGTGTGAGTTAATATATATATATATAATTTGCTTGATACATAAATCTCTTGATTGAGTTGTTATTTTATTAGTTATGGTTAGTGTCGGAGTTAGCTCCTCCTGAGTTCCTTAATCCTTCAACAGGGGTCTCTCTCCCCTGGCTATAAATACTGGCTGACCCTTCGCCTCGATCTCTCTTTTTCCACTTAGGCCTTGGGCTGCCACCTCGCGTGGAGGTGGAGTAAATCAGGCTTTTCAACTAAAACACCAATATGTGACCTCTCACAGATACAACGTCTGGGAACACGCTAAGAACAATACACGTACGTACGAACACTCACGACACGCACACATAATTTCTCCATACAAACTTTATGTAACTGTCCATGCCTTTGTGTAACTTGTTATTAATATATATTTGTTTACATATATATATATCGGTCTTGTTTGTTTTCTTTGTCTGCTTTGGTCTTAATTAAAGTCCAACATTCTCATGTAGCTAGACCGGCTAGCAGGAAATTTTAACCTTCTGATATCTCTTCACATCTTTTCCCGCACGGTCCGCTACAATATTGCCTTTAAATTTTTGAAGATTAAAACTGACTGAAAAACATGGAGCCGGGATGGACTTCCACAAGCGATAAGTGCAAGAAAACAAACTGTTAGCAAAGAACTTACGGTTACATCTAGTCAGCTGTAAATTAGTGAGACCTAATCGCCATTCTAGTACTGCGCTTCAATTCATAAAGTCTAGGTATCATAGCGAAGAGCAATATTTATTTTATTATAATCTAAAAATCTGGCACCAGATGGAGTAGGAGAAGGCTGGTCTTCAATCTGTCTTATCTTAAACTCAGCTAGCCACAATTACTGACCCAAACATAGCACAGGATTTCTAACGTCAAAATATCATAGCGAAAAGCGATATTTATTCTGTAAAATTACAGAAATGTGGCACAAGGCCGAAGGGGGGGATTGGGGAAAAGGACGGTCTTCTTCTGTCTTAAATATAACTTAGCTAGACGCAAACACTGACCCAATCGTAGGAACAATATTCCTTACACCAAAACAACACATTCATACGTACCTTTCTTACTGCAATGACCATACCTCACTGTCTCTATGAAAAGCGAAAAGCTCATCCGAACAATTACATTGAAAGTATTTATAGAAAAGGCAGGATGAGGAAACCTTACAAAGGTGTGAAAGTGACTGAAGCCGAGACGCCAGATCAGGGCCAATAATATTGCTAATTTTTCTTTGGATTTTATCAAGGAACACTTGAAAAAAAAGCAGGAGCACTAGACCATATGTGGCAGCAATATTCTAAGTACGGACGTGTATAAAATTAAGTTGTTTTTTTTTTATCCCACACAGATAAAAATATATAGGGAAAAGAAGTTGAAAATGCAGCTGGCGTCTTTAAGAATATTTATTGAGAGCAAATTTACCGGATTCACAGTTCTATGCCATCTTTCAATTTCGCTCGATGCGAAACTGAACATGCCATAGCCACGTGTTTCTCCATCTAACTTTCAACATATTAGAACTGTGAATCTGGTAAAGATTCTTCCGATAAATATTCCTCAAGACTCCAGTTGCTTTTTCAACTTATTGTTCATATATATATATATATATATATATATATATATATATATATATATATATATATTTGTTATCCACAGACAGACTGTTTCGCAGCTCATCAGTGTGGATAGACGTCCGGTTGCCTCTAACTAGGATCGAAACCCGACTGAATTGGCGTCAGTCGGAACTTCTACCACTAAGCCGTCGGCTCACGGCAGGGATGAAGGTGAATTTTAGCGTGTTTATTTTCAGATTTAGATAAACACACAGTGACTGACAGTGACTCAATTATGTGGGGGGCTGAACATCAGTGTGTCATTGTGTCAAACTTTTTCAACTTTAATGCAAGAGGCCGTAGCCCAATATATCATACCATTCTGGAATCGGGCCGATTCCATGAGCAAAATTCCGTGCCGGATCCGACCCCTCAATCCTGGAATTTTGCTTTCTCGAGTTTTCATTCCTGGACTTGTTTTTCGATTTCGCCGTCTTGGCTTCTACTGATGAAAAGGATTAAAGGGACACAACTCTCTAACTTTCCATAGCTCATGTTCAAATCAAAAAATTACTGTCTTCAAGTGACAGTGTTTCAAACTAAAATTGTCCCTGTTTTCAACTTAACTCCTAGAAGCCGTAGCACAACATATTATACCATTTTGTAATCAGGACGACTCCGTGAGCAAATTCAAAATGTTTCAGGCCGAATCCGGACCGCAATCCTAAAATTTTGGAATTCAAGTTTTCATTACTGCGATTGCTTTCGGCGATTTTTTAAGTGATTTTTTGCGACAAAATTTTTGTACGATAAAAAGTTTTATAACTTGGAAATAAATTTGGAAATAATTGAAATTAATTGCAAAATCCATCGAAAGTCACCCATGAAATAAAAATAATGGTTTGTACGGAAAGTAAGGACCTACGTTCATCAAACTGAATTTAAATTAAGTGGCGACAGAAGAATTATCGTTGAACTTTTAAAAGGTAAGCTTAAATATTAATGCAATACTTAAATGCAGCGATAGTTTTGAGTACTTCTGTATCACATCTATTCCTCCCTAACTATTGTGATGTAGGCCCAATCAAGAGCCCTCACACATGAGCTAGCTCTCAATGCTGCCAGATATACATATATATTGTGTATTTGGGCAGCCATCCCACTTTTATACAATTTTCATTAAATACTACAGAGAAGCTAGTGTGATTAAGCTTTTTATTCAATGTTTCTTGTGTTCGAGTAATTGTTTTCCTTCCGAAGCATAAAGTGGGCTAAAACAATCCAATTTCTTTTTTTAAGAGTTTCACCCCAAGCAAGGCAGGAAGCCACTAGCACGCAAGGGGTTACGGAGAGTTGGAGCGAGAGCAAATACGAGTGATGGAGGAAAGGAGAAGAGAAGGATAGGGGATAGATGAGGGCGTCGATTGACATTACATTTGAATAGTTGGAGATTATAGCTATCAGGGAAACGGGAAAAGGGGAGAAAGTTCCACAGGCGATAAATGCTAGACATGAAGCTGTTGGAGTAGAAGAGACGGCTACATTTAACAGTTTTGACAGTGAAAGGGTGATAGCGAGATGCGAGACTAGTAGAACGCTTAAGTCTGGGAACCAGCGAAAGCAGCTCATCGGAGCAGTTACCGCGAAAGTATTTGTAAAAAAGACAGTGGGGGGATGGCACGTCTGTGAGAGAACGACTGCAGAAAAGATGCCAGATCAGGGCCATTTACATTGCATATCCGTCTCTGGATTTTATCAAATACCTTGAGGCAAATAGAAGAGGCTCCAGACCATATATGGCAGCAATACTCCATGCAAGGGCGAATGGTTGATTTGTAGATTTGAAGGATCGACTCTGGCGTATATGTTGTATATATCCAAGCACTTTCGGCTAGTCTATTAGTCGTTATCATGGACTTTTTTTAAAATTAAATTTGTAGATGTTTATATATTCGTATCTATCGTAATGGGAATGGCTATTTTATTTTCCATACATGTTTGAAATATTGTGTCCATGTTCAAAGTTGACATCATTGAATGAATGTTTTTTCCCATCACAATATAAATTTCTATATACAGAGTTTATCAAAAATAATTTTACATTAATTGGGGGTGGGTTTCTGACACAAGGTAAGGCCATCGTTGTACCTCAACACAGCAACTCATATCAAGTGTTCAAAATATCCTCTGTTTACTTCTACACACGCATGCACCCGTCGGATCATTGACTGGTGGACCTTTCAAATACTCCCACATGCCGTCGAATAGTTCCGGAGATCTCCATGACACGTTGATGAAGCGCCTCTGCATTATTAATGTCTGCTGCATAAACCAATTTCTTTAGATGGTCCAAAGGATAAAAATACAAAGGTTTGAAGTCGGGGGAACGTGCAGGCCATGGAACCGGTCCTTTCCTACCTAACCATCTTTCATGGTAGATATCATCCAGTGCGTCACGATAAAATATAACTAAAACGTCATCATGCATGAACCACATGTGTCTTCGTATTAGCAGGGATACATCCTCTAGCAGGTCTGGAAGTGTTTTGAAAATAAAGCCCCCGTAGTCAGCACCTATAAGACGTGCTGGGAGAACTACCAGACAGTCACCTACAATTCCAGACCACATATTAATCGTAAACTGATGTCTGTGTCTTGCCTGTTTTGTATCATGGGAATTCTCTTTAGTATTTTTATGTAATTTTGGTAAATATATCTGTTAAAGTGAGTTGTCAGTGTTATTTTCTTTTTTGAGTAATTTGGGCGACAATTTACGTATTTCACCCTGCATACATCTATCTATCTATCTATCTCTCTATCTCTATCTCTATCTGTATCTCTCTCTCTCTCTCTCTTTCTATATATATATATATATATATATATATATATATATATATATATTTCAGACTCAATGAATTACTTAATTATAATTATCAAATCCTTCTAACAATTTCTATCATGTGTCTATCATTGCTTGATCCGGCTTCTAATGCTTCAGTTTGAGCGGCTTGGTGATAGTAGTCGTGGTTCCTGGGGGCACAGTCATATGGTTACAGAGAATTTCAGTTGAGTTCCACCACGGAATATAGCGGCGCTATATTGAGTCTGATTTGCTACCTCTATGAGGTATGACGTTTGTTTGATAACTCAACTGTCAGGGTTTCAATTCTCGGTAGTGGATGCGCACTGCTGATGATTCCCAAATATAGGACAAAACGGCCGTCCAGTGCTTTCTGCATTCTGCTGAGGTTTCTTTCAGACTCAATGAATTACTTAATTATATATATATATATATATATATATATATATATATATATATATATATATATATATATGTCATTCACAGACAGTACTGTTTCGCTGTATCACAGCTCCTCAGTGCGACTAGACTTCCGAATGCCTCAAGCCAGGATTGAAACACAACTAAATCTAGCGTATTGTTTTATCAAATGTAAACAAATGTCAATCAGCCAAAGTGCTCCATTCATTTTACTGAAGAGCTTTGCATTAGTGCAGGTGGCTGTTGTTTATAGAATTAGCTTATCACTCAACAGTGCTCAATTGAAATGTATTTTCAAGTGCTAAATTATGTCATTCACAGACAGTACTGTTTCGCTGTATCACAGCTCCTCAGTGCGACTAGACTTCCGAATGCCTCAAGCCAGGATTGAAACACAACTAATTTGGTGTCAGCCAGAGCTATCTTCACTCGGTAGAGTTACACAACTAAATCTAGCGTATTGTTTTATATATATATATATATATATATATATATATATATATATACACCAAATAAATTATCACACCTTGTGTCTTGCCTGTATTGCAGCATGGGAATTCCGATCCTAACACAAATGTTGGCTGTGTAAATTTGTAATTATATAATTTTAACAAGTACCACCAACCCCTATTTATTTAAAAAATAAAATAAAATATTAATCCCTGTTTATATTAAATATAAAATACAAATCCCGTCTATTTTAAACTTACTGTTTAATATATTATATTTTCTCTCTGATTCCATTATACTCATCTCAACAAATATGTGTGTTTTGGTGTCCTCTCTCTAAAGAGCCTATGTTGGATTCTTCCGCCTACTATAAGATTAGTAGGAAAGAAGGCCTTAGAGGAACAGTCGAATAGATTGAACGCTGGGCCAACCGACACACACTCACTAGTCGTGTAATACTCTTTTGTTGTACTTACTGTTTAATATATGATATATCTGCAATTCTGTTTTGTTTTTGTTATTTCTTACCCATTTCCTTCGTGACAAAAATTTGTGAAATAGCAGAGTAGATAGTGGTCTAGGGTGCAAACCCTTTTCAGAGAAGGAAAACTGTATTACTAATCGTGGAGAAAGGAACAGAAAAATACTACACTATCTTTGTCAAGACCGTCCAAAAGATTTGCAGGAGTTGCAGGAGATTCCGAAGTCGTCTGGAGGCCGTGGTTGAAGTCAATGATGATTTTATTGAGTAAATGTACTCCTTAGTATCTTCGTGTAATTTTGGTAAATATATCTGTTAAGGTGAGATGTCTGTGTTATTTTCATTTTTGAGTAATTTGGACGACAATTTATCTATCTCACCGTGCATTCATCTATCTCTCTCTCTCTCTCTCTCTCTCTCTCTCTCTATATATATATATATATATATATATATATATATATATATATATATATATATATATCATATAAGGTATCGCGCCTAGTGTCTTGCTTGTATTGCATCATGGGAATTCTCTTTAGTATTTTTGTGTAATTTTGGTAAATATATCTGTTAAAGTGAGATGTCTATTTTATTTTTATTTTTGAGTAATGCAGACGACAATTTATCTATCTCAACCTGCATTCATCTATCTATCTCTCTCTCTCTCTCTCTCT
The DNA here is from genome assembly GCA_964036315.1 of Acanthosepion esculentum. NCBI lineage: Eukaryota > Metazoa > Mollusca > Cephalopoda > Sepiida > Sepiidae > Acanthosepion > Acanthosepion esculentum. The sequence continues at coordinate 57,087,393 of OZ038519.1, read as the reverse complement.
CTCTCTATATATATATATATATATATATATATATATATATATATATATATATATATCAAATAATGTATCGCACCAAGTGTCTTGCCTGTATTGCATCATGGGAATTCTCTTTAGTATTTTCGTGTAATTTTGGTAAATATATCTGTTAAAGTGAGATGTCTGTGTTATTTTCATTTTTGAGTAATTTGGACGGCAATTCATACGTTTAAACGTGTACTTAGCTGCTAAAACTTTCCGTGCCAGTGTAGCCTAAAGCAGATCGGGCCTGAGCTTTGCTTCGCATATACGTTGAGGCCGGTTTAAAGCTTGGATGAAGGCATATTTTCTTTATTAAGACTATCGACTGGATCCATTTACCAGTCTGTGCATTCGGTAAATGGTCACTGTTTGAAAAGCAGGGATTGCCAACGAAAAACACGTAAAATATAAAGTAATAACGTCGGATTCTAAATAAAACTAATTCTTACACACAACGATATATATATATATATATATATATATATATATATATATATATATATATATATATATATATATATATATATATATAAACATATTATATTAGGCAGCATATGTTTTATATATAAGGAAATATTCAAACATAGAATCAATCAGCAATATTAATGTTGGCCCACGATACGTCCTCGCTGAAATTCGGATAGGTCTGATGCTCCTTTCGTTCGTGGCATGTTCCAGTATTGTCATATGCAATTTTAATCAAATAATCTAAGTTAATTTATGTTGGTTATTAAAAAAAATCAGAAATAAAAATTATCTTGGTGTCTATTCAATTCTGTCATGTCTGTATATATATATATGTATGTATGTATGTATATGTGGTCAATAATAGCCTCCTGAACTACCTTATAGATAATCAGATTAGATTATTATTTGTTAAGTGAAGCAAGGAATGGCGTGTTAATTTTAATGCTACCAAAATGAAAAGAACGTATAAACATAAGAAATATATATATATACATATATATATATATATATATATATATATATATATATATATATATATATATATATATATATATATATATATGTATGTATGTATGTATGTATGTATGTATATTATAATAAAAAGAAAGAACAGTAAGATATATAATCCGGTGTTCTTATAGATATTTTTATTTTTACAAAATAATGCACAATCTAAATTTACAGAGCATTAACATTAAAAATCAAACATCTCAAACATCTCTCTCAAAGTACTTCTGGCACCTAAAAGAATCCAATAAAACACCTACAGTAAAATGGAAGTTAATAAGAAAAGCTAGAATATGTAGGTCATTAAATGACCCATGTCCTTTGTGCATACATGATAAACTATATATTACTAAGTTTATAAAAAATAAAAATCTACTGAATCAGAGAATTAAAATAGCTATTTTGTGCCGTCATGTCAAAAATTTTCCTTAAATAATATTTAAAAATAAAATTAAAACGTGCGACCTGGTAATATACATACTTATATTTGGTGTGAAAAATAATTTTATATTTTTTATTCTATTACATTTACTTGTTTTATAAAAAAAAATATAGTCTATTAAAATTAACAGTGAAAATATTTTAAAATTGTTTTTAAAATTGTAGTTAAATAAAACGAATTCTAACCTAAACATATTTTTAAATTGTAGTTAAATAAAACGTATGCTAACCTTAACACCTCTCTCAGAGTACTTCAAGCACTTAAAAGAATCCAATAAAACACCTACAGTAAAATGAAATTAATATGAAAAGCTAGAATATGTAGGCCATTAAATGATCCATGTCCTTTGTACATACATGAGAAACTATATATTACTAAGTTTATAAAAATAAAAGTTTACTGAATCAGAGAAATAAATTAGCTATTTTTTGCCGTCATTGTCATAAGTTTTAGTTAAATAATATTTATATATAAAATTTTAAAAAATGTGACCTGGTAATATACATACTTATACTTGATATGAAAAAATAATTTTACATACTGTAAGTAATTCTAATACATTTACTTGTTTTTAAAAAGAAATATAGTCTATTAAAAATTAAAAGTGAAAATATTTTTAAATTGTAGTTAAATAAAACGTATTCTAACCTAAACATCCCCCCAAAATCTTTAAATATACAAATAGAAAAAATGCCGTAAGAATTTTTTTGCCGTTAACAATAAAATTAAAAAAAACCCTAGACGACATGCATTTAACGGATGTCAGAATTCGTTGAAAAATACATCCCTACCCATCCCTAAACATGACCCCTTTTTCGAACGTAACTAATAACTGGTACAACAAAAGTTAATGAAAATGAAGACGCTACCACCCCTTGTCTGGATGAGTGGATTTCTCTGTATCCTTGGAAACAGTGAATTATGTATTTTTGCCGTGCCTTTAAAACTTAGTCAACTTAAAAATAAGTTACTCTAAAATTCGCTTGAGGATGAAATGGAACTAATGTTTTTAATTTAATTACAAAATTAAATTCCAAGCTTTCAGCTTACATTTTAGAAACATGGTTATTACTGTGTAGCGAAAAAACATATTTTAAATCAGTTAATTTATAATATATATATATATATTATAAATAAGTAAAAAATAATCAATCAAAATAAATAAATAAATAAAATAAGAAAACAAATTAACAAACCAATCCCGCCAACATAACAGTTAGAATAGACTACAGCAATCAATCCAAAAACTGAACGAAAAATAGCTATAATTACCTTCCCAAACCAAAACAAATTACTAAATAAAATGATCAAAACTAATCTCCCAAAAAATTTTTACTACGCCATTAAAACATCGAAAACCGAAAAGAATAAATAAATATATAAAATAAAAATAAATAAAAAAACAAGCAAAATAAATTAATCCAAATAAATAAACGACTCCCAGCAAAATAACCGTTAGAATGGAGTGACCCACAATGTATCACTGACCGATATATATAATTAGTCGAGAAAAAACCCAACACATGTGGAATGATGATTGCGTCTAGCATGTAACAGACTGTCGCCTCTGAGTGTCGACTTCAATGTTCACTTTTATATTTACATACGCTCTATCCTTGTATTGAACACTTTATTCCATAAATTCCATAGAACACTTTGAAATTATATTTCTTCATATATATATATATATATATATATATATATATATATATGAAGAAATATAGTCTTAAAGTGTGCTATATTTATGGGATAAAGTGCTCAATATCAAAGATAGAGCGTGTGTAAATATAAAAGTGGACATGGAAGTCAACACTTAGAGGCGACAGTCTTTTTCATGCTAGTGCAATCGTCAGGCGACTCTGACGATTGCACTAGCATGAAACAGACTATTGCCTCTAAGTGTTGACTTCTATGTCCACTTTTATATTTATACACGCTCCATCTCTGATATTGAGCACTTTATCCCATAAATATAGCACACTTTAAGACTATATATATATATATATATATATATATATATATATATATATATATATATATATATATATATTCAGTCGTATGGATATGAGTTTGTGACACTGGGTTTCACGCTTTTGCGATCATCAGACAAACTGGCTTATTTTTAAAAATTGAATCTATTTATACTTGTTTGTGTTTGATTATGTTTGGTGGTGCGAGGGGAAATTCTCCTCTGTGTCCGTTTTCGGATGTCACTCTTACACACACGGACATACATACATAGAGGTGCACGCATTATAATTCACACAAATACATCCATATAAACAATCCGAGATTAGGTGCATCCATGCTTGCGAGCATACCTGCATACATACCTACCTACATACATAACTACATACATACCTACCTACATAGCTACCTACATACGCAGTTGTAATCCTATTTTGGTGTTGAGACTGTATGTTGTTTCATCAAGGGGCAGATGCAGGTGTTCTTGGCTCTTTTCAGACCGGCCGTCTGCGTCTTCAAACAGATTTACACTTCCTCAAACACATGCATATACCCATGTTGACGTGCACACACACTCTTATTGGTTTGGGCCTTTCATCACCACATTGGCTAAGTGGGGTTCTACTTGTAGATATGGTGATGACGATGTTTTGCAATTTCAAAGTTGACTGTGTATTATCGACGATTGCGATAATAGTTATTGATGTGTTAACGGAAAATTTAACCCTACTGGTGATGGAAACCAAAGTAATAATGGTAAAATAAATGTGGCAATAATGACAATGGCAATTATGATAACAGTTGTGGTAACCGTGATAATAATGATGAAAATAGTAATAATAAAATAATAATAATGACACTAATAATTAAAACAATGACAATGGTAAAAAGCAGTACTAATGGTGTTAGAGAAGGTTATGAAGTGATTGTGGTAACGGCAGTATTGATAGTTAAAATAATAGTAGTATTTATTTACGAAGGCGCATAAAGTGATAACAGCAAATACTAATTTCGAAAGTAGAAGTGGGCATTATAAAATGATATGATAGCCGTTTTATCCCCTCCGATGACTGCATCAACTGTCATGGTTGTAGCCGTGTCCACCGGGGTGATGGTAATGTAGGTAGCAGTGCTGTAAGCTCCATCGATCTGTGTTAATTGCGATGGTGGCGTTTGTGGGTTTTTTTTTTTCGTATTTTCATTCCTGGTGGTGATTATATTTGTTATAGGTATTATATATATATATATATATATATATATATATATATATATATATATATATATATATATATATATATATATATATAACATTAATAATCTTATAAATATAAGTAGCTATACTCGTCCGGCAAAACCTTGGCTTGTAAATGAACAAACCAATACCCAAGGGGAAAAAAATGATTAAAAAAAGAAAGAGCTAAGAACATATACTTCCGGCGAAAATAATCGTCTAGAATCTAAGTTCAGAGTCCAAAGAAAGAAACCTCCGATATGAGTAAAGTAAGCAAAGTGCTCAATACGCTAAGTAGAGCAAACTAAGTAAGTCAACCCAAAAAGCCAGACAAACCTTATCAAGGTTTCACCTACGCGGATCGTCAACGCAATCCGGCTAAAGAGGTAATATACCCGAGGAAAAATTGGAAGTAAAAAAAGAAAGAACTAAAAACATCAGAACAGGGCGAAACAAATCGACAAATTGTCAAGTGTCTTAAGTCCTTAGTCCAAATAAAAAATTTTTTTAAGCATTTCACCCCAAGCAAGGCGGGAAGCCACTAGCACGCAAGGGGTTACAGAAGATTTGGAGCGAGAGCAGATAGGAGTGATAGAGGAAAGGAAGTGGAGAAGGATAGTGGATAGATCAAGGCAAGGGGTTACAGAAGATTTGGAGCGAGAGCAGATAGGAGTGTTAGAGGAAAGGATGTGAAGAAGGATAATGGATAGATCAAGGCAAGGGGTTACAGAAGATTTGGAGCGAGAGCAGATAGGAGTGTTAGAGGAAAGGATGAGGTGAAGGATAGTGGATAGATCAAGGCAAGGGGTTACAGAAGATTTGGAGCGAGAGCAGATAGGAGTGTTAGAGGAAAGGATGTGAAGAAGGATAATGGATAGATCAAGGCAAGGGGTTACAGAAGATTTGGAGCGAGAGCAGATAGGAGTGTTAGAGGAAAGGATGTGGAGAAGGATAGTGGATAGATCAAGGCAAGGGGTTACAGAAGATTTGGAGCGAGAGCAGATAGGAGTGTTAGAGGAAAGGATGTGAAGAAGGATAATGGATAGATCAAGGCAAAGGGGTTACAGAAGATTTGGAGCGAGAGCAGATAGGAGTGTTAGAGGAAAGGATGTGGAGAAGGATAGTGGATAGATCAAGGCAAGGGGTTACAGAAGATTTGGAGCGAGAGCAGATAGGAGTGTTAGAGGAAAGGATGTGAAGAAGGATAATGGATAGATCAAGGCAAAGGGGTTACAGAAGATTTGGAGCGAGAGCAGATAGGAGTGTTAGAGGAAAGGATGTGAAGAAGGATAATGGATAGATCAAGGCAAAGGGGTTACAGAAGATTTGGAGCGAGAGCAGATAGGAGTGTTAGAGGAAAGGATGTGAAGAAGGATAATGGATAGATCAAGGCAAAGGGGTTACAGAAGATTTGGAGCGAGAGCAGATAGGAGTGTTAGAGAAAAGGATGTGGATAAGGATAGTGGATAGATCAAGGCAAGGGTTTACAGAAGATTTGGAGCGAGAGCAGATAGGAGTGTTAGAGGAAAGGATGTGGAGAAGGATAGTGGATAGATCAAGGCAAGGGGTTACAGAAGATTTGGAGCGAGAGCAGATAGGAGTGGTAGAGGAAAGGATGTGGAGAAGGATAGTGGATAGATCAAGGCAAGGGGTTACAGAAGATTTGGAGCGAGAGCAGATAGGAGTGTTAGAGGAAAGGATGTGAAGAAGGATAATGGATAGATCAAGGCAAGGGGTTACAGAAGATTTGGAGCGAGAGCAGATAGGAGTGTTAGAGGAAAGGATGTGAAGAAGGATAATGGATAGATCAAGGCAAGGGGTTACAGAAGATTTGGAGCGAGAGCAGATAGGAGTGTTAGAGAAAAGGATGTGGATAAGGATAGTGGATAGATCAAGGCAAGGGTTTACAGAAGATTTGGAGCGAGAGCAGATAGGAGTGTTAGAGGAAAGGATGTGGAGAAGGATAGTGGATAGATCAAGGCAAGGGGTTACAGAAGATTTGGAGCGAGAGCAGATAGGAGTGGTAGAGGAAAGGATGTGGAGAAGGATAGTGGATAGATCAAGGCAAGGGGTTACAGAAGATTTGGAGCGAGAGCAGATAGGAGTGTTAGAGGAAAGGATGTGAAGAAGGATAATGGATAGATCAAGGCAAGGGGTTACAGAAGATTTGGAGCGAGAGCAGATAGGAGTGTTAGAGGAAAGGATGTGAAGAAGGATAATGGATAGATCAAGGCAAGGGGTTACAGAAGATTTGGAGCGAGAGCAGATAGGAGTGTTAGAGGAAAGGATGTGAAGAAGGATAATGGATAGATCAAGGCAAGGGGTTACAGAAGATTTGGAGCGAGAGCAGATAGGAGTGTTAGAGGAAAGGATGAGGTGAAGGATAGTGGATAGATCAAGGCAAGGGGTTACAGAAGATTTGGAGCGAGAGCAGATAGGAGTGTTAGAGGAAAGGATGTGAAGAAGGATAATGGATAGATCAAGGCAAGGGGTTACAGAAGATTTGGAGCGAGAGCAGATAGGAGTGTTAGAGGAAAGGATGTGGAGAAGGATAGTGGATAGATCAAGGCAAGGGGTTACAGAAGATTTGGAGCGAGAGCAGATAGGAGTGTTAGAGGAAAGGATGTGAAGAAGGATAATGGATAGATCAAGGCAAGGGGTTACAGAAGATTTGGAGCGAGAGCAGATAGGAGTGTTAGAGGAAAGGATGTGGAGAAGGATAGTGGATAGATCAAGGCAAAGGGGTTACAGAAGATTTGGAGCGAGAGCAGATAGGAGTGTTAGAGAAAAGGATGTGGATAAGGATAGTGGATAGATCAAGGCAAGGGTTTACAGAAGATTTGGAGCGAGAGCAGATAGGAGTGTTAGAGGAAAGGATGTGGAGAAGGATAGTGGATAGATCAAGGCAAGGGGTTACAGAAGATTTGGAGCGAGAGCAGATAGGAGTGGTAGAGGAAAGGATGTGGAGAAGGATAGTGGATAGATCAAGGCAAGGGGTTACAGAAGATTTGGAGCGAGAGCAGATAGGAGTGTTAGAGGAAAGGATGTGAAGAAGGATAATGGATAGATCAAGGCAAGGGGTTACAGAAGATTTGGAGCGAGAGCAGATAGGAGTGTTAGAGGAAAGGATGTGGAGAAGGATAGTGGATAGATCAAGGCAAAGGGGTTACAGAAGATTTGGAGCGAGAGCAGATAGGAGTGTTAGAGAAAAGGATGTGGATAAGGATAGTGGATAGATCAAGGCAAGGGTTTACAGAAGATTTGGAGCGAGAGCAGATAGGAGTGTTAGAGGAAAGGATGTGGAGAAGGATAGTGGATAGATCAAGGCAAGGGGTTACAGAAGATTTGGAGCGAGAGCAGATAGGAGTGGTAGAGGAAAGGATGTGGAGAAGGATAGTGGATAGATCAAGGCAAGGGGTTACAGAAGATTTGGAGCGAGAGCAGATAGGAGTGTTAGAGGAAAGGATGTGAAGAAGGATAATGGATAGATCAAGGCAAGGGGTTACAGAAGATTTGGAGCGAGAGCAGATAGGAGTGTTAGAGGAAAGGATGTGGAGAAGGATAGTGGATAGATCAAGGCAAAGGGGTTACAGAAGATTTGGAGCGAGAGCAGATAGGAGTGTTAGAGAAAAGGATGTGGATAAGGATAGTGGATAGATCAAGGCAAGGGTTTACAGAAGATTTGGAGCGAGAGCAGATAGGAGTGTTAGAGGAAAGGATGTGGAGAAGGATAGTGGATAGATCAAGGCAAGGGGTTACAGAAGATTTGGAGTGAGAGCAGATAGGAGTGGTAGAGGAAAGGATGGGGAGAAGGATAGTGGATAGATCAAGGCAAGGGGTTACAGAAGATTTGGAGCGAGAGCAGATAGGAGTGTTAGAGGAAAGGATGTGAAGAAGGATAATGGATAGATCAAGGCAAGGGGTTACAGAAGATTTGGAGCGAGAGCAGATAGGAGTGTTAGAGGAAAGGATGAGGTGAAGGATAGTGGATAGATCAAGGCAAAGGGGTTACAGAAGATTTGGAGCGAGAGCAGATAGGAGTGTTAGAGAAAAGGATGTGGATAAGGATAGTGGATAGATCAAGGCAAGGGTTTACAGAAGATTTGGAGCGAGAGCAGATAGGAGTGTTAGAGGAAAGGATGTGGAGAAGGATAGTGGATAGATCAAGGCAAGGGGTTACAGAAGATTTGGAGTGAGAGCAGATAGGAGTGGTAGAGGAAAGGATGGGGAGAAGGATAGTGGATAGATCAAGGCAAGGGGTTACAGAAGATTTGGAGCGAGAGCAGATAGGAGTGTTAGAGGAAAGGATGTGAAGAAGGATAATGGATAGATCAAGGCAAGGGGTTACAGAAGATTTGGAGCGAGAGCAGATAGGAGTGTTAGAGGAAAGGATGAGGTGAAGGATAGTGGATAGATCAAAGCAACTGGAGATGTCGATTCACATTACATTTGAATAGTTGGAGATTATAGCTAACAGGGAAACAGGAATAGGGAAGGGAGTTCCACAGGTGAGAGGTGCGAGATATGAAGCTATTGGAGTAGAAGAGACGGCTAAATTTAACAGTAACACGAGTGAAAGAGTGAGAGCGGGGTGCCAGTCTGGTAGGACGCTTGAATTCATGAAGTCTGGGAACCAGCGAAAGCAGCTCCTCGGAGTAATTACCATGAAAGTATTTGTAAAAAAGTCAGAGATAGACGTCAGCGCGTCTGTGAGATTGCGACTGCAGACGAGATGCCAGATCAGGGCCAACCACGTTGCAAATCCGTCTCTGGATCTTATCAAGAACCCCGAGGCAAACAGAAGGGGCTCCAGACCATATATGGCAGCAATACGCCATGCAAGGGCGAATGGTTGATTCGTAGATTTGAAGGATCGATTCCGGGGAGAAAAATTTCCTGGCCCGGCATGGAGCCAACTTTCCTTGCGGTGGATGAAGCAATTGACTCAATGTATTTGTTCCATCTCAGGTCAGCGGACAGCGTGAGACCGAGCAGCCGCAGAGAGGAGCTCTCGAGAAGTTGAGCTTCAGGCATTCTAATGGGGTGCAGGGAAGTATCCCTGTGGTGATTCATAGAGAGCAGTTTTGTTTTTGAGGCGTTAAAGTTAACCAGCCAATTCCTGCCCCAGTTCACAACCGATTGGTGGTCCTTTTCGAGATGAACGGCCAGGTAAAACCCAAGCCAGTATCAAAACTAAAACGTAGAGTGCTCAAACCCTGAAGATCCGTTCAGGTGAAACCTAGATAAGTTTGCCTTGCCCGTTAGGATTTATTCTAATTATATATATATATATATATATATATATATATATATGGTGTCCATAAAGTTCGTGTGCACTTTAAAAAATGTATAACTTTAAAGTGCATATATATATATTGTTATGGTCCAGGTTCCTTGTACCACGGTGATGGTCCAAGGTAGAACCAATGAAGAATAACTCGAACACAGGTATGGAATAACACAGATATATTACAAATAGGAATATGTACAAAAGAAGTAGAAGTGTTAGTAATAACAATCAGGTTAGGTTAGAGAGAACTATGTTGTCTCGACCAGTATCACTATTTCAATGACTTACAGTAATCGTCTAGCCGACTGCCTGACTCACTCTCTCTGTCTGTCTGTTTCCTCTTGAGGCGCAGTATTAATAAAGTATGGAATAGTCCATTTATATTATGGGTAAGTTCCCATAACACCCCCCTTCCGAAACTTTTGCGTAGTAGGGGTTTTAATACCTTTTTTTCCTTTGGATTTATTTTCAAAGGTTCTGTAAATTTTCTTTTTCGTGACGATTTTCTTGGTTTGTATTGTTTGTGATCCTTCTATGTCAAACGTATCGAAAATCGTGTCCATTACCTCTTCTTGAGGTGGACCGTTAGCGTCCTGTAACAGTCTTTTCCTTATTTGGTTCACGTGTCTTCTGTGTGAGAATTTTTCTCCCTGAACTATGTAAACCATCTTGCCAATTCTTTTCTCAATTGTGCCTTGCTCCCAATACGATGTATTATTTTTGTAGGCTTTAAAAAATACTTTTCTCCTGGGAGAAATTTTCTATTTTGGTGCGTAGGACTGTGTTACCTGTTTTGTTTTACTTGGTAGCAGTTTATCAAATGCAGATCTGAGCTTCCTAGCAAATATCACTTCTGCTGGTGATAATGTTGATGGTGTAGCATTATTTGGCGTAATACGATATACCCGAAGGAATTGTTGTAATGCTTTTTCGGTAGGCACATCGTAGGCTTTTTGTAACGCTCATTTGAGAGTATCAACGAATCTTTCCGCCTGCCCATTTGATCTTGGATGATAAGGCGGGGATTTTATATGTTTTACTTGATAAATTTCGCAAAACTCTTGGAAATCTGCTGATGTGAATTGCGTTCCATTATCCGTGACTAGGCAATCCGCTACACCAAACCGATCGAATAGCTCGTGGAGGCAATTTATGGTCGTTTCTGAAGTAGGATTTTTGCAACGAAACACCTCCGGCCATTTACTATAGCTATCGACAATGATTAAATAGTAGAAACCGTCAATTGGTCCTGCATAATCTGCGTGTATTCTTGACCACGGACGATCAGTCTCTGGCCATGGCTTATGTATGATTGGCGGTGTTTTGGCTGCTAAATTACAACCCTTGCACATTTCCACCATCTGAGTAATATCCTGGTCCATATTCTTCTAATATACATAGCTTCGCATTAGCGACTTCATTCTATTTTTACCAGGATGGCCCCTATGGAAATCCTTTAAGATCCGCTTTTGTAATGTTTTGGGAATTACAACCCTTTCGTTGTAACGTAACACATTGTCGCATAGAGAAAAACTGTCCGAAATTTGCTCATTTTTTCTGCTATTTTTTCTTTTGTTTCATTAATAAATTCGTCATTTTTGGCTTCATTTTTTATGTCTTGCAATGTGACTGGGAGGTTTCTAACTGTACAACATAGTACTGTCCAGATGTCTTCTTCGTTTCTTAAGGCTCCGATTACCGTATCTTCCAATGGCTCTGTCTTTGTTGGTATAAGTCTCGACAGACAATCCGCATGCCCGATCTTTTTCGTTGGTAAATATTCCAATCTGAAATTATAGTTCAGAAGAATTGTTCCCCATCTAAGTAACCTATTTGCAGTGTAAACCGGAAGACCTTTTTTCGAACCAAAAAAATTGTTAGTAACGGTTTGTGATCCGTCTGCAGAGTAAAATGTCTACCATAGATGTACCTATGAAACCTCGTGACTGCGAAGATAATTCCTAGAGCTTCTTTCTCTATTTGTGAATAATTTTTCTCCGCTGGTAGGAGGATTCGATAAGCATGTGCGATGTGTTTTATTGTCCCATCTGTCATTTTATGTAATATACACGCTCCGACTCCGTAGGCGCTAGCGTCACTTGCTACGATAATTTATAGTTTAGGATCGTAGTGTGCCAAAAATAAATCTGAAGTTAATGTTTTAATTATTTCGCTAAATGCTTTTTGACATTGATCTGTCCACTGCCACACTTTTTCTTTCTTTAGCAGCTCGTTCAGTGGTGCGCGAAGTTTATGCATTTGAGGTATGAATTCCTGGTAGTAACTTACTAATCCTAGAAAACTTTGTAGTTCTGTTATGTTTTTAGGAACAGGCATTTTTTTTATTGCTGTAGACCTTTCAGGGTCTGGTTGTCTGCCCGACTCACTCTCTCTCTATCTCTGTCTGTCTCCTCTTGAGGCGCAGTATTTATGAAGTATGGAATAGTCCATTTATATTATGGGTAAGTTCCCATAACATATATGATGATGATAGACTCTCCCGTCGTCGGCGTATGAGTGTCTTTCAGTTCAGTTCTAATGCTTATGTTTCATATGAGACAACAATACTCGACGTGTTTTGCAAACAAACGGTTGACCTTCATATGGGTCAGAAATTTGCCAGTTATCTCTTGAGCCATGTCTAAAGGAAATCCCGGATTCTATCAAGCAATTGTCCTTGAACAAAGACCCTGGAAAAGATGCTGTTCCCACCGAAATTGTTAAATATTCTGGGAAGACTCTGGTTAAGAACCTTTTTGAGCTTTTTAAAGTCATATGGAAGGGGTTGATTGTATTCCACGGGACTATAAAGATGCTTGTATAAAACATCTGTTCAAGAACAAAGGCAAAAAGGTTGTATGTGATAATTCCCATGGCATTGCACTTCTAAGCATCGCTGGCAAAATTCTCAACAGAATAATCAAATATCTCATTGATGACATATAACCCGAATCCAGGATATTTTTTCATCCAGGCCGTGCGGGTGTGGCTAAGCTGGCCTCCTTAAAATTTTAATCTAGAATTTTTGTTTACAAAATTTTCCTTTTTCCCATCGGCCAAAATTTTTACGAATTCCATATTGCCACTTAAAATCTATCATATCTCTTGGCCACCCAGAATTCACTTAGCCAGCAATCTCTACCGACTCCATCAAACACTGTCAAAGTTTGCCATCTGGTCCCTTCGTGAAGTTAGCTTTATAATGGAATGCCTGGCTTGTTGAGAAATTAAATTCTTTTATCTCGCCAAATCTCAATTCTCCACTCTATTTTCTGTCTCATGCCAAAATTTTACAAACGCCATGTTGCTATTCAACGTTTCAGCGCCTGAAGCGACACGTTGATAAGTCAAATAATAACAATCCTCTCACCTATGTCAAGACAAATGCCAAAATTTTATAATTGGCACATTGCTTCTCCTCATCTGTCCCGAATATCAGTGTGGTTTTCGTTCAGGTCCAGGAACCATTGATATGATTTTTTCACTTCGTTAGGTTGCTGAGAAATTTCACAAGAACTATATACAATCTTTATTGATTTGATAAAGCGTTTGACACTGTAAACAGGAAAAGTACTCAAAAAGCTTGACAAGCCTGAAAGTATGCTAAATGTCATCAATTTGTTTAACGAAAGAATGAAAGCATCTGTTCTATCTAATGGAGAGTTTTCAGAAACCTTTGATGTAACAAATGGCACAAAACAAATTTGTGCCATGGCTCCTGTACTTTTCGCTCTCTTCTTTAGGGTCATGCGGCGTCATGTTTTTAGTGATCTCGACATGGGTGTGAAATTTGAATTCCGTACAAGTGGCAGTCTCTTTAATCATCAATATTTTAAATCAAAATCGCTGACTAGAACAAGCATTATTCATAATAATCTTTTGTTTGCTGATGATGCTGTGATTGTCGCCACTTCAATCGAAGAAGCTCAAGCACTCGTCAATCGTTTGTCCACTGCTTAAAACGGAATCGGATTAATGATAAGTATAAAGAAAACTGAAGTTGTCCATCGACCAAGGCCTACACCTAAGCGATCTGACCAAAGCGTTTGACACTGTAAACAGAGGTACCACCTGGAAGCAAATATATATTTATATATATTATATTATATATATTACATTATATATATTATATTATATATATTATATTACATATATTATATTATATATATTATATTATATAAATTACATTATATATATTACATGATATATATTATATATATGATATTATATATACTATATTATATATATTATATTATATATATTACATGATATATATTATATGATATATATTATATATATTATATTATATATATTACATTATATATATTATATTATATATATTATATTACATATATTATATTATATATATTATATTATATATATTACATGATATATATTATATGATATATATTATATATATTATATTATATATATTACATTATATATATTATATATTATATTACATATATTATATTATATATATTACATGATATATATTATATGATATATATTATATATATTATATTATATATATTACATTATATATATTATATATATATTATATTACATATATTATATATATTATATTATATATATTATATTATATATATTACATGATATATATTGCATAATATATATTAAATATATTATATATATTATATTATATATATTATATTATATATATTATATATGATATATGTTATGTTCCAGGTTAGGACAAAGGAAGAACAACACGAACACCAGAGTAGAAATAACGAAGATATATTACACGGAATAATAATACAAGATATGGAAGGTGTTAGTATGACTGTCAGTCTGGTTTGGAGTGGACTACTATCGGCTCGACTCGAACCGTCGCTCTCTCTTGAGAAGTGCAGTGTACATAGTGTTAGGAAGAGTTCATTCTTATATAATTTCCCGTGGTATCCGCGATATTCCCATACGCGCAAATAATCTTAGGAAACGGATGAATTATATGAAAAAAAATATGAGTGTCTTTCAGTTCAATTTGGATCCTTATGTTTCGTAAAAAACAACAATCCTACACGGGATTTTCAAACAAATCCACACGAAGGGCATACTGAACGGTTGACCTTCATATGGGCATATATATATATATATATATATATATATATATATATATATATATATATATATATATATATATATATACATATATATATATATATATATATATATATCAGCGTGAAAGCAGGCCAGAGCGTATAAAGGCCGCAACGTCGTTAATATGGCAATAAAGATGAGTACAACAGTCCGAACGATGTAAATAGTGTAAATAGTTACAATACCTCATCTCAGAAATATAGACAAATCCTGATGCAGGCTAGAGCGTATAAAGGCCGAAACGTTGGTAATATGGCAACAAAGATGACGACAACAGTTCGAACGATATAAATCGTGTAAAAAGTTACAATACCTCATCTCAGAAATATAGACAGATCCTGAAGCAGGCTAGAGCGTATAAAGGCTGAAACTTTTTTAATATGGAAATAAAGATGAGCGCAACAGTCCGAACGATGTAAATAGTGTAGATAATTATAATACCTCATCTCAGAAATATTAATAAGTCTATGTGTAGAATTGTAATAAAACACAAACATATGAAACTGGATTTCGTTGGTGAACATCTTTCATAATAATAATTTTTTTACAAACAAATTAAATACTTACGAATATAATAACAAGAAATAATTCCAACTTTAATGATGCAATTAATATCCGCAAAATTATATAATTTATAATTATATAATGATATGTAATTATATATAAAATATATATATAATTATATATTATTATATATATATAAATCTAAAAAAATAAAAAATATATATATATATTGTACTTTGTACTGTAATATATATATTGTATTGTAATATATATATATATATATATATATATATATTGTATTGTTATATATATATTGCAATATATACATTGTAATATATATATATATTGTAATATATATATATATATATATATATATATATATATACAGATAAAACATATATATATATATATATATATGTTTTATCTGTCTATATTTCTGTGATGAGGTAGTATTATGTGCACTATATACATTGCTTGGACTATCATCCTATATATATATATATATATATATATATATATATATATATATATATTATGATGGACTATGATTGTCTTTCAGTTCTTTTTTCATGCTTATGTTTCGTACGAAACAACAATCCTACACTGAACGGTTGACCTTCATATGTGTCAGAAATTTCCCAATTATCTCTTGAGCTATGCCTAAAGGAAATTCAGGATTCTTACATGCAATTGTCCTCGAACAAAACCCCTATCTTCATCGAGCAGAGCAAAGCGTTTGACACTGTAGACAGAGCACTCAAAAAGCTTGGCATACCTGAAAGAAAGCTGAATGTCATCATCTCGTTTCACGAAAGAATGATATCATCTGTTCTATCGAATGGAGAATTCTCAGAATCCTTCGATGGAACTGTTGACCATGTTCACCAAGTCTATGAATATAGAATCCAGCGCAGTACGTAATATGTTCAATGAAACAACGTTACAGATTAACACCCGCTAGTTAGACACTCTACTGAATCCGACTATCTGGCCAATGCCACCAGCAGCTGTTTAGTAATTCTTCAGTCTTCGATATCAAAGGGTGGCAGTGAATATTCCGGAAGAAAACATGGCCGTCTTTATACACGTCGGATTGACTATTTTGAGACTTCTGATTGGTTAACTCTTCTATTGGTGAACTATAAAATGAGTCAGCTCATTTTGGTTGGCTCACTAGTACACAAAAGGTACCCAAAAACTTCAACAGTAACAAATGGCACAAAACAAGGTTGTTCCTGTACTTTTCTCTCTCTTCTTTTCGGTCATGCTACACCATGCTTTTACTGATCTTGGCATGGGTGTGAAATCTGAATTCCACACAAGTGGCGGCCTCTTTAACCCGCAACGTTTTAAATCGCTGACTCGAGCAAGCATTATTCGTGAACATTTGTTTACTGATGACGCTGCGATAGTGGCCACCTTAATTGGAGAAGCTCAAGAAATCGTCACTCGTTTTTCTGCCGCTAAAATTATCAGCACAACTGGGGTTATTTATAAGGTGTTCCGCAACAGAAGACCCGGATGTATTAGTTAGAAATCTGATGGTAAATAATTAAAGATCCGGATTATCGTAGGCACGTGATGCTTAATCCTAACATCCGGCCTCTGAGCTATTCTTCCTATGTAATGCAAACGCCAACTGCCTTTAAATAAATAAATCAGGGAATTATTATAGTCAGGTGGGAGAAGGCCTTTTCGTATACATACAAGGACACGGGTAGCAAAGAAAACCACATAAGTGTTAGCAACAAAGTAGCCTTGTCGATATATATATATATATATATATATATATATATATATATATATATACATATATATATATATATGATTTTATATATATATATATATGATTTTATATATATATATATGATTTTATATATATATATATGATTTTATATATATATGATTATATATATATAATGTAGAAAAAACAACTGAAAAGGTTGCAAATTTTAAAAAATTGAATGTTTTTTTTGTGAAAGTATTTATTTATATATATATATATATATATTTGATATTTCAGATCGGCCCCGATCTTTCATCAGAAATGGCTGTTCTCAGAAGTTTGTTTACATTAAGGAGCGTCCGTCGCGAGACGCGGACGTCACGTGATATGGAATGCAACTGTGTTTGAATATTTCTAACGTAAATCTAACTGTAGTAAATCTTATAGATGTTGTTTAAAAACATTTTTAACTGAATCTAACAAAAAATTTATTTATATATATATATATATATATATATATATATATATATATATATATATATATATATATATATATATATATATATATATATATATATATATATATATATATATATATATATATATATATATATATATATATATATATATATATATATATATATATATATATATATATATATATATATATATATATATATATATATATATATATATATATATATATATATATATATATATATATATATATATATATATATATATATATGATAGAAATTGGTTTGCTATCTCTTCGTCACCGAGACCCGTTGGAACAGTTGGTATAATGTTTGCTTCACAACCTGACTGTCAGGGTTTCAATTCTCGGTAGTGGATGCGCACTGCTGGTGAATCCCAAGTATAGGACGAAATATATATATATATATATGTGAGTAAAGAAAGGTAAATGTATATTTATGGATTATGGGATTTATAAGGAGGTAAATTGTTTGTGAAAGACTAAAAGAAAAACATTGATTAAAAATTAATTGACACCTTTTACGACTTTATGCATGTGGAGAGGTAATTTGATTTTTTGATGTTTGTTTTTTTGTTAAGTGCGTTTGGAGTAATTTTATGCATTTGTTGAATTTTACGTTTGTGCACAAAGATTGTTTTTATCTTAATTGGTCATATGTTTGTCTTTTGTGTCTATGCTTATATGTAGCCTGTGTTCTTTAATTAAATAATTTCGTTCATTAAACAGCTACGATTCTTTCATTACTCATGCAAAGAACACAAGCAGGCCAATTACGTAATGGCAAAAGAAAAACGTTTCTTTTTTTCATTCCACCTGTATAGCTGATGCTAACCTCCAGAAGAGTGCCTTCTTGGGATGAGGCTTCTCGCTGTGGTAATATTATATTGAATCAATTGCTGGTTCTGCTGCGAACAAATTTGGTTCAACATTTTTTCTCGACAAAATCAATCTTACATATTTATAAGTCTAGCATTTGTTCATACATTGAATTTAGAGATAAACTGATAAAATACAAAACAAGAATGAAAAACTTTCGAGTATATAAAGAAATATGATTGGCCTTGAAAAATATCGTGTCATCCCTGATTGCATCAGATTTCATCACGCCCAGACAATATTGTTTCGACTCTCGATTAGTTCTCCTATGGATTGTATCGGCAATTGACGTTACTGAAAATAAGCGGGCGAAAATTGTAAAACAACCCTACCACCGGTTATAAATCATGATAACCACATTTCAGCATACAAAAATTAAACCTCTGAAATATCCTCATTCTAAAAGCATAATTACCACAAGTAATAATTCAGGGTGATGATATTTCATCATTCTAAAAAATATACATCTGAAATTTTGTCATTCTAATGACGAAAGTACAACAAGTGATAATTCAGGCTGAAAATATTTCAACATCTTAACCTCTTAAATTATCCCATTCTAAAAACGAACTTACCACAAGTGATAATTCACGGATATGATGATATATCATCATTCTAGAAATAAACCTTTGAAACGTCTTCATTCTAAAAACGATCTAACCAAAAGAGATAATTAAGGAAAATGATATTACATTATTCGAGAAATAAAACTCTTCAATTTCCTCATTCTAAAAACGTACATACCACAAGTGATTCAGGATGATGATTTTATATCATCATTCTATAAATAAAAGCCTGAAATTTCCATATTATAAAAATGATCTTAACACAAGTGATAATTTAAGATGATGAAGATACATCATCATTCTAGAAATAAACCACTGAAATTTCTTCATTCTAAAAACGGTCTAACCTCAAGTGATAATTTAAGATGATAATATTTCATAATTCTAGAAATAAACCTCTGAAATTTCTTCATTCTAAGAACGATCTTACCTCAAGTGACAATTTAAGATGATAATATTTCATAATTCTAGAAATAAACCTCTGAAATTTCTTCATTCTAAGAACGATCTTACCTCCAGTGATAATTTAAGATGATAATATTTCATAATTCTCATAATTTTAGAAATAAACCTCTGAAATTTCTTCATTCTAAGAACGTTCTTACCTCAAGTGATAATTTAAGATGATGACATTTCATCATTCTAGAAATAAAACTCTGAAATTTCTTCATTCTAAGAACGATCTTACCTCAAGTGACAATTTAAGATGATAATATTTCATAATTCTAGAAATAAACCTCTGAAATTTCTTCATTCTAAGAACGATCTTACCTCCAGTGATAATTTAAGATGATAATATTTCATAATTCTAGAAATAAACCTCTGAAATTTCTTCATTCTAAGAACGATCTTACCTCAAGTGATAATTTAAGATGATGACATTTCATGATTGTAGAAATAAACCTCTGAAATTTCTTCATTCTGAAAAGGATCTTACAAGTGATAATTCAGGATAATTATATTACATAATTCTAGAAATAAACCTCTGAAATTTCTTCATTCTAAAAACGGTCTAACCTCAAGTGATAATTTAAGATGATAATATTTCATAATTCTAGAAATAAACCTCTGAAATTTCTTCATTCTAAGAACGATCTTACCTCAAGTGACAATTTAAGATGATAATATTTCATAATTCTAGAAATAAACCTATGAAATTTCTTCATTCTAAGAACGATCTTACCTCCAGTGATAATTTAAGATGATAATATTTCATAATTCTAGAAATAAACCTCTGAAATTTCTTCATTCTAAGAACGATCTTACCTCAAGTGACAATTTAAGATGATGATATTTCATCATTCTAGAAATAAACCTCTGAAATTTCTTCATTCTGAAAATGATCTTACAAGTGATAATTCAGGATAATGATATCACATAATTCTAGAAATAAACCTCTGAAATTTCTTCATTCTAAGAACGATCTTACCTCAAGTGATAATTTAAGATGATGAGATTTCATCATTCAAGAAATAAACCTCTGAAATTTCTTCATTCTGAAAATGATCTTACAAGTGATAATTCAGGATAATGATATTACATAATTCTAGAAATAAACCTCTGAAATTTCTTCATTCTAAGAACGATCTTACCTCAAGTGATAATTTAAGATGATAATATTTCATAATTCTAGAAAGAAACCTCTGAAATTTCTTCATTCTAAGAACGATCTTACCTCAAGTGACAATTTAAGATGATGACATTTCATCATTCTAGAAATAAACGTCTGAAATTTCTTCATTCTGAAAATGATCTTACAAGTGATAATTCAGGATAATGATATAACATAATTCTAGAAATAAACCTCTGACATTTCTTCATTCTAAGAACGATCTTACCTCAAGTGACAATTTAAGATGATAATATTTCATAATTCTAAAAATAAACGTCTGAAATTTCTTCATTCTAAGAACGATCTTACCTCCAGTGATAATTTAAGATGATAATATTTCATAATTCTAGAAATAAACCTCTGAAATTTCTTCATTCTGAAAATGATCTTACAAGTGATAATTCAGGATAATGATATTACATAATTCTAGAAATAAACCTCTGATATTTCTTCATTCTAAGAACGATCTTACCTCAAGTGACAATTTAAGATGATAATATTTCATAATTCTAGAAATAAACCTCTGAAATTTCTTCATTCTAAGAACGATCTTACCTCCAGTGATAATTTAAGATGATAATATTTCATAATTCTAGAAATAAACCTCTGAAATATCTTCATTCTAAGAACGATCTTACCTCAAGTGATAATTTCAGATGATGACATTTCATCATTCTAGAAATAAACCTCTGAAATTTCTTCATTCTGAAAATGATCTTACAAGTGATAATTCAGGATAATGATATTACATAATTCTAGAAATAAACCTCTGAAATTTCTTCATTCTAAGAACGATCTTACCTCAAGTGATAATTTAAGATGATGACATTTCATCATTCTAGAAATAAACCTCTGAAATTTCTTCATTCTGAAAATGATCTTACAAGTGATAATTCAGGATAATGATATTACATAATTCTAGAAATAAACCTCTGAAATTTCTTCATTCTAAGAACGATCTTACCTCAAGTGATAATTTAAGATGATGATATTTAATCATTCTAGAAATAATTCTCTGAAATTTCTTCATTCTGAAAATGATCTTACCTCAAGTGATAATTTAAGATGATGATATTTCATAATTCTAGAAATAAACCTCTGATATTTCTTCATTCTGAAAATTATCTTACAAGTGATAATTCAGGATAAGGATATTTCATTATTCTAGAAATATAACACTTAATTTTCCTCATTCTAAAAACGAACTTACCACAAGTGATAATTCAGAATGTTGATGATATATCATCATTCTAGAAATAAAACTCTGAAATGTCTTCATTATAAAAGCGATCTTACCACAAGTGATAATTCAGAATGCTGATGATATATCGTCATTCTAGAAATAAAACTCTGAGATTTCTTCATTCTAAAAACGAACCAAACACAAGTGATCATTCAGAATGATGATATATCATCATTCTAGAAATAAACCTCTGAAATTTCTACATTCTGAAAACAATCGTACCACAAGTGATAATTCTGGATGATGATAATTTATCATTCTAAAAATAAACCTCTGAAATTTCTTCATTCTAAAAACGAACTTACCACAAGTGATACTTCAGAATGATAATCTTTCATCATTCTCTTAATAAACCTCGGAAAATTCCTCATTCTGGAAACGAACTTTCCACAAGTGATTATTCATGATGATGATATTTCATCATTCTAGAAATAAACCTCTGAAATTTCCTCAATCTAAAAACAACCATTCCACCAATAATTGATCCTGACCTGGCATCTCGGCTTCAGTCTCTTTACCCCTGCAGTAAGGTAGCTTCCCCGTGACTTTTTGCTATAAATAATTCCACGGTAATTGTTCGGATCAACTTTCCGCTATGGTTCCTAGACTTTATTAATTTAAGCGCAGTACTAGATTGGCGGCAAGGTCCCATCATTTTACAGTTGAAATCGCCAGATGTAACTGTGTGTTCTCTACTAGAAGTTTCTTCTATCGCACTTTTAGCTTGTGGAACTCTGTTCTGGTATTTTGCTTTCCAGTCAATTGTGTTCTTCAAAAGTTTAAATATAATGTCAATCGTTTTCTTCTGTCTTTTTAATTCCTGTTCTTTTATTGTTCGCCCTCCTTAATGTTTTTTCCTCATGTTCTCTATCACTCAGTCACCTTCTTGCTACTTGGGAGTTTTATTGGTCTCCCATATATTCATGGTAATTGAGCAACGTCTAGCCTAGTCAATACTTAGATGGGTGACCGATTGGGAATACCAAGTGCTTTATGGTTCGACGTACTGGTAAGTATAATGGATGGGCTGGCAGCCTATGGCATACGTGCAACGCGTGACACCCCAAGCAATTTCCTGTGGCACGCAACCGCAAATGACATCACGAAGTCCGAGCCAATAACTACTACAACGCAAAGAAGATATTTAGCTGTTTCAATGTTAATATATACTAAAGTATATATACTGTATATTACTATATAAAATATATTGTAGAACAGATACATTGAACTTGACTTGTATAAAAATACGTATGGTATTGGCACACTGAATGATTTTAAGACTCTAAGTCCGCACATAGCCAAAGGTTGCTGATCCCTGTCCTTGACGAGAATTGTAAAGACGATATTGGGCAACAGGTAGTTACTGGTCGAGAAGAACGTTGCTGTACTGGAACAACCGCCCTATTCACCGGAATTTGCTACGCATCCTTTGTTCGTGTTCATGTGTAGTCGCACCAACATAACAAATTTAGTCCGATGATGTCTTAAAGGCAACCTATGGCACGCGTGCCACATGTGACACGCCAAGTAATTTCCAATGGCACGCAACCGCAAATGGCATCACGAAGTCCGAGCCAATAACTACTACCACGCAAAGAAGATATTTAGCTGTTTCAAATTTAATATATACTAAGGTATATATATATTATATATTACTATATAAAATATATTGTAGAACAGGTATATTGACCTTGACTTGTATAAAAATACGGATGCTGTTGTCCCACAGAATGATTTTAAAACCCTAAGTCGGCACATAGTTAGCAAAAGGTTGCCGACCCCTGGTATAGACCATCAACCTCCTCATTGTCATTAGCCAACATTTTGAAGCTATAATTAAACGACAGGAAATACATATCAAAGACGATCGCATTAGATATTCAAAGGCCTTTGACAAGGTATGGCAGGGAAGTTCACCACAGAAGTTCTCTGGGTATGGAATCACTGGAAGAATCTTCTCAATTATAAAGTCCTTCCTAACAGACAGTCACCTCACAGATGAAGAGGCGACTTGAAGCAACAGAAATGTGGTTCTACAGAAAGATGCCGAGATTACCATGGACCAAACATGGGAGCAACGACAAAGTTTTAGGCAAAATGGAAACAAAAAGAATACTTATACTTAACATCAAAAAGAAAGCATCGAATTTTCTAGAGCAGGGGTCGGCAATCTACGGCACGCATGCCACGCCAAGCAATTTCCATTGGCACGCAGCCTCAAATGACATCACGTAGTCCGAACTAATAACTACTACAACACAAAGAAGATATTTAGCTGTTTCAATTTTAATATATACTAAGGTATATATATTATATATTACTATATAAAATATATTATAGAACAGGTATATTGACCTTGGCTTATGCTGTTGGCACACTGAATGATTTTAAAACCCTAAGTCGGCATACAGTTAGTAAAAGGTTGCCGATCACTGGTATAGACCATCAACCTCCTCATTGACGTTAGCCAACTTTTTGAAGCTATAATTAAACAACAGGAAATACATATCAAAGACGATCACATTAGATATTCAAAGGCCTTTGACAAGACGTGGCAGGGAGGGTCACCGCTACAGTATATATACTATATGTTAGGCATGTCTGGTTAAATAAATTACAAACCTTACACCTGCTTATTTTTAGCATAATCCGTTCATATTCACGGATATTTTTCCGTGTTTTACAATCATATGATGCACGGTATGCATTGTAACAGCGAAAATCACTTTTATTTCACAAGTATTTTTCATCTCTTTCTGTCAGCCATTACATTTAAACGGAAAGATTCAGTAAAAAATAGAAATAACCTTAGAAAAATACTAGAGGAACACGAAGTCAAATGGATTTTGCGCCTTAAAACACTTCGTCCAGACAGGCTTAACGACAAATTTAACAACAAAGATAGAATTAATATATAACCCCGTAATTCAAGACCTACCCACATTTCTCAACCACACAAGACAGACATGCTTTCAGGGGTGTTGAGGTCTCACACTCATACTAATATATACACGTACACAAATCATATACCCTCCCAAAGAACTAAAAGATAACATACAGTTAACTCACACATCTCATTCCCAGGAAACAATAAAACTGTCAAAATGACCAAGCAGTGGATTCTTAAAGTCAGCAATCACCCACCCTCTATCTTAAAAACAACTTGAAAGAGGCCGTTTGACCAACGCAAGGACTGACCAAAATTAGCGATAAAAAAAGAAATGAAAACTACAGATAAAGTTCACTTTCTTCAGAAACAGTCATTCACTCCTGTAGTTCACTGCTATTAGCAAAAAGGTTTTTGTTTTCTCCTGATGATGGCCATGCTGACAGAAACTAGATGAGGAACCTAATTGAAATAATAAAACAAAAAATTATTAATATAGAACACAATGTGTCTGAAAATTTTAATTTTTTAATATTTTTATTGTTCAAAACATATATGTATGCATGTACGTATGCATGCATGTATGTATGCATGTATGCATGTATATATGTATCTATGCATGTATATATGTATCTATGCATGTATGTATGTATATATGTATGTAGGCATGCATGTATGTATGTATATATGCATGTATGTATGTATGCATGTATGTATGTATGCATGTATGTATGTATGTATGCATGTATGCAGTTATGTATGTATGCATGTATGTATGTATGCATGTATGTATGTATGTATGTATGCATGTATGCATGTATGTATGCATGTATGTATGCATGTATGCATGTATATATGTATCTATACATGTATGTATGTATATATGTATGTAGGCATGCATGTATGTATGTATATATGCATGTATGTATGTATGCATGTATGTATGTATGCATGTATGTATGTATGCATGCATGTATGCATGTATGTATGTATGTATGCATGCATGTATGTATGCATGTATGTATGTATGTATGCATGTATGTATATATGTATGCATGTAGGTATGTATGCATGCATGTATGCATGTATGTATGTATGCATGCATGTATGCATGTATGTATGTATGCATGTATGCATGTATGTATGTATGTATGCATGTATGTATGCATGTATGTATGTATGTATGCATGTATGCATGTATGTATGTATGTATGCATGTATGCATGTATGTATGTATGTATGCATGTATGTATGTATGCATGTATGTATGCATGTATGTATGTATGCATGTATGTATGTATGCATGTATGCATGTATGTATGCATGTATGGATGTATGTATGTATGCATGTACGTATGTATGTATGCATGTATGTATGCATGTATGCATGTATGTATGTATGTATGCATGTATGTATGCATGTATGCATGTATGTATGTATGCATGCATGTATGCATGTATGTATGTATGCATGTATGCATGTATGTATGTATGTATGCATGTATGTATGTATGCATGTATGTATGCATGTATGCATGTATGTATGTATGCATGTATGCATGTATGTATGTATGCATGTATGTATGCATGTATGCATGTATGTATGTATGCATGTATGTATGTATGTATGTATGCATGTATGTATGCATGTATGCATGTATGCATGTATGAATGTATGTATGTATGCATGTATGTATATATGTATGCATGTATGTATGTATGCATGTATGCATGTATGTATGTATGCATGTATGTATGCATGTATGCATGTATGTATGTATGTATGCATGTATGTATGCATGTATGTATGTATGTATGCATG
This sequence comes from Acanthosepion esculentum, assembly GCA_964036315.1. NCBI lineage: Eukaryota > Metazoa > Mollusca > Cephalopoda > Sepiida > Sepiidae > Acanthosepion > Acanthosepion esculentum. The sequence continues at coordinate 57,060,610 of OZ038519.1, read as the reverse complement.
TATGCATGTATGTATGTATGCATGTATGTATATATGTATGCATGTATGTATGTATGCATGTATGTATGAATGTATGCATGCATGCATGTATGTATGTATGTATGCATGTATGTATATATGTATGCATGTATGTATGCATGTATGTATGTATGCATGCATGCATGTATGAATGTATGCATGTATGTATATATGTATGCATGTATGTATGCATGTATGTATGTATGTATGCATGTATGTATGCATGCATGTATGCATGTATGTATGTATGTATATATGTATGCATGTATGCATGCGTGTATGTATATATGTATGCAAGTATGTATATATGTATGCATGTATGTATGTATGCATGTATGTATGTATATGCATGTATGTATGCATGTATGTATATATGTATACATGTATGCATGCATGCATGTATGTATGCATGTATGCATGTATGTATGCATGCATGTATGTATGCATGTATGTATGTATGCATGTATGTATGTATACATGTATGTATGCATGTATGTATGTATGCATGTATGTATGTATACATGTATGTATGCATGCATGTATGCATGTATGCATGCATGTATGCATGTATGTATGCATGCATGTATGTATGCATGTATGTATGTATGCATGTATGTATGTATACATGTATGTATGTATGTATGCATGCATGCATGTATGTATGCATGTATGTATGCATGTATGTATGTATGCATGTATGCATTTATGTATGCATGTATGTATGCATGTATATATGTATGCATGTATGTATACATGCATGTATATATGTATACATGTATGTATGTATGCATGTATGCATGCATGTATGCATGTATGTATGCATGCATGTATGTATGCATGCATGTATGCATGTATGTATGTATGCATGTATGTATGTATGCATGTATGTATATATGTATGCATGCATGTATGTATGCATGTATGCAAGCATGTATGCATGTATGTATGCATGCATGTATGTATGTATGCATGTATGCATGTATGTATGTATGCATGTATGTATGTATGCATGTATGTATGCATGTATGCATGTATGCATGTATGTATATATGTATGCATGTATGTATGTATGCATGTATGCATGTATGTATGTATGTATATTTGAGCAGCAAGCTATCTTTTAAACATCTTTCGTTAAATATGGCAGACAAGGAAAGGTTTATTAATTTTTTCTCCAGTTTTCCAGCCTTCTTCCTTTTCTTTTCGTAGGGCAGAGCAAACATCGATGCAGTCCCAAGCGCTTTCAGCCACTTCTTTAGCCATTTTCAGAGGATTTCGTTCGAGCAGTTCTTAATTTCTCTTCATGCTTTGACTGTTTAACATGTTTGTTTTTTTTTTATTTGTTTTTGTGTTGTTTTGAATAAGAGCGTTTATTCCAAGCCTTCGCCAGTTGATCGCAGCTGGAATTCGAGTAAGCGTCTTACTATTATTTTTTTAAAGTTTTAGCACATCATTCCCGCCGTTAAATAACGCGTGGTTGTTTGTGGGAGAGAGGGCTTTAATATACAGCTCCTGGATTATAGCGAGATGTTTCCACTAATGTTATTTATATAGAATTTCAGTGTTTGTCTATATTTCTGAGATGAGGTATTATGTACACTATTTACATTATTCGGACTATTGTCCCCATTTTTGTCGCCATATCTATCACAACGTTTCGGCCGTTGTCTGAATTGGCCTTCCTCAGTATCTGTCTGTATTTCTGAGATGAGGTATTATGTACACTATTTACATTATTCGGACTAGTGTCCCCATTTTTGTCGCCATATCTATCACAACGTTTCGCCCGTTGTATGCATTGGCTTCCTCAGTATCTGTCTGTATTTCTGAGATAAGGTATTATGTACACTATTTACATTATTCGGACTATTGTCCTCATCTTTGTCGCCATATTTATCACAACGTTTCGGCCTTTCAGTATCTGTCTATATTTCTGAGATGAGGTATTATGTACACTATTTACATTACTTGGACTATTGTCCTCATCTTGGTCGCCATATTTATTACAACGTTTCGGTCGTTCTACGCTCTGGCCTTCTTCAGGTGGTTGGAATGTCGAACTGAACCTTTTATTTCGCTCACTGGGGTAGATTGTTCTAGTTCCACGTGCCATGCTTAATGGATGTCAGTTATCAGTCATCTCCAGTTAATTCCCCTCTCCAAATTCTCCACTGCCTTAACCGGGTATTGAACTCACACTCTTTGGGTCCTGTCATTGGATCTACCTAACGCCTTTATCCACTGTGCCATGTGTCCTTTAGTGTTTTTGACCAGAAATCTTTTTTAAAGGGTTCTTGTAAATTTGGGGTAGATTGATTACTTTTATAGAGCCGATAAGCCGCAGATGAGGCTCCTCCTCAAGGAGGTGATAGTGTTGGAGTTGCCTCCTCCTTAGTTTCCTAATTCTTCACAAGGGGTCTCTTACTGGGAAAATTCTTGCCTCTTCCTCTTTTTTCCTTCAGTCCTCGTTCCGAACCCCACCTCTTGTGGTGGTGAGGTAAATCTCTTTTTTTTTTTCATTTCAGCAACATGATGTAAGCTCTTAGAAGATCAGCGTTTCTCATTTCTGGGAAAACGCTATCAACATTACAAACATTCACCAAAATACGAACATACACCAAAGAACAAACACATATGTTCCCCCCACACATATGTTATGTCTAGGTGCCTTGTAATTTGTTTATTACATATTTGTTTATATATATATATATATATATATATATATATATATATATATATATATATATATGTCTTCTTTGTCTTCTTTCATCTTCATAAGTTCCAATCTATATGGAAAGAGAAAATACAAGACAAAACTCATCTGTCTCGTACATTGTGATTCTTTGTATGTCATTGTATGTCTAATATTGAACTTGAACAGTAGATAAAATTCTCTTTCTATCAACAGGGTTTACCATTTCCCATATTCTTGCATCAGTTTAAAAGGATATGTAGGAGTTACCTCCTCCTTAGTTCCCTAATTCTTCACCAGGGGTCTCTCTCCCTATACTATAAATACTGGGAAACTTCTTGCCACTTTCTCTTTTTTGCCTTCGGGCCTCATGCCGCATCCCACCCCGCGTGGTGGTGAGGTAAATCTCTCTTCTTCCTTTCAGTGACATGATGTAAGCTCTTAGAAGATCAGCGTTTCTCATTTCTGGGAAAACGCTACCAACATTACAAACTTACACGTACGTACAGACATTCACCAAAATACGAACATTTCACCAAAGAACAAACACAATGTCCCCACACACACAAGTGTTGTCTATGCGCCTTGCAATTTGTTTAATACATATTTGTTGACATATATATAATACATATATATATATATATATATATATATATATATATATATATATATATATATATATCTGTCTTGTTTGTCAACTTTCATCTTCGGTTGAACAGATAAAGCCCGCCAATTTTCATGTAGTCGGGCCTTTTAATATTCTACCAGGAATAACACATGTGTTTCTAATACAAAAACACGTAAATAAACACACGGTCCTCTACAATAGTATGTCCGATATAGGTAATTGATTTATGACAAGAAACACAGTCTTGACCTGGTCAGTTCAATTGACACTCTATATTTGTCAGGCTACTTTTGATTTGATGGGCTTATTTTGATTAGAGACCATAAGGTTTGAGGTTTACCATTTTCTGTAATGTATCATAAGTTTATTGATGGTTCTTGTAGACTGACTATATATATTTTTATTATTGCACTTTACTCTAAGTTACATATGAGGCTTCTATATAAAGAGGTGATAGTACGTGCGATATAGTTAATTGATTTATGACAAGAAACAGTCTTCACCTGGGCAGTGTAATTGATACTCTATATTTGTCAGGCTAGTTTAGATTTGATGGGGTTATTTTGATTAGAGACCACAAGGTTTGAGGTTTACCATTTTCTGTAATGTATCATAAGTTTTACAAGTTTTTTGTAAGAAAAATGTAATTTGATTATCAATGATTTAGTTTGGAAAAATTATTGTTAACTAATGTTTATTTTTATTTGATTTAGTTCACTTAGAAATATTCTTTGGGAAGAGGAATTTAGGTGTGCTCTCTTTAGGAAGCTTTTCATAACTGCTATTTCATGTCTTTCAGGGCACTGGCTATCATATTTTAGAAGACAAGATGTTGTTGTTTTTTTATACGGATAATATGTAAATTCTTTGGACTTTTTTAGTTCTATATCGACGTCAACTGATTTTAGATTTTGAATTTCGTCCCTATTTTTTTATCAAAACAAAAATGTCGTCAACTTATCTTGTGGAGATTAGTGATTTTACACTTGTTTAAAACATTCTGATTGCAAATGAGACATGTAAATTTAGAGAAAGCAGGACCTGCCTTACACCCACGCATATGTGTGTATCTGCGAGACTAATTACTAAGGGACGTAACTTTGACTTTTTAAATTCAAGTTACTTCCCTTTTTTTTAAATCTTAAGTTATGATATTAGGATTGGGTTTATTTTCTATGTACCGTGTCCCTTTAGGGCTTTTGCAACCATCATCTCCACAACTTTCTCTCATTTGTAGCCCTTAGTAAGGATTGGCTTTCTATTATTCAATACCTGTTCCACTATAAATCCACCCAAACTCGTTAGCTAGATTATTAACTGTTTTCTTTTCTCCCTTTCACCTTCAATCACTCCTATGATACAAAGAATTAAGTAGTAATGTTAATGTGATTAATGGGGAAATCACGTCGCTAACAGGAATTAATGAGACATTAACTTACTATCATTACTTGAAGAATAAGATCCTTATATTCGAGTTATTTTCAGATGGAAGACACATGTCAAGTACTTTCGACAATTTCAAATTGACATCTTCTATAGAAAAGTACAAAAACATTTTTTACTCCAGTAATTGGATTATACTAAGCCCATTTCACATTAACAAACAAATACATATAACAAAAACTGGGGCAAGAACTGGTTGGTTAACTTTAACGCCTCTAAAACAAAACTGCTCTCTATTAACCACCACAAGGATCCATCCCTGCATCCCATTAGAATGTCTGAAGACCAACTTCACGAGAGCTCCTCTCTGCAGCTGCTCGGTCTCACGCTGTCCGCTGATCTGAGATGGAACAAATACATCGAGTCAATTGCTTCATCCACCGCAAGGAAAGTTAGCTCTCTGTGCCGAGAATCGATCCTCCAAATCTATAAATCAACCATTCGCCCTTCCATGGAGTATTGCTGCCATATATGGTCTGGAGCCCCTGCTGTTTGCCTCAGGGTTCTTGATAAGATCCAGAGACGGATATGCAACGTAATTGGCCCTGATCTGTGATCTCGTCTGCAGTCGCTCTCTCACAGACGCGCCGTTGCCTCGCTCTGCCTTTTTTACAAATACTTTCACGGTAATTGCTCCGATGAGCTGCTTTCGCTGGTCCCCAGGCTTCATGAATTTAAGCGTCCTACGAGGCTGGCATCCCGTTCCCACCCCTTCACCGTTGAAACTGTTAGATGTAGACGTCTCTTCTACTCCAATAGCTTCATGTCTCGCACATCTCGCCTGTGGAACTCCTTTCCTTATTCCTGTTTCTCTGACAAATATAATCTCCAAATATTTAAGTGCAACGTCAATCGACATCTCCAGTTGCCTTGATCTATCCACTTCCCATCTCCACATCCTTTCCCCTTTCATTCCTATCTGCTCTCGCTCCAAATCTTCTGTAAGCCCCTTGCCTTGATTGATCCACTATCTTTCTCCACATCCTCTCCTTTACCACTCCTATCTGCTCTTCCTCCAAACCTTCTGTAACCCCTTGCGTGCTAGTGGCTTCCAGCCTTGCTTGTGGTGAAAAGCTTAAAAAAAAAAGGAAAAAAAAGAAAATTTCAAAATTCAAACAAAATTCTCAATTGACGGATTTGAACAAGAACTCTAGCTTCGCGGCATCGCACGCTTCCAAACATATATTTAACTGTTAATAAATAGCATAATTTAAAAAAAAAAACATCTTTCGGTTTACATATATTTCGAGAGAGGAGGGGTAAGGAGGGAAGGAAGAAATGGGAGTGGTGGTAAAAGAAAGCGAGTAGCGTTTCTGATCATAATTCCTATGACCTACGAACGTGGTCAATTTTTTTTTTTTTTTGGTTAAGTAACACTTCATATGAAAGGAAACTTTTCTTGTCATTACTTACCTGTTATGTCAAACTGTTCGTTGAAGATGAGGGTCGATCCCTAAGGTCAACCTAAGATGAAGAAAAAGACGAGCTCGCCGTCGATTCTTTTTTTGTATCGTCTTAGCTGAGGAGGAAGTGACGTAAGTTGGTGGTGATTGGTCAGCAGTGGCATTTATTTGAGGAGTCCATTTGTTGCGTGCTTCACGTATTTTTTTTTTTTTGTTTTTTGTTTCAGGATCGCCTGCCGGAATAGTACTGTTTCGGTAGGGTCTCTTGGGCGAGCAAGTATGATGTTGGAAGACCCGAAACTTGCCATGACCCCAAGTTATAACATCACTGACGAGGCGATCCTGAGCACTCATGTGAGTGTTTTCATAACAAATCGTCTTAGTGTTTGAATATGTATGGGAAAATTGAGCCCTGAAGATGAGTATTTGAAATTGTCGAAAGTAATTAACATATGTCTTCCATCTGACAACAATTCAAATGTAAGGATCCTATTATTCAAGCAACTGATATTAACTTAATGTCTAATGTTCACTTATATATATATATATATATATATATATACGATTGCGTCCAGCATGAAACAGTCTGTCGCCTCTGAGTGTTGACTTCAATGTTCTCTTTTATATTTATATTTACATACGCTCTATCTCTGATATTGAGCACTTTATCCCAGAAATATAACACACCTTAAAACTATATTTCTTCATTCATATATATATATATATATATATATATATATATATATGAATGAAGAAATATAGTTTTAAGGTGTGTTATATATATATATATATATATATATATATATATATATATATATATATATATATATATATATATATATATATATATATATATATATAAATAAGCATAAAACCAAGCCATACTTAACCTATTATCATTTATGTTAATCATCCAATAAACACGAAAAAGAAACACCATCGCCATGGGTATATTGTGTGTAAATATGGCCTATAATTTATTCCTTTAAATATACCCTGTAATATACACTATAATGTATTCCTTTAAATACACTCGTTAGTTCATAAATATACTCTATAATCTTTATGCTCCCGATAATTTATTTCACAAATATTCCCTTTATTTTCTTTACATATATAATTTATTTTCCTAAATTATTCTCAACAATTTATTTAAATATACACCATATTTTTATAAATATACCCTATAATTTCTTTTCAAAATATATCCGATAATTTAATTACATAACTATAATTTATTTACTGAAATATTTCCTATAATTTATTTAATTTAAATATACCCTATTAATTTCTTCCTTTAAATATGCAAAAATGTATTTCCTGTAAACGCACCCTATAGTTTTACCGCATAGTCTATAATCTATTTTTTGATGTCAGCAAAGATTTTATATACTTTTTTGCTTTTTTTGTTTGCGTTTTTGGAAGAGCCTGTTAAGTTTTGTCAAGTTTATGAAAACTTTGACAATATGAATTTTTAATCTTAGTAATTCTGCAATTTTATCTGCACGCTTAAAATAAAGCAAAATTTGAATTGGAGATACATCTTGATGTCTGTGACAGGGAATAACAAAGTTTGGTACTTTCTTGCACCTGTCCACATCAACGAGGATCTGACTACCTCATTTACACCTGTGGGCAGGTAAAGCAAATCCCCTATGTTTACCCCTATTGTCGGATGAGCCATGGCGAATAATGGGGCCGCAAACCGCGCTTCCTATATCATTAATAGGTATAAGGCTAATGGTATTTGTAGCAACAACCAGGGTAGTAGGATATATTTGAGGAGAAACCTGGGAAAAAAAGACCAACAGTTGTATCTCATTGCCGGGGATATACATTCCCAACATCCCTTTCTGTCACATTTTACTTTTTAGTTACACTTGAGATCTTTTGGGAGATGGAATCCGATGAACCAGGATTTTTCTTTTAGGGTCAGGTTAGAACTGTGCTTTTTCAAGAATTGCAATTAATAAAGTGACTGGTATGTGATTATCAATTCTACGATGTGCTTCACTTCCGTCATTTTTTTTTTTTCGTTCTTTATTTTTTTTTCTTTGGTTTATTTACTTTCTCTCTTTCTCCCTCTCTTTCTTCCTCTCTCTTTCTCTTTCTCACGCATACATTCTATCTTTCTTTCATATATTTATTATTCTGTTTCTTTCTTTCTTTTTATTTTTTTTTATTTCCTTAGTTATTCCTTTCTTTTTACTTTGGTGCTTCATCTTTTTTTTTACCCCTGTTCTTTCTTTCTTTTATTTTTTTCCCTTGTCTTTCTCTAGTTTTCTTTCTTTCTTTCTTTCGTATTGTTTTTCTTACGTTGTCTTAATTTGGAGTTTCATAATCCCTTCATTCTCACATAGGTTATTTTTTCTTTCCATTCTTCCTTCTTTCTTTCTTTCTTTCATCATTTCTTTATTTATTACGCACCTTAAAATATTTTTCTCTCCATTTTACCTAACTTCTTTCTTTTTTTTATCGCTCTCTCTCTCTCTCTCTCTCTCTTTCTTTCTTTCGTTCGCTCGTTCGTTCTTTCTTTCTTTTACAGTACCTCTTTATATGCTTTCTCCTTCCTTCCTTCCTTCCTTGTTTCTTTCTTTGATTATTTCTTTATTTATTTACTACGTCCCTTCAATTTTTTCATATTTTTCTCCCTTGGTCCATTCTTTCTGTCTCTCTTTATTTATTTATTTATTTCCTTCTTTCTTTCTTCCTTTCTTTGTTTACTTATTTATTTATTTATTGTTTGCTTGCTTTTATATTTCCTTTTTTTATGACATTCCTTCTTCAGTTCATCATCGTTTCGTTTTTTCTTTCCTTCCTTCATTCTTTCCCAACTTCCTTCCTTCCTTCCTTCCTTTCTTTCTTCCTTTCTTTCATTTTTTTTCTTTATTTATTTACTCCGTTCCTTAATTTCTTTCATATTTTTTTCCATTCATTTTCACCTAGGTTCTTTCTTTCTTTCTTTCTTTCTTTCTTTCTTTCTTTCTTTCTTTCTTTCTTTCTTTCTTTCTTACTTACTTCTGTTTTATCTCTACTTTTAAAGAATTTTGACAAATAAAAAAATGACAAAAAAAAAAAAAAAAAAAAAAAAAACTCCACTACATTTCAAAATTTCCAAAATATTTTATTTCACTTTTTCGGTTCCATATGTCCTCAATATTTAAAAAAAACAAAACAAAAAAAAACAAAAAAAAAACTTTATTTAATTTAATTTTTTTTTTTATCAAGTTTAATTTTGTTGCTTTTTACGTCTTTTCTATTATTTAATTTAACACCCCAAACATTTTGCATACCAATTAATAAAATAATTAATAATCTTTCATTTTCTTGTAGTCGTGTCGTCGATGCAAATGCATTTCTTCATTATCGCTATTCAATTTCAATTTACCTTTATTGATTTTTTATCTTTCGATTTCGGTCTTTTCTAAAAAGCAATTAATTTTTTTTTTTTTTTTCTACAAATTTAAATATCAACATCTTCAATTAAGCAAAATTTATATCGTTCCTCTCTCCTGAGTAAAACATTCCGAGGGACGTCCGCCGATTGCTTCTTGCATCAACACGACCCTGAAAACATTGACTCTCCGATAGACGTCTCTGCCCAGATCTGCCCTCTCGACGCGCGTTGTATGCTCCCTCGTGACGCCCTGGCATGCTTTGACCGTCCGAGAAGCGACCATACATCCCGTGCCGGCCCTCCTGATCGAAATAGTAGCTATTCATATCCACCGGAGTGTCGTACGTTCCCGAATAGTAATTCACGTAGTAGGGGTCGTCCATATAACGATTTTGCGTTTGCATCCCTTTCTGAAAACTACCCATCATCCGACGATTCTCCATCGCTCTTCCTTGCATATGACCATTTGAGTACGTACCATCCTGATGTCTATCTCTATGCATATTATCACCGAAAATCCCCCTGTTTCGATTATGACTTTTATCCCCTTGGGTGAGTCGATATCTATTACGTAGCATACCATCAGTGTTCAGGAGTTTCTCGTTGTCGACGTAGTTGCCATCAATGGTAAAATAATGATCGTAATCGGAGATTCTACCGTGAGAATCGATTAAACCACCGTCAAAATCCATAAACATTCTCGGCATTGGCTCCATAACATCCCCAAAACGGCTACATTTGCCCGACTTTGGCATAATATCACGGCGCATCATGTCTCTCTGTGATTTGTGGAAACTTCGCATACAATTGACGTTGAAGTCCCCAAAGTTGGAATGAGGCAGTCCCAGCTCTTCGTAAAACATTGGATCCATAAAGCTAGACATCTTCTGAAAGCGTAAATCAAGAACCTGATTATTAACAAATAAAAAATAAATAGTACATTTCCCCTAAATATAATTACAAAAGTAAATTGACAGAAGTCCCCAAAGTTGGAATGAGGCAGTCCCAGCTCTTCGTAAAACATTGGATCCATAAAGCTAGACATCTTCTGAAAGCGTAAATCAAGAACCTGATTATTAACAAATAAAAAATAAATAGTACATTTCCCCTAAATATAATTACAAAAGTAAATTGACAGAAAAGTGAATTAATTTCCAGAAAAACATATAAATAACAAATATTTCTAGATGAGAAAAAAGAACATTTCCCCTAAATAAAAGAAAAAGTACATTTCCCCTAAATAAAAGAAAAATTGACAGAAAAGTGAATTCATTTCCAGAAAAACATATAAATAACAAATATTTCTAGATAAGAAAAAAAAACATTTCCCCTAAATAAAAGAAAAAGTACATTTCCCCTAAATAAAAGAAAAATTAACAGAAAAGTGAATTCATTTCCAGAAAAACATATAAATAACAAATATTTCTAGATAAGAAAAAAAAACATTTTTATTAGAAAATGGTAAAATAAAAAGCAGAGCTGGGTGGGGGAGTATGTGAAGTCAGTGCATATACAACTGATATAATAATTATATTAAATATATATTTCACTTTAACTTTATATTCTTTTAATCATTTCACTCCAAGCAAGATGACAAAGCCACTAAGACGCAAGGGATTAATGGGTGCGATAGAATCTGAGATATGTAACACTATTCAGGAGAGAAAAATAAAACAAGAATTAAGAATTAATGAACGACATTGTATTTAAAAATTTGAAGATTAAAGTTGGCCGGTAAGCAAGGAGCCGGGAGAGAGTTCCACAAGCAAGAAGTGCGAGAGAAGAAACTATTAGCATAGAACTTACGGTTAAATGTCTCCATTTCAACTGTAAAATGTTGAAATGTATCACTTGCCTTTCAGGGGTAGCCAATTTAACAACCTTGTTTGTTGATTCGCAATACAATCACTTTATAAACACCTCACCCTTTTCATACATTTTCTTTTATAGCCAATTTATAAAGACATTCCCTTTTTATCTATTTCCTTTTACATTACTTGATAAGCCTGTCCTCTTTTTTACTTTTGGGGGGCATCTCGAAAGCGTTTGACAGTCTTTGCCATATCTGCCTTTTCACAAGTTGAAAGGTAAAGGTATTTCCGGACGACTTTTTCAACCGTTTCAGTTTTTCTTACCAAATCGTAAAATGAAAGTTATCTTGAATGGCCACTCTTCTAGATCAATTTTAAACTAAGACAGCTGTCCCCCAGGGAACTATCCTTGGACAAACTTTGTTCTTAATTTTCATCAATGACCTTTCTGATGACATCAATTCTCATATATATATATATATATATATATATATATATATATATATATATATATATATATATAGACAGAGAGAGTGAGAGAGAGAAGGCCGATTTCGAATTACAGTCTAATCCATTACATTCACTATACTCTTGGGAAAGGTATTAATGATCTTCCTCTCCCCCCAGCTATGGGTAAATAGTAGGACAGACCGCGTTCTATACCCTTGCATGGCACGTCTAGGAGAATGACAACTCCGAATTCAAAACCTGCGGAGGGTCGTTTGGGGACCTTGTGGCCCGTAGTGCACCAGGTCTCTGTATTCGGACCTTCAAAAACTGTGGATGGCTCTGCACAAAACCCTCACCACTATAATGAAATCTCATGCGCTGGTGTCGGGCGGCTGTCGGCTCCTAGGAACTAATATGCTTGACCCTCATACGTCGAATACGACGGCAGAGATACGAATATATATATATATATATATATATATATATATATATATATATATATATATATATATATATATATATATATATATAGGTAACTATACTCGTCTCGAAAAAACTTCGGTTTCTTGATTTGCCAATAATCAAATCAATATCGAATGAAAAAAAGGTTTTAAAAAAAGAAAGAGCCAGGAACATGAACGTCTGTCGAAAATAATCGTAAAACATACAGGTCCAAAGCCCAAAGAAAAATACCTCGATACGAGTGAACAACTAACTAAAAAAGTGCTCAGTACAAAAGTAGAGCAGACCTAGTCAAACCTATATATATATATATATATATATATATATGAAGAAATATAGTTTTAGGGTGTGCTATATTTATGGGATAAAGTGCTCAATATCGGAGATAGAGGGTATGAAAATATTAATATAAAAGTGAACATTGAAGTCAACACTCAGAGGCGACAGGCTGTTTCATGCTAGACGCAATCGTCAGGCCGCGAATGCTAGAGTTTTCCTCGACTATTTATGTATATGGGTCAGTGGTGCATTGTGGGTAATCTATTCTGGCACTTATTTTGGCGGGAGTGGCTTGTTTATTTATTTATATATATATTTATTTGTTTGGGTTAATTTATTTTACTTGTTTCTCATTTTCATTTTGTATTATTCTTTTCGTTTTTTGATGTTTTATTAACGTAGTATCAAATTTTGCAGGGTATTTGCTTAGGTCGCTTATTTAATAGTTTGTTTTGGTCTGGGAAGATAATTAAAGCTATTTATTCGTCCAGTGTTTAGATTGCTTGCCGTAGTCTATTCTGTTATTTTGGCTGTTGGACTGTTTTTATTTATTTGGATTGATTATTTTTACTTGATTTTGCTTATTTATGCTTATTTTTATTAGTTCTAACGGTTATTTTAGTGAGGTCGATTTGTTAATTTGTTCATTTATTTATTTATTTGGATTAATGTTTATTTGTTTTTTATTTATTAACTTATTTTTTTTATTTTGTATAGTCGAGGAAGAATCCAGCATTCGCGGCCTGACGATTGCGTCTAGCATGAAACAGTCTGTCGCCACTGAGTGTTGACTTTAATGTCCACTTTCATATATATATATATATATATATATATATATAGATGTTTGTGACATCATTATAGAAGGAAACTCGTACACTTTTCAAAACCCCAAAACAACGTTCACAATAAACAAAAACTTAAACTGCAACTCCAAAAATGTGATTTATGTACTTAAATGCACAAAATGCAGGAAATCATATATAGGCATCAGCCAACAACTGAACAACAGGGTCTCCCTACACAAAAGCAACATAAAGTTGCCAGACAACAGAAAACTTTTTGTTTCACAACATATTTTTGAATGTAACCAGGGTAAATTTAATATCATGCCGATATACCAAACAGACAATTATTCCTATCTACAAATACAAGAAAAAAATTTCATAAATAAATTCAAACCGGAACTGAATAGATCATGACCCCACACACAAAAGCACACAGCATGCACACATGGTGACCAAATACAGTGATCAAACCGCTCTTATACATGCACGCAAGCTCACATGCGGGTATCTGTGGAACACGAAAAATGTATATATGTACGCATATGTGTGTATGTGTGTGTGTGTATGTGTGTGTGTATGCGTGTGTATATGTGTATGTATATATGTATATATATATATATATATATATATATATATGTATGTATGTGTATGAATGAATGTATGTGTGTGTATGTATATGTGTGTGTGTGTGTGTATGTATGTATGCGTGTATATGCACGCATATTGGCGAAAGCAGGGGAGCTACTCACACAAACCCCACACAACTTAGGAAATACGTGTGTATGTATATGCGTATATATATGTATATGTGTGTGTGTGTGTGTGTGCGTGTGCGTGCTGGTTCCATGTAACTTGGGAAAAATGTGTGTGTTTGTGTATGAGAGTGTGTGTGCGTTTGTACAGATTCCTTATGGTGGGACAATATACGTGTGTGCATGTGTATGTGTGTGTGTGTGTGTGTGTGTGTATGTTTGTGTGTGTGTGTATGTGTACAAGTGTGTTTACTAATTCTTCGTAGTGAAACAGTGTATGTATTCAGGGGGAATGTACACACACATATATACACGCATGCTGACAGGAACACACGAAAACGGAAATAGATCTAAGGGATCTAAGAACACACAGGGGTCATTAAAACATTAAAAGATAAGACAACCCGATTCATCACTTCTCAAACCAACCTTAATTGTTTTATGACCCTTCGCTCAGAACTCTTCACTACCATTTAAAGAAAGACATTGGAATGACCAACACAAAAACAGAGAATGTCTCATATAGAGAAGATGTAACATTGAAAAGCATAAAGGAAAAAAATTAATTATTTTTAATAATTATTTTTAATAATATGTAGAAATCTCCACCCTTTACCGGAAGACGGTCGTAAGACCAGAAACACGTGTTGTAAACCTATGTAAAACTATGAAAAATGAAGAATAATATTTTTTAATAAAAAAGAAAAAACAAAAACCCACATTACAACCAAAAAAGTTTGCGGTACCTCTCTTCTTTTTAATATATATATATATATATATATATATATATATATATATATATATATATATATATATATATATATATAAATCCGGGGGTAAGTAATATACAAATACAGGGAATTGTTTTCCCGAGAACGAAATAGCCAACTATGTATAGGGTAATATTTTTGGATTTCATTGATTGTAATTCACACACACACACACACACACACACACACACACACACACACACACACACACACACATTGTGTGTATATATATATATATATATATATATATATATATATATATATATATTATAAATTAACTGATTTAAAATATGTTTTTTTTTCACGAAGAAACCATATTTCGAATCAGTTAATTTTAAATCAGTAAATTTATAATACTTAGACTCTGTAAATTTACATTGAGCACTGTTTTGTAAAAATCAAAAAATAAATAAAAATTAAAAAACATCAATAAGGATTATATATCTTACTTGTCTATCTAAGGATTATATATCTTACTGTTCTTTCTTTTTATTATAATATATATATATATATATATATATATATATATATATATATATATATATATATATATATAATCATTTATTTAAATATTATAACATAAATATGTTATAAAATCACTTCAAAAATAGCCATTTTGTTTCAACACTTCTGGTGTCTTCTGGAACTATGAACATCCTTTTTAACATAATTTCAATGAAAAAATAAATTAAATAGCATATGTATTTTTTATTTTTATTTTTTTCTCCTCAGTAATTCTACAATTTAAAACTTAATAGAGATTTGATTTAGATTTCTAAATAGGTAATTTTTTACTTTTAATTTTAATTTCAAATTTTATAAATCTTTTAATATCTATGATAACCTTGCTTAGTTGTCAAATTTTTCGAATTACCATATACTTGTATTTTTTTTTGTCATTCTAGCTTATGTAACAGCGTTTACCCCTAGCGAAGGATCGTTAATTAATTTGAAACTTTTAAAACCATTTATTCTACATTCAACATCATCACTTGATAAGACACCAGAAGTGTTGAAACAAAATGGCTATTTTTGTAGTGATTTTATAACATATTTATGTTATAATATTTAAATAAATGATTATATATGCTCTACTCTGTATTGAGCACTCTTTAAAGAATAATAATTGTTGGTTATTGGAATTTACTCCGTATATACCAATCCCACACTTGGATATATATATATATATGTAAGCAAATATGTGGATGTAGATCCGACGGTATGATGAAAATGTGGAAAAGACAAAGCAAAATCCGAATATGTGAATTTACTGTTTTTTATTTTGTTTTGTTTTTTTGTTTTTTTTTTCTGTCAACGTCAGACGTTTCGGTATAATAGGATTCCCTCCCCCTTTCCACTTAAGATAAAATCTCTTTCCTGTGAGGACGTTTTCGCGGCGCCAGCGTAACCGAATCCAAGAAAGAGAACTTTGACTTTAGAATTTCAGTTTCTCTGTTTCTGACTAGTCCTGTATATATCGTCTCTTCATGTTAACTTAAATTTAATATAAATATGTCTCCATTAACCATGTCCTGAAGATGGTCTATTAGACCGAAACGTCTGGCGTTGACAGAAAAAAATAAAAAAATAAATAAAAAATAAAAAACAGTAAACTCACATATTCGGATTTTGCTTTGTCTTTTCCACATTTTCATCATATATATATATATATATATATATATATATATATATATATATATATATATATATATATATATATATTCTGATGATACAACCACTTACTCCTGTCTCCATGGTATGTCTCATCGGTTCGATATGGTCAAATTTGAAGATGATCTCAAAAAAAGAAATGATCTATATTCAGTTGGGGAAAGGAATGGCTTGGTAACGTTCCCAAAACGACACTTCTCACTATTAAGTACCTAAAAGACTCCTTCCTGCCTCTCATCAGAATGGCTGATATTAACCACCATCAGTGTGACTTACTGCGCTGATATAAAATGGGAAGATTATATAGAATTTATTGCTAGATCTGATGATAAGAAAGCTGGTTCCTTGTGTCATACTAGACAATTTTTATCTCCTGAATCATACATATATATAGGTCTACCATAAGTTCATGCTTTGTATATTGCTGCCACATATGGTCCGGTGTTCCTGCTATTTATTTATTTATTTAATAAAATCCAAAGACGAATCAGGAATATTATTGGTATTGACCTGCCATGTTGGCTACGGTCATATTCCCACAGCCGTCATGTAGACTCTCTGTGATTTTTCTATAAATATTTTCATAGAAATTGTTCGATTGAAATTTGCTCTGTGATAGGTAGACTTTAAATTACAAGTGTTCATCAACTCACAGTTGAATTCGTTAGATTTAAGCGTAAGTTTTAGGCTAACATTTCTTCTATCACATTTTTGCTGGTGGAAATCGCTTCAGACTTATTGCTTTCCAGCGAACTTTGATCTTCAAAAATTCAAATGCAATGTCAAACGTTATCTACAGTCTTCTTGATTACTCTTCTTCTATTGTTCTCGCTCCTTAATAATGTTTCTCTTTTTTCTTATTCTTTCACACTCAGTAACCCCTTGTGTCTTAGTGGCTTTACTGCCTTGCATGGGGTGAAATGATTAGAAAACAAATTCAAATGCAATGTCAATCATTATCTACTGTCTTCTTGATTACTCTTCTTCTATTGTTCTCGCTCCTTAATAATGTTTCTCTTTTTTTCTTATTCTTTCCCACTCAGTAACCCCTTGTGTCTTAGTGGCTTTACTGCCTTGCATGGGGTGAAATGATTAGAAAACAAATTCAAATGCAATGTCAATCATTATCTACTGTCTTCTTGATTACTCTTCTTCTATTGTTCTCGCTCCTTAATAATGTTTCTCTTTTTTTCTTATTCTTTCACACTCAGTAACCCCTTCTATCTTAGTGGCTTTACTGCCTTGCATGGGGTGAAATGATTAAAAAGATGTCCATGTTATAAACATATCACCTATATTATCTTTTTTTTTTAATATCAGCTCAAATACATATCACAAATTTTCCATTTTCTGTATAGCCATTTTATAAAAATCTCCCCCTTTTTTATAGCCAGTCAATCAACATTACATCATTTTTTATCCCTTTTATATCCTTATCATAAATATATCCCGATTCAAAGCTTTATCTCATAACCACTTCATATATTTGTCCCCTCATCAGCCATATTTTTATACACCCGATTTATTAACATATCAGCTGTTTTCGTTTTTTAATATAAACTTTATAAACATGTCCCCTTTTCTTTTATCTCCACTTCCTAAACATGCCAATTTGCTTTTATATGAATTTTTTTTTAAATATCCTTTTTTGGCCTTCTTTTTTATATTCATTTCATGAAGATAAACCTTTTTTTTTGTCCCTTTCTTTTCCATTTATTTCGTAAATACAACCACTTTATAAAGACCTCCTCTGTTTATTCCTTTTTCCTCCATACACCCTGTGTATTAATATCCACTTTTTACCCCTTTTTTATATGCACTTTATAAAGACCTCCTCTGTTTATTCCTTCTCCTTTATACACCCTATGTATTCATATAGCCTTTTCACCCACTTTCTTTTACATCCACTTTATAAAGACCTCTTCTGTTTATTCCTTTTTCCTCCATACACCCTGTGTATTAATATCCACTTTTTACCCCTTTTTTATATGCACTTTATAAAGACCTCCTCTGTTTATTCCTTCTCCTTTATACACCCTATGTTTTCATATAGCCTTTTTACCCACTTTCTTTTACATCCACTTTATAAAGACCTCTTCTGTTTATTCCTTTTTCCTCTATACACCCTGTGTATTAATATCCACTTTTTACCCCTTTTTTATATGCACTTTATAAAGACCTCCTCTGTTTATTCCTTCTCCTTTATACACCCTATGTATTCATATAGCCTTTTTACCCACTTTCTTTTACATCCACTTTATAAAGACCTCTTCTGTTTATTCCTTTTTCCTCTATACACCCTGTGTATTAATATCCACTTTTTACCCCTTTTTTATATGCACTTTATAAAGACCTCCTCTGTTTATTCCTTCTCCTTTATACACCCTATGTATTCATATAGCCTTTTTACCCACTTTCTTTTACATCCACTTTATAAAGACCTCTTCTGTTTATTCCTTTTTCCTCCATACACCCTGTGTATTAATATCCACTTTTTACCCCTTTTTTATATGCACTTTATAAAGACCTCCTCTGTTTATTCCTTCTCCTTTATACACCCTATGTTTTCATATAGCCTTTTTACCCACTTTCTTTTACATCCACTTTATAAAGACCTCTTCTGTTTATTCCTTTTTCCTCTATACACCCTGTGTATTAATATCCACTTTTTACCCCTTTTTTATATGCACTTTATAAAGACCTCCTCTGTTTATTCCTTCTCCTTTATACACCCTATGTATTCATATAGCCTTTTTACCCACTTTCTTTTACATCCACTTCATAAAGACCTCTTCTGTTTATTCCTTTTTCCTCTATACACCCTGTGTATTAATATCCACTTTTTACCCCTTTTTTATATGCACTTTATAAAGACCTCCTCTGTTTATTCCTTCTCCTTTATACACCCTATGTATTCATATAGCCTTTTTACCCACTTTCTTTTACATCCACTTTATAAAGACCTCTTCTGTTTATTCCTTTTTCCTCTATACACCCTGTGTATTAATATCCACTTTTTACCCCTTTTTTATATGCACTTTATAAAGACCTCCTCTGTTTATTCCTTCTCCTTTATACACCCTATGTATTCATATAGCCTTTTTACCCACTTTCTTTTACATCCACTTTATAAAGACCTCTTCTGTTTATTCCTTTTTCCTCCATACACCCTGTGTATTAATATCCACTTTTTACCCCTTTTTTATATGCACTTTATAAAGACCTCCTCTGTTTATTCCTTCTCCTTTATACACCCTATGTTTTCATATAGCCTTTTTACCCACTTTCTTTTACATCCACTTTATAAAGACCTCTTCTGTTTATTCCTTTTTCCTCTATACACCCTGTGTATTAATATCCACTTTTTACCCCTTTTTTATATGCACTTTATAAAGACCTCCTCTGTTTATTCCTCCTCCTTTATACAACCTATGTATTCATATAGCCTTTTTACCCACTTTCTTTTACATCCACTTTATAAAGACCTCTTCTGTCTATTCCTTTTTCCTCCATACACCCTGTGTATTAATATCCACTTTTTACCCCTTTTTTATATGCACTTTATAAAGACCTCCTCTGTTTATTCCTTCTCCTTTATACACCCTATGTATTCATATAGCCTTTTTACCCACTTTCTTTTACATCCACTTTATAAAGACCTCTTCTGTCTATTCCTTTTTCCTCCATACACCCTGTGTATTAATATCCACTTTTTACCCCTTTTTTATATGCACTTTATAAAGACCTCCTCTGTTTATTCCTTCTCCTTTATACACCCTATGTATTCATATAGCCTTTTTACCCACTTTCTTTTACATCCACTTTATAAAGACCTCTTCTGTCTATTCCTTTTTCCTCCATACACCCTGTGTATTAATATCCACTTTTTACCCCTTTTTTATATGCACTTTATAAAGACCTCCTCTGTTTATTCCTTCTCCTTTATACACCCTATGTATTCATATAGCCTTTTTACCCACTTTCTTTTACATCCACTTTATAAAGACCTCTTCTGTCTATTCCTTTTTCCTCCATACACCCTGTGTATTAATATCCACTTTTTACCCCTTTTTTATATGCACTTTATAAAGACCTCCTCTGTTTATTCCTTCTCCTTTATACACCCTATGTATTCATATAGCCTTTTCACCCACTTTCTTTTACAACCACTTTATAAAGACCTCTTCTGTTTATTCCTTTTTCCTCTATACACCCTGTGTATTAATATCCACTTTTTACCCCTTTTTTATATGCACTTTATAAAGACCTCTTCTGTTTATTCCTTTTTGCTCTATACACCCTGTGTATTAATATCCACTTTTTACCCCTTTTTTATATGCACTTTATAAAGACCTCTTCTGTTTATTCCTTTTTGCTCTATACACCCTGTGTATTAATATCCACTTTTTGCCCCTTTTTTTATATGCACTTTATAAAGACCTCTTCTGTTTATTCCTTCTCCTTTATATCCCCTATGTATTCATATAGCCTTTTTTGCCACTTTTCTTTTATTTCTACTTTATAACCGTCTCCCCATTTCGTTCCTTTTTCTTTTAATTCCAATTCATATACATCTCCCCTTTCAATAAACATCTCCCCCTTTTTATCTTCTAATTCTATTTCCACCCCCTATCTCCCCTTTTTACCATAAAAGATTTTTTTTCTCCTCAACAAGAAATTTTTCACAGATGTCTAATCCTTTTGAAATCTTAGTGACCTTTTACTTCTTCTGTGTAATATTTTCCTTTCGCATGTTGATGATCATGGCTTTCCACGACTTCCTATCCCTTATAGCTCTTAACAATTGGATTTCTGCAATCCATATACACAAGATTGTTAAACTATGTTCCGTTTTGCTTGCGATATGTTCTGTGAGTGTCAAAATTTCTAAACCTTCTGTTCTCATTATGCAACTCGGGTATTTTCACAGGTTTTTTTTTGTTTCGGCAAACTTTTACGCAAAATAAAACAACTATATAATCTCAAGAATACTACATTCTTAATTCACTTTCTTCTCATCAGTAGCTGCAATTCCGTCAGATGCATGCTGGGATTTCTACTTAACCAATAAAAGTGGATAATTCTTGGTCTAACAAACACATTTTTCTTTCTTTCTTGGCTTGAAGTCAAAAGGTTATAACCACTAGACTGTATCCCTTTTGCGTATGATCACTATTTCTTTTTCTACTGGCTTATATTTGCTTTAATTAGCCTTGCCTTTTTTTTATATTTTCTATTTCTTGTGTTAGTTTTCTCTATTCTTCGGATCCTATTATAATTGTGCTTGTTCATCCCCCCCCACCTTTAATTTCTAACGACCATTATGCCTTGCCATTAACTCATAAATAATTATTATTCAGTTTTCATCACGTGGAAAGAGGGGGGAAGAGAAAATACTTAGTTCGAGTGAGAAAAAGAAAGAAAGAAAGAAAGAAAGAAAGAAAGAAAAAAATGAATGAAAGAAAGAAAAAAGAACGAATGAATAAAACTTTAAAATAAATGAGGCATACAAATAAGAAGAAAGGAAGGAAAGAAAGAAAGAAAGAAAGAAAGAAAGAAAGGAAGGAAGGAAGGAAAAAGAAAGAAAGAAAGAAAGAAAAAAGAAAGAATGAATAAAACTTTAAAATAAATGAGGCATACAAATAAGAAGAAAAGAAGGAAAGAAAGAAAGAAAGGAAGGAAGGAAGGAAGGAAAAAGAAAGAATGAAAGAAAGAAAAAAGAAAGAATGAATAAAACTTTAAAATGAATGAAGCATACAAATAAGAAAGAAAGAAAGAATGAAAGAACAAAAAGAAAGAATGAAAGGAAGAAAAAAGAAAGAAAAAATGAATAAAACTTTAAAATAAATGAAATATACAAATAAGAAAGAAAGAATGAAAGAACAAAAAGAAAGAATGAAAGGAAGAAAAAAGAAAGAAAAAAATGAATAAAACTTTAAAATAAATGAAATATACAAATAAGAAAGAAAGAATGAAAGAACAAAAAGAAAGAATGAAAGGAAGAAAAAAGAAAGAAAAAATGAATAAAACTTTAAAATAAATGAAATATACAAATAAGAAAGAAAGAATGAAAGAACAAAAAGAAAGAATGAAAGGAAGAAAAAAGAAAGAAAAAATGAATAAAACTTTAAAATAAATGAAATATACAAATAAGAAAGAAAGAATGAAAGAACAAAAAGAAAGAATGAAAGGAAGAAAAAAGAAAGAAAAAATGAATAAAACTTTAAAATAAATGAAATATACAAATAAGAAAGAAAGAATGAAAGGACAAAAAGAAAGAATGAAAGAAAGGAAAAGAAAGAAAAAAGAAAGAAAGAATGAATAAAACTTTAAAATAAATGAAGCATACAAATAAGAAGAAAGAAAGAAAGAAAGAAAGAAAGAAAAATTTAACGTGTGTTTCAGTCAAATGTAAAAAGTTGTCAATTTCAAATCGTTTTAGTTGTACCCTCTTACTTCTTCAAATAACCAGTATTCATAATTTATGATTGTTACTGCAATATTTTTTAAAGTTGTTAAGCTCAAGTATTTAACGATGCGTTAGAAATTTTTTTACAGATATTTTATTGCCATATTCAATCTCTAACAGAATGATTACGATTCACCAGAAGATTAAAATAGGAAAACCGGGAAACTTTCAGGGGTTAAAACTAATTCAAAAGAATTGACTTAGAAAAATAATAGGTCATTCTAACAATGAGAATGTATCCCTTTCCATTCGACATTCGCCCTGATAATGGCAAACATGTTATTAACCGTTTCCATAGAGTAAACCTTCGGCATTCATTGTCGGAAGAGCCAGTAATATCCGTTTTAGTTGTTGCTACCCTTGGAAGTCTTGAAGTGATGTGGTTTTATTATTTGGCAAAGGTGGGATGAGCCATTTTCTTATAAGGAAACATTCTTCATTCCCCTGGATATTCGGCTGCGATCAAAGTGTAGTATCTGTTCTCCTTATCTCTAAAGGTAATTGTAATATTAGCCATCTCCCTATAAGGAAACATTTGGCATTCATTGACCGAGCAGACAGTGCTACTCGGGTTAGGTCTTGCTTCACTCCCTAGCCGTCTTCGTATGTCTATCGTTGGAATACCATTACGGTGGCTTTAGTAAGAATTGCCAGTAAGAATGTATTGTTTTGGCGTCAGAAATCCCGTGGTATGTTTGGGCCAGTTATTGTGGCCAACTAAGTTTAAGATAAGATTGAAGACCTGCTTTCCCTCCCCCAACTCGGCCTTGGGCCACATTTCTGTATTTTAAAAATAAATATTACATTCCGCTATGAAACCTAGAATTTAAGCGCAGTACTAGATTGGCGGAAAAGTCTCACCATTTTACAGATGTATTGGTTAGCTGTAACCGTAAGTTCTATCCTAACAATTTCTTCCATCGCACTTCTTGCTTGTGGAAATCTGTTCGAGCTTCTTGCTTCACTGCCATCTCTGATCTTCAAATCTTTAAATGCAATTTCAATCTTCATCTTTTGTCTTCTTAATTTTTCTACTTTTATTGTCTTCTGTCCTTAATAGTTTATCTTTCTCATATTCTCTAACACACGGTAAACGCTTTACGTCTTGGTGGCATTATTGCCTTGCTTAGACTGAAATGATTTTTAAAAAAAAGGTCAAGTTTGAAACCGTACTGACATAATTACTAGCTGTGTACTATGAAGAACTGAGGGAAATGGTCAACATCTGGAAGTTAGATAAACCTGTCTTATGCTTTTACCTCCTCATCGTTCGACAAGTCGATATTAGCGAGAATTGATACGGCTGAGATTTCAACTCGTGCCACGTGGTCGAAATGTTAACGTTTCTAACTACACGGCCACGCCCCTCCAAATAAGTGGCTAGAAATACGTAATTATTGGGGGTTGCTAATTAGATCAATTAAGTGAGTACATATAACTGCAATTTAAGGATATACACACTTGTATGAACTTCATGTAATTGCTATAAGTATGTAATCTTAATTGCGAGTGAATGCATTTCCAGAAAAGCCTATTTAAAACCCCACTTAAAATCCAACAGACACGAACGGCTCTAATATATATATATATATATATATATATATATATATATATATATATATATATATATATATATATATATAATTAAGTAATGAAAATCTTGGTAATCCGTATGGATAATCCCAAGGAGGATGAAATCCAGAGAGCTCAATGTTAAATCAGAGCGATTAATTCAATGAAAACAACTTTAAGGGTCCATTGGTTATAATTTATTTCCCCAGGGAGTTTCTTTTTCCCTGGCTCATCAGACCATACTTCCAAGGGTGAAAAAATGAATTTAAATTTACAGATATTTTTTATACACATTTAAGGGGTAGTTTAAGTTGATGTAAGGTGATATAAAAGAGTGGGGAGAGAGAGAGAGTGTGTGTGACAGACATGGTCGAAATTAGAGAGGGAAGGGAGAGATAGGAATGATTTTGAATTTATTTTTATTACAATACTTAATAGTGAGGAAGTGGGGTAAGGACCAAACATTGACCTATTTAATAGGTCATCTCCCAGGAAACGATATAGAGAGAAAAGATGTAAGAAATACGAAGTAGAATTAGGGTTTTAAGGAAAGAAATGGGAATAGAGATTTGGAAAGACATATTAAGAGAATTAATGGGTTAATTTGCAGCGTAACACCCGCGCTCAGTTCACATTAAAAATTTCTATACATTCTCTGCGGAAAGCTAAACGCGGAAGACTACGGAAAGCTAAGCTCGAAATTGATCTTTCTGGTTTAAATTTGTCGCAATTACCGCGCAAGGGAACTATTTACGGAGACACGCTCAGTTTGCGCAATGATACCTATACTGATAGCTATTCTGCAGCGAATGTATATAAACAACGCCGGTAATGGCTGTCCGCGACGCGAATGAGTCCAAACTTTCACTGGGGATAACTCCAGAACGGTAGATTTTATCAAATTTATCAAACTAAGAATGGTGTTAACACGCAAAGGGGGATACAGACAAGCAATCGCAGCGTTCTGACTTCAAGACAAGAAAGAACAGACCTAAGTCGGACGAGACGGAGAAGTAGCCTATCTTATTTGTTAAGAAGAAATCCCAGCATGCATTTGTATGTTTTCTCTATAAATTTGGAGAGGAAGGTGGTTTTGCAGTCATTCCAGTAATTGGAACCAACATATATATATATATATATATATATATATATATATATATATATATATATATATATATAAATAATATAGACAAGTTTTGTCTATTTTATGTAAATTCTTTTCATATCTTCTGATAAGCTTCATAACATTATCATTAAAAGACGAAAGAAAATCACAATATTGATACATATTTTTTAATCCTATCTAAGCTTTCGGCTTACATAAGCCATTATCAAAGATGAAAATTACAGTACAATATATTACATTTGAATGATAAATCTAACATTTTTATTCATTTAAAGCAACATGCCTGGCCACATACACAATTCCGGAAAATCCTTGTTGAAAACGCTACAATACTTAAACATGAAATCAATAAACAAAAACTAAATATTCTTGAAGCTATATACATAAAACAGTTGAAACCTAACCTGAACAAAATAAAATATGAAATCTCCACAAATATTCTTAAATGCTTATAATTGGTAACAGAAGCCACTGGTTTATGTAAACCGAAAGCTTAGATAGGATTAAAAAACTATGTATCAATAAGGTGATTTCCTTTCGTCTTTTAATGATAATGTTATTAAGCTTATCAGACGATATGAAAAGAATTCTATCTCTAGATTATTTAATGAAACATGCATCAATGAAAAAATGCTGCCGAAATACACACAATATATATATATATATATATATATATAAGGAAATGGACAAAGTCCGACAATGATTTTAAGACATTTTTATGTTTATACATTCTTTTTATAGATACAAATATTTAAGTAAATGCTCTGTTTTATAATAAACAGTATTAAACAACATTTAACGGCCTAAATGTCAGAGAAATTTTCAGAGAAAATATTCGTTCTTCGACAGGAAACGAACCTGTATTCTATAAGGAACCGTCATATAGCCTGACGTGCTCTTAACCGATCGACCCACGGAGAATCGTTCGATTTGCAAGGTCGATTTTACTGTCTTTAAACCACAGTCTTCCATGATTCTCTCACGTACATTCATATCTGTCGGTGAACGAATATTTTCTATGAAAATTTCTCGGACATTCAGGCCAGTAAATGTTATTAATAATGTTTATTATAAAACAGAGCATTTACTTAAATATTTGTATCTATAAAAAGAATGTATAAACATAAAAATGTCTTAAAATAATTGTCGGACTTTTTCCATTTCATAATGTGTGACGTCATTTGTTTACATTTGGATACCCTTTGAGCAGATATGAATGGACGTGAGAGAATCATGGAAAATTGTAGTTTAAAAGCAGTAAAATCGACCTTGCTAATCGAACGCTCCTCTGTGGCCAAATCGGTTAAAGGTACGTCAGGCTATATACAGGTTCGATTCCTGTTGGAGGACGAATATTTTCTATGAAAATGTCTCGGACATTCAGGCCGGTAAATGTTGTTTAATACTGTTTATTATAAACAAAGCATTTACTTAAATATTTGTATCTATAAAACAAATGTATAAACACATAAATGTCTTAATATATATATATATATATATATATATATATATATATATATATATATATATATGAGGGGCGTCCATGTGTCTTAGGGAAATGATGGTGGTGGTGGTGGTGGTGGTAATGATGATGACGATAGAATTTGTTACTCACCTGATTCAACGAACTGGATGATGTTCTTCAAAAGTTTGTTCTTATATGGCAGACTTGGCCGGGGCAATAACGTCAACTTGCCAGCGCCTTATATCTATACACTAGCGATTGCAAGAACAGTATGAGGCAGGACCTGAATAGGGTCGACGGTGGGTGGTTACGGCATGGAAAAGCATTTAAACTAAAGAAGGTTGGGCAAAGAAAGAAAGGAAGAAAGAAAGAAAAGTGACAAATAATTAAAATATTAAAACAAGGGAAAAAGAACGTAGCCAACTAAATACAGAAAATGGTAAAGAAAGAAAGAAAGGGTGAAGAAAGAAAGAAAGTGGCAGACTAAATACAGAAAGAGGGTAGAGAAAGTAAGAAGGAAAAGAAAAAAAAGATGAAAGCCCAGAAAGAAAGAAAGAAACTAACAAGACAGAAAAAAAAACGATGAAAGAAGAAAGCTGCCAAATAAATAGAGGAAGAAAGCAACGAAACAAAAAAGAAAAAGAAAGAAAGAAAAAGGCGAAGAAAGAAAACAAAGGAATAAAAAGAAAGAAAGTAGCCAACTATATCGAAAAAGAAGGCAAAGAAAGAAAGAGGAATAAGAAAGAAAGAAAGAAAGAAAGCGAAAAAGAAAGAAAAGAGAACGAAAGAGGGTAAAAAAAGAAAGAAATAAACAAAGAAAGAAAAAAGAAAAACAAAGCAATCAAATAAATACAAAAAGTGGACAAAGAAAGAAAGAAAGATGAGGAAGAACGAAATACAAGAAGAAAAAAAGAAGCGAAGAAAAAAGAGGAGGAGAAAAAGAAAAAAATAATTACAATTACGGTTTGCAAAAAATGGTAATCACGATTATATTATCCCCCCATGATGAACTCCTATACAAAAATGAAATAAATTGGTGTATGTGTGTGTATGCACGCGTGTTTGACTGTGTGTCTCTGTGTTTTTGTTCATGCGTGCATACACGATTATATATACGTCAATAAAATATTTAAGTCGCATGGAATTACATAGATCTTATATTCTAAGTGATTAGTCACGATTTTAAAATAAATCTTGCTGACAATGCTGCCTACAAACCTACCGAAATATTAATTCTCAATCTTCTCGGTAATCTGAGATCATTTGATTAATTGATTAAAATCCTTAATTACAGACTTCTGTTATTCCTGCCAGGCTGTCTTTGAGAGAAAATGGAAATGCAGTATCAGGAGACATCTGGAATTATAAGTATTTACGGATAAAAGGTATAATGTATAATGAAGTCTCTGTTTTTGTCATTTCACACACGATTGACGTCATCGTCGTCGTCTTCAACACAACGATTAAGCAGATATATTCTCCGGCCTTCCTGTATTGCTTATAGTTCTACCATATAGTGCTTTCGTTATTACATATTTATTTTCGCATATGATTCACGTCAGATGTCTGAATCGAATTTAATATCCATCGGGAACCTTTGATCTAAGAGGCGTTGATCTGTGTTAGCCCAAAATATGTACTGGGTTCACTTTGACATCCCAAATTAAGCTTTGTACTCGGGGTCAGACTAGAAGTCCAAAGCAGTCAAGTACATTAACCCCTTGAGTCCTGAGTTCCTGAACAATTTTTAATTTGAGCTCCTGAGTCAAAATTCGCAAATAATTGGTATGTAATGTTTCACGGTAGATATACCAGTGTTTACCCACGGTTCAACCTGTGGCTGGGCATAAAATCATTTCTCTCAACCACTGTCCAACCGATGGCTGAGGATTACGTCATTTTTTTCTCTACCACCGGCGAGGCGGTGGTCAACGCTCAAAGGGTTAAAGTTGCGTGCTTGGAGGTATCCTCATATCCACCAAGTGCAATATCGGGCCTCAAAGGATGTCAGTGGCATCGTCGACATATATACCGGAAGGTGAGCCAGCTGAATTTAGAATATGCACGCACAAAACAAAGGGATGGCAGGAAAACGTCCCAGCCACAAGGGAAAAAATAGTTTCTCATATCCTTGCGAGAAAAAGGTATGAACATTCGTACCGAGATTCCCGAAACCACATACCCTCACGCCGACAGTGATTTAATAGAGGTAAGGGGATGAACAATAATTTTACGTATGAACAATTTAGTTTCGTGTTCTTATTAGACGTCATTTAGATAGCGTCAGAATTTGTTCCCCGAACAAAAAAGTGGGGTTTGGTTTAGTTTTTGTTTTACGGCATATCAACACCTCAATGGGTTATTTAATGCCGACAAAGTTTTTATTGCTGGTAATGTTTTTCTTCAAAAATCTATTTCTGGGAATATTTTTCCTTGAAGAAATAAATAGCTGGTCATATTTTCAAAGAATGTATAACTGTTTGTATTGCTGGCATTTTTTTTAAAAGTATTACTGATAATAATTTTTCCTTCAAAAATTATTGCTGGTAATATTTTTTTATTATTATTATTATTACAAAGTATTTCTGGTATTAAAACCTATTTTTACACAAGTTTGAGTGTTAACTATTTGCCGATAGCTGGGACCCTAACAGGTGCTACCACCCCAGGTCAGGGTTGACCTGGGAACACCAGGAATTAAGAGGTGGTTCCATGCTCCTCAAAACGTCCTGATCAGAGGCCTTGCTGTTGGACGTAGTTTATCGTCTTACCCTGGACGCGGATGTAGTATATCGTCACACCCAGGACAAGGATATAGTTTATCGTCACACCCAGGACACGGATGTAGTTTATCGTCACACCCAGGACGCCAAAAAAGTGGGGGAGAAGAGTGTAGAGTCAATAGAAGGGCTAAACAAAACTGACAATAGACGAATAATATAAACAGAGGGTCTGGAGAATGCGCGCGCAGCTTGATGGTTTTCGGCGCCAAAAATGGGATCCATTGCCGAATTCAAATTCTAATTGCGGTTGTTGAGGACAAAATACCATTGGAAATCCTATCCCCCTTCTCCCGGGAATTATATAGCAACACTATTTACAAGTGAATGGTATAATCCCTCGCAAGAATAGGATCGAACGTTCGGGGAAAAAAAGACCCAAAATCACATACCCTTGATTGCCTGATGTTAATTTTGCGGTGTCCAGAAGAGAATAAACAATACTTTTACATATTAATTATTTCATCTCGTATTTTTATAACACTGTATATTGCAAAATACGGTCTTTCATCGGCATATTCAACGGTCTTAAAGTTGACCTTAGTTTCGACTGTTTCCCTCGAAATTATCTTCTTGCATATTAAGTAAATTTTTATTTCTTTATATTTTTTTTTTAATTTTTAATATTGTTCTGCGAATAGTATCAGGATTAACGGCACCGAAAGTAAGCTAGGGGTGCCGAGTTCAAATTCCGAACGTTACGCTTCCGGCTTTGAGACATATTTACAATTATGTGTAAGTCCTTAAGAAATAAGGGACCATTTCAGCATCCCCCTCAAAAATATTTTAAGAATATAATATTACGGTCATCTTGATTTTTACTTTCTTATGGTGATTGACTAAGTATAGCTCAGATATGGCACAAGGCTGAAAGTATGGAACACCCATTAAGAATCGAACTCTCAGCCGTAATTATTCTAGAGAAATAGCTTGCTAACCATTACAGCACGTCGTTGTGCCGAAATGATTTTTAAGCAAAGCTTATGTCTGGCACAAGGCCGAGCATATTAAATGGCTTATGCGCTAATTGCGAGCGGTAAAATGTTTTGAGCGTCGGGAGAGTTTGCCCTTCGAATTTAATTTGTAATGAAGGACAATTCTAAGAAAATTGCAGAACCTACAAGGCTTTGTTATCGAAAAACAACACACGCAAAATGGGAAGTATTCCAATATATTTTTTTAAAAATAGGATTTCAACTAATTCTAATCCTTACAAAGCATGTGGACCTGATGGTATCCCTACAATAGTCCTTAGTAAATGTGCCCCTGGACTCGCTATTGTTCTCTCTAAACTTTATAATAAGCGCTTGGCTGCTTCCTGCTTACTGGAAATCATCTTCTGTAGTTGCAGTCTTTAAGAACTCAGGTGAAATGTTGTATTCTTCTAACTACCAGACTATTACGCTTCTACCTCATTTTGACAAAATACGAGACGCCCTAATCACCTCACAACACAGAGTCTTCTTTCAAATAAACAATATAACTTTCGCTACTCTAGGTCTCCTGATATATTAACGATTATTGCTGAAAATGTCTCTCAAGCTTTAGATCAGAATAGTGAACTCGGGCTGTTCATCCCGAAGGCAGTTAACAGTAGTCATCATCGTCATCATCAACATCATCTTTTTTCATAACGTCCTGCTTTGTTCACTCGCTGAAGTATCTCTGAGGATGTGATGGATCATTTAATGGGTAGAATTCTCAGTTAATTCACCCCAAATAATGTAAAGTTAATATCGCTAATATTAATTCACATCAAGAAATTATCAATTTTAAAAATCAAAATATGTTTAGCTTGACTCTGGACAAATATTTGAACTGATCCAATATTTTTTATCAAATTCGCTGTTTTCAGAAAACCTAAAAATTAGCAGTTCCTTAATAATGGTAGTCCTGTGATAGTTCTAAAGAAATGTGCTCCTGAAGTGGCCCCTGTTCTCTCTAAACTTTATAATAAGCGCTTGGAAATCTTCTGTAGTTGCAGTCTTTAAGAACTGTGGTGAAACGTTGTATTCTTCTAACTACCAGACTATTACCCTTCTACCTCATTTTGACAAAATACGAGATGCCCTAATCACCTCACAACACAGGGTCTTCTTTCAAATAAACAATATATCTTTCGCTACTCTAGGTCTCCTGATATATTAACGATTATTGCTGAAACTATCCAGCGTTAGATCAGAATAGTGTAACTCGGACTGTTCCTTTGGACATCTCAAAGGCAGTTAACAGTAGTCATCCTTATCTGTTGTCTCCGTCTTTAACAACACAGGTAAACAGTCTGACCCTACCAACAATCCACCTATTATTAGCTTTTTACCTCTTTAAAGCAAACTACTAGAGTTCCGAATCAATACGGAATTAGTTAAACATCACAGAACGCCAGACTTTCTTTCAGCCAAGCAATATGGCTTTCCTTTCTCCAGGTCAACTGCTGATATATTAACGATTATTGCTGAAACTGTCTATGAAGATTTAGATCAAAATAATATTGCTCGGGCTGTCTCCTGTGGACCTCGAAGGCAGTTGACAGGTTTTGACAGGTTTAAGACTACGGTATTTCTTTGAGAATTTTTCAATAGATTCAATCTTTCTTACCAAATCGCGAAATGAATATTGTCCAGAAGTGCTAACCTTGTTCCTAATTTTCACCAATATCCTTCCTGATGCCTTCAGCTCTCAACTGGGTATTTATACTGTTAGCACAAATATTTGCTTCTGTCTTAATAGTAAGTCATATCGGTTTGATAAGGTCAAACTGGCGGCTGATCTCAGCCTGATCCTATCTATCTATCTATCTATCTATCTATCTATCTATCTATCTATCTATCTATATATCTATCTATCTATCTCAGCCTGTTCCTATCTATCTATCTATCGCAGCCTGTTCCGTTCTATCTATCTATCTATCTATCTATCTATCTATCTATCTCAGCCTGTTCCTATCTATCTATCTATCTATCTATCTATCTATCTATCTATCTCAGCCTGTTCCTATATCTATCTATCTATCTATCTATCTATCTATCTATCTATCTATCTATCTATCTATCTCAGCCTGTTCCGTTCTATCTATCTATCTATCTATCTATCTATCTATCTCAGCCTGTTCCGTTCTATCTATCTATCTATATCAGCCTGTTCCTATCT
This sequence comes from Acanthosepion esculentum, assembly GCA_964036315.1. Lineage (NCBI taxonomy): Eukaryota > Metazoa > Mollusca > Cephalopoda > Sepiida > Sepiidae > Acanthosepion > Acanthosepion esculentum. The sequence continues at coordinate 57,027,487 of OZ038519.1, read as the reverse complement.
ATCTATCTATCTATCTATCTATCTATCTATCTATCTATCTATCTCAGCCTGTTCCTATATCTATCTATCTATCTATCTATCTATCTATCTCAGCCTGTTCCGTTCTATCTATCTATCTATCTATCTATCTATCTATCTATCTATCTATCTATCTATCTATCTATCTATCTCAGCCTGTTCCGTTCTATCTATCTATCTATATCAGCCTGTTCCTATCTATCTATCTATCTATCTATCTATCTATCTATCTATCTATCTATCTCAGCCTGTTCCTATATCTATCTATCTATCTATCTATCTATCTATCTATCTATCTATCTATCTATCTCAGCCTGTTCCGTTCTATCTATCTATCTATCTATCTATCTATCTATCTATCTATCTATCTATCTCAGCCTGTTCCTATCTATCTATCTATCTATCTCAGCCTGTTCCTATATCTATCTATCTATCTATCTATCTATCTATCTATCTATCTATCTATCTATCTCAGCCTGTTCCTATCTATCTATCTCAGCCTGTTCCTATATCTATCTATCTATCTATCTATCTATCTATCTATCTATCTATCTATCTCAGCCTGTTCCTATCTATCTATCTATCTCAGCCTGTTCCTATCTATCTATCTATCTATCTATCTATCTATCTATCTATCTATCTATCTATCTATCTATCTCAGCCTGTTCCTATCTATCTATCTATCTCAGCCTGTTCCTATATCTATCTATCTATCTATCTATCTATCTATCTATCTATCTATCTATCTATCTATCTATTTATCTCAGACTGTTCCTATCTATCTATCTATCTATCTATCTATCTTATTAGTACATATGTTTGAGTGGATATCGTTTTGTTTTAAACAGTGAAATTAATGTCTCACCCGAACAAGAAGTTTTATTAAGAAAATGTGCTTCTTAAAAGGAATCGAACTTGTATATATGTAATTTGAATTCGCGTTCGGCTACCTCGTGCTGTGTAATGGTTAGCAAACTTGTCTCGGGTAATGAGTTCGATCCTTACTGGGTGCCCCATACTTTCGGCCTTGTGCCACATCTAAGTTACGCCTGGTAAATCACTAATTTAAAATCGCGTATTAATTTTACCACTATTTTCATATCGTTGAGATATGATTTAATTGACATGATTTCTTCCGAAAGATATATTGGGGAGTGGTTTCCAGCCTTCCTTCTCCGCGGTTTTGAATTCAGAGTTTCCTCCTTCCTAGGCCACAGAGACTAATCTGATCTGCTATTTATGGGAAGAAAGACGATTGATTCTTATTGTTCTTCAAGGTATTAATGCGAAACAGACTAGGCAGCTGTAGAAAGAAATATGATGGGGAAACAGGCCGCGCCCTTAAGCTAAGGCTTCAAGAACACCAGAAACCTCTAACACGAGGGGATGTGGAAAAATCAGGCGTGGCTGACCACATATGGAGAGAGAAGAGAGATCAACGCCCTCTGTAGGATCAGGTTGAGATAATAGACAAAGAACATCATTGGAAAATTCTTAAAGTTAAGGAATCAGCACATATGCTAGGCCACAAAAATCTCCTGAGACGACCAAGCATAGAAATGAATACAATATGGGAACCAGTAATAAGGAGTGCCAGAGAAAAGCGATAATAACAACAAAAATCGCAATATGAGCTCTGGTAAAAACATGTAATGATAACAGCAAAAATTGCAATATGAGCATTGGTAAAAACGGTTGCTGAAGACATTAGGATTATAATACCCAGAAATTCATACACCGATGTCCTCAAGGACACATGGCACAGTGGATACAGGCGTTAGTTAGATCCAGTGACAGGATCCAAAGAGTGTGAGTTCAATACCTGGTTAGAACCAGGAGAACCTGGAGAGGGGAATTAACAGGAGATAATTGATAACTGCCATCCATTAAACATGGCACGTGGAACTAGAACAGTCTACCCCAGCGAGGGAAATAAATGATTCATTTCGACATTACAACTACCTGAAGAAGGCCGGAGCGTACAACGGAGTGTAATAAATATGGCGACAAAGGTGAGGACAATAGTCCGAATAATGTAAATAGTGTAGGCTCGCCTCTCGACTGTTTCGTCGATTGCACGTTTAGGCAGGAATAATTAAAATTATTCATTATTGTGTCTCCTTAATTAGCAATGATTACTTTTGCATAATTATCTGACCCACAGTGAAAAAATAAAACTAGTCATACGAACAATAAAAACTAAGCCTTAAGGGCGCATAGCCTAGTGGATAAAAACGTTGGTTGGATCCAGTAAATTGTCTCAAAGAGTTGCGAGTTCAATACCTGGCTACGACAGTGGTGAGTAAAAACTTAGAGCGTTGTGCTAAAGACGCATGGCACGTGGAACTAGAACAATCTACCAAATAAAGGTTTCAATTCGAAATTCCAATCACCTAGGGAAGGCCGGAGCGTACAACGGCGGAAACGTCGTGAATATAGCAATAAGGATGAGGACAACGGTCCGAACAATGTAATTGAAACTGGGCCATTCTTATTCTCCCTTTGTGTTATAA
>OZ038519.1:56994956-57017456 GCA_964036315.1 Acanthosepion esculentum | reverse complement strand
TAGCTTCAAATTTGTTACATCTTCCAAGACCAGGTGTAAAGGTTTCCGGAAACTTTTTCTTTAATTCCTCTTTAATGTCCTGTCTTGTTTGCGTATTACTTTCTATTTTTCTGCAGAATGAGTTTAACGGTTTATCCCACAATTCGAATGTTTCAATAAAATCTGTACCCAACAAGTTTTCTCCATTTCTCAGAATGAAAACTTTTATTTTTTTAACGATCCCATTCAATTTCATTGGAAGTACAACCTCGCCTTCGAAGTTAATTTGCTTTCCAGTTACCGTTCGAGCGAGTTTCGTTGACTTCATTATTGTAGGCCTTTTTAAAATTTTCCATGTTTTATCGTTCATTATTGTTAAATCTGACCCTGAATCGAGTTGAAATTTGATATTCTTTTTGAATATTTCAGTCGTCACATATTTCCTCAAATCTCTATCTGATTTGATATTCGAATTTGTTTGTCTAATTCGGTTCTTGCATTTTTTCGTTTTACAACAAGATCCTTTGTGACCATTCTTTTGGCACACGAAACATTTCTTATTCCTATATGGGTAATTTACCTCCCAATGTCTTTCGTTACAACGTCTGCAATTATATGGTGGGACTTTTTTATTTTCGTTCTTTTTATTTTCTTGTCTATTATTAAAATACGCTGAATTTTTTCTCCAATTTTTCTCTACTGGGTACTTTGACTGCTTTTTTATTTTTTTAATATAAGCAATACCAGCTTCTTCGATTTTTTGCGACTCTTTCTTTAACTTTACGGCCCGTTGACACTCCTCTGCTAACTTTTGCAGGGTAAGGCCTTGTTCAGATTCGAGTTTAGACAAAACTCGACGTCTTATTTCGGCACTGTTACTGGATACCAGTCCTTGAGCAAAAATTAAGCACTTGAATTCTTCAACCGTAATCTCTGCCAATCTGAAATTGTCACAATGTCTATTCACTATAGATGCATATGTTAAGTAATCCTGATCGTCGGATTTAGAGACATTCATGCATAACCATCGCTTATGCCAAAGCGACATATTTGCTCCAAACAGCTCTTTTAGCAATTTTACTGTTTCCGAGAATTCCAATTCAGTTGTTTTTCTCGGTAGAATAAAATCTACAAATTTGCTATGTTCTGCTGTACCTAGCTTTCTTAGTAATAGACTGACTTTTCTTGAATTCGACCAGTTTTCACAGTCTGTGTAGAAAATATCTTCATATCGTTTAAAGTACGCTTCAAACGTTTTTTCTTCGTCTGGCACATAGTTGAAAGTTTCCAACGAATTAAATATGGTGTTATTAGAATATGAAGAATTTCCCTCATTTGCCTGATAGTTGTTTAATTTCTCAAGTATTAACTTTTGAATTTCCAAAAGTCTTTCATCTTGTTTTTCTTGATATTTCTGTTGTCTTTCATCTTGTTTTTCCTGATATTTCTGTTGTCTTTCATCTTGTTTAACTTGATATTTTTGCATCGCTATCAGTTGTTCTTGCTGTGCTATCTGTTGTTCTTGCTGACGTTGTTGACTCAACTGCTGGGATTTTAATAATTCAGATATGACTTTGGATAGTTCCTCCATTTTTAGCTGATAGTGTTCATGCAACAAGGTATATACTTTTAATTTGCGTATCCACGAATATCATAAGCTGACCAAAAAAATCGAAACAACGTACGACTTTTTAATTTTATGACTTGCTTTTACATTCACGCCCGTGCTAATCAACTTTGGTATTTTTTTTCTCGTGAACAGAGAGCGTCGGACTTTTTTTTTTCGTTTCCGACTTCTGTTCGCGTATTTCAATGACACGTCTGATTTTCTTATCAGAGGTAATTCGTCACTATATTGTTGAACAAATAATTTAAAAAAAATAATTTTTTAAAGTTTGTTACCTTTCAAAGTCGACACGGTGTATTTGTGCTCCTTTTAATCCATGCATGTGTTTGTAGTCGGCCAATTTTTCTTTTTAGCGGGTGTCTCGGTGTAGATAATTTTTTAATTTAAAATTACCGTTATTCGTTTACGACACCTTCCACTTTTTCTGAGTGAACGTTCCTTTATGCTTAGTCGTCTTTTTAACGAGTTTTACATATCCAGAAGTTCAGAATCCTTCGTCGTTACGTTAACGTTGGACTTTTAATTAATAGTTTTTTTTTTTCAGCCTGGGTTCTTCAATGACTTGTCCCAATTGTTGAAAACTCTCACTATTAATTCTTTCTTCTTTCCTTATGGTTCGTTCTACTTCTTTGCCATTGTTGAAACTTGGCGTATGGTTCGTTCTACTTCGTCGCCATTGTTGAAACTTGGCGTATGGTTCGTTCTACTTCGTCGCCATTGTTGAGTCTTGACTCAATGTTGAATCTCGCCTATTGCATGGAATAATAATGCAACACAAAATGTACTTGGAACAAGAATGTATTATAACAAGAAAGTGTACACAATAAGTACATATAGTATTTTCTGTATATTTCTGGGAAGACGTTCCTGGAGAATGTGTTGACTAGTCGCAGTCGATCAGAGTCTCTAGTTGGATCTCGTGATTCCACCTTCCTCCCTCGTCTTCCGGTATCAACCATTATTTATATAGTTGGTAGTCACCTATGCAGATTAGGTGGATCCCACCACAACACCCTGTATATTATCTATCTATCTATCTATCTATCTATCTATCTATCTATCTATCTATCTATTTCAGTGTGGTATCTATCTATCTATCTATCTATCTATCTATCTATCTATCTATCTATCTATCTATCCCTGTATATTATCTATCTATCTATCTATCTATCTATCTATCTATCTATCTATCACTGCCTGTTCATTATCTATCTATTTGAGCCTGTTCATTATCTATCTATCTATCTATCTATTTCAGTGTGGTATCTATCTATCTATCTATCTATCTATCTATCTATCTATCTATCTATCTATCTATCTATCTATCTATCCCTGTATATTATCTATCTATCTATCTATCTATCTATCTATCTATCTATCTATCTCAGTGTGGTATCTATCTATCTATCTATCTATCTATCTATCTATCTATCTATCTATCTATCTATCTATCTATCTATCCCTGTATATTATCTATCTATCTATCTATCTATCTATCTATCTATCTATCTATCCCTGTATATTATCTATCTATCTATCTATCTATCTATCTATCTATCTATCTATCTATCTATTTTTCTATTTCAGTGTGGTATCTATCTATCTATCTATCTATCTATCTATCTCTGTATTTAACATAATTAAAAAAAAAGAATTGATTAAATTGTTTTGTTGAATGTCAACTGCATTAGGCATTAATTGACCTGGCAATAAGAAATTGTTCGGCAGGCAATGTCACTCGGTGACGATGAGGACGCCCGTCGTACATCTGCCATTTCACTTAACATGTTCAATAAAGACACATAACTTGCATTCTTTTCATAATGAAATTACCACGCCCCTTCCTTCACAACCAGTCCTAGAGACTTACACTCTCAATTACACACACAATCTCACACACACACACACACACACACACACACACACACATATATATATATATATATATATATATATATATATATATATATATATATATATTTATATATATATATATATATATATATATATATATTAGGACATTTCTTATGTTATACGTTCTTTTTATAGATATAAATATTTAAGTAAATGCTCTGTTTTATAATAAACTATTAATAACATTTACCGGCCTGAATGTCATAGAAAATATGCGCCCTCCGGCAGGAATCGAACCTGTATCCTATACGGAACCGTCATATAGCCTGGCGTGCTTTATCGATTTAGCCACAGAGGAGCGTTTCGGTTAACAAGGTCGATTTTACTGTTTTTAAACTACAATTCTCCATGATTTTCTCTCGTACATTCATATCTGCTCGATGCGTATCCAAATGTAAACAAATGACGTCACACATTATGAAAAATATGTCTTAAAATAATTGTCGGCCTTTGTGCATTTTATAATATATATATATATATATATATATATATATATATATATATATATATATATATATATATATATTAAAAAGAAGAGAGAAACCGCAAATGCTTTTGGTTGTAATGTGGATGTTTTGAAATAATATGTTATGCTTTATTTATTTTCCATAATTTTGCTACATGTGTTTCCGGTCTTGCAACCAGAAACACGTGGAGATCAAGGAGATATTTCTGTGACTAACACACACAAAAAAAGAGAATGTTTAACATCAAGAATGTTTAACATCGAAAAAGATAAGAAAAATTAATTCCTTTTAATCATATGTGGAGATATCCACTCCTTGCCTGATGAAGGTCGCAAGACCGGAAACCCGTGTAGCAAAATTATGGAACATAAAGCATAATAAATTATTTTTAAATCAACATTACAACCAAAAACGTTTACGGTTTCCCTCTTTCTGACACACACACACACACACACACACACACACACACACACACACACACACACACACACACACACACACATATATATATATATATATATATAAAGCTTTTCTTGACGGTTTCTCTCTTTCTTATACATATATATATATATTTATATATATATATATATATATATATATATATATATATATATATATATATGAGTGTGTGTGTGTGTGTGTGTCTGTGTGTGTGTGTGTGTGTGTGTAAGAAGGCTTTTCTTGACCACGGACACCCTCCCGTCCTTTTTCTTCTTGGTCTTCTTTCCCTTTCTGTGTAGCACTGAGCTGATTATCTCCTTTTGCTACGTTCCTTGACCCCGTTCCGCCATCCATTAGCACAATCTGCCACGCCCTGACCCCCCTTCCTTCAATATGCTCCTTGAGTGTCAAGTTCTCCAAGCCTTCCTTCTTCGTTACGTGTCCAAAGAAATTTCGGCTGTGTGATCCTTATTTGTGTTTCCATTTTCTTTAAGACTTTCTAGTTGCGCACTCGCTCCGACCATGAAATTCTCAGCATCCTTCTGTATACCCACATTTCTGCTGCCTCTAATTTTCCCTCGTCCTTGGGAATAATTGTGCAACATTCACTGTCATATAAGAGGATTGATACCACATAGCAACCGAGATCCTGTTTTTTTTTGGGGGGGGGGTGAAAGGTAGTGATATATTGGCTGCATAATCCCCTCCACATCACCTTCTTTTTTGAGTATAAGGTCGTTTTGCTTTCCGACCCAGACAGCTGAGAGAATATATTCATTCAACTACTGGTTTTGAATTCAATTCAAATATATTCTTCTCCTAGTCTGGTGGGCAAACAAGATCTAAGGAATTCTGTCTACTCTGAGACTTTTGCCAGAGCCACCGCAATGAAAGTTGGCTCCCTGTGCCGAGCCAGGAAATTTTTCTACCCGTAATCGATCCTCCAAGTCTATAAATCGACCATTCGCCCTTGCATAGAGTATTGCTGCCATATATGGTTTGGAGCCACTGCTGTTTGCCTCAGGGTTCTTGATAAGATCCAGAGACGGATATGCAATGTGATTGGCCCTGATCAGTCATCTCGTCTGCAGTCGCTCACTTACAGACGCGATGTTGCCTCGCTCTGTCTTTTTTACAAATATTTCACGGTAATTGCTCCGAGGAGCTGCTTTCGCTTGTCCCTAGGCCTCATCAATTTAAACGACCTACGAGGCTGGCATCCCGTTCCCACCCCTTCACCTGTTAGATGTAGACGTCTCTTCTACTCCAATAGCTTCATGACTTGCACATCTCGCCTGTGGAACTCCCTTCCCTATTACTGTTTCCCTGACAAATACAATCTCCAACTGTTTAAGTGTAGCGTCAATCGACATCTCCAGTTGCCTTGAGTTTAATCCACTTCCCTTCTCCACATCCTTTCACCTTTCATTCCTATCTGCTCTCGCTCCAAATCTTCTGTAACCCCCTTGCCTTGATCGACCCACTGTCTTTCTCTTTCTCCACATCCTCTCCTTTACCACTCCTATCTGCTCTTCCTCCAACCCTTCTATAACCCCGTGCGTGATAGTGGCCTCCAGCCTTGCTTGGGGTGATACGCTTAAAAACAAAAATACTAGACTGGACTTTCCCGTCGTTTTCGATGTATGAGGGTCAAACTTACAGCCAGACTACCAAAACGTATCATTTGGGGGTGAAGGCTGCTTTTGAATTCACAGTTGTCTTTCTCCTAGACTGTTCGACGACCCAGTCTGTTCTGCTAATTACTCATCTGATTGATAGCACTTTTCTTAGTATATGTTCCTAGAATATGTTATATCTTATATTCATGTTACCTGTGATACTGGTAGTAAAATTGTCCATTCTTTTTCTCAAAAGGCGCAGTGGTCCGATTGCTATTGGTACAGTCTTATTCATTCCCCACATCCTGTTAATCTCGATCTCCAGGTCCTTGTATTTGGACAATTTTTCAATAATGTTCATGGGGGGTATTAAATAATCACTAATTAAAGTCGATAGCGTGATGATTTCTTTTAAACATGAATCGGGGCTGTCGCCTCAGAGTGTTGATACCTATGTACACGCTGATTAATTTTAAATACGCTCTGTCCCTGCTAATGTGCAATTTTCTTCTATGAATGTAGCATCGCTTAAAAACCATATATATATATATATATATATATATATATATATATATATATGGGTTGAACAAAATAATTGGAACAGGTGCAAATTCCACTACTATATTTCAAAGACCTATTACATTAAGAACTTTAACTAAAACTTCGTAATTACTAGATATATTTATTGTAAATATCTTTATTTATCTAATTGACTGTCTTTGGCTGATTTATTTTTAGAATTTAGTAAAATTTAAGCTAAATGCGCGACCTTTCCGAGTTCGAAAAGGGGCAAATTGTTGGAGCTCATAATGTGGATGTTTTGAAATAATATGTTATGCTTTATTTATTTTCCATAATTTTGCTACATGTGTTTCCGGTCTTGCAACCAGAAACTTCCATAATTTTGCTACATGTGTTTCCGGTCTTGCAACCAGAAACACGTGGAGATCAAGGAAGATATTTCTGTGACTAACACACACAAAAAAAGAGAATGTTTAACATCAAGAATGTTTAACATCGAAAAAGATAAGAAAAATTAATTCCTTTTAATCATATGTGGAGATATCCACTCCTTGCCTGATGAAGGTCGCAAGACCGGAAACCCGTGTAGCAAAATTATGGAACATAAAGCATAATAAATTATTTTTAAATCAACATTACAACCAAAAACGTTTACGGTTTCCCTCTTTCTGACACACACACACACACACACACACACACACACACACACACACACACACACACACACACACACACACATATATATATATATATATATATATATATAAAGCTTTTCTTGACGGTTTCTCTCTTTCTTATATATATATATATATATATATATATATATATATATATATATATATATATATATGAGTGTGTGTGTGTGTGTGTGTGTGTGTGTAAGAAGGCTTTTCTTGACCACGGACACCCTCCCGTCCTTTTTCTTCTTGGTCTTCTTTCCCTTTCTGTGTAGCACTGAGCTGATTATCTCCTTTTGCTACGTTCCTTGACCCCGTTCCGCCATCCATTAGCACAATCTGCCACGCCCTGACCCCCCTTCCTTCAATATGCTCCTTGAGTGTCAAGTTCTCCAAACCTTCCTTCTTCGTTACGTGTCCAAAGAAATTTCGGCTGTGTGATCCTTATTTGTGTTTTCATTTTCTTTAAGACTTTCTAGTTGCACACTCGCTCCGACCATGAAATTCTCAGCATCCTTCTGTATACCCACATTTCTGCTGCCTCTAATTTTCCCTCGTCCTTGGGAATAATTGTGCAACATTCACTGTCATATAAGAGGATTGATACCACATAGCAACCGAGATCCTGTTTTTTTTTTGGGGGGGGGGGGGTGAAAGGTAGTGATATATTGGCTGCATAATCCCCTCCACATCACCTTCTTTTTTGAGTATAAGGTCGTTTTGCTTTCCGACCCAGACAGCTGAGAGAATATATTCATTCAACTACTGGTTTTGAATTCAATTCAAATATATTCTTCTCCTAGTCTGGTGGGCAAACAAGATCTAAGGAATTCTGTCTACTCTGAGACTTTTGCCAGAGCCACCGCAATGAAAGTTGGCTCCCTGTGCCGAGCCAGGAAATTTTTCTACCCGTAATCGATCCTCCAAGTCTATAAATCGACCATTCGCCCTTGCATAGAGTATTGCTGCCATATATGGTTTGGAGCCACTGCTGTTTGCCTCAGGGTTCTTGATAAGATCCAGAGACGGATATGTAATGTGATTGGCCCTGCTCAGTCATCTCGTCTGCAGTCGTTCACTCACAGACGCGATGTTGCCTCGCTCTGTCGTTTTTACAAATATTTCACGGTAATTGCCCCGAGGAGCTGCTTTCGCTTGTCCCTAGGCCTCATCAATTTAAACGTCCTACGAGGCTGGCATCCCGTTCCCACCCCTTCACCTGTTAGATGTAGACGTCTCTTCTACTCCAATAGCTTCATGACTTGCACATCTCGCCTGTGGAACTCCCTTCCCTATTACTGTTTCCCTGACAAATACAATCTCCAACTGTTTAAGTGTAGCGTCAATCGACATCTCCAGTTGCCTTGATCTATCCACTTCCCTTCTCCACATCCTTTCACCTTTCATTCCTATCTGCTCTCGCTCCAAATCTTCTGTAACCCCCTTGCCTTGATCGATCCACTGTCTTTCTCTTTCTCCACATCCTCTCCTTTACCACTCCTATCTGCTCTTCCTCCAACCCTTCTATAACCCCTTGCGTGATAGTGGCCTCCAGCCTTGCTTGGGGTGATACGCTTAAAAAAAAAAATACTAGACTGGACTTTCCCGTCGTTTTCGATGTATGAGGGTCAAACTTACAGCCAGACTACCCAAACGTATCATTTGGGGTGAAGGCTGCTTTTGAATTCACAGTTGTCTTTCTCCTAGACTGTTCGACGACCCAGTCTGTTCTGCTAATTACCCATCTGATTGATAGCACTTTTCTTAGTATATGTTCCTAGAATATGTTATATCTTATATTCATGTTACCTGTGATACTGGTAGTAAAATTGTCCATTCTTTTTCTCAAAAGGCGCAGTGGTCCGATTGCTATTGGTACAGTCTTATTCATTCCCCACATCCTGTTAATCTCGATCTCCAGGTCCTTGTATTTGGACAGTTTCTCAATAATGTTCATGGGGGGTATTATATAATCACTAATTAAAGTCGATAGCGTGATGATTTCTTTTAAACATGAGGATGTCGCCTCAGAGTGTTGATACCTATGTACACGCTGATTAATTTTAAATACGCTCTGTCCCTGCTAATGTGCAATTTTCTTCTATGAATGTAGCATAGCTTAAAAACTATATATATACATATATATATATATATACATATATATATATATATATATATATATATATATATATATATATATATATATATATATATATATATATATATATATGGGTTGAACAAAATAATTGGAACAGGTGCAAATTCCACTACTATATTTCAAAGACCTATTACATTAAGAACTTTAACTAAAACTTAATTGCTAGATATATTTATTGTAAATATCTTTATTAATCTAATTTACTGTCTTTGGCTGATTTATTTTTAGAATTTAGTAAAATTTAAGCTAAATGCGCGACCTCTCCGAGTTCGAAAAGGGGCAAATTGTTGGAGCTCATATGGCAGGAGCCTCGATCACTAAGGTTGCTGAACTGTTTGGTTTTCAAGAGCTGCCATATCAAGAACTATGACGCAATTCGAGAAACAGGGCAAAACCTCTAGCAACCATAGCAATTCGGACCGGACTTGCAAACTGATGTGCATTGAAACACAATGTGGCAAAAAATCATCGGACTACTGCGGCCAGAGTGACTGCTGAGTTGAATAATCATCTGAATAGTCCAGTTTCTACTAAAACTGTTCGTCGTGAGCTCCATGTGAGTTTATGTGTAGAGGCATCCCAAAGAAGCTTACAGCCCTGACTGCCTTCTTCCAACATTGAAGCATGGAGGTGGATCAGTGATAGTTTGGGCCGCCATATCATAGAAATGTCTCGGTCCAATAGTTGCCCTGCATGGTAGAATCAACAGCAAAGATTACCTGAACATTTTGGGAGATCATGTTCATCCAATGGCCCAGACTGTATTCCCTGATGGTGACTGCATCTTCCAAGACGATAATGCTCCAATACATACCGCTCGAGTATTGGTATGAAGAGCATGAAAGTGAGCTAGAACACATGGAGTGGCCTCCCCAATCTCCAGATATCAATATTATTGAACATTTGTGGTGCATTTTGGAGCGACAAGTTAGGAGCCGCTATCCTCTATCGTCGTGTCTTAAAGAGCTGGAGCAGGTGTTAATGGAAGAATGGCTGAAAATCCCTCTGGATGAAGTCAGGAAGCTGTACGATTCCATTCCTAGACGTATTAAAGCTGTATGTGAGGCTAAAAGAGGAACAACTCGATATTAAATAAATTTTCTTTGAATTTAACAAGTGTTTCCATTATTTTGTCCATAACCTCTGTATGTATGTATGTATCTATCTATCTATCTATCTATCTATCTATCTATCTCTCTCTATATATATATATATGTGTGTGTGTGTGTGTGTGTGTGTGTGTGTGTGTGTGTGTGTGTGTGTGTGTTGAATAATAAAAAAAATTAAAATTTTTAAACACATTGGGTTGTCATTCTCTAAAACTTTGAATTCTGAGTTATCTTCCTCTAAGGCTTTAAATCTGAGGTATCTTCCTATAATGCTTTGAATTCAGAGTTATCTTTCACTAAGGCTTTGTATTCTGCGTTGTCTTTCTCAAAGGCTTTGAATTAAGAGTTGTCTTTTTTAAGGCTTTGAATTCAGAGTTGTCTTTCTCTAAGGCTTTGAATTGTGAGTTGTCTTTCTATAAGGCTTTGAATTCAAAGTGGTCTTCCTCCTAGGCTTTGAATTAAGAGTTGGCTTTCTATAAGGCTTTGAATTCCGAGTGGTCTTCCTCCTAGGCTTTGAATTAAGAGTTGTCTTTTCTAAGGCTTTGAATTCAGAGTGGTCTTCCTCCTAGGCTTTGAATTAAGAGTTGTCTTTCTATAAGGCTTTGAATTCAGAGTGGTCTTCCTCCTAGGCTTTCAATTAAGAGTTGTTTCTATAAGGCTTTGAATTCAGAGTTGTCTTTTCTAAGGCTTTAAATTCTGAGTTGCCGTCCTCCAAGGCTTTGTATTTAGAGTTGTCTTACTCTAAAGCTTTGAATTCTGGGTTGTCTTTATCTAAGGCTTTAAATTCTGAGTTGTCTTCCTTTAAGGCTTTCAATTCAGAGTTGTCGTTCTCCAAAGTTTTGATTTCAGAGTGCACTTTCTCTAACGCTTTGAATTCAGAGTTGTCTTTATCTATGGCTATTAAATCTTGAGTTATCTTTCTCTAAGGCTTTGAATTCAGAGTTGGCTTCCTCCAAGGCTTTGAATTAAGAGTTGTCTTTCTCTAAGGCTTTGCATTCAGAGTTGTCTTTATCTAAGGTTGTGAATTCAGAGTTGTTTTTCTCTAAGGCTATGAGTTCAGAGTTGTCTTCCTCGAAGTCTTTGTATTCTGAATTGTCTTTCTCGAAGGCTTTGAATTCAGTTGTCGTTCTCCAAGGCTTTGTTATTCTGTGTTGTCTTTCTCGAAGGCTTTGAATTCAGAGTTGTCTATATCCAACTGTTTGCATTCTGCACTATCTTTCTCTTAGGTTGAATTCAGAGTTGTCTTTCTCTAAGGTGTTTAATTCAGAGTTATCTTTCTTTGAATTCAGATTTGTGTATCTCCAAGTGTTTGTATTTTGAACTGTCTTTCTCTTAGGCTTTGAATTCAGAGTTGTCTTTCTCTAAGGCTTTGGATTCAGAGTTGTCTTTCTCTAAGGCTTTGAATTGTGAGTTGTCTTACTCTAAGACTTTGTATTTAGAGTTGTCTTACTCTAAAGCTTTGAATTCTGAGTTGTCTTTATCTAAGGCTTTGAATTCAGTTGTCGTTCTCCAAGGCTTTGTTATTCTGTGTTGTCTTTCTCGAAGGCTTTGAATTCAGAGTTGTCTATATCCAACTGTTTGCATTCTGAACTATCTTTCTCTTAGGTTGAATTCAGAGTTGTCTTTCTCTAAGGTGTTTAATTCAGAGTTATCTTTCTTTGAATTCAGATGTGTGTATCTCCAAGTGTTTGTATTTTGAACTGTCTTTCTCTTAGGCTTTGAATTCAGAGTTGTCTTTCTCTAAGGCTTTGGATTCAGAGTTGTCTTTCTCTAAGGCTTTGAATTGTGAGTTGTCTTACTCTAAGACTTTGTATTTAGAGTTGTCTTACTCTAAAGCTTTGAATTCTGAGTTGTCTTTATCTAAGGCTTTAAATTCTGAGTTGTCTTCCTTTAAGGCTTTCAATTCAGGGTTGTCGTTCTCCAAAGCTTTGATTTCAGAGTGCACTTTCTCTAACGCTTTGAATTCAGAGTTGTCTTTATCTAAGGCTTTGAATTCAGAGTTGGGTTCCTTTAAGGCTTTGAATTCAGAGTTGCCTTTCTCGAAGACTTTGAATTTTTAGTTGTTTTTTGAATTTAGAGTGGTCTTTATCTAAGGCTTTGAATTCAGAGTTGTCTTTCTCTAAGGCCTTGTATTCAGAGTTGTCTTTCTTTAAGGCCTTGTATTCAGATTTATCTTTCTCTAAGGCCTTGAATTCAGAGTTGTCTTTCTCCAAAGCTGTAGAGTAGTTCACTATGTTGTGTCAGACAATTTCTTCGTCAAAATCCATCTTGCACATTTATAAATCTACCATTCGTCCGTGCATTGATATTGTTGACGTATCTACGTTGGCGTTCTTCCTATATACGTCAAGATTCTGGACAAAATCCAATTTAGGGTTTGTAATTTTATCGGTCCTGACCTGGCATCACGACTTCAATCACTTTCCTACCGCTGTGCCCTATCTTCCATCTGTCCTTTCTATAAATATAGTAACGGCAATCGTTCTAATAAGTTTTCTTCCTTTGCACATTGACTGAATGAATTTAAGCATTTTGCTTTTGAAATAACTGGATGTCACCGTAAGTTCTATTCTTTAAGGTTTCTTTTCTCACACTTCTCACCTGTGGAACTCACTTCCGGTTTTTTGTTTCCCTGCCGCCTACGTTCTTCAAAAAATTTAAATGCAACATCAATCGCCATTTTCTCTCTTTCTGAAAGCCGTCCTTTTAAAATGCTTTCTACTCGCTAAAATATTCTCCTTTTATCTCAATCCCAGTCACTGATTTGGATCTTAGTGGCTTTATCGCCTTGCTCGTAGTGAAATGATTATGAAGAAAGCATTCTCTCTAATCTTTAGTCTCTATTTTACACACCTACATCGGTAGGTGGCGCTAATTCGGTCATTTAAATAAAATTGAAGAATAAATCTTAAACATAAACCTAATAAAAGAATTATTGAACAGGCCATAAATTAATTCTTTCTAAATTTGCATCCATTAATTGAAAACGTTTTCTATCAAATATAAATTATTTTCTTAACAGTAGAATATAAAATATCAAAATAATTTTCAAAAATAGTTTCCTTCATATTTCGACTGTATTGGCAATTAGGTCTCATTGTTTTAATGTTGAAATAGCTAGATGTAACCGCAAGTTCTATTCTAATATTTTCTTTTCTCGCCTTTCTTGTCTGTGAAAAACTCTTCCAACGCCAAACGCCATCTTCTGTTTTCCTGAATTCAGTTACTTTATTGTCCTATCTACCCACTAATGTATTAGTCACTTTCACTCCCAGTAACCCCTTGCGTCTTAGTGGCATTATCGCCATCTTCTGTCTTCCTGAACCCTTTTCTTTCATTGTCCTTTCTCCTCACTAAAGTCTTATCATTCTCTCTCACTCTCAGTAACCCCCGTTGTATCTTGGTGGCATTATTGCCATCTTCTGTCTTCCTGAAACCTGTTCTTTTATTTTCCTTTCTCCTCACTAAAGTCTTATCATTCTCTTTCACTGTCAGTAACTTTTTTTCATTTTAGTGACATTACCACCTTGCTTGTAGTTGAAAATTGTTAAATAATAATCTAGCAAACGATTATTTTTTTTAGAGAATTGTATTTCTCCTCTGTCTTCCTCATTTTGACCTTTGAGGTCAGATACAGGAAAACAAACGAAGTCGTTTTTGATTGGCTAAAACTAAAACGTGGGAATGTTAGAATAAAGAGGGATTTCAGAGAGTTAAGTTTTACACTTCGAAGAATGTAGACGTGTTATATCGTGTCTGGAAACTGCTTTCCCCTCAGTTCGGTGGGATAGCAACCCCACTGGCTAGTTAGTAGATGTACCCGTCAACGGGTTGTTGATAAAGTTCATGTCTTTGATTCTGTTATGGGTCCTTACCTATAACTACAGAATCAACTCTCCCTAAAACTATGTATACTACGTCTCTCAAGAGGGAGAGAGAGACGACTCGAGTCGAGCCGAGAGTAGTTCACTCCAAACCAGACTGACAGTCATACTAACACCTTCCACATCTTGTATTATTATTCCGTGTAATATATCTTCGTTATTTCTACTCTTGTGTTCGTGTTGTTCTTCCTTGGTCCTAACCTGGACGATAACACAATCTCAGACTCCCAAAAATATCTCGCTAGATAAAATATTTCGACACCTGGACGGGAGAAAACGAGAGAGAGAAAGAGAAGATATGCAACACAATGATTAAACAAAAAAGTATTAGATTAGAATATGATGTGTGTTGTCTGTGTTACGCGGTGTACCTTCATATTAAGTAAAGGAGATCAGTCTGCGTATCCGATAAGTCACATCGCGTTTTTCAGAGTCTCATAAATAAAAGAATCTCATCTGTTGAAGGTTCTAGAAAGATTTCTATAACCAGTTGTTAAAAAGACTTCATATATTTCAGTGTACAGTTGACAAGGGTGGCTAAATCGATTGCGTATTCATATTGGGAATGAAACCAAAAATCAAAATCCTCTATCAAGTAATTCAAGAAATGATGAACTCTCTTCTAAACAGATTTTATTAAATTGAGCGCAGTACTAGATTGGCGGCAAGGTCACAACATTTTCCAGTTGAAATCGCTAGATGCAACCGTAAGTTTCATGCTAACAGTTTAATTCTGCGTACTTCTCGCTTGTGCAAAAATTCTGCTAGCTCCATGCATTATAGACAACGTCGATGTTCAAAAATTTAAATGCAATGTCAATCATTATCTACTATCTTCTTGATTACACTTCTTCTATTGTTCTATTTATAATAAAATAATGTTTCTCTTTTTTTCTCATTGTTTCACACTCAGTAACCCCTTGTGTCTTAGTGGCTTTACTGCCTTGCATGGGGTGAAATGATTAGAAAACAAATTTAAATGCAAAGTCAATCATTATCTACTGTATTCTTGATTACTCTTCTTCGAATGTTCTTGGTCCGTAATAATGTTTCTCCTTTTTCTTATTCTTTCACACTCAGTAACCCAATGTGTCTTAGTGGCTTTATTGCCTTGCCTGGGGTGAAATGATTAGAAAACAAATTTAAATGCAATGTCAATCATTATCTACTGTCTTCTTGATTACTCTTCTTCTACTGTTCTCACTCCTTAATAATGTTTCTCCTTTTTCTTATTCTGTCACACTCAGTAACCCAATGTGTCTTAGTGGCTTTATTGCCTTGCCTGGGGTGAAATGATTAGAAAACAAATTTAAATGCAATGTCAATCATTATCTACTGTCCTCTTGATTACTATTCTACTGTTCTCGCTCCTTAATAATGTTTCTCTTTTTTCTCATTCTTTCACACTCAGTAACCCCTTGCGTCTTAGTAGCTTTACTGCCTTGCCTGGGGTGAAATGATTAGAAAACAAATTTAAATGCAATGTCAATTTTTATCTACTGCCTACTTGATTACTCTTCTTCTATTGTTCCCGCTTCGTAATAATGTTTCTCTTTTTTTCTTATTCTTTCGTTCTCATTAACTCTTTTGTCTTAGTGTATTTACTGCCTTCCATGTGTTGAAATTGACTAAAAATTAATTTTGACATTCCTCATTACTTAGAACAAATCATGTTTAGGTTGTGAAAGTTTGGCATCGTATAGTAACACTAAAAATTAGTAGCCCATGCAACTTGAAGTAATGTGGTCCTGAATGGAGTGTTTCCGGCATTTTACTTCTCTATCACCTGTCGTTGTCTTCTGTCGTCTTAATCCTTAATTTCTTAATTGTCTTCTCTCCTTAATAGTATATTTTTGTCGTATTCCTTAACACTCAGTAAACCCTTGCGTCTGAGTGGCTTTATTGCCTTGCCTGAAGTGAAATGATTAAATAAAAAAACCTTTCCAAAACAGAATCTACTATCTAAATTTGAGGAGTGATGGCATCTACCCTGAATCCATAAAAAAAGTCATCATAAGAGATTAGTAATTACGAAACTCTACAAATAGTTTGATGTATGGATCAGTTACAGAAAACTTAGTATAAGAGATGAGGGAACTGAACATGGAACAGGTTAGTTTAGTTTAGCACTCCAAACTAAAGTAAAGCTGTATACAAGCACTTTCTAAGATCAATGATTCAAAATGGCTCGGAACAAAGGAAGCCTATAGGGGTCTTAGCGAAGAGCATCCTTTTTTTTAACCTCGTGAACTCTCGCTGCAGATTCGCAAACTAAGAATTGTACCAAACAAGAGAAACAACAGAACTTGTGAACATCTTGTATTATTCACGTTATTCGGAATGTTATCCACATCTACATTGCCATATCCACAACGTTTCAGCCTCTATATCCCTGAGATGAGGTATTATAATTACTTGCATTATTTACATTATTCGGACTGTTATCCTCATCTTCATTGCCATGTTCACAACGCTTCGGCCTCTATATCTCTGAGATGAGGTATTATGATTACTTGAATTATTTACATTATTCGGACTGTTATCCTCATCTTCATTGCCATATACACAACGCTTCAGCCTCTATATCTCTGAGATGAGGTATTATGATTACTTGCATCATTTACATTATTCGGACTGTTATCCTCATCTCCATTGCCATATTCACAACGTTTAGGCTTTCTTCAAGTGATTCGAATTTTGAACCAAACCCTTTATTGCATACATTGTTCTAGTTCCACGTGCCATGCCTCTTCCGCATGTCTCTGTTATTTCCCTTTAACTCAACTCTCCAAGTTTTGGTTCACCACTGCTCTGGCTTGGTAATAAACTCGCGAATCTTTGGGTCTAGTCCCTGGGCCATGTTTCCTTGAGGACATCTGTTGAGGACAGTTTTTTGCTGTTATCATTATGCATTTTTTACCAGAGCTTATATTGCAATTTTTGTTATTCATTGCTTTTCTCTAGCACTCCTAATTATTGAATTTCATATTGTATTCATTTCTATGATTGATCGGCTCAGGAGATTTCTGTGGACTACCATATGCGCTGATTCTTTAAGTTTTCGTATTTTCCAGACATTAGGTTTATAAGTGCCAAAAATTCATACACGTTTCTATATTCACTACGGCTGAAACATTGTGAATGTGGTAATGAAGATGAGGATAACAGTCGGAATAATGTAAATAATGCAAGTAATCATAATGCCTCATCTCAGTGATATAGAGGCCGAAACGTTGTGAATATGGCAATGAAGATGAGGATAACATTACGAAATATGTAAATACTGGAGAGCACATGTAACACAATGAGAAAATAATGGCATAATCAAGATGTTGACGTTCCACACAACTTCAAATAAAAGTTTAGCAAGGAAACGCTCATCAGTACTGGAAAGGGCGATAACTATTACTGGACTTCATGGGGATTGGGCTCATCTTGAAATCTTCTATCAGTTGATTAGCTAGATATAAATTAATCAAATAGTTTAGTATAAATCCTATAGAACTCTCCTGTTGACGACTTCCTTCGCTGATCAACCGCAAACAGAGCATTAGAAGCTGGATCAAGGGAATCTTATATTATTATTGAATAATTAGGCAATCTGTATAATTTTCATAATAATTCATCGTGTCTAGAGAAAAGCTCTGGTAGTCGTTACTCTAGGGGCCAGACCTGTCGGTTATTTGCGCTCGGAGGGTTTCACCACCAGGAAGGATGAGATATGCTACATTACGTCTTGTAACTTAGTTTTGCTCCTCGCCCAACAGTATGCTGCTTGCATCGTATCGGAGCAGTTCGGTTACGACTCTCAGAGTCGGTAGAGGATGCGCACTGCTGAAGGACAAAAAGGACGAAACGGCCACCCAGTGCTTTTCTGCATGGGTGTGTTTGAGGATTCCGGTTGTAGACATGATGAATTATTATGAATATATATATATATATATATATATATATATATATATATATATATATATATATATATATAATTTATTTATTACAGGATAGTTTGTGAACACAGCTATATTTACATTTTAGCAATTAAATGTGCTCAGGGCCTCCTAAAATTTAAAGTCACTCTATTACTTTACATATATATATATATATATATATATATATATATATATATATATATATATATATATATATAAATATAAAAGTGAACATTGAAGTCAACACTCAGAGGTGACAGGCTGTTTCATGCTGGACGCAATCCTCAAGCTGGATATATATAAATCTAAGAAACTAAAGAGCCAGGAAACCTACCTAGGTTTCACCTACGCGGATCGATTGTTTTCGCCTGAATTACATGTCCTTAGTCCTTTCTTTTTTTTATTCCTTATTTTTCCTAGGGTATTGGTTTGTTCATTGACAAGCCGAAACACCTAAGGTTTTTCCCTACGAGTATAATTACTTATATATATATATATATATATATATATATATATATATATATATATACTCAAACCTATATTGTTAAATATAACAGAAAGCGAATGTTTTTATGTTTGATCAGGAGCCTTTCTAAACTTCGTATAGTGGCTCTTTTGGAAGAAAATAAAGACAAAAAACTGTCGAACATTTGGTGATTTCTTTATTATGTTGTTCCTCGATCTAAGCTTTCGACTCACATGAGCCATCATGAGAATGGTTATATGGACATTAAAACAGAGATGTTCACCAACAAAGATGACATCCTCTTATGTTTACATAACTGCTGGACAGTTTTTGTCTTTATTCTCTCCCAAAACTAAAGCCACTATACGAAGCTTAGAACGGCTCATGATCAAACATAAAAGACATTCGTTGTCTGTTATATTTAATAATATATATTTGAATAATGCTCGTCTTCCCTAACACACACGCACACACACACACACACACACTATATATATATATATATATATATATATATATATATAGTGTGTGTGTGTGTGTGTCTGTGTCTGTGTCCGTGTGTGTGTGTGTGTGTGTATGTGTTGGGCATTATTCAAATATATATTGTTAATATATATATATATATATATATATATATATAAAAGTGAACATAGAAATCAACACTTAGAGGCGACAGTCTGTTCCACGACTGCTGTTATTGTTGCCACGAGTGCTGTTATTTTGGCCTGACGATTGCATCTAGCATGACACAGACTGTCGCCTCTAAGTGTTGACTTCTATGTTCACTTTTATATTTATACACGCTCTATTTCTGATATTGAGCACTTTATCCCATAAATATAGCACATCTTAAGACTATATTTCTTCATATATATATATATATATATATATATATATATATATATATATATACCAGGTAACCAAGAAACTTCTGTCCGTTTTTAAAGGAAAAAAGAAAACGCTTCACAGTATGTGTAACTTATATTTAGTCTTCGAAGTAATCGCCATCGGCATCCATCACCTTCTGCCAACGTGTCTACGGCTGTTCAATGCCCTTGCGGTAGAACTCTTGACGCAAAGAAGTCCGTGAGGGCTTTGCGCAAGTCTACTTCATTGGTGAAGGATTTCCCACGAAGATGATTATCCAGGGAGTGGAAGAGGTGGTAATCGGATGGCGCAAGGTCAGGTGAATAAGGTGGATTGCACAAAGTCTCCCACCCAAGTTGCTGTATGGTATCCCTGACCACTCGCACGACATGCGGCCTGGCGTTGTCATGGAGGAAAAGCACACATTTGCGATTCACCAGTGCTGGCTCCTTCTGGCGCAATGCCTGTTGCACACGTTTCAATTGCTGCGAGTATAGGTCTCCAGTGACCGTTTGTCCCGTTGGTAGCAGTTCATAATGAACCACTTGACGACCTGTCCACCAGACACAAAGCATAATCTTGCGTGGGTGCATAGGCGGTCTTGCGGTGTGAGGGACAGCATCCTGAGGAGACAACCAACGCCTGGAACGCTTGGGAGTTTCGTACAGAACCCACTTTTCATCACTGGTAAGCACTCGATTGAATAAGGATGCGGTACGGTGGCGAGAAAGCAGCGATGCCCAGGATGCCACTCGTTGTCCCTTGTGGACCTCCAACAGCGTTTGCGGAACCCACTTACTCAGTTTGTACGTCTTACCTAGGCGGTGCAGGTGAAGTCTAACTGTTTCATCGGAAACGTTGAACTGTCTTGCAAGTTCACCCCACGTTAAACTACTGTCCTCTTGAATGGCCGCCTTCAGGAATCCGTCATTCAAGACCTGTGGTCGTCCACTGCGAGGCTCATCATGGAGAGACAAATCTCCCAACTTGAATTTTAGAAACCAACGCTTTGCAGTACGTTCATCCACAGCACTATCCCCAAACGCTTGACATTTGCGGTGACTTGATGCAGCTGCTGATAAGCCCACTTTGAAGTCGTAAAGCAAACAGCCGCGAACGAGATCTCTAGACACTTCCATCCTTCCCACAGCTGTCCGGCTTATAACTGATGGCCGGGCACGGTGCGCGTGTTTTTTTATAACGTATGAGGTTCCTACTTCCGTCTGTCCGAATTTGAAAACAATCGCTACACGCATTTCGTATATATTTCAACTTCATTCAATGACTAATAAAAAAAACGGACAGAACTTTTTTGGTTACCTTGTATATATATATATATATATATATATATATATATATATATATATATATATATATATATATACATATATATATATATATGAGTAAAGGTAATAAATCCGTTGTTATATAATCCAAGTGGATCCTAGTAATATAAAATATTAAAACTGATCCACAAAAAGAGTTCAATGTATTTATTATAAGAGAGGAAGTAAATAGTATTAGACAAAAAAATGTTTTTAAATTACCTCATATAGGGGATAAATCTATTTCAACCGACGAAAACTTCGTCAGTTTTATTCAACCCCGATGTACAGTCTATACACCGGGGTTGAATTAGAATGACGATGTTTTCGTCGGTTGAAATATGATCTATCCTCCATATGAGGGGTCTTTTTTTGTCTAATACTATATATTTGTAACAAATAAAAGTGCAACAAAGATCTACTGTTATCAGAAGATGCTTTTTATGTCTGAAACTTATAACAGGAATCAGGAGCCTGTGTGAACTTCCGGTCACCATGCACTAACATCTGCCCCCAATTTATATCCATTGCATTACCTTGCGCAGTAATACTCTAGGAAAAGGTAGGAATTCTCTACTTCTCCACCCCCAGCTATTGGTAAATAGCGGGACAGTCGAAGTTCTATAGCCTTAGATGGCAACTGGTTATTATATATATATATTGGATAAGGATATGTAATTTTTCTTTATATATCTAGAACTATCTAGCCGATTTCATTCAAATTCTTTTTCTTTATATTTCCATCATTTTTGTTAAATATCCCACACTGTGATAACAGAAGATCTGCCAAAAACACTGAAACGTTCTAAAATCCTAAACGGAAATGTACTGTGGGTGCTCTAGCGATTAAAGCACTTTCTATATATTTGTGTTTTACTAAATTATTTTCTCTTTTAATTAGACTAGCTTTCTTAAATCATAATTCGGGCAGTCCCGTTACAGTGAAGAACTAATGAATTTAATGTGTTATTTTGTAAAAGATCCATCTTGTTCATGTAATGTTTCTTTTCTAGAGGTTTCTCCGATGTATTTATTGGGGCAATTATTACAATCTTGACCTCTTCAAGTCTAGGAATAACCATTATTTTCTCTGCCCATGTAGTTCACTTCTTGCCTTTTCTTACGCTCATACTACATACCACAGTATCGCTCTACCTCGAGTGACTCTCGGTCCTTGTATTGGGTGAATGTTAGTATCAAGGAAAAAAGATAGATATATTTCATTAAACAATGACTGACAAAGTAATGACAAGTTTTCTTTTATTGATTTTATGGTTTTCTTCTTTGGATTTCGTGAAAGAAATTGTCAAATAATTTTTCGTTCCAGACATGCCACCGCTCACTAATCAAAACGCCTAAGCTTACACACCTCTCGGACCAAACCTCCAAGAGGGGGGCCATTTAAACCGGCATAATAAATTTACCAGCTACGAAATGCATGAATATAATGACATTTTTAACTGGAGAAATAACATCTAAAAATTAATACGATGGTCATTCAATAAATAAGTTGAAT
>OZ038519.1:56974956-56989956 GCA_964036315.1 Acanthosepion esculentum | reverse complement strand
AATCTGTGTTGTAACTTCCGGTATCGTCCATGTAGTTTCCCAGGAAGCCATCGCTGTAATCGTCATCGCCATACTGATCAAAAAATGGCGGATATCTTCCTTGCATCTCCATGTCCATCACTAAATCTGGATTATCCATCATATTTCCGTACATGTAGCTCGGCATCCCGTAGTCGTACATAATCTGCCTTTCCCGGGGCATGTCCCTGCCGAATATGTATCTACCGTCTTGAGAGCCGTCTGACGGATCCATTTTGTGGCTGTAGTCAACAACTCGGCCGCGTGAATCTATGAAGCGGCCTTGGTAGTCCATTGTCATCCGGTTCATCGTCTCTGGAACGGCACCGCGCTGGTGGGAAGTCCCGGTCTTCGCTCCTTCACGCGACAGTGTCTCCCTCTGGGTCTTCGAGAATGTTTTCATGCGATTCTTGTTCTCAGCTTGACCACTGTACTGCGTGTACATCCCTCGTGGAAGCGACTGTGGTTCCTGGGACATTGCGTAACCACCGTGCGACATCGGTGGTGGGGAACCGTATCCCATTTGGTAAGCACCATGTGGTGGCAGGGAATAGCCACCGTAGCCTCCGTACGGCATGGAATATGCGTCATGCATAGATTGTGGTCCATGAGACATAGACGGAGGGCCGTGTGGCATGGGCTGGGGTCCGTGCGGCATAGACTGTCCTCCGTGGGACATGGAATGAGGGCTTTTGGGTGCTGACTGGCTAGTGTCGTTCATTGGTGGAGGACTGTGTGGTACAGAGTTCTTGGACATACTGTTCTCCTGACTTGATTTAACCTGGCGACTCATCATAAAGATTTGTAGAGACTGAAAGATAAAAAGTGGAATATATGTTAAAAGAATAAGGAACAAAGATAATATGTGAAGGGTGTGGGGTCTGGAAATGTTGGCATCATATAAACAATAGTAACAACTCAGAGATATATTATTCATCCCGACCTGTCATTTTGGCTTCAGTCAGCTTCTCCCTACCGTAATGTTGCTTCACTGTGCCTATTCTATAAATGCTTTCATGGTAATTGTTCGGATGAATTTGTTGTTTTATTCCTCTCCCCAACCGACAGACAATAAATCGTACATATGGGAACTAGTTAGGATTTTCATAGAGACAATGTGGTATTATGGTGACTGTAGTAAGAAAGGTAAGAATGCGTTGTTGTGGTGTAAGAAATAGTGTTGTATGTTTGGGTCAGTGTTTGTGGCTAGCTAAGTTTAATGTTAAGGCAGAAAAAGACCGTCCTTCTCCCCATTCCTCAATTTCGATTTGTGCCACATTTCTGGTTATACACAGAATAAATACTGCTCTCCTCTATGGTACATAGACTTTAGGAATTTAAGCTTCGAATATTATTGCCACCTACTGTCTGATGTTCCTGTTATATATTAGAGATTTTCGTTATAAAATCCAAAAAAGAATCTGTAATGTTATTGGTCATGACCTGGCATCTCGGCTTCGGCCATTTGCCCACTGCCTTAATGTAGTTTCACTGAGCTTTTTTCTTTATAAATAATTTCATGTTAATTGTTCGGAAGAACTCTTCGCTTATAGTACGTAGACTTTATGAATTTAAATGCAGCACTAGATTAGCAACAATGTCTCGTCAATTGATCATCATAATGGCTAGATGTAACCGTAAGTTCTCTGCTAATAGTTTATTTTCTCGCACTTCTCACCTGTGGAACTCTCTTCCGGCTTCTTGATTTCCAGACAACTTTGATCTTCAAAAACTTAAATGCAATGTCAATCATTATCTCCTGTCTTCACGAGGTCTCTCCTTTTACTGTTGTCTTTCTTTAATAACGTTTTCTTTTTCTTTTTCTTCCACACTCAGTAACCATTTGTGTCTTAGTGGTTTTATTGCCGAAACGTTGTAATAAATATAGCGACAAAGATGAGGACAATAGTCCGAATAATGTAAATAATGTACATAGTACCTCATCTCAGAAATATAGGCAGATCTTTGAAGATATTCAAAAAGCTTCCAAAATACAAGGACCTTGAAATCGAAATCTCAAAAATGTGGCACATGGGAACATCAACAATCCCTGTTGTAGTTGAAGCCCTAGGATTGTTTGGAAAATATTCTAGTAGACTAATTGACGGGATTCCTGGAAGCCCATTCCTAAAAGAGATACAAAAAATTGTTCTGACAAGTACAGCTCACACTTTACGAAGGCCTTTATCGATGTCATTTTTTTTTTTGTTTGCTTGTTTTTGTCAGTGTCATGATACCATTTTTAACCTTAGGTCTCTGGGCGGGACCCAGAAAGAAATGTATACACGCCAGAAATTAAAGGAAATAAAAACTAATAATAATAAGACTTCTCACGAGTACAGCCCTAACGAAAGGCTTTGTCTATGTAAAATATATTTGTGGGTTTGATTTTTTTTTTTTTAGTTGATCAGTGGAAAATGTCATGATGCCATTTCTGACCTTAGGTCCCTGGGCGAAACCCGGATAGAAATGAGTAAACACCAGAAATCAAAGGAAATAAAAATAATAATAATAATTATTATCATTATTATTATTATTATTATTATCATCATTATATTTTGATTTCTGCTATGGTCACACTCCCTACCAACCCCCTGGCAGGCCTAAGGCAGGTAGAGTTAGGGTTACATTTCATTATTTGTTTTTCTAATTCCCATAACATCACCAGCGTTGCATGGACAAAGTTCGTCTTTGTGTGTGCGCTGGACTTATCAAGACAAATTTTGTATTTCTCTTAAGCTGGAATTTCCACTGTTATTTTCAATGTGTTGTTGTGTTCCTTTTTTATCATTCCAAGCGCACCTACTATGACTGGTACTAATCTTGTTTTCAATTTCCGCATTTTTTTCTGTTTTGATTTCCAGGTCTTTATACTTCCATAGTTATTATTATTATCATTATCATTATTATCATTATTATTATTATTATTATTATTATTATTATTATTTGCATTTCTCTTACATTTTTGAGATTTCCACTTCAAGATCTTTGTACATTGATAGTTTTTCGAAGATCTTCAAAGAGGCTTCAAGGACTGCCATGTTAATAAGAAAGCACATTCTATTTTTGTCGTATTTGATCACGATATCAGGGCGATTACCTTTGATTGTTCTGTCTTTGTGTATCGTAATACCCCATTAAATTATTACGGGTCCAATGCCTGTAACCGAGTCTGGGAGACGTTCATACTAGTTTTTCAGTATATGTGCCTGTTAATAATAGTAATAATAGCAACAGCAACAATAATAATAATAATAATTCTTTTTTGTCAGTGGAAAGTGTCATGATGCCATTTCTAACGTTAGGTACCTGGGCGGGAAATGTGTACTCGCCAAAAATCAAAGGACATCAAAATAATAATAAACCCGGCATAGCAGAAAGGGCCAATACCTGCATTGGAAAATCTGCAACTTCTACGGAAAGGAAACTCCAAGAAATTGGTATGAACACCACCAAAACCCTGTTACAGAGATAGGACCTGTAACAATGTTATGGGAATTTAGAATACACACAGACAGAAAAATCAAAACTAATCGCCCAGACATTGTGATTAAAGATCACAAGAACAGAACGGGATTTCTTATTGACATAGGAGTCCCTACAGAGTGTTATGTATCTATGAAGATCTTTAAAAAAATATCAAAATACAGAGATCTTGAAATCGAAATCGAAATCTCAAAAATGTGGCACACAATCTCCAACTATTTAAGTGTAACGTCAATCGACATCTCCAGTTGCCTTGATCTATCCACTTCCCTTCTTCACATCCTTTCCCCTTTCATTCTTATCTGCTCTCACTCCAAATCTTCTGTAACCCCCTTGCCTTGATCGATCCACTGTCTTTCTCTTTCTCCACATCCTCTCCTTTACCACTCCTATCTGCTCTTCCTCCAAACCTGTAACCCCTTGCTAGTGGCCTCCAGCCTTGCTTGGGGTGATAAGCTTAAAAAAACAAAAAAACAAACAAAACATGAGGAGATCAACAATTCCAGTTGTAGTTGGAGCACTCGGATTAATTGGAAAAACATTCTACTAGACTCATTGAAGGGATTCCTGGTAGCCCATATCTTAAAGAAACGCAAAAAAATGTACTGACAATTACAGCCCACACTTTATGAAGGGCTTTATCTATGTAAATATGTATGAACTTAGGTTTTTTTTGGGGGAGGGGGTTGTTTTTTTTTGGGGTGGGGGGTACTGAAGGAATGCTCAGTGGAAAATGTCATGATGACATTTCTGACCTTAGGTCTCTGATTAGGACCCGGAAAGAAATGAGTAT
This sequence comes from Acanthosepion esculentum, assembly GCA_964036315.1. Classification (NCBI taxonomy): domain Eukaryota; kingdom Metazoa; phylum Mollusca; class Cephalopoda; order Sepiida; family Sepiidae; genus Acanthosepion; species Acanthosepion esculentum. Next base: position 56,985,659 of record OZ038519.1, on the reverse strand, counting down.
AAACCAAAAATCAAATCAAATAAAATAATAATAATAATAATAATAAAAATAATAATAATAATAATAATAATAATAATAATAATAATAATAATAATGACAGAGTGGGCCAATATCTGCACTGGAAAATTTGCAACTCCTATGGGAAGGAAACTGGAAGAAACTGGTACGAACACCACCCTGACGCGGTTACGGAGATAGGACCTGTTACAATTCTGTGGGACTACACAATACACACTGACAGAACAATCAAAGCCAACCGCCCAGACATTGTTATTAAAGACCACAAACAAAATAAGTGCCTCCTTATTGATATGGCAGTCCCTGCAGACTGCAATGTATCTTTGAAGATATTCGAAAAACTGTCAAAATACAAGGACCTTGAAATAGAAATCTCAAAAATGTGGCACATGGGAACATCAACAATTCCTGTTGTAGTTGGAGCCCTTGGACTGGTTGGAAAAGATTCCAGTAGGCTGATTGAAGGGATCCCTGGAAGTCCATGCCTCAAAGAGACACAAAAATTATTCTGACAAGTACAGCCCACACTTTACGAAGGGCTTTATCTATGTAATTATTTTTATTTTATTTTTTATTTTTTCTTTGCAGTGGAAAGTGTCATGATGCCATTTCTAACCTTAGGTCCCTGGGCGGGACCCGGAAAGAAATGTGTAAACGACAGATATCAAAGGAAAGAAGAAGAAGAAGAAGAAGAAGAAGAAGAAGAAGAAGAAGAAGAAGAAGAAGAAGAAGAAGAAGAAGAAATATATTTGAGAGCACATAAATTGACAAGATAATTAATGCACTTCTATCGAAGTTCAGAATGTCAGTGTATTATCTGTGTACTCTTTGAAATGTCTATATGGATACATATTCAGTTTTATATAAGCGTTTACACACAAGAATAATAATAATAATAATAATAATAATAATAATTGTTATTATTGACCACGAACACAAAAAAGTGCCTCCTTATTGATATGGCAGTCCCTGCAGACGGCAATACATCTTCATATTCAAAAAGCTGACAAAATACAAGGACCTTGAAATCGAAATATCAAAAATGTGGCACATGGGAACATCAACAATCCCTGTTGTAGTAGGAGCCCTAGGATTGGTTGGAAAATGTAGTTCGACATTCCAACCACCTGAAGAAGGCCGGAGCGTACAACGGCCGAAACGTTGTAATAAATATGGCGACAAAGATGAGGTAAATAGTCCGAATAATGTAAATAATGTACATAATACCTCATCTCAGAAATATAGACAGATCTTTGAAGATATTCAAAAAGCTGATAAAATACAAGGACCTTGAAATCGAAATCTCAAAAATGTGGCCCATGGGAACAACAACAATCCCTGTTGTAGTAGGAGCCTTAAGATTGGTTGAAATAGATTCCAGTAGACTAAATTGACAGGATTCCTGAAAGTCCGTGCCACAAAGAGATACAAAAAATTGTTCTGACAAGTCCAGCCCACACTTTACGAAGGGCTTTATCTATGTAAAATATATTTTTTTTTTGTCAGTTTCATGATGCCATTTTTCACCCCTAGGTCTCTGGGCGGGACCCAGAAAGAAATGTGTACACGCTAGAAATCAAAGGAAATAAAAACTAATAATAATAAGACTTCTCACAAGTACAGCCCTTACGAAAGGCTTTATCTATGTATAATATGTTTGTGGGTTTTGTTTTTTTTGGGTTTTTTTTTTTAGTTGATCAGTGGAAAATGTCATGATGCCATTTCTAACCTTAGGTCCCTGGGCGGGACCCGGATAGAAATGTGTAAACGCCAGAAATCAAAGGAAATCAAATAATAATAACTAACAAGGTTGACGCAAAATCTTTGCTTCCCCTACCTCGAAAGATAACCAACTATTTTCTTCTTTTACTCGTGTACACCCAACAGAAAGCTCAAGATCCACTCAAGGTAGAGGCTTGCTAAATTATATAAGAGGAGGAAATAGGTGCTGCCGATAAATAAACTATACAATAGTGAAAATTCCACTGGCATTTTACATTCTTGGAACTCGCAAGGAGCTTCTTCAGTCATTAAATTACGAATTATGGTTCGTTACATTCACTTACATGCAAATACCATTGGGAAAAGTGTGAATACACCTCTTCCCCCAAACTATGGGTTAATTAGCAAAACTTTTATAACTAATGAATTATTATCTCAAAAAGAATTCTTAAATCTAAAAATATTTTCTGACTTTAAATAACCCTCAAAGAGTTGATAAACCGTAGAAAACGAATCAGTCAATAAATGAAATACTGATTAGCGACATATTCATGTCTTTTAGTTTTATTTACATTCTCCAGAATATAAATAGATAGAAACTACTATAGACACAAAGTGAGGGATCATTTTATATACTGATTGAATATAAAATTGATCCCCAATTTTATATCCACTTGTTGTCAAATTCTGCTTAGGTATGAACACACCACTTTTCTCTCCAGCTATGGGTTAATTAGTAAGAATTATAACTTATAATTATCTGCTAAAAAAAAAATTGGAATCTAAAAATATTTTCTGGCTTTAAATAACCTGCAAAGGGTTGATAAGCCATAGAAAACGATCAGCCAATCAATGAAATACTGATTAGCTCCACAGGCATGTCTTTTAGATTTATTTACATTTTCTGGGATAGAAATGTATAGAAACTACCGAGACCAAAAAGTGAGGGTTCAGTTCATATAATAATTGTAATGTAGAATTGATCCCCCACTCCATATCCACATTATAATTTCATGGTTGTTAAGCTGTAGAAAACGAATCAATCAACCAATGAAATACTGATTAGCTACACAGACATGTCTTTTAGATTTATTTACATTCTCTGGAATATATATGTATAGAAACTATTCTGGCTACAAAGTGAGGGATCAGTTTATATATTGATTGTAATGTAGAACTGATCCCCCACTTTATATCCACAATATAATTACTTGTTTGCTGATAAGCCATAGAAAACGAATCAATCAATCAATGAAATACTGATTAGCTACACAGGCATGTCAGATTTATTTACATTCTCTGGAATATATATGTATAGAAACTATTCTGGCTACAAAGTGAGGGATCAGTTTATATATTGATTGTAATGTAGAACTGATCCCCCACTTTATATCCACAATATAATTTCTTGTTTGCTGATAAGCCATAGAAAACTAATTAATCAATGAAATACTGATTAGCTACACAGGCTTGTGTTTTATATTTATTTACTTTCTCTGGAATATAAATGTATAGAAACTACTCTGGACACAAAATGAGGGATCAGATTATATATTGATTGTAATGTAGAATTGATGTGAATTTGTGACCCTGGTGTCACGCTATTGCGATCGTTATAGAAACTGATTAAATTTTTTTAAATTTTGGATTTATGTAGGTTTGCGTGTAATTGTGTTTTTATGGAAGTTGGAGGAAAGAAATTGTCGTGACGCCACTCGCAAACATACATACACGCCCGTACACCCATTGACACACACACGCGCTCACCCACCGGAGCTCACACAAACATAAACATATGTGAACAGTATGGGACTTGACATATACATGTATCTATGTGCTGCTGTGTACATACGTACGTATTTGAATATTGAATTCAATGAAAGATTGCGTAGCAAATTTTCATGAATGAAGCGGTGTCAACACGCAGACCGTTTATATATATATATATATATATATATATATATATATATATATATATATATATATATATATCCGATGCGATGAGAACGAAAGTAATATATAAATTCCAACGTTCACAGCATTAATTCAAAAGTGGTCTCGATACAGGTAGAAGAGCGATAATTATTTATTTATTATAATTTTATCATATAGATAAAACCATTTTATTCACTACAAAGATGCAACTTGGTTTCAGTGCATTTCAACTGCACTTCGACGGGTGAGGATCGAAAATGGTTATGAACAATCCTGCTTGTAGGCAAGCCGGATGTGAAACGTCACTTCCTTTTCTCCATTTGTTCGAGAAGAAAAATATATACGTAAAAAATTTTTTTTTTAAATATAGGTGTCGGAGTGAAACAATAGTGCTTGTTGATAGCAGATGCACTGAAACCAAGTTGCATCTTTGTAGTGAGTATATATATATATATATATATATATATATATATATATATATATATATATATATATATATATAAAATTAGACCTAAAGAGCCAAATTAACCTACCACTGTTTCAGCTAAGCGGATCGTCAGCCAGAATTCCCTGACGATAGGTAGGTTAGTCTGGCTCTTTAGGTTTAATTTAGATTTGCTCTACTTAGCGTATCGAGCACTTTATTTAGTTATTTTCCTTACTCTTATCGGGGTTTTTTTTCTTTGGACTCTGAACTTGGAGGCTAGACGATTATTTTCGGCTGACGTACATGTTCTCTGTTCTTTCTTTTTTGTACCATTTTTTTCCCTTTGGCATTGGTTCGTTTATTTGCAAATCAAGACACAGAAGGTTTTCCGGACGAGTATAATTTCTTATATTTGTAAGATTACAACTCATATATATGTATACATATATATATATATATAAACGCACATATATATATATATATATATATCAAGGTAAACCGCCAGAAAACCCACACAAGTGATTTGATTAAAGTGGTGAACTCTTCTGCAGAATCATCCAGACTTTTCGGGACTATTGATACACTTAGTCGGTGCAAATAAATGCCACAGACGAAGCAGACAATATACCTCAGACTTTTCGTGTAAGAGTTTTCCATCTCCTACACCAATCGTGTTCTATAACACTAAATATATATATATATATATATATATATATATATATATATATATATAAGGCATTTTTATGTTTATACGTTCTTTTTATAGATACAAATATTTAAGTAAATGCTCTGCTTATAATAAACAGTATTAACAATATTTACCGGCCTGAATGTTCGAGAAATTTTCCTGGAAAATATTCGTCCTATCGACAGGAATCGAACCTGTATCGTATACGGAACCGTCATATCGCCTGACGTGCTTTTACCGATTGAATATCATGGAAAATTGTAGTTTAAAAACAGTAAAATCGACCTTGCCAACCGAAACGATCCTCTAGAACTATATGACAATTATATAGTAGTCAATCTGTCATATATATATATATATATATATATATATTTAAAGACATTTATATTATGTTTAACGTTCTTTTTATAGATACAAGTATTTAAGCAAATGCTCTGTTTTATAATAAACAGTATTAAATAACATTTACCGGCCTGAATGTACGAGAAATTTTCATAGAAAATTTTCGCTCTCCGACAGGAATCGAACCTGTATCCTATACGGAACCATCATTTCGCGTGATGTGCCTTAACCTTTCGGCCACAGATGAGCGTCTGGTTAGCAAGGTCGATTTTACTATCTTTAAACTTAAATCTTCCATGAATCTCTTCTATTCATATCTGCTCTAGCGTATCAAATGTAAACAAATGACGTCATATATTTTAGAATTGGACATTGTCCGACAATTTATTTAAAGACATTTATATTATGTTTAACGTTCTTTTTATAGATACAAGTATTTAAGCAAAATGGTCAGTTTTATAATAAACATTTTGTATCTATAAAAAGAACGTTAAACATAATATAAATGTCTTTAAATAAATTGTCGGACAATGTCCAATTCTAAAATATATATATATATATATATATATATATATATATATATATATAATTAATTATTAAAAAATACGCTTTTAACTAGGCGCCCGAGGAGGTCGTCAGTGATGTTATTTGACTTGGTTCATCAGGGAGTTTCGGGTCTTTCAACATCATACTCCCCATCACCAAATCGACCCAATCAATCCCTAATCCCCCCTCGCGACGAAACGCTAACAGCTGCTCTGGCCTTTTAATGAATTAGACGAAGACCACATTTTCCGCACACCCGATTGGATGTTTGTAACAACCAATCCGCTGCGCGAACTATCTTTTAAATGGCCCACGGTGGGGACTGGCTTCTTTTCTTTTTTCAGTGGATAGCAGTTTCAATGGATAACCGAGGAGGTAATCTTAATGTTCCTAAATTGAACCCTTTTCCCCTAAGTATTGTGTAGTGTCTTACTCTAAATATTTGTCGTTTTTGTTTTATTTGTGTTTTTTTTTCTTTTAGAGGAGGGGGTAACTTAAACTCAACCCTCCTATCACAGTTTTATCGTTTAGCCTGATTCTTAACATTATTACAGGTCAGTTAACTTTAAATGCATGTATTCGCAACATGAAAATAATTGTCCATCAAATATGCCGTATATTTTTGACTGTACACACAAAAGTTAGATTAAAAAATAAATATTAAATATATATAATATTAGCGGTCAATATATATATATATATATATATATATATATATATATATATATATATATGTGTGTGTGTGTGTGTGTGTATGTCTCTGTGTGTGTGTATGTGTGTGTCTATATAAATTCCCAAGAGGATAGAATCCAGGAAGAACTCAATGTCCAGGACAGAGTAAGAATATAATATAAAAGGCTGAAACACTAATATTCCATGGTTATAATTTATTACATTGGAATCGTAATTACGATCCTATTCATCAGACCTACAATAAATTATAACCATGGTTTGTTATATATATATATATATACATATATATATATATATATATATATATATATATATATAGAGAGAGAGAGAGAGAGAGAGAGAGAGAGAGAGAGAGAGAAAGAGAGAGACAGTGAGACTCTTCGGCAAAAAGCGAATTGAGTCCTGTTGGTCATTGTGTGTTTATCTAAAAATAAATACGATAAAATTCACCCTCATCCCTGCCGTAGAATCTCCGACTGACGCCAATTCAGTCGGGTTTTTGATCCTAGCTAGAGGCAACCGGACGTCTAGCTACACTGAAGTGGGAAACAGCGAAACGGTCTGTCTGTGGATGACATATATATATATATATATATCGTAATAATATATATATATATATCTTATATATATATATATATATATCTTATATATATATATATATATGTATATATATATATATATATATATATATATATTTGTGTATTTAGGCAGCAATCCTTCTTTCAAGCACATTTCATTAAAAACGACTGACAAGGTGCTTTTATTTAGTTTTTTTATATAATTTCTCGTGCGATCTAATAAAGTTTTTCTTTTCAGAGGATAAATTATATAAAAATTGTCCGAATGTTCTTTTCCTATATATCGGAGAGTTCGAATTACAGTCAAATCCATTGGGGCTAATACCCTTGGGTAAGGTATGAATCCTCTTCTTCTCCCCCCAGCTATGGGTAAATAGCAGGACAGACTGGGTTCTATAGCCTTAGATGGCATCTGGTCTAGGAGAAGAACAACTCTGAATTCAAAACCTTCGGTGGGTCGTTTGGAGACCTATACGACCCTTCCAAAAGTGTGGTTGGTTCACCACTATAATCAAAGGTGTCTAGGGTGTCGGTTCCTAGGAACTGAGCTGCTTGACCCTCATACGTTCAATACGACGGGAGAGTCCACCATATAAATATAAAAGTGAACATAGAAATCAAAACTCAGAGGCGACAGGCTGTTTCATGCTAGGCGGCCTGGATTGCGTCTAGCATGAAACAGCCTGTCGCCTCTGAGTGTTGACTTCTATGTTCACCTTTATATCTATATTTACATACGCTCTATCTATGATATTGAGCACTTTATACCATAAATATAGAACACTTTAAAGCCATATTTATCTCTCTCTCTCTCTCTCTCTCTCTATATATATATATATATATATATATATATATATGTGTGTGTGTGTGTGTGTGTGTGTGTGTGTGTGTGTGTAATTTGGCAGCAACTTTTCTTTTAAACATGTTGTGTTGAATGTTAACGACAACATTGTCCTGCATATTTTCTTTTGAATTTTCTTATAGTTTCTAAAAAAAAAAATTTAAAAAAAAGTCTCATTAGAAAATATGAGAAAATTCAAAAGAAAATATGCAGGACGATGTTGTCTTTAACATTCAACACAACATGTTTATAATATATATATATATATATATATATATATATATATATATATATATATATATATATATATATATGTCAGTGAAACATAAATCCAGATAAGGAATAAAAAACTATGGAGATGAGATTAATGCCTATGAAAAATCATTTAGAAATACTTGACCATTATATATTAGTCAATGTGCCATAAAGAACTTGGATGATGGCAATGACCAGGAACTAGGAACTGAGCTGCTTCACCCTCATATATCGAACTCATATATATATATATATATATATATATATATATATATATATATATATATATATATATATATTAAATAAAAACAGACCACTTTCAGGTTCCATATAATAAATTATTTCACCACAGCCCTTTTAAATGACAGCGGATCATCAGATTTTATTTCTAAGGTTGAAACGAAAAATGAAAAGAAATTTACACATTTATGACGGGCAGTAATAAGTAAATTAACGAAGTGAGGGAGTGAAGTGGGGAGAGAGACATGATTGAGTTAGATGTAACATTTCTATTCTTTCAAATTTAAATTTTTAGAGGAAATCCAGACATTGACACATTAAATCTGTTAACGGAAGTTATATATTGATATGGGAGGGGGATAGGACAAAAAGGCATAAAGAGAAAAAGAGAGAAAGAAGTTGTGATAAAGTGTCATTAACTTTCTTTGGAATGGACGCTGGTTTTTGCTTTACTTTGAGAGTTCATAAATAGTATAATGTTTGATATAAGTTTGAATGTTTAAACAGTCTAAGGAATTTAATTATATGTTAGTTAAAATTTTTTTTAAAAACTTTATTACAAAAATTTTGGGGATTTTATATGAAATAGTCGATTAGAAACATATTCATAGAATTTACATTAAAACACTAAACATTTTATTTTCAAATATAAGTTTACTTCTAGTTGTAATTGATTATTAAGGTGATATCTCTATCTATTTTTGTCTTTCTTTTTTTATTTAAATTATTAGCTCTGATTTACATTGAGCTCTCTGGATTTTATCCTCCTTGGGTCTACCCATACGGATTACCTAGTTTTTCGTAAACTATATATATATATATATATATATATATATATATATATATATATATATATATATATATATGATTGCGCGATGCATTGAAAGTATACTAGCAGAAATAAAAAAATAAAAATACACCACATCCATTGTATTTATTTATGAGGATCTCATCATTCGGAGGATTATCAGTAGTGGAATGCTTATGTTGGTCAATTAGCGAAGTGATTTCGTCAATAATCGCATTCAAATTGCTGATTAATTCAAGGTATGATTGACTCTTTGTAATATATATATATATATATATATATATATATATATATATATATATATATATATATACAGTGTAACCCGGATATAAGAGAGTTGTCGGGACCGGAGAAGAAGTCTCTTATATCCGTGTTTCTCTTATATCCGGATTTGGTTTATTATATATTCATTAACACAGACTCTAATTTGGGACCAGAGAAAATCTCTCTTATATCCGGGTCTCTTATCTCCGGGTTACACTATATATATATATGTGTGTGTGTGTGTGTGAAGCATAAATCCAGATAAGGAATAAAAAACATGGAGATGAGTATAATGCCTATGAAAAATCATTTAGAAATACTTGACCATTATATATTAGTCAATGTGCCCTAAGGATACATTCAAAATCACAATGTTGGAGATGGGATTAAAGTCAATGAGAATCTACTTAAAATCATTATTTAGAACCTATGACCATTATATAGCAGTCAATCTGTCATGACTCATGATCCATTCTGTCATCCTTTCGCGCCTTTACGATGATTTTTGCAGAACTTACCTTCTTTGTAAACGATGAGTCTTCTTTTTCAGCCCAAACTGGGATTCGACCGGCGTTTTTGTTTGAAATGTCTGCCGCTTTAATAAAACTCGGATGATGGCAATGACTAATGGCACACTCGCAGTTTATATACAAGCACTTGTCACCAGTAACCACCGTCGTTACAACCCTCCACGCCCGTTTGTTTTAGCACCCCTCCCACGCTCTCTGGTGCACCATCTTAACTTAAATGAGTCCAGTTAATATTATCATAAACCTAATTAATTCAATTATGTGTTTTAAATATATGTCACCTTCCGTGAGGAATTTCAAAAAGGTAAAAAAGAAAGAAAAAAAGAAAGAACACAAAGATGGATTGTAAAACGAAGAAGGAAAGAAAAAAGGAATAGACAAAGACAAAAGAAAACTTCTTTCTTTCTTTTTCAAGAAATATACTAAAGAAAGAATGAATGAATGAAAGAAAGAAAGAAAGAAAGAAAGAAAGACTGAATGAACACAAAGATTTTTTTTAAAAATATACTAAAGAAAGAAAGAAAGACTGAATGAATGAAGACAAAGACGGATTGTAAAACGAAGAAAGAAAGAAAAAACGAATAGACAAGGACAAAGAAAAACTTCTTTCTTTCTTTCTTTCTTTAGTATATTCTTTAAACTGTTCTTTTGTCTCTATTCAGTCAATTACTTTCTTTCTCATGAACTCCGACATTTTTTTCCTTTTACATTTTTCAGTCTTTCTTTCCTTTCTAATATTTTTTCAAGGTAGAAAGACATTAGACCTAACAGAGAAGAAATAAACAAAGAAAGAAAGAAACACAAAAAGAAAGAAAG
>OZ038519.1:56964956-56969956 GCA_964036315.1 Acanthosepion esculentum | reverse complement strand
TTTTGTTTCCATTTTGTCTAAAACTTTGTCGTTGCTCCCATGTTTGGTCCATGGTAATCTCGGCATCTTTCTGTAGAACCACATTTCTGTTGCTTCAAGTCGCCTCTTCATCTGTGAGGTGACTGTCTGTTAGGAAGGACTTTATAATTGAGATGATTCTTCCAGTGATTCCATCGCTAGAGAACTTGTGCGGTGACCCTCCCTGCCACGTCTTGTCAAAGGCCTTTGAATATCTAATGCGATCGTCTTTGATATGTATCTCCTGTCGTTTAATTATAGCTTCAAAATGTTGGCTAATGACAATGAGGAGGTTGATGGTCTATATCAATGGTCGGCAACCTTTTACTAACTATATGCCGAATTAGGGTTTTAAAATCATTCAATGTGACAAGAGCATACGTATTTTTTTATACAATCAAGGTTAACATACTTGTTCTAAAATATATTTTATATAGACCAACCGCAGTTCTTGAACGCTTCCTCTGTAGCTAAATGGTATAGCATATCAGGTTATATGATGGTTCCGTGTAGGATACAGGTTCGATTTCTGTCGGAAGACACATATTTTCTATGAAAGTTTTTCGGACATTCAGGCCGGTAAATGTCGTTAATACTGTTTATTATAAACAGAGCATTTACTTAAAAATTTCTATCTATAAAAATAACGTATAAACATAAAAATGTCTATATATATATATATATATATATATATATATATATATATATATATATATATATATATGGGTTGGGAAAAATAATTGGAACAGGTGCAAATTCCACTCCTATATTTCAAAGACCTATCATATTAAGAACTTCGTAATTGCAGGTTATATTTATTGTAAATACGTTTATTTATCTACTTTACTGTCTTTGTCTCATTTATTTTTAGAATTTGGCAAAATTTAAGCTAAGTGCTTGACCTCACCGAGTTCGAAACAGGGCAAATTGTTGGAGCTCGCATGGCAGGAGCCTCGATTACTAAGGTTGCTGAACTATTTGGTTTTTCAAGAGCTAACATATCAAGAACTATGACGCAATTCGAGAAACAGGGCAAAACCTCTAGCAACTGTAGCAATTCGGGCCGGACTTACAAACTTACTGACAGAGACCGATGTGCATTGAAACGCAATGTGGCAAAAAATCATAAGACTACTGCGGCCAAAGTGACTGCTGAGTTGGATAATAATCTGAATAGTCCAGTTTCTCCTAAAACTATTTGTTGTGAGCTCCATAAAGCTGCATATCATGGAAGAGCTACTGTAAGGAAACCTCTTCTCTACACTCACAACATTCAGAAGAGGTTGAAGTGGTGCAGAGATCCCAATGCCTAGTCTGCAGACCAATGGAAGCAAGTCATATTCTCAGACGAGTCCAGTTTTTCTCGTCAGGGCGAATTTATGTGTTGAGGCAGCCCAAAGAAGCTTACAACCCTGACTGCCTTCTTCCAACAGTGAAGCATGGAGGTTGATCAGTTATAGTTTGGGCCGCCATATCATAGAAATGTCTCGGTCCAATAATTGCCCTGCATGGTAGAATCAACAGCAAAGATTACCTGAACATTTTGGGAAATCATATTCATCCAATGGTCCAGACTTTATTCCCTGATGGTGACTGCATCTTCCAAGACGATAATGCTCCAATACATACCCCTCGAGTGGTTTTGTATTTTGATTTGTATTTGCGATAGAAATAATTTGTAAAAAGAATTAGAAAGAAGTAAATCTATATTTTTTAAGGTTTTATTGAAATTTTATTTAAGTTTCAACATGTCCTCCATCATTAGCAATACAAAGGGTAATACGATTTTGCAGTTCACGGAAAACATTTGCCAACTGATTTACAGTAATGCCTGAAATCACAGTAGTTATTTTAGCTATACTTAAAACTAGGTACATTAAACTTTATAACATTTTTTACAGATTATTTCTATCGCAAATACAAATAAAGTTATAATTTTTTAAAACATTTGCCAACTGATTTACAGTAATGCCTGAAATCACATTAGTTATTTTAGCTATACTTAAAACTAGGTACATTAAACTTTATAACATTTTTTACAGATTATTTCTATCGCAAATACAAATAAAGTTATAAATTTTTTAAAACATTTGCTAACTGATTTACAGTAATGACTGAAATCACATTAGTTATTTTAGCTATACTTAAAACTAGGTACATTAAACTTTATAAAATGTTTGCAGATTATTTCTATCGCATATACAAATAAAGTTATAATTTTTTTAAAGTGCTCACGAACTTTATGGACACACTGTATATAATATATAGTATATATACTTTAGTATATATTAAAATTGAAACAGATGATGAATAACTTTTTTGTGTTGTATTAGTTATATCGCTTCGTGATATCATTTGCCGCTGCGTCCTATTAGCAATTGCTTGGTGCACCATGTGTGGCACGCGTGCCGTAGGTTGCAGACCCCTGCGCTAGTCTGGCTGCCAACCAAGACTGAAGAGTTTATTAATTATTTATTATTTAGATATTAAACATTTTATGAGATGGGCAATTATAGCATTCTGTTACACGATTTGGAGAATTTTTCTGTTAAACCCGGGATGTGACTTAGCCAGTTTTTCCCCTCGGGGGAACTGTTAGAGCTGTTAGGGGGAAAAGATCAGATTCAAGGCTTGGAAATTACTTGGCCTGTCACTTATGGCACGGGTGTCGTAGGTTGAAGGCCCCTGGACTGTGACAGGGGATAAGCGCTTACCCGCATTCTTGACAAAAGGGCATGTCGCCTTGACGCCTTCCACATACTCCAGAAGGATTTTTCCTTCAAGCTGTTGTTAAATAATTTAATTGAGATAGGAACTCGGGGATTTTATATGGAACTGTAGCCTTCTTTGAGACTTCTGACTTCTTAAAAATTCTCGGGGTGTGATAAAATATGGCTGAGATTGTGCTCCGTGGGGCAGGGCAAGTCGGGTTGTAGCTGGCCTTTGTTGTCTAACGTGGAGTTCGAGGCAAACATCGTGACGAAGAGCTTCGCCTTATATGACGACAATGAGATTGCCTCAGGAGCATTTATAATAGCAGGCCCTGGCGCTTTGCCTCTATTCGGAATTTGGTGGGAGGTCTTCCAGAATTCCCGGGATACAGGTTGCCTGCCTTCGACCTTGGCCTGGACTGTTTTTGCATGGCTACACTTTGCATTTTCGCTCAAGCATGGAACCTAACCTCACCGGCGCAACCGACACTTGAGAATTCGTGCTTCCGTGCATTTGACCTAATTTTGTTAAAACACTTTTACGCCGGTGACGGGTATTCTCCAGTCGTAGATAGATAGATAGATAGATAGATAGATAGATAGATAGATATGAATAGACTGAGATAGATAGATAGATAGATAGATAGATAGATAGATAGATAGATAGATAGATAGATAGATAGATAGATAGATATGAATAGACTGAGATAGATAGATAGATAGATAGATAGATAGATAGATATGAATAGACTGAGATAGATAGATAGATAGATAGATAGATAGATAGATAGATAGATATGAATAGACTGAGATAGATAGATAGATAGATAGATAGATAGATAGATAGATAGATAGATAGACTCGGATAGATAGATAGATAGATAGATAGATAAATAGATAGATAGATAGATAGATAGATAGATAGATATGAATAGACTGAGATAGATAGATAGATAGATAGATATGAATAGACTGAGATAGATAGATAGATAGATAGATAGATATGAATAAACTAAGAGAGATAGATAGATAGATAGATAGATAGATAGATAGATATGAATAGACTGGGATAGATAGATAGATAGATAGATAGATAGATAGATAGATAGATAGATAGATAGATAGATATGAATAGAGTGAGATAGATAGATAGATAGATAGATAGATAGATAGATAGATAGATAGATAGATAGATATGAATAGACTGAGATAGATAGATAGATAGATAGATAGATAGATAGATAGACTCGGATAGATAGATAGATAGATAGATAGATAGATAGATAGATAGATATGAATAGACTGAGATAGATAGATAGATAGATAGATAGATAGATAGATAGATAGATAGATATGAATAGACTGAGATAGATAGATAGATAGATAGATAGATAGATAGATAGATAGATAGATAGATAGATAGATAGATAGATATGAATAAACTAAGAGAGATAGGTAGATAGATAGATAGATAGATAGATAGATAGATAGATAGATAGATAGATAGATATGAATAGACTGGGATAGATAGATAGATAGATAGATAGATAGATAGATAGATAGATAGATAGATAGATAGATAGATAGATAGATAGATATGAATAGAGTGAGATAGATAGATAGATAGATAGATAGATAGATAGATAGATATGAATAAACTAAGATAGATAGATAGATAGATAGATAGATAGATAGATAGATAGATAGATAGATAGATTTGAACAGAATGGGCTACATAGATGTGTTCGTAGGTGTGCGGGAGGGAGATAGCGTCCGTAATATATGTATATATGTGAACCGGAAAAATACAATGCCTTTTCCTTTCTAGTTTTAATAGGAGAATTAAATGCATTTAACGGCCTTTTGAGTCGCTAATAGACTGTACTTATCTACAAACGTGATTCTTCTATTAGCTATAATGAGATAATCAGCCTGTTTGGACCTACTCTCATCCACAGCAGCAGACTACCTGCGACTGTGTGGCCTATCACTTAGCTCCCTTTCCTCTTTCCCTCAAGGATTGCCATTAACTCTACCGATCCATCTTATTGTTGTTTCATCAGGTGCTTCCTTGCCATAAACATTCGCTAACCTTCTGGAAATCTTTGTAGCATTTCCTTTTCGAAAAAGCAGAAATTCTGTGAGAACCCTACACGTGCCCAGAGGAAGAATCACTTTAAAGAGGTATTATGGGTAGAAAAAGACGTTAACAATTCATTTATTTTTTTAGAAATTCTGAAAAAAATGACTTTTAATTTGAATTAGAATAGG
>OZ038519.1:56954956-56962456 GCA_964036315.1 Acanthosepion esculentum | reverse complement strand
ACAACAGCAACAACAACAACAACAACAACAACAACAACAACGGTGTTATAAAAGTATCGGTTGGAGGTTAATTTAAATGTATTGTTTTTTATCCAGCCTCATATGCGCTTAAGTGGAATTTCCCAATATGTATGCAAGGACTCAAGACTTCAGTTTTCTGGTTCAAATCTTCGTTGGATCCAGAAATGCCATAAATGCTATTTTTTCCTATTGGCAGAGATTGCAAATATTGGTGTGGTTGTTATAAGGTTTAACTTTTTAAAAAATTTCCACCTTACAATCGGATCCCTGTTATTTTTTTTCTTTTTAATTCCACACATGATCAGCTAGTTTGGCAGAGCACCTAAGATTTGCTAGTTTAAAATACGCCCTCTGATTGTACCATCCTTATTTGAAAGTACTTTCAGTACATCCTATATACATTTTATTTTGGCCATTAATATCTCTTATTTCTGCTCCATATGTCATTGCTTCTGTTTTGCAAGCTCCATCTAACGGACATCTATTTTTATTTCTACAGTTGCATAAATTACTAGCGTTAAGTATATTTTGCTGCGCGTTAGTTTTTAAATTTCTGGCGTTTTATCTATTTATTATTAATTTGTTAGTACAACTGTAGCTTAATTTAAATGTGCTTTTATTGAATATCTTTTGTAATTCTAAATTCTTTCAGAAATGTTTAGTAAGTAACGTGAAAAATAATTTCACTATTTTGCATTTTACATCTAAGTTAAAAGGCGCGGGGGGGGGGGGGTAAATCAATTTTTTTTTTCTTTCCCTCGAATTGTTCTTCATACGTTGTTTAATTTGAGGTTTAAATTCCAGTTTGGTTTTGTGACCCTCTACTTTTAAGTTTTTCTCATATAAATATAGATTTAGATATTCGCAGGAACAGAGTCTAGGTTATCAAGAAACTCTTCTCGTAGAATAATTTTTGAGGGTTATGAAATCCCCAAAAAGGATTCTACTAGAAGAGTTTCTTGATAACCTAGACTCTGTTCCTTTAGGGATGTGCTTTATTATGTTCGCAGAGTGGTTATATATATATATATATATATATATATATATATATATATATATATATATATATATATATATATATATTAAATAAAAACAGACCACTTTAAGGTTCCATATAATACATTATTTTACCACAGCCCTTTTAAAGGACCGCGGATCATCAGATTTTACTTTCGTTTCAACCTTCCGAAGTAAAATATGATGATCCGCGGTCCTTTAAAAGGGCTGTGGTGAAATAATCTATCATATGGAACCTTAAAGTGGTCTGTTTTTATTTAAATTATTAGCTCTGATTTACATTGAGCTCTCTGGAATTTATCCTCCTTGGGTCTACCCATACGGAATACCGAGTTTTTCGTAAACTATATATATATATATATATATATATATATATATATACTCGACTCTCCCGTCGAATTCGACGTATGAGGGTCAAGCAGATCAGTTCCTAGGAAACCGACAGCCCGACAACAGCACATGAGATTTGATTATAGTGGTGAAGGTTTCGTGCAGGACGACCTATTTTATTCAGTATGGGCACTGCCTACACTGCCTACATAGAGGGAACCTTCCTTATATATATATATATATATATATATATATATATATATATATATATATATATATATATATAGGCAGGGTAGGCAGTGCCTACGCTGAATATAATAAATCGTAGCTACATTTTCCTTCTGTGATTCAATATGCCCACAATCCAACAGGATTATGAAGGTTATTCTGATTATTATAAAAATTGCCTTAAAGAGTCACTATCCAAGGGCAATATTGGTCTGGATAACTGGTGATATTTTGTTATTTTGACATATGCAATGCGACGATAACGGTCGCGGAATAACAGACGCAGATCGTAAGTTCAAGATGCGGTTCTATGACGTCATGCCACGCGATAGACCGAAGTATTAAAACAGAACCAATGTCTCGATACAATGCAATGTGTTGTGACTAGTTTGAAATGTAATTTTGTTGAGTGTGGGTTGCTTCGTTTTAATGTAACTTTCTCACGATTTGCGTCTGCTATTCGGCGACTGTTATCGTCGCACAGCAATTTTCTATGTCAAAATAACAAAATATCATCTTTGACGGTGGATATCTTTGTTTCATGTCTGTATAAACACTCTGAGGATGGCTCATGTGAGCCGAAAGCTTAGGACCAACTTAATAAAAAAAATAGCCAAATGTTGGACAATTTTTGTCTTTATTTTCACGAGAATTTGTAACAAACATTCGAACGGCTCACGATCAGGCATGATAAACATTCATTGTCTGTTATATTTAATAATATATGTTTATATATATATATATCGGGAGACGATGGAGTAGCGCTGTAGGTGCTAGGCGATGGAGTTATATCTCCTCTGGTGACTCTGTAGTCCCACTCTGAAGCGGCAGTCTCTCACGCACTTGACATGTCTTGCGAGGTCGCTGGAGTGTCCTCTCCAGTGCGCTACGACCCTGGGAGGGATGTATGGAGAACTAGGGCTACCAGGACGTCTAGTTCCCCCTCTCGGCCTTGCTAGTAGAATCCAAAGGAAATGATGAACCAATACGGTTTGGTACCAACGCGGCTGCTGGAGTTGCCGGAAGGTAGCACAGAGTGCCGTCCTTAAAAACTGTTTTTTTTAAGCCAGAAAACTTATTTTCCTGAAAAACTGTTTTCAGAGAAATATTTTATAACTTTCATCCGATAATAACACTGACTGTTCGCCCAATGAATGCTGAAAGTTTCCTTATAAGGAAACAGTTCATCACACGTTTACCATAACTCAAATATGAGTCAAAGTGGCATAAGGCGATTTACTAAAAGTGGCTTAGTTTTGGCACAAGGCCGAATGAGTGGAGCACCCAGTGAGGATCGAACTCACTACTCCGTCGTAATTGATCTAACGAGACAAGCCTGCTAAGTATCGAAGTGCTATTTTTATTTTCCAAGATTAGCTTACATGTAACACAAGTCTGAAAGTATTGAATATTCTGTGAGGTTCGAATTCACTAACAATCTTAATTGATCTATCAAGAAAAACTTGTTAACCATTACACCACGTTGAGGTGGCCAAGTCAAAGTAACACATGACCAAATTCAGGTTCAGAGTCTTGGAGATAAGGAATTAAGGAATACGAGAATATTTTTTAAAAATACATCTTTGGCAATCTGACCACTATATAAAAGTCGATATGTCGTAATACTTTATTATGTCCGGGATTTATCCTTAAAATTTATTTCAAAATGTATTGATGCTAAGACTATAAATCAGAAATATGTTTATTGTTGATAGCCGCTGATAGATCTGGTAAAATGTCGAGGGTGGGGACCGAGAAATTGGTGGGCGTTTACTCTCCTGGTGAATACATTTTGTGTAGTTGCTTATTATACCTTAATGAAGAAGACGCACCAAGGTTGAAACACAATTTGGCTTTTATAATTAAAGCTTTTGTAGATTCTCAAACAATTAGGAAAACTAATAATGTTTACGCAAGCTTCTGAAAAAGCTTATTATTAATTAAAAATTGACAAATGCATTTACGTTCTGTCGATAAATGTATCCGTGGATGGTTTTCTAGAACTGTCAAAGCTCTTTGCCCGTGCAGTTGGTGCTATCGCTAAATTAACAACTGTCCGAGTTCGAATGTGGGCTGAAGATATGTTCACTGTTGCAAAGCCGTGAATCTCTTTTCGTAGGGTGTGGAGATCTCTATACCCTCGGAAAATATACCGTTAAATATCTTGACACAGCGAAGACTGGATGGGTGAGTGAAAAAAAACAAAGACGACAAGGAGACAGATGAAGACAATTGATATATCATTTAATTTTTTTTAAATCGCAGTTGACAACCAGAGCAGAAAACCAGAAAAGAGTTCCACAAGTGAGAATTTCTAATCATGTAATTCTGTTTTGACTAATTTCTGGTTATTGCAAACGTGAAATTAACCATTTCCATAGAGTAAACCGTTGGCATTTATTGGTCGAATAGACAGTGATATCCACTAGCATTCATATTTATGATTGTTATTGCAATATTTTGTTAAAGTTGGTAAGCTTAAATATTTAACAATGGGATAAGGGAATTTCTACATATATTTTATTGACATAGAACGTGTCATCAGCTTATTCAATCATTAACTGAAGAATTAAGATTCATCAGAAATTTGAAATAGGAAAAACCTGAAATTAATACGGGTCTTTCTAGCTTTGTTAAGGTCGTTAAGCTCAAATATTTAACGATGCGATAGGGGAATTTCTACGGTTATTTTATTGTCATAGAACTCGCCATGAGCTTATTCAATCAACGTAAGAATTAAAATTCCCTGCTTGTAGGTTGACTTTATCCACTAGAAATCTGCTCTATTTTGATGAAGTCGTTAAGCTCAAATATTTAACGATACGATAGGGGAATTTCTACGGATATTTTATTGTTGTAGAACTCGCCATGAGCTTATTCAATCAACTTAAGAATTAAAATTCCCTGCTAATAGGTTGACTATATCCACTAGAAATCTGCTCTGCGAGTTGACATACTAAATTCAAATCGAGGTTCGATTCCTGTCGAAGGACATATATTTTCTATGAAAATTTCTCGGACATTCAGGCCGGTAAATGTTGTTTAATACTGTTTATTATAAAACAGAGCATTTACTTAAATATTTGTATCTATAAAAAGAATGTATAAACATAAAAATGTCTTTAAAAAATTGTCGGACTTTGTCCATTTCATAATGTGTGACGTCATTTGTTTACATTTGATACGCCATGAGCAGTTATGAATGTACGTGAGAGAATCATGGAAAATTGTAGTTTAAAAGCAGTAAATTCGACTTTGCTAAACGAACGCGCCTCTGTGGCCAAACCGGTTAAAGGCACGTCAGGCTATCTGACAGTTCCGTATAGGATACAGGTTCAATTCCTGTCGGAGGACACATATTTTCTATGAAAATTTCTCGGACATTCAGGCCGGTAAATATAGTTAATACCGTTTAATATAAACATACCATTTACTTAAATATGTCTCTATATAAAAAAAAAAACGTATACTAAAATTTAGTAGAATGTATTGTTAATGATATTTTCATTGAATTTAGCTCAACTTTCGTTTCATCGGAGAAGAGAACATTTAGTAAAAAAATCAGGTGAGTCACTTTTATCGAACAGCACTGTATATGTAGACTGTTTCGCTGTATCACAGCTCTAGACGTCCGGTTGCCTCAAGCTAGGATCGAAACCCGACTGAATTGGCGTCAGTTGGAGATACTACCACTAAGCCGTCGGCGCACAGCAGGGACAAAGGTGAATTTTAGCTTATTTATTTACCGAAGAATCTATAGAGTAATATATATATATATATATATATATATATATATATATATATATATATATATATATATATATATATATATATATATATATATATATATATATATATATATATTGTGTGTGTGTGTATTTAGGCAGCATTTTTTCATTCATGCATGTTTCATTAAATAATATAGTTGTCTATTTATTTTATGTAAATTCTTTTCATATCGTCTGATAAGCTTAATAACATTATCATTAAATTCCATAGCCGGAAATCTCATGTGGAATATACTAATTCTTAGTCGTATTGTTTGCCGTTTACATTAACAGGTTAGCATTGATGTTCCTCAAGTATTTATATTAGCTTATTCAGGTAGAATAATTTGAAGCGCAAATTATATCACTTTTTCACCACATTAAAATTGTATTTTTTTCAGACCACCGGCTGGCAAGAGATTAAGATGGGAGAAGAGAAGCCAATTGGCAGAAATGCTAAACGAAATTGCAAGAAGCACGAATTGACAAATAATGAACGTAGTGCTGTGTTGCAAGCACTGCTGGAAAGATCCACAGATCGTGTCCTGAAGCGTGGTGCAATAAAACAGGTTGCAGATGAATTAAACGTAGCTGCAGAACGGCTGGGTTTGCAAATTTAATTAGTTTGCCAGCCTCCAAATAGTCCTGATCTCAATGTCCTTGATCTGGGTTATTTTAATGCAATTCAATCAACTCAGCACCAGCAAGCTCCAAATAATGTTGACCAGCTCATTGAAGCAGTGGAAGAAAGCTTCAATAAACTTCAGAAGTCGAAGCTTAACAAGACTTTTCTAAGTTTGCAGTTAGCAATGGAACAAGTTATTTTCGTTGACGGCGATAACAACTATAAACTCCGACACATGTCTAAAGAGAAGCTTGAAAGAGAAGGAAAACTTGAAGTATCCATTTCTATTTCTGACGAGTTGCAACAAAAACTGCTTTTGTTAAAGTAAACCTTCCCCAGTTATTTTTGTTATAAATTTAACTGTTTATGTATATCAGTTTCGATATATTTCACACTTATTTATATGACAATTCACTAATATTACTCATTTAGTGTTGAGTATGGGAATAAATGATATTTTTTTCTTTTTGTTGTTTTTTATCTACTGGATCAATTATTTTGGAACAACATGAACATTTTTTTGGTACAACTATTTCGGAACGGAGGGAGTATTTATTTTCAATTTTTCTAGATGAATTGTTCCCCTATATTGTATATGATCCATTATTGTACATAATTAGGTTACAATAGTTTGTTTTTATATGACTGATTTGTCTTTTAAGGCTTATGCTAAGTCTCGAAATAACACGATATAAAATTCATTCATTTTTTATCCATAATGTTCAATGTGTAAAAATTCTTCAACTTTTCAAGAAAAAAAACCCAACTCAAATTAAATTTTTAAAATTTGCTGCAAAATATTTAAGACAGAATGATCTATTATGACATGTCTCTAATTTAAGACGGTCTATTATGACATGTCTCTAATTTGTACTTAAATACAATAGATTTATTTTCAATTTTTCTAGCTGAATTGTTCAGCTATATTGCATATGATCCATTATTGTACATAATTAGGTTATTTCGGAACGGAGGAATTATATAATAACAGAGTTACCGCATGGGTACAAGAGAGAGACAAAATTACCCACGAGGTAATTTTGGATTTGTCTGTTGTGCAATATACATTTATATATAGTCATTCACAGCTTCTCAGTGTGGTTAGACGATCGATTGTTTCAAGCTGGGATCGAAACCCGACTGATAAGACCTCACTCAGATATCTTACCCCTGGACCATCGTTGCTCGTCAGAAGAGAATGGAATTTTAACGGTTTTCTTTATACGAACTAAAACAGCGGCTCGGAGAACTAGATTCCTACTTGAAGAGTAATGCTTAATAGCAGTAGGAGACGCTGTTTTTAAAACCTCCTTTTCATAGAGAGCTCAACCGTATTTCCGGGAGCATATATAGTCATCCACAGACAGACGGTTTCGGTGTATCACAGCTCCTCATTGTGGCTAGACGTCCGATTGCTTCAAGCCGGGATCGAAAACCCGAATTATTTGAAATCAGTCACATATCTTACCCCTAGACCATCGTCATATATATATATATATATATATATATATA
>OZ038519.1:56832456-56952456 GCA_964036315.1 Acanthosepion esculentum | reverse complement strand
GTCTCAGTTGCACACAAATGTTGTTACTAATATTGATTTTCGGTTGGGCTGACTTAAACTACTTCAATTGAAATGCAAATATTCCCAGTAATGAAAGACCCAGTCAAAGACGGGTTATACTGCTAGTATATATATATATATATATATATATATGTGTGTGTGTGTGTGTGTGTGTGTGTGTGTGTGTGTGTGTGTGTGTGTGTGTGAATATATAGGAAAATAGGAAAGAACACGTTAGGTTAATAATCCGAAGTTCTTTAGTATTTTTTTTTTGTTTTTAAAAAACAGTGCTCCATACAGAAGTTGAGCCTAAATTATAATTATTTTTAACAAATATGATTCCATCGCTACATAAGTGTTCTCAGGTTTCAAAAACATGGGCCAAAAACTTCAATTTAATTATAAAAATTAAATTGAATTGAAGTATCAAGATCTGTTTCATCTAAACATCCAAACAGAGATTCATTTTTATTTTTATAATTAAATTGAAGTTTTTAGCTCCTGTTCTTGAAACATGAAAACTCTTATGTAACGATGGAATCATATTTTTAAAAATAATTATATATATATATATATATATATATATATATATATATATATATATATATATATATATATATATATATTCAGTCGGGTTTCGATCCTAGCTAGAGGCAACCGGACGTCTAGCCACACTGATGAGCTGTGAAACAGCGAAACAGTCTGTCTGTGGATGACAAAAATATTGGCTCCTGAAAAATTAATTTCGGTTGAGCTCTTTGGTTTGAGATGTGAGTTTGTAAACAGTGACTATTTAAGCTAATATTGCACGACTCTTCGGCAGAATCGAGTCACTGTCAGTCACTGTGTGTTTATCTAAATCTAAAAATAAACACGCTAAAATTCACCTTCATCCCTGCCGTGCGCCGACGGCTTAGTGGGAGAAGTTCCGACTGATGCAAATAACAGTCGGGTTTCGATCCTAGCTAGAGACAACCGGACGTCTAGCCACACTGATGAGCTGTGAAACAGCGAAACAGTCTGTCTGTGGATGACAAATATATATATATATATATATATATATATATATATATATATATATATATATATATCATTTGTGGTAATGAAATAAGCAAATCCAATTCCTTATCTCGGTTATAACGATACAAGAACATAAATTTTTTTTTCAGCACTAAAACTGAATTTGTCAAGTAATCTTTTACCTGAAGTTTATGATATATCACAATTTATTTGATGCTTTATCTTCCGCGATGATGAAAGGTATACTCTTCCCAGACAAACAAACTACGGATCCGAATTCACTGAACCCTGAAAGACAGTGCCGTCACTGGCGAAATATCTTTGAAATCCTCTTGCAGGAAAATTGCGACAATTTCCCAATAATTAACGTTACTTAACAAAGTATCTATCAGCGTGCGACTACGAGTATTTGTCAGGGGCAACACCATATGAGAAAGCCCAATGAAATTTGGATAAATTTTATACCAGAAAGAAAAATGAAATGGTCACTCGTCATCTACTCGCTAAAAAGATGCAATGTGCCCTCAAACACGGGGACATTCTGTTACCGACTCTTCTGATTCAGAAGACGAACCATCCAAATTGCGTCCTGGGTACGACGTTAAACTGCATCCAACAGCAAGGCCTCTGATCAGGAGGTTTTGAGGAAGCGTGGAACCACCTCTTAATTGCTGGTGTTCCCAGGTCCACCCAGACCCGGGGTGGTAGCACCTGTCGAGGTCCCAGCTATGGGAAATAGTGAACTTCCAGATCTTTCCCGCATCCTGGGTATGACGACAAACTACATCCGCGTCCTGGGTATGACGACAAACTACATCCGCGTCCTGGGTATGACGACAAACTACATCCGCGTCCTGGGTATGACGACAAACTACATCCGCGTCCTGGGTATGACGACAAACTACATCCGCATATTTGATAAATATTATCAACAAAATAATTGCTATTTTATAAAGATCACAAAAGACCAGAATGAAAATGAAAAAATATTATTACCAGCTCAAAAACAATATTACCAACTATACTTTTTTGAAAAACAATATTACCAGCTATACTTTTTTGAAAAACAATATTACCAACTATACTTTTTTGAGAAAAAAAAAAAAAATTTTCAAAACCCAACAGCCTTTCAACCTTTTATACAAAATAACCAACTTAAACTCATAAATTAATAAGGCTTCGGCATAAATTGACCCAAATAGGAGTGACATGCCGTTAAATCCAACATCCATCGATCCATCCATCCAAATTGGAGAAAGCGTGACAGCTTGAAGCGCCCAAACTCGGAACGTTAGGAAGAAACACAAAAAAAACCCTGATAAGGTCGAGCCATCTCGACGCTTCCAAAGGACTCGCAAGATGCCCGGTTATTTCAAGGATTTTCTCCCATATGAATAAAGCAAATACTGGGGAACAATGTCCTAATAAAATAGGTACACACCTCTCGCTTGTAACCATCTCAGTCAGTCACTTATATGCCATGATACACGCGCAGGCGATACAGGACTGACGGGGGAGATTTTTTCCCGCAGTAGGTTGCCATTTCTTTCTGCGGTCGACCAGTTGCTATCCAAGGCTATAAAACTCGATCTGTCCCGCTATTTACCCATAGCTGGGAGGAGAAGAAGGGGATCCAAACCTTTCCCAAGGATATTAGCACAGGCAGATTTTTTCCCGCAGTCTGTTGGCATTTCTTTTTGCGGTAGACCAGTTGCCATCCGAAGCTATAAAACCCGGTGCGTCTTGCTATTTACTGTCAAAGAGAAGAGGATTCATACCTTTCCCAACGGTATTAGCACGTAAGTGAATGTAATGGATTCGACTGGAATTCGAACTCGGCTCTCTGATTCCTCAATCCGAGCCTCTATCCATTACTCCTCAGTGCCTCCTTTTTATTATAAATTATAATATATTGTTTTGTTTGTGGTAATAAATAAATCAGGGGAGAAGAAGAGGATTCATACCTTTCCCAAGGGTATTAGCACGGAAGTGAATGTAATGGATTCGACTGGAATTCGAACTCGGCTCTCTGATTCCTCAATCCGAGCCTCTATCCATTACTCCTCAGTGTCTCCTTTTTATTATAAATTATAATAAATTGTTTTGTTTGTGGTAATAAATAAATCAGGGGAGAAGAAGAGGAGGATTCATACCTTTCCCAAGGGTATTAGCACGGAAGTGAATGTAATGGATTCGACTGGAATTCGAACTCGGCTCTCTGATTCCTCAATCCGAGCCGCTATCCATTACTCCTCAGTGCCTCCTTTTTATTATAAATTATAATAAATTGTTTTGTTTGTGGTAATAAATAAATCAGGGGAGAAGAAGAAGTGGATTCATACCTTTCCCAAGGGTATTAGCACGGAAGTGAATGTAATGGATTCGACTGGAATTCGAACTCGGCTCTCTCATTCCTCAATCCGAGCCGCTATCCATTACTCCACAGAGCCTCCTTTTTATTATGAATTAAAAAAAATTGTTTTGTTTGTGTTAATAAATAAATCAGGGGAGAAGAAGAGGATTCATACCTTTCCCAAGGGTATTAGCACGGAAGTGAATGTAATGGATTCGACTGGAATTCGAACTCGGCTCTCTGATTCCTCAATCCGAGCCGCTATCCATTACTCCACAGAGCCTCCTTTTTACTATAAATTATAATAAATTGTTTTGTTTGTGTTAATAAATAAATCAGGGGAGAAGAAGAAGAGGATTCATACCTTTCCCAAGGGTATTAGCACGGAAGTGAATGTAATGGATTCGACTGGAATTCGAACTCGGCTCTCTGATTCCTCAATCCGAGCCGCTATCCATTCCTCCACAGTGCCTCCTTTTTATTATAAATTATAATAAATTGTTTTGTTTGTGTTAATAAATAAATCAGGGGAGAAGAAGAGGATTCATACCTTTCCCAAGGGTATTAGCACGTAAGTGAATGTAATGGATTCGACTGGAATTCGAACTCGGCTCTCTCATTCCTCAATCCGAGCCGCTATCCATTACTCTTCAGTGCCTCCTTTTTATTATAAATTATAATAAATTGTTTTGTTTGTGTTAATAAATAAATCAGGGGAGAAGAAGAGGATTCATACCTTTCCCAAGGGTATTAACACGGAAGTGAATGTAATGGATTCGACTGGAATTCGAACTCGGCTCTCTGATTCCTCAATCCGAGCCGCTATCCATTATTCCACAGTGCCTCCTTTTTATTATAAATTATAATAAATTGTTTTGTTTGTGTTAATAAATAAATCAGGGGAGAAGAAGAAGAGGATTCATACCTTTCCCAAGGGTATTAGCACGGAAGTGAATGTAATGGATTCGACTGGAATTCGAACTCGGCTCTCTCATTCCTCAATCCGAGCCGCTATCCATTACTCCTCAGTGCCTCCTTTTTATTATAAATTATAATAAATTGTTTTGTTTGTGTTAATAAATAAATCAGGGGAGAAGAAGAGGATTCATACCTTTCCCAAGGGTATTAGCACGTAAGTGAATGTAATGGATTCGACTGGAATTCGAACTCGGCTCTCTCATTCCTCAATCCGAGCCGCTATCCATTACTCTTCAGTGCCTCCTTTTTATTATAAATTATAATAAATTGTTTTGTTTGTGTTAATAAATAAATCAGGGGAGAAGAAGAAGAGGATTCATACCTTTCCCAAGGGTATTAGCACGGAAGTGAATGTAATGGATTCGACTGGAATTCGAACTCGGCTCTCTGATTCCTCAATCCGAGCCGCTATCCATTACTCCTCAGTGCCTCGTTTTTATTATAAATTATAATGAATTGTTTTGTTTGTGTTAATAAATAAATCAGGGGAGAAGAAGAGGATTCATACCTTTCCCAAGGGTATTAGCACGGAAGTGAATGTAATGGATTCGACTGGAATTCGAACTCGGCTCTCTGATTCCTCAATCCGAGCCGCTATCCATTACTCCACAGAGCCTCCTTTTTACTATAAATTATAATAAATTGTTTTGTTTGTGTTAATAAATAAATCAGGGGAGAAGAAGAAGAGGATTCATACCTTTCCCAAGGGTATTAGCACGGAAGTGAATGTAATGGATTCGACTGGAATTCGAACTCGGCTCTCTGATTCCTCAATCCGAGCCGCTATCCATTCCTCCACAGTGCCTCCTTTTTATTATAAATTATAATAAATTGTTTTGTTTGTGTTAATAAATAAATCAGGGGAGAAGAAGAGGATTCATACCTTTCCCAAGGGTATTAGCACGTAAGTGAATGTAATGGATTCGACTGGAATTCGAACTCGGCTCTCTCATTCCTCAATCCGAGCCGCTATCCATTACTCTTCAGTGCCTCCTTTTTATTACAAATTATAATAAATTGTTTTGTTTGTGTTAATAAATAAATCAGGGGAGAAGAAGAGGATTCATACCTTTCCCAAGGGTATTAACACGGAAGTGAATGTAATGGATTCGACTGGAATTCGAACTCGGCTCTCTGATTCCTCAATCCGAGCCGCTATCCATTACTCCTCAGTGCCTCCTTTTTATTATAAATTATAATAAATTGTTTTGTTTGTGTTAATAAATAAATCAGGGGAGAAGAAGAGGATTCATACCTTTCCCAAGGGTATTAGCACGGAAGTGAATGTAATGGATTCGACTGGAATTCGAACTCGGCTCTCTCATTCCTCAATCCGAGCCGCTATCCATTACTCCTCAGTGCCTCCTTTTTATTATAAATTATAATAAATTGTTTTGTTTGTGTTAATAAATAAATCAGGGGAGAAGAAGAAGAGGATTCATACCTTTCCCAAGGGTATTAGCACGGAAGTGAATGTAATGGATTCGACTGGAATTCGAACTCGGCTCTCTGATTCCTCAATCCGAGCCGCTATCCATTACTCCTCAGTGCCTCGTTTTTATTATAAATTATAATGAATTGTTTTGTTTGTGTTAATAAATAAATCAGGGGAGAAGAAGAGGATTCATACCTTTCCCAAGGGTATTAGCACGGAAGTGAATGTAATGGATTCGACTGGAATTCGAACTCGGCTCTCTGATTCCTCAATCCGAGCCGCTGTCCATTACTCCTCAGTGCCTCCTTTTTATTATAAGTTATAATAAATTGTTTTGTTTGTGTTAATAAATAAATCAGGGGAGAAGAAGAGGATTCATACCTTTCCCAAGGGTATTAGCACGGAAGTGAATGTAATGGATTCGACTGGAATTCGAACTCGGCTCTCTGATTCCTCAATCCGAGCCGCTATCCATTACTCCTCAGTGCCTCCTTTTTATTATAAATTATAATAAATTGTTTTGTTTGTGTTAATAAATAAATCAGGGGAGAAGAAGAAGAGGATTCATACCTTTCCCAAGGGTATTAGCACGGAAGTGAATGTAATGGATTCGACTGGAATTCGAACTCGGCTCTCTGATTCCTCAATCCGAGCCGCTATCCATTACTCCTCAGTGCCTCGTTTTTATTATAAATTATAATGAATTGTTTTGTTTGTGTTAATAAATAAATCAGGGGAGAAGAAGAGGATTCATACCTTTCCCAAGGGTATTAGCACGGAAGTGAATGTAATGGATTCGACTGGAATTCGAACTCGGCTCTCTGATTCCTCAATCCGAGCCGCTATCCATTACTCCTCAGTGCCTCCTTTTTATTATAAATTATAATAAATTGTTTTGTTTGTGTTAATAAATAAATCAGGGGAGAAGAAGAAGAGGATTCATACCTTTCCCAAGGGTATTAGCACGGAAGTGAATGTAATGGATTCGACTGGAATTCGAACTCGGCTCTCTGATTCCTCAATCCGAGCCGCTATCCATTACTCCTCAGTGCCTCCTTTTTATTATAAGTTATAATAAATTGTTTTGTTTGTGTTAATAAATAAATCAGGGGAGAAGAAGAGGATTCATACCTTTCCCAAGGGTATTAGCACGGAAGTGAATGTAATGGATTCGACTGGAATTCGAACTCGGCTCTCTGATTCCTCAATCCGAGCCGCTATCCATTACTCCTCAGTGCCTCCTTTTTATTATAAATTATAATAAATTGTTTTGTTTGTGTTAATAAATAAATCAGGGGAGAAGAAGAAGAGGATTCATACCTTTCCCAAGGGTATTAGCACGGAAGTGAATGTAATGGATTCGACTGGAATTCGAACTCGGCTCTCTGATTCCTCAATCCGAGCCGCTATCCATTACTCCTCAGTGCCTCGTTTTTATTATAAATTATAATGAATTGTTTTGTTTGTGTTAATAAATAAATCAGGGGAGAAGAAGAGGATTCATACCTTTCCCAAGGGTATTAGCACGGAAGTGAATGTAATGGATTCGACTGGAATTCGAACTCGGCTCTCTGATTCCTCAATCCGAGCCGCTATCCATTACTCCTCAGTGCCTCCTTTTTATTATAAATTATAATAAATTGTTTTGTTTGTGTTAATAAATAAATCAGGGGAGAAGAAGAAGAGGATTCATACCTTTCCCAAGGGTATTAGCACGGAAGTGAATGTAATGGATTCGACTGGAATTCGAACTCGGCTCTCTGATTCCTCAATCCGAGCCGCTATCCATTACTCCTCAGTGCCTCCTTTTTATTATAAGTTATAATAAATTGTTTTGTTTGTGTTAATAAATAAATCAGGGGAGAAGAAGAGGATTCATACCTTTCCCAAGGGTATTAGCACGGAAGTGAATGTAATGGATTCGACTGGAATTCGAACTCGGCTCTCTGATTCCTCAATCCGAGCCGCTATCCATTACTCCTCAGTGCCTCCTTTTTATTATAAATTATAATAAATTGTTTTGTTTGTGTTAATAAATAAATCAGGGGAGAAGAAGAAGAGGATTCATACCTTTCCCAAGGGTATTAGCACGGAAGTGAATGTAATGGATTCGACTGGAATTCGAACTCGGCTCTCTGATTCCTCAATCCGAGCCGCTATCCATTACTCCTCAGTGCCTCGTTTTTATTATAAATTATAATGAATTGTTTTGTTTGTGTTAATAAATAAATCAGGGGAGAAGAAGAGGATTCATACCTTTCCCAAGGGTATTAGCACGGAAGTGAATGTAATGGATTCGACTGGAATTCGAACTCGGCTCTCTGATTCCTCAATCCGAGCCGCTATCCATTACTCCTCAGTGCCTCCTTTTTATTATAAGTTATAATAAATTGTTTTGTTTGTGTTAATAAATAAATCAGGGGAGAAGAAGAGGATTCATACCTTTCCCAAGGGTATTAGCACGGAAGTGAATGTAATGGATTCGACTGGAATTCGAACTCGGCTCTCTGATTCCTCAATCCGAGCCGCTATCCATTACTCCTCAGTGCCTCCTTTTTATTATAAATTATAATAAATTGTTTTGTTTGTGTTAATAAATAAATCAGGGGAGAAGAAGAAGAGGATTCATACCTTTCCCAAGGGTATTAGCACGGAAGTGAATGTAATGGATTCGACTGGAATTCGAACTCGGCTGTCTGATTCCTCAATCCGAGCCGCTATCCATTCCTCCACCGTGCCTCCTTTTTATTATAAATTATAATAAATTGTTTTGTTTGTGTTAATAAATAAATCAGGGGAGAAGAAGAGGATTCATACCTTTCCCAAGGGTATTAGCACGTAAGTGAATGTAATGGATTCGACTGGAATTCGAACTCGGCTCTCTGATTCCTCAATCCGAGCCGCTATCCATTACTCCACATTGCCTCCTTTTTATTATAAATTATAATAAATTGTTTTGTTTGTGTTAATAAATAAATCAGGGGAGAAGAAGAAGAAGAGGATTCATACCTTTCCCAAGGGTATTAGCACGGAAGTGAATGTAATGGATTCGACTGGAATTCGAACTCGGCTGTCTGATTCCTCAATCCGAGCCGCTATCCATTCCTCCACAGTGTCTCCTTTTTATTATAAATTATAATAAATTGTTTTGTTTGTGTTAATAAATAAATCAGGGGAGAAGAAGAAGAAGAGGATTCATACCTTTCCCAAGGGTATTAGCACGGAAGTGAATGTAATGGATTCGACTGGAATTCGAACTCGGCTCTCTCATTCCTCAATCCGAGCCGCTATCCATTACTCCACAGTGCCTCCTTTTTATTATAAATTATAATAAATTGTTTTGTTTGTGTTAATAAATAAATCAGGGGAGAAGAAGAGGATTCATACCTTTCCCAAGGGTATTAGCACGGAAGTGAATGTAATGGATTCGACCGGAATTCGAACTCGGCTCTCTGATTCCTCAATCCGAGCCGCTATCCATTACTCCTCAGTGCCTCCTTTTTATTATAAGTTATAATAAATTGTTTTGTTTGTGTTAATAAATAAATCAGGGGAGAAGAAGAAGAGGATTCATACCTTTCCCAAGGGTATTAGCACGGAAGTGAATGTAATGGATTCGACTGGAATTCGAACTCGGCTCTCTGATTCCTCAACCCGAGCCGCTATCCATTACTCCTCAGTGCCTCCTTTTTATTATAAATTATAATAAATTGTTTTGTTTGTGTTAATAAATAAATCAGGGGAGAAGAAGAGGATTCATACCTTTCCCAAGGGTATTAGCACGGAAGTGAATGTAATGGATTCGACTGGAATTCGAACTCGGCTCTCTGATTCCTCAATCCGAGCCGCTATCCATTACTCCTCAGTGCCTCCTTTTTATTATAAGTTATAATAAATTGTTTTGTTTGTGTTAATAAATAAATCAGGGGAGAAGAAGAAGAGGATTCATACCTTTCCCAAGGGTATTAGCACGGAAGTGAATGTAAAGGATTCGACTGGAATTCGAACTCGGCTCTCTGATTCCTCAATCCGAGCCGCTATCCATTGCTCCACAGAGCCTCCTTTTTATTATAAGTTATAATAAATTGTTTTGTTTGTGTTAATAAATAAATCAGGGGAGAAGAAGAAGAGGATTCATACCTTTCCCAAGGGTATTAGCACGGAAGTGAATGTAATGGATTCGACTGGAATTCGAACTCGGCTCTCTGATTCCTCAATCCGAGCCGCTATCCATTCCTCCACAGTGCCTCCTTTTTATTATAAATTATAATAAATTGTTTTGTTTGTGTTAATAAATAAATCAGGGGAGAAGAAGAGGATTCATACCTTTCCCAAGGGTATTAGCACGGAAGTGAATGTAATGGATTCGACTGGAATTCGAACTCGGCTCTCTGATTCCTCAATCCGAGCCTCTAGCCATTATTCCACAGTGCCTGCTTTTTGTTATAAATTATAATAAATTGATTTGTTTGTGTTAATAAATAAATCAGGGGAGAAGAAGAGGAGGAATCATACCTTTCCCAAGGGTATTAGCACGGAAGTGAATGTAATGGATTCGACTGGAATTCGAACTCGGCTCTCTGATTCCTCAATCCGAGCCGCTATCCATTACTCCACAGTGCCTCCATTTTATTATAAATTATAATAAATTGTTTTGTTTGTGTTAATAAATAAATCAGGGGAGAAGAAGAGGATTCATACCTTTCCCAAGGGTATTAGCACGGAAGTGAATGTAATGGATTCGACTGGAATTCGAACTCGGCTGTCTGATTCCTCAATCCGAGCCGCTATCCATTCCTCCACCGTGCCTCTTTTTTATTATAAATTATAATAAATTGTTTTGTTTGTGTTAATAAATAAATCAGGGGAGAAGAAGAGGATTCATACCTTTCCCAAGGGTATTAGCACGGAAGTGAATGTAATGGATTCGACTGGAATTCGAACTCGGCTCTCTGATTCCTCAATCCGAGCCGCTATCCATTACTCCACAGAGCCTCCTTTTTACTATAAATTATAATAAATTGTTTTGTTTGTGTTAATAAATAAATCAGGGGAGAAGAAGAAGAGGATTCATACCTTTCCCAAGGGTATTAGCACGGAAGTGAATGTAATGGATTCGACTGGAATTCGAACTCGGCTCTCTGATTCCTCAATCCGAGCCGCTATCCATTCCTCCACAGTGCCTCCTTTTTATTATAAATTATAATAAATTGTTTTGTTTGTGTTAATAAATAAATCAGGGGAGAAGAAGAGGATTCATACCTTTCCCAAGGGTATTAGCACGTAAGTGAATGTAATGGATTCGACTGGAATTCGAACTCGGCTCTCTCATTCCTCAATCCGAGCCGCTATCCATTACTCTTCAGTGCCTCCTTTTTATTATAAATTATAATAAATTGTTTTGTTTGTGTTAATAAATAAATCAGGGGAGAAGAAGAGGATTCATACCTTTCCCAAGGGTATTAACACGGAAGTGAATGTAATGGATTCGACTGGAATTCGAACTCGGCTCTCTGATTCCTCAATCCGAGCCGCTATCCATTATTCCACAGTGCCTCCTTTTTATTATAAATTATAATAAATTGTTTTGTTTGTGTTAATAAATAAATCAGGGGAGAAGAAGAAGAGGATTCATACCTTTCCCAAGGGTATTAGCACGGAAGTGAATGTAATGGATTCGACTGGAATTCGAACTCGGCTCTCTCATTCCTCAATCCGAGCCGCTATCCATTACTCCTCAGTGCCTCCTTTTTATTATAAATTATAATAAATTGTTTTGTTTGTGTTAATAAATAAATCAGGGGAGAAGAAGAGGATTCATACCTTTCCCAAGGGTATTAGCACGTAAGTGAATGTAATGGATTCGACTGGAATTCGAACTCGGCTCTCTCATTCCTCAATCCGAGCCGCTATCCATTACTCTTCAGTGCCTCCTTTTTATTATAAATTATAATAAATTGTTTTGTTTGTGTTAATAAATAAATCAGGGGAGAAGAAGAAGAGGATTCATACCTTTCCCAAGGGTATTAGCACGGAAGTGAATGTAATGGATTCGACTGGAATTCGAACTCGGCTCTCTGATTCCTCAATCCGAGCCGCTATCCATTACTCCTCAGTGCCTCGTTTTTATTATAAATTATAATGAATTGTTTTGTTTGTGTTAATAAATAAATCAGGGGAGAAGAAGAGGATTCATACCTTTCCCAAGGGTATTAGCACGGAAGTGAATGTAATGGATTCGACTGGAATTCGAACTCGGCTCTCTGATTCCTCAATCCGAGCCGCTATCCATTACTCCACAGAGCCTCCTTTTTACTATAAATTATAATAAATTGTTTTGTTTGTGTTAATAAATAAATCAGGGGAGAAGAAGAAGAGGATTCATACCTTTCCCAAGGGTATTAGCACGGAAGTGAATGTAATGGATTCGACTGGAATTCGAACTCGGCTCTCTGATTCCTCAATCCGAGCCGCTATCCATTCCTCCACAGTGCCTCCTTTTTATTATAAATTATAATAAATTGTTTTGTTTGTGTTAATAAATAAATCAGGGGAGAAGAAGAGGATTCATACCTTTCCCAAGGGTATTAGCACGTAAGTGAATGTAATGGATTCGACTGGAATTCGAACTCGGCTCTCTCATTCCTCAATCCGAGCCGCTATCCATTACTCTTCAGTGCCTCCTTTTTATTATAAATTATAATAAATTGTTTTGTTTGTGTTAATAAATAAATCAGGGGAGAAGAAGAGGATTCATACCTTTCCCAAGGGTATTAACACGGAAGTGAATGTAATGGATTCGACTGGAATTCGAACTCGGCTCTCTGATTCCTCAATCCGAGCCGCTATCCATTACTCCTCAGTGCCTCCTTTTTATTATAAATTATAATAAATTGTTTTGTTTGTGTTAATAAATAAATCAGGGGAGAAGAAGAGGATTCATACCTTTCCCAAGGGTATTAGCACGGAAGTGAATGTAATGGATTCGACTGGAATTCGAACTCGGCTCTCTCATTCCTCAATCCGAGCCGCTATCCATTACTCCTCAGTGCCTCCTTTTTATTATAAATTATAATAAATTGTTTTGTTTGTGTTAATAAATAAATCAGGGGAGAAGAAGAAGAGGATTCATACCTTTCCCAAGGGTATTAGCACGGAAGTGAATGTAATGGATTCGACTGGAATTCGAACTCGGCTCTCTGATTCCTCAATCCGAGCCGCTATCCATTACTCCTCAGTGCCTCGTTTTTATTATAAATTATAATGAATTGTTTTGTTTGTGTTAATAAATAAATCAGGGGAGAAGAAGAGGATTCATACCTTTCCCAAGGGTATTAGCACGGAAGTGAATGTAATGGATTCGACTGGAATTCGAACTCGGCTCTCTGATTCCTCAATCCGAGCCGCTGTCCATTACTCCTCAGTGCCTCCTTTTTATTATAAGTTATAATAAATTGTTTTGTTTGTGTTAATAAATAAATCAGGGGAGAAGAAGAGGATTCATACCTTTCCCAAGGGTATTAGCACGGAAGTGAATGTAATGGATTCGACTGGAATTCGAACTCGGCTCTCTGATTCCTCAATCCGAGCCGCTATCCATTACTCCTCAGTGCCTCCTTTTTATTATAAATTATAATAAATTGTTTTGTTTGTGTTAATAAATAAATCAGGGGAGAAGAAGAAGAGGATTCATACCTTTCCCAAGGGTATTAGCACGGAAGTGAATGTAATGGATTCGACTGGAATTCGAACTCGGCTCTCTGATTCCTCAATCCGAGCCGCTATCCATTACTCCTCAGTGCCTCGTTTTTATTATAAATTATAATGAATTGTTTTGTTTGTGTTAATAAATAAATCAGGGGAGAAGAAGAGGATTCATACCTTTCCCAAGGGTATTAGCACGGAAGTGAATGTAATGGATTCGACTGGAATTCGAACTCGGCTCTCTGATTCCTCAATCCGAGCCGCTATCCATTACTCCTCAGTGCCTCCTTTTTATTATAAATTATAATAAATTGTTTTGTTTGTGTTAATAAATAAATCAGGGGAGAAGAAGAAGAGGATTCATACCTTTCCCAAGGGTATTAGCACGGAAGTGAATGTAATGGATTCGACTGGAATTCGAACTCGGCTCTCTGATTCCTCAATCCGAGCCGCTATCCATTACTCCTCAGTGCCTCCTTTTTATTATAAGTTATAATAAATTGTTTTGTTTGTGTTAATAAATAAATCAGGGGAGAAGAAGAGGATTCATACCTTTCCCAAGGGTATTAGCACGGAAGTGAATGTAATGGATTCGACTGGAATTCGAACTCGGCTCTCTGATTCCTCAATCCGAGCCGCTATCCATTACTCCTCAGTGCCTCCTTTTTATTATAAATTATAATAAATTGTTTTGTTTGTGTTAATAAATAAATCAGGGGAGAAGAAGAAGAGGATTCATACCTTTCCCAAGGGTATTAGCACGGAAGTGAATGTAATGGATTCGACTGGAATTCGAACTCGGCTCTCTGATTCCTCAATCCGAGCCGCTATCCATTACTCCTCAGTGCCTCGTTTTTATTATAAATTATAATGAATTGTTTTGTTTGTGTTAATAAATAAATCAGGGGAGAAGAAGAGGATTCATACCTTTCCCAAGGGTATTAGCACGGAAGTGAATGTAATGGATTCGACTGGAATTCGAACTCGGCTCTCTGATTCCTCAATCCGAGCCGCTATCCATTACTCCTCAGTGCCTCCTTTTTATTATAAATTATAATAAATTGTTTTGTTTGTGTTAATAAATAAATCAGGGGAGAAGAAGAAGAGGATTCATACCTTTCCCAAGGGTATTAGCACGGAAGTGAATGTAATGGATTCGACTGGAATTCGAACTCGGCTCTCTGATTCCTCAATCCGAGCCGCTATCCATTACTCCTCAGTGCCTCCTTTTTATTATAAGTTATAATAAATTGTTTTGTTTGTGTTAATAAATAAATCAGGGGAGAAGAAGAGGATTCATACCTTTCCCAAGGGTATTAGCACGGAAGTGAATGTAATGGATTCGACTGGAATTCGAACTCGGCTCTCTGATTCCTCAATCCGAGCCGCTATCCATTACTCCTCAGTGCCTCCTTTTTATTATAAATTATAATAAATTGTTTTGTTTGTGTTAATAAATAAATCAGGGGAGAAGAAGAAGAGGATTCATACCTTTCCCAAGGGTATTAGCACGGAAGTGAATGTAATGGATTCGACTGGAATTCGAACTCGGCTCTCTGATTCCTCAATCCGAGCCGCTATCCATTACTCCTCAGTGCCTCGTTTTTATTATAAATTATAATGAATTGTTTTGTTTGTGTTAATAAATAAATCAGGGGAGAAGAAGAGGATTCATACCTTTCCCAAGGGTATTAGCACGGAAGTGAATGTAATGGATTCGACTGGAATTCGAACTCGGCTCTCTGATTCCTCAATCCGAGCCGCTATCCATTACTCCTCAGTGCCTCCTTTTTATTATAAGTTATAATAAATTGTTTTGTTTGTGTTAATAAATAAATCAGGGGAGAAGAAGAGGATTCATACCTTTCCCAAGGGTATTAGCACGGAAGTGAATGTAATGGATTCGACTGGAATTCGAACTCGGCTCTCTGATTCCTCAATCCGAGCCGCTATCCATTACTCCTCAGTGCCTCCTTTTTATTATAAATTATAATAAATTGTTTTGTTTGTGTTAATAAATAAATCAGGGGAGAAGAAGAAGAGGATTCATACCTTTCCCAAGGGTATTAGCACGGAAGTGAATGTAATGGATTCGACTGGAATTCGAACTCGGCTGTCTGATTCCTCAATCCGAGCCGCTATCCATTCCTCCACCGTGCCTCCTTTTTATTATAAATTATAATAAATTGTTTTGTTTGTGTTAATAAATAAATCAGGGGAGAAGAAGAGGATTCATACCTTTCCCAAGGGTATTAGCACGTAAGTGAATGTAATGGATTCGACTGGAATTCGAACTCGGCTCTCTGATTCCTCAATCCGAGCCGCTATCCATTACTCCACATTGCCTCCTTTTTATTATAAATTATAATAAATTGTTTTGTTTGTGTTAATAAATAAATCAGGGGAGAAGAAGAAGAAGAGGATTCATACCTTTCCCAAGGGTATTAGCACGGAAGTGAATGTAATGGATTCGACTGGAATTCGAACTCGGCTGTCTGATTCCTCAATCCGAGCCGCTATCCATTCCTCCACAGTGTCTCCTTTTTATTATAAATTATAATAAATTGTTTTGTTTGTGTTAATAAATAAATCAGGGGAGAAGAAGAAGAAGAGGATTCATACCTTTCCCAAGGGTATTAGCACGGAAGTGAATGTAATGGATTCGACTGGAATTCGAACTCGGCTCTCTCATTCCTCAATCCGAGCCGCTATCCATTACTCCACAGTGCCTCCTTTTTATTATAAATTATAATAAATTGTTTTGTTTGTGTTAATAAATAAATCAGGGGAGAAGAAGAGGATTCATACCTTTCCCAAGGGTATTAGCACGGAAGTGAATGTAATGGATTCGACCGGAATTCGAACTCGGCTCTCTGATTCCTCAATCCGAGCCGCTATCCATTACTCCTCAGTGCCTCCTTTTTATTATAAGTTATAATAAATTGTTTTGTTTGTGTTAATAAATAAATCAGGGGAGAAGAAGAAGAGGATTCATACCTTTCCCAAGGGTATTAGCACGGAAGTGAATGTAATGGATTCGACTGGAATTCGAACTCGGCTCTCTGATTCCTCAACCCGAGCCGCTATCCATTACTCCTCAGTGCCTCCTTTTTATTATAAATTATAATAAATTGTTTTGTTTGTGTTAATAAATAAATCAGGGGAGAAGAAGAGGATTCATACCTTTCCCAAGGGTATTAGCACGGAAGTGAATGTAATGGATTCGACTGGAATTCGAACTCGGCTCTCTGATTCCTCAATCCGAGCCGCTATCCATTACTCCTCAGTGCCTCCTTTTTATTATAAGTTATAATAAATTGTTTTGTTTGTGTTAATAAATAAATCAGGGGAGAAGAAGAAGAGGATTCATACCTTTCCCAAGGGTATTAGCACGGAAGTGAATGTAATGGATTCGACTGGAATTCGAACTCGGCTCTCTGATTCCTCAATCCGAGCCGCTATCCATTGCTCCACAGAGCCTCCTTTTTATTATAAGTTATAATAAATTGTTTTGTTTGTGTTAATAAATAAATCAGGGGAGAAGAAGAAGAGGATTCATACCTTTCCCAAGGGTATTAGCACGGAAGTGAATGTAATGGATTCGACTGGAATTCGAACTCGGCTCTCTGATTCCTCAATCCGAGCCGCTATCCATTCCTCCACAGTGCCTCCTTTTTATTATAAATTATAATAAATTGTTTTGTTTGTGTTAATAAATAAATCAGGGGAGAAGAAGAGGATTCATACCTTTCCCAAGGGTATTAGCACGGAAGTGAATGTAATGGATTCGACTGGAATTCGAACTCGGCTCTCTGATTCCTCAATCCGAGCCTCTAGCCATTATTCCACAGTGCCTGCTTTTTGTTATAAATTATAATAAATTGATTTGTTTGTGTTAATAAATAAATCAGGGGAGAAGAAGAGGAGGAATCATACCTTTCCCAAGGGTATTAGCACGGAAGTGAATGTAATGGATTCGACTGGAATTCGAACTCGGCTCTCTGATTCCTCAATCCGAGCCGCTATCCATTACTCCACAGTGCCTCCATTTTATTATAAATTATAATAAATTGTTTTGTTTGTGTTAATAAATAAATCAGGGGAGAAGAAGAGGATTCATACCTTTCCCAAGGGTATTAGCACGGAAGTGAATGTAATGGATTCGACTGGAATTCGAACTCGGCTGTCTGATTCCTCAATCCGAGCCGCTATCCATTCCTCCACCGTGCCTCTTTTTTATTATAAATTATAATAAATTGTTTTGTTTGTGTTAATAAATAAATCAGGGGAGAAGAAGAGGATTCATACCTTTCCCAAGGGTATTAGCACGGAAGTGAATGTAATGGATTCGACTGGAATTCGAACTCGGCTCTCTGATTCCTCAATCCGAGCCGCTATCCATTACTCCTCAGTGCCTCCTTTTTATTATAAGTTATAATAAATTGTTTTGTTTGTGTTAATAAATAAATAAGGGGAGAAGAAGAGAATTCATACCTTTCCCAAGGGTATTAGCACGGAAGTGAATGTAATGGATTCGACTGGAATTCGAACTCGGCTCTCTGATTCCTCAATCCGAGCCGCTATCCATTACTCCTCAGTGCCTCCTTTTTATTATAAGTTATAATAAATTGTTTTGTTTGTGTTAATAAATAAATCAGGGGAGAAGAAGAAGAAGAGGATTCATACCTTTCCCAAGGGTATTAGCACGGAAGTGAATGTAATGGATTCGACTGGAATTCGAACTCGGCTCTCTCATTCCTCAATCCGAGCCGCTATCCATTACTCCTCAGTGCCTCCTTTTTATTACAAATTATAATAAATTGTTTTGTTTGTGTTAATAAATAAATCAGGGGAGAAGAAGAGGATTCATACCTTTCCCAAGGGTATTAGCACGGAAGTGAATGTAATGGATTCGACTGGAATTCGAACTCGGCTCTCTGATTCCTCAATCCGAGCCGCTATCCATTACTCCTCAGTGCCTCCTTTTTATTATAAGTTATAATAAATTGTTTTGTTTGTGTTAATAAATAAATCAGGGGAGAAGAAGAAGAGGATTCATACCTTTCCCAAGGGTATTAGCACGGAAGTGAATGTAATGGATTCGACTGGAATTCGAACTCGGCTCTCTGATTCCTCAATCCGAGCCGCTATCCATTACTCCTCAGTGCCTCCTTTTTATTATAAGTTATAATAAATTGTTTTGTTTGTGTTAATAAATAAATCAGGGGAGAAGAAGAGGATTCATACCTTTCCCAAGGGTATTAGCACGGAAGTGAATGTAATGGATTCGACTGGAATTCGAACTCGACTCTCTGATTCCTCAATCCGAGCCGCTATCCATTGCTCCACAGAGCCTCCTTTTTGTTATAAATTATAATAAATTGTTTTGTTTGTGTTAATAAATAAATCAGGGGAGAAGAAGAAGAGGATTCATACCTTTCCCAAGGGTATTAGCACGGAAGTGAATGTAATGGATTCGACTGGAATTCGAACTCGGCTCTCTGATTCCTCAATCCGAGCCGCTATCCATTCCTCCACAGTGCCTCCTTTTTATTATAAATTATAATAAATTGTTTTGTTTGTGTTAATAAATAAATCAGGGGAGAAGAAGAGGATTCATACCTTTCCCAAGGGTATTAGCCTGTAAGTGAATGTAATGGATTCGACTGGAATTCGAACTCGGCTCTCTGATTCCTCAATCCGAGCCTCTAGCCATTATTCCACAGTGCCTGCTTTTTGTTATAAATTATAATAAATTGATTTGTTTGTGTTAATAAATAAATCAGGGGAGAAGAAGAGGAGGAATCATACCTTTCCCAAGGGTATTAGCACGGAAGTGAATGTAATGGATTCGACTGGAATTCGAACTCGGCTCTCTGATTCCTCAATCCGAGCCGCTATCCATTACTCCACAGTGCCTCCATTTTATTATAAATTATAATAAATTGTTTTGTTTGTGTTAATAAATAAATCAGGGGAGAAGAAGAGTATTCATACCTTTCCCAAGGGTATTAGCACGGAAGTGAATGTAATGGATTCGACTGGAATTCGAACTCGGCTGTCTGATTCCTCAATCCGAGCCGCTATCCATTCCTCCACCGTGCCTCCTTTTTATTATAAATTATAATAAATTGTTTTGTTTGTGTTAATAAATAAATCAGGGGAGAAGAAGAGGATTCATACCTTTCCCAAGGGTATTAGCACGGAAGTGAATGTAATGGATTCGACTGGAATTCGAACTCGGCTCTCTGATTCCTCAATCCGAGCCGCTATCCATTACTCCTCAGTGCCTCCTTTTTATTATAAGTTATAATAAATTGTTTTGTTTGTGTTAATAAATAAATAAGGGGAGAAGAAGAGAATTCATACCTTTCCCAAGGGTATTAGCACGGAAGTGAATGTAATGGATTCGACTGGAATTCGAACTCGGCTCTCTGA
This sequence comes from Acanthosepion esculentum, assembly GCA_964036315.1. Classification (NCBI taxonomy): domain Eukaryota; kingdom Metazoa; phylum Mollusca; class Cephalopoda; order Sepiida; family Sepiidae; genus Acanthosepion; species Acanthosepion esculentum. Next base: position 56,932,528 of record OZ038519.1, on the reverse strand, counting down.
TTCCTCAATCCGAGCCGCTATCCATTACTCCTCAGTGCCTCCTTTTTATTATAAGTTATAATAAATTGTTTTGTTTGTGTTAATAAATAAATCAGGGGAGAAGAAGAAGAAGAGGATTCATACCTTTCCCAAGGGTATTAGCACGGAAGTGAATGTAATGGATTCGACTGGAATTCGAACTCGGCTCTCTCATTCCTCAATCCGAGCCGCTATCCATTACTCCTCAGTGCCTCCTTTTTATTATAAATTATAATAAATTGTTTTGTTTGTGTTAATAAATAAATCAGGGGAGAAGAAGAGGATTCATACCTTTCCCAAGGGTATTAGCACGGAAGTGAATGTAATGGATTCGACTGGAATTCGAACTCGGCTCTCTGATTCCTCAATCCGAGCCGCTATCCATTACTCCTCAGTGCCTCCTTTTTATTATAAGTTATAATAAATTGTTTTGTTTGTGTTAATAAATAAATCAGGGGAGAAGAAGAAGAGGATTCATACCTTTCCCAAGGGTATTAGCACGGAAGTGAATGTAATGGATTCGACTGGAATTCGAACTCGGCTCTCTGATTCCTCAATCCGAGCCGCTATCCATTACTCCTCAGTGCCTCCTTTTTATTATAAGTTATAATAAATTGTTTTGTTTGTGTTAATAAATAAATCAGGGGAGAAGAAGAAGAGGATTCATACCTTTCCCAAGGGTATTAGCACGGAAGTGAATGTAATGGATTCGACTGGAATTCGAACTCGGCTCTCTGATTCCTCAATCCGAGCCGCTATCCATTACTCCTCAGTGCCTCCTTTTTATTATAAGTTATAATAAATTGTTTTGTTTGTGTTAATAAATAAATCAGGGGAGAAGAAGAGGATTCATACCTTTCCCAAGGGTATTAGCACGGAAGTGAATGTAATGGATTCGACTGGAATTCGAACTCGGCTCTCTGATTCCTCAATCCGAGCCGCTATCCATTGCTCCACAGAGCCTCCTTTTTGTTATAAATTATAATAAATTGTTTTGTTTGTGTTAATAAATAAATCAGGGGAGAAGAAGAAGAGGATTCATACCTTTCCCAAGGGTATTAGCACGGAAGTGAATGTAATGGATTCGACTGGAATTCGAACTCGGCTCTCTGATTCCTCAATCCGAGCCGCTATCCATTCCTCCACAGTGCCTCCTTTTTATTATAAATTATAATAAATTGTTTTGTTTGTGTTAATAAATAAATCAGGGGAGAAGAAGAGGATTCATACCTTTCCCAAGGGTATTAGCCTGTAAGTGAATGTAATGGATTCGACTGGAATTCGAACTCGGCTCTCTGATTCCTCAATCCGAGCCTCTAGCCATTATTCCACAGTGCCTGCTTTTTGTTATAAATTATAATAAATTGATTTGTTTGTGTTAATAAATAAATCAGGGGAGAAGAAGAGGAGGAATCATACCTTTCCCAAGGGTATTAGCACGGAAGTGAATGTAATGGATTCGACTGGAATTCGAACTCGGCTCTCTGATTCCTCAATCCGAGCCGCTATCCATTACTCCACAGTGCCTCCATTTTATTATAAATTATAATAAATTGTTTTGTTTGTGTTAATAAATAAATCAGGGGAGAAGAAGAGTATTCATACCTTTCCCAAGGGTATTAGCACGGAAGTGAATGTAATGGATTCGACTGGAATTCGAACTCGGCTGTCTGATTCCTCAATCCGAGCCGCTATCCATTCCTCCACCGTGCCTCCTTTTTATTATAAATTATAATAAATTGTTTTGTTTGTGTTAATAAATAAATCAGGGGAGAAGAAGAGGATTCATACCTTTCCCAAGGGTATTAGCACGGAAGTGAATGTAATGGATTCGACTGGAATTCGAACTCGGCTCTCTGATTCCTCAATCCGAGCCGCTATCCATTACTCCTCAGTGCCTCCTTTTTATTATAAGTTATAATAAATTGTTTTGTTTGTGTTAATAAATAAATAAGGGGAGAAGAAGAGAATTCATACCTTTCCCAAGGGTATTAGCACGGAAGTGAATGTAATGGATTCGACTGGAATTCGAACTCGGCTCTCTGATTCCTCAATCCGAGCCGCTATCCATTACTCCTCAGTGCCTCCTTTTTATTATAAGTTATAATAAATTGTTTTGTTTGTGTTAATAAATAAATCAGGGGAGAAGAAGAAGAAGAGGATTCATACCTTTCCCAAGGGTATTAGCACGGAAGTGAATGTAATGGATTCGACTGGAATTCGAACTCGGCTCTCTCATTCCTCAATCCGAGCCGCTATCCATTACTCCTCAGTGCCTCCTTTTTATTATAAATTATAATAAATTGTTTTGTTTGTGTTAATAAATAAATCAGGGGAGAAGAAGAGGATTCATACCTTTCCCAAGGGTATTAGCACGGAAGTGAATGTAATGGATTCGACTGGAATTCGAACTCGGCTCTCTGATTCCTCAATCCGAGCCGCTATCCATTACTCCTCAGTGCCTCCTTTTTATTATAAGTTATAATAAATTGTTTTGTTTGTGTTAATAAATAAATCAGGGGAGAAGAAGAAGAGGATTCATACCTTTCCCAAGGGTATTAGCACGGAAGTGAATGTAATGGATTCGACTGGAATTCGAACTCGGCTCTCTGATTCCTCAATCCGAGCCGCTATCCATTACTCCTCAGTGCCTCCTTTTTATTATAAGTTATAATAAATTGTTTTGTTTGTGTTAATAAATAAATCAGGGGAGAAGAAGAGGATTCATACCTTTCCCAAGGGTATTAGCACGGAAGTGAATGTAATGGATTCGACTGGAATTCGAACTCGGCTCTCTGATTCCTCAATCCGAGCCGCTATCCATTGCTCCACAGAGCCTCCTTTTTGTTATAAATTATAATAAATTGTTTTGTTTGTGTTAATAAATAAATCAGGGGAGAAGAAGAAGAGGATTCATACCTTTCCCAAGGGTATTAGCACGGAAGTGAATGTAATGGATTCGACTGGAATTCGAACTCGGCTCTCTGATTCCTCAATCCGAGCCGCTATCCATTCCTCCACAGTGCCTCCTTTTTATTATAAATTATAATAAATTGTTTTGTTTGTGTTAATAAATAAATCAGGGGAGAAGAAGAAGAGGATTCATACCTTTCCCAAGGGTATTAGCACGGAAGTGAATGTAATGGATTCGACTGGAATTCGAACTCGGCTCTCTGATTCCTCAATCCGAGCCGCTATCCATTACTCCTCAGTGCCTCCTTTCTATTATAAATTATAATAAATTGTTTTGTTTGTGTTAATAAATAAATCAGGGGAGAAGAAGAGGATTTATACCTTCCCCAAGGGTATTAGCACGTAAGTGAATGTAATGGATTCGACTGGAATTCGAACTCGGCTCTCTGATTCCTCAATCCGAGCCGCTATCCATTACTCCACAGTGCCTCCTTTTTGTTATAAATTATAATAAATTGTTTTGTTTGTGTTAATAAATAAATCAGGGGAGAAGAAGAGGATTCATACCTTTCCCAACGGTATTAGCCTGTAAGTGAATGTAATGGATTCGACTGGAATTCGAACTCGGCTCTCTGATTTCTCAATCCGAGCCTCTAGCCATTATTCCACCGTGCCTGCTTTTTGTTATAAATTATAATAAATTGATTTGTTTGTGTTAATAAATAAATCAGGGGAGAAGAAGAGGAGGAATCATACCTTTCCCAAGGGTATTAGCACGGAAGTGAATGTAATGGATTCGACTGGAATTCGAACTCGGCTCTCTGATTCTTCAATCCAAGCCGCTATCCATTACTCCACAGTGCCTCCTTTTTATTATAAATTATAATAAATTGTTTTGTTTGTGTAAATAAATAAATCAGGGGAGAAGGAGAGGATTGATGCCTTTCCCATGGGTATTAGCACGGAAGTGAATGTAATGGATTCGACTGGAATTCGAACTCGGCTCTCTGATTCCTCAATCCGAGCCGCTATCCATTACTCCATCAATGCCTCCACATAACCTAAAATAAACATTTTTCAGTGCTAAAGCTGATTTGGTCGAATAAAACTTCATAAGATTTTACTTAGAATTGTGGCCTTTATTACGTCATATATAATTTATCAAACGAAAAATATTCCAAAACAGAAGAGTAAAACTTTTAACAAAACCAACGAATAAAAATATCATCTTCTAAGCAGCACCTCGAGGATTTGAGCGTGATGGCTTTGTTCAGACTGTTGATAACACTAGATAATTCGCACTCACCTAGCTGCAGGTGTTGAACAAACATATAATGTGCTTGAGCAGGCATCTGCAGTAGGGATTGGCTAGTCGACATAGCAGACGGGTATAGTCGCATATTATTGTTATATATATTCCACAGCTATGAGCCTGCTCATACCTCGCTAGCAGTCTCAGTCTGTTCATATCTGTATGTCTGTTTATCTATCTATCATTCTGTTTATCATAGGGTGTCCATAGCTATCTATCTATCTATCTATCTATCACTTCATCATCTATCTCATTCTATTCATATATATATATATATATCTGTCCTTATCTATCTATCTATCTATCTATCTGTCTGTCTGTCTCTTCATTATCTATCTTATTCTATTCATATATATATATATATATATATATATATATATATATATATATATGTCCTCTTTTATCTATCTATCTATCTATCTATCTGTCTGTCTGTCTGTCTGTCTGTCTCTTCATTATCTATCTTATTCTATTCATATATATATATATATATATATATATATATATATATATAATTATTTATTTGAATATTACAACATAGATATGTTATAAAATCACGACAAAAGTAGCCATTTTGTTTCAACACTTCTTGTGTCTTGTCAAGTGATGATATAGAATATAGAATAAATGGTTTTAAAAGTTTCAAATTAATCAACGATCCTTAGCTAGGAGTAAACGCTGTTACATAAGCTAGAGTAGCCAATCAAGATACAAGTATAGGGTGATTCGAAAAATTTGACAACTAAGCAAGGTTATCATAGATATTTAAAGATTTATAAAATTTGAAATTAAAATTAAAAGTAAAAAATTAAAATTACCTATTTAGAAATCTAAATCAAATCTCTATTAAGTTTTAAATTGTAGAATTACCAAGGAGAAAAAATATAAAAATAAAAATAAAAGATATATATGCTATTTAATTTGTATTTTCATTGAAATTATGTTGAAAGGGATGTTCAGAATCCCAGACAGAAATGTATACACTTTAGTTTCATTTCAACATGTTAGTCGCCTCTCACGCGAAATCATTCGAACACACGCATGTTAAGCACTCAGACGTATTTAGATATATACACACACATACAAAAAATCAAACCACACATAGGCAAATGCACTTTACTTACACATACACATCGATACACACAGGCACATACATCTACATTCAATATGATCTAGACGGTCAGATGTCGAAGCTATTCGTGGCTTAATATGTTATTAAACGAATTTTAACTTGAAATATAGCTAGACCGGTCAAATATACATAGATAAAATTTAAACAAATATATATATATATATATATATATATATATATATATATATATATATACATTTTTAAAAACATATAGTTTTCGACACATTACAGACAAAAGTAAATAACCACCTCCACATATAATTGCACACTCACACATCCGCATATAAATCAATACATGCACCCGCATACACACATATATGCATAATAGGTACGCATATACAGACCTACGCACATAAACATACACATAGATAAGCACATATAAATATATTGACCCATACGTCGACGCAGAAAAGTAAATAAAGCAAGTGAAGAAATATATATAAAGATGCAACTATATACAAGCACACACATACATACATACACATCTAGATGTACATACATAAGCACGTATATATATATATGCATATAAACTAAATATATACATAGACATTTACAAATACAAGTGTATACATGAAAAATTAAACAAACGTAAATTAAAACGATATGAATATAAAAATGCATATACACATCCGCTAGTACATATATATACACACATACATACACAACTACACATAGATATACACACATACATACATATATACACACATATATATCTACACACATACATATACATACATACATACACACATACAAACATACATATTCACAAATATATATAACGTATATATATATATATATATATATATACGCATGCACACATACATACATATACAAACACATATACATATATACATAAACATGTAGACACATGCATAAAAAAGGAAAAAGAAATAAGCATACATAGACCAACTTATATTCTAATAATATTCCAACAACATTATGATAAAATATATTAAAAGTTTATCATAATTTAAGAAAAGAACAACAGTCTGTAAGCAATTAAAGGTTCCTTATCAACAAAAGTAGATTTTAGTTTGTATCTATGATACACTCCAAGACACTAAAGCATACATACAAATACACATACAATGACACACAAACATATATACATAAATATCTAATCATATATAAATACCCATATCGACACATCCAAATATACAGTACACAAACAGTCGAGCGCACACATATAAATACCCACACATACATATAAATGTACACCCATATACATACACATATACACATACATATACATATTTAAACATACATACATATACATATATATGCATATATAAACATATACATACACATAGAAACATACATACTACATATACACACATATATGCACACTCACACATACATATACATACATATACATACATATGCATATGCATACACATATCTACACATACACAAGTACACATATATATCTCTATATACCCAAACATATACTTACACATTTAGTGGTAGACACTTACCAGAATTTACACCCTTACTCGTACACATAAACATATACCATCATAAAAAAAAAAAACACATATATATACCCCTATATACACATATACATATCCAACAGTAGAAATAACTCTACATAACATACAAATATATACATCCAAATGCAGACACGTATGATACTTTGTAAGTACCCAGTACACATTCATATCGATAGGGCGACTATCATGCTAAAAAGGTAATAGTCTATTAAGTTTAATTTATCATTATCATAGAAAGTATATGATTTCTATACTAAGTTAAATTTAAAACGATGTTTACAGTTAACTGTTAGTTCATATCTTTGATTTAAAAGATCAGTCTTATTTTTAAATCTAATTATTTCAAGTTTCTCGTTAAGGCATAGGTAACACGGGGCATATAGTGAGTTACATGTCCGGGCCTTTCTAATTAATTTCCATTTAACCTTAGGTGTTTTATTTTTCTCTTTTAGACTCCAAAAGTATTTGGATAATGAAGTCATATATTTATAGTTACTATTATTAAAAGATTGCAGATGACCCCGCCAGCGTTCCTTGAATGGTCTCATGGTGCAACCTATGTAGAATTTCTTTATATTTGGATTTTCTAGTGTTGATATAGTACTGAGATAAACTACAGAGCTAGTTAAACAATTATTATTTAGTGGACAATTATTGGGATTCCTGCAGTTACATGATTTATTATTAGTGTCATTTTGCTTAATGTTGCTTTGCGCAACCTTGTGGGTTGTCAGGCTCTCCGAATTCATATACGTGCTGAATATACTATTGTTATGTTTTTTAATTATTTTCTCTAGGTTATCAGCACAACTATAGCTTAACTTAAGAGTATTAGAGTTAAATATTTTACTGAGTGAGTTGGTTCCAGATTTTGGGAAATGTTTTTTAATGAGGTTTAGAAACAGGTGCCCGAATTTAGTTTTAACCATAATGTTAAAAGGGGGAGTATACCATATGATTTTTCTAGATCTCTTTCTACCATTATTGTTGCTATTTATAGGGCTTTTATATTGAATATTAATATTTTTATATCCACTATTTTTAAGTGCAGAATTGTAAAGGTCTCTATGCTTATTAAAAATATCTCTGTTTGAAGAGTTGTTACTGATCCTACATTCAATAGAATAGGGTATGTGTTTGATGATTGCAGGGGGTGGTTAGAATTTGGATGAACGTATATTTGATTGGAATTAATTTTTACATATGGTTGGTGTGTGTTGCTAGTGAGGTCTAGGGTGACGTCTAGGAAGTCTACTTGTTTAACATTAGTGGAAACTATTACTCTGAAACCTAGATCCTTAAATACCTTATGTATCATTTTTCTAATACGATCTACTTTAATTTTAGTGGAATTCTTAACTACTAATAACCCATCGTCCCTATATAATCCTACACTATCAGAATCTAGGCAATCAAATGCTCTTAAATTATACAAAAGAAATAATCCAACAAGATCAGAAGCTTCAGCAGAATCCAGAGAACCCATTGATATGTCAAACTTTTCGTTACAGGACTTTTTGGTCCACTGTTCATCTTTGTAGATTAGAACCGAATTTCGGCACTCCATGATGGTATTCACTTCTCTTTCAGAAATGTTAGAGTATTCCCGAGCGAAATCCAGGGCCAAAGTGAACAGATTTTTGGATATAGATGGATAATAGTCTGTAATATCAAACTGTATGAAGGTACATTTGTCCTTATATCCGATGTTGGTAAACCAGTTGATGACATCCGCAGTGTTAATCCATTGTAGTAGTCCGAGGGTTTTCTTTATGGAGTGGTTGGTTCTTTCTAAGATGTTCTTACTAATCCTGCCAATTTCCGGTCTAGTTGGGTTTATAATCCTAGTTGATGGCTTAGATCTGAAATCGGGTTTGTGATCTTTTAACAAGATATAGGCTTCTTTAGATTGTAATTTACTAACTCGATCACTAATCTTTAGTTTATCAGTAATTGATTTACTGATAGAGTTAATTTTATCAATTTGGTTAAAATTGTCCGTATCAATTTTTTTGTAACTACTGGTTAGACTATTTATTACTAATTTGTCATAATTCTTAGGGGATAATTTATAAAAGTTGGCTGTCTTATCTGATTTAACATATAGGTCTTCTGATTTATCTATCTATCTATATAACTATCAATCTATCTCAATTCGTTCTTATCTATCTCAGTCTGTCCTTATCTATCTATCTATCTATCTATCACTTCATTATCTATCTCAGACTGTTCACATCTATCTATCTGTCTGTCTATCTATCTATCTATCTGATAATAAAGATTTTGATTCGCAAAAAAGAAAGAAGTAAATGGCACAATTATTAATAAATAAAATAAGGAAATTAAATATTGACTACGCTTCGCTGGTTGTAGTTTATGTCAAACACCGCAAAATGATTAAAATCAAACCATTAACCTAAAAAAAAGGTCGAGTTATGTTTTTAAATAACCTTATCCAATCTAGACGCTCGCATGGACGCCACGCATGACTCCCAACTCATTCATAAATATCTAAATATTCAATTATATATATAACCGATTTCTCGAATCAATGATTTTAATGTACGCTCTCTATAAATAATATTCACACTAATATTACGAAACCACAAAAAAAAAAAGTTCAAGATTTTATAAATTTCAACCGACGGTAGCGATCGCCATTCAGACAATAAAAGCAGAATATTTCCTTATAAGGAATTGTCTCATCACTCAGTGTCTGTCTATATTTCTGAGATGAGGTATTATGTACACTATTTACATTATTCGGACTATTGTCCTCAACTTTGTCGCCATATTTATTACAACGTTTCAGCCCTTCAGTATCTGTCTATATTTCTGAGATGAGGTATTATGTACACTATTTACATTATTCGGACTATTGTCCTCATCTTTTTTGCCATATTTATCACAACGTTTCGGCCTTTCAGTATCTGTCTATATTTCTGAGATGATGTATTATGTACACTATTTACATTATTCGGACTATTGTCCTCATCTTCGTCGCCATATTTATTACAACGTTTCAGCCCTTCAGTATCTGTCTATATTTCTGAGATGAGGTATTATGTACACTATTTACATTATTCGGACTATTGTCCTCATCTTTGTCGCCATATTTATTACAACGTTTCAGCCCTTCAGTATCTGTCTATATTTCTGAGATGAGGTATTATGTACACTATTTACATTATTCGGACTATTGTCCTCATCTTTGTCGCCATATTTATTACAACGTTTCAGCCCTTCAGTATCTGTCTATATTTCTGAGATGAGGTATTATGTACACTATTTACATTATTCGGACTATTGTCCTCATCTTTGTCGCCATATTTATTACAACGTTTCAGCCCTTCAGTATCTGTCTATATTTCTGAGATGAGGTATTATGTACACTATTTACATTATTCGGACTATTGTCCTCATCTTTGTCGCCATATTTATTACAACGTTTCAGCCCTTCAGTATCTGTCTATATTTCTGAGATGAGGTATTATGTACACTATTTACATTATTCGGACTATTGTCCTCATCTTTCTTGCCATATTTATCACAACGTTTTGGCCTTTCAGTATCTGTCTATATTTCTGAGATGAGGTATTATGTACACTATTTACATTATTCGGACTATTGTCCTCAACTTCGTCGCCATATTTATTACAACGTTTCAGCCCTTCAGTATCTGTCTATATTTCTGAGATGAGGTATTATGTACACTATTTACATTATTCGGACTATTGTCCTCATCTTTCTTGCCATATTTATCACAACATTTCGGCCTTTCAGTATCTGTCTATATTTCTGAGATGAGGTATTATGTAAACTATTTACATTATTCGGACTATTGTCCTCATCTTTGTTACCATATTTATCACAACGTTTCGGCCTTTCAGTATCTGTCTATATTTCTGAGATGAGGTATTATGTACACTATTTACATTATTCGGACTATTGTGCTCATCTTTCTTGCCATATTTATCACAACGTTTCGGCCTTTCAGTATCTGTCTATATTTCTGAGATGAGGTATTATGTACACTATTTACATTATTCGGACTATTGTCCTCATCTTTGTTACCATATTTATCACAACGTTTCGGCCTTTCAGTATCTGTCTATATTTCTGAGATGAGGTATTATGTACACTATTTACATTATTCGGAATATTGTCCTCATCTTTGTTACCATATTTATCACAACGTTTCGGCCTTTCAGTATATGTCTATATTTCTGAGATGAGGTATTATGTACACTATTTACATTATTCGGACTATTGTCCTCATCTTTGTTACCATATTTATCACAACGTTTCGGCCTTTCAGTATATGTCTATATTTCTGAGATGAGGTATTATGTACACAATTTACATTATTCGGACTATTGTCCTCATCTTTGTCGCCATATTTATCACGACGTTTCGGCCGCTGTACGCTCCGGCCTTCTTCAGGTGGTTGGAATGACGAACTGAACCCTTTATTTCGCTTGCTGAGGTTCTGTCTGGTCCTGTCCCACATTTAATAAACCCACTATCATGAAACCAGAAAAGTGTGTAATTTAGAAGGCTATTTCCATGAAATACGATTTTCAGAGAAATATTTGCTCGGTCAATGAATGCCGAATGCTCTTTTATCGAAACATATATTCACACTTTAGAATTACCTGTTACTTCTCTCTGTAAATTCATTTGAACTAGATTTAACACCTGACATTTTCTTGGTTTTTCTATTTTAATCTTCTGATAAATCTTAATTCTTCAGTTGATGATTGAATAAGCTGATGGCGAGTTCTATGACAATAAAATATCCGTAGAAATTCCCCTATCGCATCGTTAAATATTTGAGCTTAACAACCTTAACAAAACTAGAAAGACCGGTAATAATTTCAGGTTTTTCCTATTTCAAATTTCTAATGAATCTTAATTCTTCAGTTAACGATTGTATATTCTATGACTATAAAATATCCGTAGGAATTCCTCTTCGTGTCGTTAAATATTTGAGCTTAACAACTTTAACGAAATATTGCAATAACAATCATAAATATGAATGTTTTTCATTATTTTAAGAAGTAAGGGGGTACAAATGAAAAGATTTGAAATTAGCATGCCAACTCGCAGATCAGATTTCTAGTGGATATAGTCAACCGGCTAGCAGGGAATTTTAATTCTTAAGTTGATTGAATAAGTTCATGGTGAGTTCTACGACAATAAAATGTCCGTAGAAATTCCCCTATCATATCATTAAGTACTTCAGCTTAACAACCTTAACAAATCTAGAAAGACGCGTAATAATTTCACGGTTTTCCTATTTGAATTTTCTGATGAATCTTGGTTCTTTAATTAATAATTGAATAAGCTGATGGCGAGTTCTACGACAATAAAATATCCGTAGAAATTCCCCTATCGCATCGTTAAATATTTGAGCTTAACAACTTTAACAAAAGATTGCAATAACAATCATAAATATGAATGCTAGTGGATATCACTGTCTATTCTGCCAATAAATGTCGAAGGTTTACTCTATGGAAATGGTTAATTCCACGTTTGCCATAACCAGAATGAATCCCGAATAGTTCTTGTATGGAAACGGATATTCTCTTTAGAATTACCTGTCACTCATATGAACTAGTTTTAACACCTGACATTTTCTTGGTTTTCCTATTTTAATCTTCTGATGAATCTTAATTCTTCAGCTAAAGATTCATTAAGCTCCAGGCGAGTTCTACGAAAAATAAAATATCCGTAGAAATTCCCATGAGGAATCGTTAAATATTTCAGCTTAACAACTTTACTTGTGAATTTTTCTCTGTAAATTCATTTGTACTCGTTGACATTTTATCGGTTTTCCTATTTTAATCTTCTGATGAATTAAAATCATTCAGTCAGAGATTGAATAAGCTCATGGCGAGTTCTACGACAATAAAATGTGAGTAGAAATTCGCCTATCACATCGTTAAATATTTGAGCTTAACAACTTTAACAAAACTAGAAAGACCCGTATTAATTTCACGGTTTTCCTATTTCAAATTTCTGATGAATCTTAATTCTTCAGTTAATGATTAAATAAGCTCATGGTAAGTTCTATGACAATAGATTATCCCTAGAAATTCACCTATCGCATTGTTAAATATTTCAGCTTAACAACCTTAACAAAACTAGAAAGACCCATGATAATTTCAGGGTTTTCCTATTTCAAATTTCTGATGAATCTTAATTCTTCAGTTAATGACTGAATAAGCTGATGGCGAGTTCTACGACAATAAAATATCCATAGAAATTCCCCTATCGCATCGTTAAATATTTGAGCTTGCAATAACAATCACAAGTATGAATGCTAATCATTTTTCCGTTTCACTTCAACAGGCGTTAATCCCTTAGATTATCCCATCTCTCTCGCATTTTACCCTGTGAAAGCAAGCAGCGATGAAAACGGAATTGTCCATTATTCCATTCGTATTTCTTTCGTGTTTTTCTTTTCTCAGTGAAACCAAACGACGTCTCTGATGTGCCTTGTCTTTCCACGCAGAATATCCATTATTTACGAGGTATTGGCAAGGCGTAGCGGTCGTGCGAACCAACGCAGGGAGGGGAAAGCATTATTATTATAGGATAAGAAGCTATGGCGGTTTCATCTCTAATTTGTAACGGTGATCAATTATTACACTCTCCACTCTACGCCCAGAAGAGAAATAACAACGAACGTGTGCCAATTTTTTTTACTCTCCCGATAAATAATTAAAAGTAATTTCTGATCTTAATTACGGAGGCGTCTCATCGAAGTTGTCCTGCTTCAGACCACATGCCATTGATTAGATTACTTTATTAAACATTTCTGTTAACGAAATGAATTAATTTCCAATTATTTAAATAATCTCCACATATGACCCTGGCCTTTCAATTTGGTAAGAAATTTCGTTGACATAATCTAACAAGACGAAAATGGAAACTTTGTAAAGCCAAAAACAAAAAGAGGACATGTGATTAATGTTATGATTTATTAATTGACTGTTCACACTCGGGTATTAAGTGACAAAAAGGCTCTCCAATCCTATGCATTACAAGACGACATTAGCTGAAATCATAGATAGATAGATAGATAGATAGATAGATAGATAGATAGATAGATAGATAGATATGAACAGACTTAGTTGTTTAGATAGATAGATAGATAGATAGATAGATAGATAGATATGAAGAGACTCAGTTCTTTAGATAGATAGATAGATAGATAGATAGATAGATAGATAGATAGATAGATAGATATGAACAGACTCATTTCTTTAGATAGATAGATAGATAGATAGATAGATAGATAGATAGATAGATAGATAGATATGAACAGGCTCAGTTCTTTAGATAGATAGATAGATAGATAGATAGATAGATAGATAGATAAGAACAGACTCAGTTCTTTAGATAGATAGATAGATAGATAGATAGATAGATAGATAGATAGATAGATATGAACAGACTTAGTTATTTAGATAGATAGATAGATAGATAGATAGATAGATAGATACGAACAGCCTGACATAGATAGATAGATAGATAGATAGATAGATAGATAGAAACAGACTGATAGATAGATACAAACAGACTGATAGATAGATAGATAGATAGATAGATAGATAGATAGATAGATAGATAGATAGATACAAACAGACTGATAGATAGATACAGACTGATAGATAGATAGATATATAGATACAAACAGACTGATAGATAGATAGATAGATAGATAGATAGATAGATAGATAGATAGATAGATAGATACTGAGGCATAGATAGATAGATAGATAGATAGATAGATAGATAGATAGATAGATAGATAGATAATGAACAGACTGTAGATACATAATAAAGAGATTGAGTACTTTCAGGAACATTTTATCAAGGAGCCCTGCTCAGTTCGACCCCTGTTTAGCTAACTTTCCCTGCCTTGAGGCAGCGGATACGGCTAGGTGCGAGGCTCTCATCACAGTGTCGGAAATCTGGGAAGCGTTAAAGCATGTTGACCTGGACAAATCTCCGGGATTAGATGGTCTTGCCTACGAAGTCTACTTGAGACAGTCACCCGTCTTTGTTCCTTTGCTGGCACTGATTTTTACCAACTGGATGAAGCAGGAGTCTATACCTCAACGTTTCGCCAGGGGTGTGATCAATTTGCTACGAAAGAGCAAGAACTGTGGGAATGGGTTAGGTAACTGTTGCCCTTTAACTATGTTAAATACAGAGTTAAAGATTTTGGCCATGATCTTAGCCAGCCGTTTGCAGGTTGTCCTCCCTAGTCTGATTGGCTCCGAACAGACTTGTACTGTGAGAGGCAGGAAATTCAGGACAACCTTCATATGGTACGCTTGATCATCGAACAAGTGGACAGTGAAGATGCGCTGATCAATTAAGATCAGCCCAAAGCCTTCGATATGGTTGACCATCGATTTCTGGAGGCTGTCTTTCGGCGGCCGGTTTCGGGCCGTACTTTCGGTCCTGGATCAAACTTCTGTATGCGACTCCCGGTGCGCTGGTGTAGGTGAATGGGGTACGATCGGAGCCGTTCGTATTGTCTCGCTCCATTCGTTAAGGTTGTCCGCTTTCGCCTTTGCTTTACATTCTTGCGTTGGAACCATTCCTTCGCAAGTTAAAGACGAATCTGATCCTGCGCGGAATTTGTTTCTGTCTGGTGCTACCACCGCGGCCAGGTATTCTACCTATGCTGATGACGTTTCGGTTCTTGTGTCAAGCAAAGCCGAGATTGACGAAGTCAGCAAATAAATCAGTGGGCACGAGACGGTGACAGGGGCCAAGATCAACCGCGATAAGTCTGTTGGCTTGCGGTTGGATGCGTGGAAGGGAGTTTCTCTTCCCCGACCTTTTCTCTGGAGCGACGACTGGCCGATCAAGATACTCAGCGTCTGGTCCGATCCCGATATCCAGTTGGAAATGAATTGGTCGGAGGTACAAGGGAAGGCCGAGAATGCAGTTCGTCTGTGGTCTCAGAAGAATCTTACCTAAAAGCGTAGGGTGGAAGTATGTTTCGCACATTACCAGATTCTCCCTTATCGACTCTCTATTCTTCCACTTCCGTCTAACACACTAATTGAATTAGTAAAACTCTTGTTGTCTTTCTTGTGGAGAGGTAAGGCCGCTATGGTACCTCGGAAGATTTGTTGCCTCCACCCTTCTGAAAGCGGTCTGGATATTCCTAGCATTGAGAATCGTCAATATATGCTTCACATCGCGTTCATAGATTGAATGTGTCGCGATTTGGATGAAGAGGGCACCTTCTGGAAGGAAGACGCCCTTAAGAACTTCCCTTCCCGTGCGAGGAGGAGGCCGGCTGTTTACCCAAATGCGAGTGTTCCTCCTACCATGAATGTCGTCGTGCTCTGAAGCGCCTCTTACGGGCGATGGATGGTCCAGGCGTTGTCTCGTAGGGCATTATATCATGTATTAGTTAGAGGGTCCGTCCGTGATGAACTGATTGACGAGTTCGGTCTTTCGAAGCAGGAGGCCCGCTCAATATGACCATGGGCATCCGGGCTTAAATGCATCATTCACCTGACTGATGATTCGTATGGCCCTCTGAGTCGCCAAAAGACTTCGTGCGGCGGTCTTGGAGAAATCACCAAACTGCTGACGATCTGATAGAGAGGTCGAAACTTTGGGTCACACCTTCTTTCATTGCAGGTTCGTAGCGCCGTTGTGCAAGTTTATTGAAGGCCTCATGGTTCGCATGCTGCGCAGAAAGTTCTTTGTCCTTGAGGCCAGTTCTGTTTGTAGCAATGTGGCACCGCCGTTGACAAAGGTTGAACTCTACGTGTTCTTTTGCTTACTAGGGTCATGAGAATCGTGATTTAGACGACATGTCAGAAGGGATTCTATGGTGGCGAGAAATTCACTTCTTCCCAACTGATCTTTAAGCATCAGCTTAAAGCCAAAATTAGGACGGAAAACGGTCGCTCACTTCATCAGAATTTGGCAAAAGTTAGGTGAATCTTGCGCGTTTGTGCCGAGTAAAAGGGGCCGGCTTAGAATGGCACTTTGATGCCGGTTAGGTATCAGGATATTGTTCTTCCTCGGTTGAACTTAGGCAAACCCGCCCGAAATTAGGCTAGTTTAAGGTTCCAATTTGTCTTCAGTTTCTTAATTCCAGTTAACCTAGCAATTGATTAAAACTGATTGACGACCTCGGTCTTTCGAATCAGGAGGCACTTTCAATATGGCCATGGGCACCCGGGTTTAAATACATCACTCACCTGATGCAAGTTTGAACTGAGGTTATTCCCGGCCACCGAATGCAAAAGTATGTGACCTCTCGCTTGCATCTGGTATTGCAACTTTGGGAATTAAAAGTGGATTTATAAATAAAAAAAAAACAGAGATAATTTGGTACTGTCTCTCTCGGGGCTTCCGCGTGTCGGACGAGGACGCAGGGTCGCATAAAACTGACTGACCGCGAGAAAGTGACCATTTAATAGTTGTTTCTTCAGCGTTTGTCAAAAAGTGACGCCTGGGCAGAAACATAAAAATAATAATAATAATAGCTGGCCACTGGTATTTGAGGATATCGGTCTACTAGGGGGGGCTAGCTAATCCCTATTGCAGACGCTCGCTCAGGCGCATTTGTGTTTGCTCAACACCGACAGATCCCATCTGTGGTTTATACTACAGCTGTGATGAGCAGACCTTAGTGACAGTTTCTGAGAGAGCGCGTTGTCTCACGTGATCAACAATCTAAACGAGGTCAGCACGTTCAAATCCTCGGTCACGACGACTTGTGACTTCGTGCTAGCCCCAAGTGTTCCGTCTACCCAATTTCAGTTACAAGGTTTGGGTCAACCCGAGGTATGGTGTGGTATGCATATATGGTGACTGTCGACTCACAAAGCGAGTTTGACCATCACTGACATGTCCATCCTCTTGAGTTAAACTCCTCACCCCAACCACACCGCATTCATCAGTTGTGTTAACGACAGTGGCTCGTAAAGCCGGCCATTGGTCTGCATTTCTTGTCCCATGTGTGGCATATCAAATCATAGAAGTTGACTTTGATCATCAACCCCCCTTTTCAATGCACCTTTTCATATGCCTTGTCAGGACCGACCTGGACTTGCACACACTAATGCAGGCCGGTCATTCAAAGCATGCCGTTACAAAATCGTTATATACAATAGACTGTTGGAGTTGGTGTGATTTCTGGTGACTGATCAGACATGCCCCGGACAGACATATCCGATTGCATTGGGTGCATGGCCAGGTTGGCACCGCATGGCAATTCAGGAATCCCTTCCGGACCCCTCTCTTCAGTTCTGCATATTTTTGTGATGCCTCATGAAAGATCTTGACGCCATCAGCAATACCAGCTCTCCAAGAAATCCGTCTTCAGCTGTAGTCTCCAAGTTATCCAGACTAATATTGTACTTGTATAGTGACTCTTTAAGCACACATGCACACACACACACACACACACACACACACACACACACACACACATACATATATATATATATATATATATATATATATATATATATATATATTAATACATGTCTCATTAAATAATATAGATAAGCGTTGTCTATATATTTTATGTAAGTTTTTTTCATATAGTCTGATAATCTTAATAACATTATCATTAAATAATGAAAGAAAATCACAATATTGATACATACTTTTTTTTATTTAATCCAATCTGAGCTTTCGGCTTACATAAGCCATTATCAAAGATGACAATTACACAATATATTAATGCAATACACGAACAAGAAATTGATGATAGTATTATTTGTTTACATGGATGATTTCCAAGCAACGATAAACACGTGCATATAAAACGCTGAAAGCGAAAATCGCACGACAGCTCATGACGTCACACATGACCACGCGAGAGTGAATCCGATGAGTATTGAGTATGGAAAGCCGTTGGTATGAAGAAATATAGTCTTAAAGTGTGCTATATTTATGGAATAAAGTGTTCAATATCAGAGATAGAGCGTGTGTAAATATAAAAGTGAACATAGAAGTCAACACTGAGAGGCGACAGTCTGTTTCATGCTAGATGCAATCGCCAGGCAACTCTGACGATTGCATCTAGCATGAAACAGACTGTCGCCTCTCAGTGTTGACTTCTATGTTCACTTTTATATTTTTATATATATATATATATATATATGTATGCAGGTGTGCAGAAAAATAGGAAAGAACACGTTAGGTAGATAATCCGGTGTTCCTTAGTATTTAGGTTTATTTTCAAAAAGACCGTGCTCCATACAGAAGTAGAGCTTATATTATCGGAAATATATTTATTTAATTAAGGGATCCTTGAAAAGAGGATGTTTTTACGAAACTTCCAAGTCGCGGACAGAAGAAAAACACCAAGAATTGATATGCACAATTACAGTTAAGTAATTTTCTGTATAAAATAATACTATCAAAGCTCTATCTTTTAATATTGAGCACCATGTGACAAATAATTGGTTTTCCTTAAATTTGGAATTATTACAGTCTTGAATTTTCATTAATAAGATCCTAAAAACTATTCTGTCGGGAACTTCTGCTGATTATTGATTTTATCAAAACATACTATTATATTGAAAGAATGTATCCTCTGTTTTGCTATGAAGGGTCTAGATGCCCTCTGTATTATCATCCTCTCCGCCGCCGTGATGTTCTTATTCCAAGGTACAGCAACGTTTATCAGGATCCATCATTATTATTATTAATTAATTAATTAATTAATTAATTAATTAATTAATACGTTGCCATTTTCTCATTAGATATCTCTTAATCACCGATGGAAAATGAGAGACAGTAAAATTTGTCAAACACTCACCACTAGCAGGATCTGGATAGTGACACGTACTCTTGAGTCTCAATTCTTTCAAGAGCATCTCTTTTTTTATTTTGGGGTGCTTCGGTTATAATAGGAATAGATGGGTTCGTCCTTCGCCCTGCTTACACTCCTACCCAGTCTTTTGAACAGAAGTAGAGGTTTATCCATTGCTTCCTGTTTAGGATTGGGTTTTTTAGTTCTTCATTTAAAGTCTTCTCTTTTCTTTTTAGCACTAGTAACACCTTACATCTTAGTGGCGTTATCGCCTTCCTTGGTGTGAAATGATTAAAAACTAACAAGCTAAAAAACAAAGATTGAGAAGTTTCATAAATTCGTATTCATTCCGCTGTCATTTGTTATGGCCAACATAGTGACCATCAAAACTTACTGATAGCTGACGAAGGGTGTAGAAAACAGTGGCCGAAACGTTGTGAGTTTTTTTTTTTTTATAAAAATGTACAACCAATACAAGACCCCAGAGCCACTCAAGGTAGAGGATTACTGTGTGGCGTTATACATAAATTGATGGCTCTATTTACTGAATTCCTTGCGCATGTTGATACATCACTGTCTTGTCAGGGCTGACGGACAGTCCAAAAGCTTTACAGGACCCTGATAGTCGATCCATGAACTCTTGCCCGTGCTGAATTGTGTGTCTCACCAGATAACACTCATCGACATAGAGAAGGTTGCGCGCTAAACTCAAAAGGACGTTGGTCCTTGCTGCAAACCAATGTATGTCGAAAAGCTTGCCAGTTGACCTATACTTATAATACCATAATGGCAGTCCCCGAACAGATAGAAAACAACGTAGTAACCAGAAGATCCCCCTGCTTGATTCCATTTTCAACCTTGATGGGCCCCGTAAGCATACCGCTAAAACTGACACAGGCTTCCATACCCTCATGGAAAGACCTCAGAATCTTGAGAAAGTGGCTAATTTCGACGGGATCATTCACAGACCAGCATGGCTGTGTCAAAAGGCTTCCTCAGATCGACAAATATTTGATAAAGGTACACTTTTTGTTCACAGTCCTTTACCTTGATTTATCTTGCTTTGAAAATCATATCTGCGATCCCTCTTCGCAGGTAGTATATTGTCAACTACAGGTATACATATATACATAAACGCATACATACGAACAGACTTAGATACATAGACAGATATCACACATTATGAAATGGACTAAGTCCGACAATTATTTTGAGACATTTTTATGTAAATAATTTTTCATAGAAAAATATTGGACCACGGAGGATCGTTCGGCTAGCATGGTCGATTTTACTGTTCTTCCATGATTCTCTCACGTACATTCATATCTGCTGGATGCGTATCCAAATGTAAACAAATGACGTCACACATTATGAAACGGACAAAGACATTTTTATGTTTATACATTCTTTTTATAGATACAAATATTTAAGGAAATACTCTGTTTTATAATAAACAGTATTAAATAACATTTACCGGCCTGAATGTCCGAGAAATTTTCATAGAAAATATTCGTCCTCTGACAGGAATCGAACCTGTATCCTATACGGAACCGTCATATAGCCTGACGTGCTTTTACCGATTGAGCCACAGAGGATCTTTCGGTTAGCAAGGTCAAATTTACTGTTTTTAAACTACAATTATCCATGATTCTCTCACGTACATTCATATCTGCTCGATAAACTCGATGGGTTTATGAGGGAAAGATGACAGTCAACCTTAGAGTTCAAAAGGTCAAGATTGTAGTGATTGCGAAAACACCCTACCAGAAATGAATGCCGCAGTTCTTGGGAAGAAACTTACTAGTTACTAATAGAATACAAAGAGAATGGCGATGAACCAGCCGCACGGCATGGCGGGTCCTAATTATAAAGGTCAGGGGTGGGGAAGACTAAGGAATGTAATGCTTCGGCTGCGGAAAACGGTAAGAACGGAGTGAAGACATTCAGCAGAACAACTTAGCGTAGATGTTATTGAAATCTCTAAAGACGAGAAAATGAAGATTGTGCAGCTCCAGCCCAGATATGACAGCAATACTTCATTTTGGTCAAACATATCAGGCACGGTGGAGTAATGGATAGCGGCTCGGATTGAGGAATCAGAGAGCCGAGTTCGAATTCCAGTCGAATCCATTACATTCACTTCCGTGCTAATACCTTTGGGAAAGGTATGAATCCTCTTCTTCTCCCCTGATTTATTTATTAACACAAACAAAACAATTTATTATAATTTATAATAAAAAGGAGGCACTGTGGAGTAATGGATAGCGGCTCGGATTGAGGAATCAGAGAGCCGAGTTCGAATTCCAGTCGAATCCATTACATTCACTTACTAATACCCTTGGGAAAGGTATGAATCCTCCGCTTCTCGCAAGACAGACCGGGTTGCCTTGCATGGCAACTGGTCTACCGCAAATAAAATGTGGCAACCTACTGCGGGAAAAAAATCTGCCTCGTCAGTTGTAGGTGGAACTCTGTGATTGACTGGAAAAGATGTATGATCGCCTGAGCGTGTATGACGCATGGCACATAATTGACGGAGTGAAATATTTGGAACAAAATTTTATGGCTTCAACTAAATATATTTTGAACGCAATTGTATGCCTTCAACTACATATATGTATTGTGGGTCATTTTGTTTAGCGGCATATCAACATCTCTATGGGTTATTTAATACCGAAATCTAAATATTTGGAATACAATTTTATGGTTTCAACTAAATATATTTTGAACGCAATTGTATGCTTCCATCTACATATATGCATTGTTGGTCATTTTGTTTAGCGGCATATCAACATCTCTATGGGTCATTTAATACCGAAATCTAAATATTTGGAACACAATTTTATGGCTTCAACTAAGTATATATTCTCAACGCAATTGTATGCCTTCAACTACATATATGTATTGTGGGTCATTTTGTTTAGCGGCATATCAACATCTCTATGGGTTATTTAATACCGAAATCTAAATATTTGGAATACAATTTTATGGTTTCAACTAAATATATTTTGAACGCAATTGTATGCTTCCATCTACATATATGCATTGTTGGTCATTTTGTTTAGCGGCATATCAACATCTCTATGGGTCATTTAATACCGAAATCTAAATATTTGGAACACAATTTTATGGCTTCAACTAAATATATTTTAAATGCAATTGTATGCCTTCATCTACATATATGTATTGTTGGTCATTTTGTTTAGCGGCATATCAACATCTCTATGGGTCATTTAATACCGAAATCTAAATATTTGGAACACAATTTTATGGCTTCAACTAAGTATATATTCTCAACGCAATTGTATGCCTTCAACTACATATATGTATTGTGGGTCATTTTGTTTAGCGGCATATCAACATCTCTATGGGTTATTTAATACCGAAATATTCCAGTCGAATCCATTATATTCACTTAGGTGCTAATACCCTTGGGAAAGCTATGGATCCTCCTCTTCTCCCCCCACTGTGGGTAAATAGAAGGGCAGACCGGGTTGCCTTGAATGGCAACTGGAATACCGTAGAAAGAAATGGCAACCTTCTACGGGAAAAATATGCCTCGTAAGTCATGTATCGAAATTATTGGGCTGCGTCTTATCCAGAAAGACTAACTAACCTGGGAAGTGAGGATTGTATAGCTCCAGCACAGATATGGCAGCAATACTTCATTTTTGGTCAAAACTGATTGTTGTAAAAACGAATCGCAACAGAAGGACTATATCAAAGCTGGAAAGTGAAGATTGCGCAGCTCCTACTAAGATTTGTCAGTGATAGTTCATTTTATTCTGGACTGATTCTTGTATAGACGAAGATTAACAGAATTTCAATGCTGGTAATTTAGGATTACGCCGCCATAGCCCAGATATGGAAGCGATACTCCTTGTTTGGTTTGCTCTGTTTCTTGGATTCTTCTAGAATAGTATAGTAAGTGGAATCAGATACTTATTATCGCGTAAGAATGAACCGATATTTTTAATCCGGCAGTATAATGACGAAAACTAAAGATAAAGAACTTCATTTATCTTTGGAATGTTGGGTATGTTAATCAGATTTCTTGTAATGAATTCCTGCAGTTCTGTCTTTACAGAACCTACTTGGAAACTATTTTCATTATTAGATTGGCCAAAATATCTGTATTTGTCGTTAGATGACGCAAATAGCATTCCTTCATCACCACCGTCCTCATTATTACCACGATCGTTTGTGTGACCACGGAATCAGGGCGCGGTTTAGTACCTGATCCCCCCCTCCATATGTCTCGGCTGCGTCTCGATGGCTACGTTTCCGTGGTGATTTTCAAAGCGTAGCTCGGATGTGGCACAAGGCCGAAAGTATGGGCACCCAGTCGTAATAGTTCTAGCTAGGCAAGCTTGCTAACCATTACATCACCTCGAGGTGTCTAAGTTTCCGTGAAGGCCTTTTCAGTTCTCTGTTGCGTTCTGTCCATTTTTTTTTTTTAATTTTTATTTTGTCCCCTCCCTTCATTTTCTTCTTCGTATCTTCTACGTTGGCAGTGAAAAGTTTATTGGATCTTTTATAATGTCCATGCTCTTTCAACTTTCTCTAATTGGTGGTCCGTCCTCGGTATAACGACAAACTACATCCGCGTCCCCGGTTGCCGACAACCATGCATTCTATCTTCTGGCAGTTGATGTTTATTCATTCTTCTCGCTTTTGTTCATTACCTTCTGTGGAAGTTGGGCACCTCGAAGTGGTGTAATGGCTAGCAAGCTTGTCGCGCTAGAACTATTACGACTGAGTAGTGAGTTCAATTCTCACTGGGTGCCCCATACTTTCGGCCTTGTGCCACATCTGAGCTACGCTTGGAAAATCACTACCTTCTGTGGACGTTTTTGTAGTTTACTTTCCGTGTCTGCTAGCAAAACTGTTTCATCTTCGTACCTAATGTTGTTTAAAAAAAAAAAAAGTGGCCGCCAATAATCAATCCTGGTAGGACTTCTAGTTCTCTCAGAATCGCCTTGCTTAAATGAAGTCCGGCGAGAAGACACAACCTTGTCTTACACCCTTTTCTATTTTTGTATATCTGTTGAACTCATCTTCTATACGTATGGAGGTCATTTGCTGCCAGTATGAATAAAACCATCACCTGGCTTAATTACTGGCGTAGACCTTCGCCATCATTCTTTAAGACCTGAAAAAGCAAAATTTCACTCTCACATTTTAAGCATTATTTTCGAATTCTACTAACCAATTCATCATAGATTAATTCAGTGGGAGAGAAATTAGACAAATGGGGTGACAGATCATAATTTCCGAAGCTTTGTTCTTTTTGGGCTCGAGGTTATTTTCACATAATTTATCCTTTTAAATTTTGTTTTGATCTTGAAAGGTGACTTTTTTTTTCTAAACTATATACATAAAACAGAGTATGTCTGTCTGTCTGTGTTATACCTTTTCACTCGAGATCCATCCAACCGATTTTGATCAATCTTGGAACATTACATTGTACAATGTAAGAGATGGGGTCTTAGCGTGAAAAATCGATAATTTCTAAAAACCTCAGTAATCGATAAAGCCGATCAAAAATCGATAAAATTCAATTTTTTTCTCCGATTTCGTTCAAACTTGGTATGTAGTTTATTTACATCATGACGAGCTCAACGATACCTCGTTTTTATTTCTACGGCACTGTATCTAGCGAAAAACCGCGAAAAACGAAAAATCGATTTCAACACCAATTTTAAACTAAAAACTCCCTCAATTTCCAAGCAATCTAATACAAACTTCACTCAGTTGTAGCCAACAATAAGTTGTTTGTTTGGCAGTCATTTAACTTGATAACTGAGTTCAGCCATATAGTGGAAACCCGCGTAAATAGCGAAAAATGGCGATTTATTCTAGTTCCATATTTTTCGTTGATCTTTCATCAAATTGCTTTATAAATGTAGCCTCTTTTACATCCTCGGTAGCACGTTGGCAAATTGAATTTCAAAAACTCAAAAATAATTGTGGTCTTAAGTGGGTCTTCATGTTACCGGTTTTACCCCTTCATGTCCTCGGCTAACTTCGACTGAATAAATACAGACTACTTCTGTTATATCAGTAACTGCATTAATTCAAAATATTTTTTAATAAAATTATTTTAAAGTAATTGAAGAAGATAGACTTTGTTACATCTAAACATGATGCTTTTTTTGCTCCATTCCAATTGAACTCTTTTTTCTGATCAACCAGCTGGGTATGGCTACTAGTATTAAATAAATGGAACATCATCCACCCATATAGTGAAAAACCGCGTAATTTTTTATAAAATTTTCGTTGATCTTTTAACCAATTTTCATCAAACTTAATTGCTTTATAAATGTATCCTATTTTACGTCCCTGGTAGCGCACTGATAAATTGTATTTCAAAAACTCCACAATACTTGTAGTCTGAAGTGGCTCTTCATGTTGCCTGTTTTACCCATTCATGTCCTCGGCTAACTTCGACTGAATAAATACAGACTACTTCTGTCGTATCAGTAACTGCATTAATTCTAAATGTTTTTTAATGAAAGTACTTTAAACTAAGAAGGCCTTCCAGATTTGAGGACTTGGTTACAAAGTCTGGATATGAGGGGAACATTGAAGTCAACACACTTTACATTGATCTTTCATGCTGGACGCAATCGTCAGGCTGCCTGATATATATATATATATATATATATATATATATATATATATATATATATCATGAAGAGGTAATTATACAAAGAATTTAATGTAATTAATGGCGAAATCGCTTCGATACCAAGACTTAATATTCGTCGTAGCAACATCGAATCTATCTGACGACAACTTAAACATGGGGATCGTGTTATTAAATGAATCGTTAGTAAGTTAATGCCTTATTAATTTAACCGGCGAAAACCGACGTATGTCTTATTCACCCTCGGTATATAGACTGCATTAATTCAAAATGGTTTTTAATGAAAGTACTTTAAAGTAATTGAAGAAGATAGACTCTGTTACATCTAAACATGATGCTGTTTTTGCTCCATTCTAATTGAACGCTTTTTCTGTTTGACCAGCTAGCTATGGATGCTTGTATATATATATATATATATATATATATATATATATATATATATATATATATATATATATATATATATATATATATATATATAATTTAGATAAGAAGCCACATGAACAGAAAATAAATGATCAATTTATCATTGTTTAGCCAGTGACTCTGCCTTATCAGGAAAAGCGGAGAGTATACTGACATTAGTTAAAATCTTTTCTCTACAATGACTGAGTTTAAATTCAAAATCAGACACTTAACATGATTTGTGTTACATTCTACCAATTTTGATCTTCTGAAATAAAATTATTTATCTAATGATGTAGTATTAAACCATTGATAAACCATATTGAAGTGAAACTTAAAAATGAAGAATTGCCACAAATATATGAGAGGAGGCACGGTGGAGTAATGGATAGCGGCTTCGATTGAGGAATGAATAAATGATCAAGAAACAATTTTATCATTGTTTAGCCAGTGACCCTGCATTACCAGGAAAATATAGACTCTGTTACATCTAAACATGATGCTGTTTTTGCTCCATTTTAATCGAACTACAAGCTAGATATGGCTGGTTGTTATGCATAAATCCACCATAGAGAAACTTGTCTGCTCGCTATCCACATGGCTGACGCTAGACACCTGGAGAACAAAACCTTCTTTTTCTTCTCGTTAGAATCCGTCTTACACATTGACAAATTACTTACTCGCACGTGCATCAAATGCTGCTGCCATCTTGTTTGGTGTTCCTGCTGACCATCTCGAGGTTCTTGAAAAAGATCCAAAGAAGGATCTGCAATGTAATCGATCTTGAGCACACATCACTGAGCCACAGATGCAATGTGGCTTCCCTCTGTCTTTTCTACAAATATTTTCATGTCAACCGCTCTGACGATCTTTTCTTGCCTGGCGACCCAACGGCATGAATTTAAGCGTGCTCTCTAGATTGGCATCAGGTTCCCACCCGTTTACTGTTGAACTAGACAAATGCAGCCGCTACTTCTACTCCAACAGCTTCTTTTCTCGCACTTCCCACTTGTGGAACTTCTTTCTGTTTACTTGCTTCCTTGATAACTGCAATCTTTAAAAAATTAGATGAAATCTTCGGCCTTCTCTAATTCCGTTCAACTTCTGTCCTTTCATCAATCCTCCCTATACTTAGTCTTTTCTCTGAAATTCCCCAACTGTAACCCCCCCTGCGTCTTAGTGACATTATCGCCTTGCTTGGAATGGAATGATTAAAAAATATATAAATAAAAATAAACCAGATAGCTTTTGTGATGTATGGTAGCCGTTAATAATTAAGTATAACTCAAGACTTCAATGTTAAATAAAATAGTATTTAATTACAACCGCAGTAAGAGTCAATTTGGTCGTTATTTAAAGACGTAAGGGGGTACAAATGAAAAGATTAGAAATTGAAAACTTTCTCGATTTCATTGAACCTGACGTTAAACACTTCTATCATACCTTTTTTCTTTCTTTCATTTTCTCACTGAAACTAAGTAGCGTTTCTGATACATTTTACCATGTTTCCATGTGATCAAAACTGAATAGTCCATTATTTATGGGGTACTGTCAGAGGACGTTAAACATTTCTATCTTCCCTTCTTTCTTTCTTTCATTCTTTCTTTCTTTATTTCCTTATTTCTTTCTTTTTTTCATTCTTTCTCCCTTTCTTTGGTTTTATCCCTGAAACCAAGTAGCGTCACTAATATGCTTTTTTTCGGACTTTCTTCGCGATCAAAACGGAATAGTCCATTATTTATGAGATATCTATCTTCCCTTATTTCTTTCTCTCCTTATTTCTTTACTGACGTACGGTGGCCGTTAATAATTAAGTATAACACAAGACTTCAATCTTAAATAAGATAGTATATAATTACAACCGCGAATAAATACTTAACAAGAACAAAGAAGTAAAATTGAATCTGGTCGTTATTTAAAGACGTAAGAGGATACAAATGAAAAGATTAGAAATTGAAAACTTTCTCTATTTCACTGAACCTGAGGTTAAACACTTCTATCTTCCCTTTTTACTTTCTTTCATTTTCTCACTGAAACCAAGTAGCGTTTCTTATATGTCTTTTCCATGTTTTCATGCGATCAAAACTGAATAGTCCATTTATGAGGTACTGGCAGGGGACATTAAACATTTCTATCTTTTCTTCTTTCTTTCTCTCCCACTTTATTTTGTGACGTACGGCGGCCGTTAATAATTTAGTATAACTCAAGACTTCAATGTTAAATAAAAGAGTATTTAATTACAACCGAAAATAAATATTTAACAAGAACAAAAAGAAGTAAAAGTCAACCAAAGATATTTAACCGCTTCAGGGAATACCTTGTTAGTAGCGCGACTCGGCTTAACATCCAGTAAATTCTAAATCACCCAAGCACAGAAATTCACACTAATTCAACTGGATAGTTCCACTAAATAATCTCTGCAGTCAGTAGCCTGACACCGCTATTTATACACCTGGTGGAAAAGTCACGCTCGAACCTCAGTTACTCATTTTCGATATGACAATCTACTATACCTGATTTCATTATTATTTTCTTTTTGACAAGATGATTTCTTGTTCATTATTTTAACATTATTTCATGAGGACATATCTGCTGCTTTTTCTGTTTCATATAAGGTTTGCCATGCATTCATAAATTTACCAGTGTGGTTACCTTTATTTCTTATTCAGATTTTCATTCAAAATATAAAAATACATCCATAATAACACAATCATATTTTCTTTAAACTGAGACAGCTACATACGTTTTGTTTGCACAATTAGTCAGTCCTCAGTTAGCATTTGAACCTGTATTAACACTAAAATTAGTTGAAAAGTCTACTTAGAAGTTAATGGGGGAAAGCAAGATACATTGCTTCTCATACAAAATATTCATAATCTAGAAAAATTTACTGTGGACAGTCGGATCCAAATTTGAACGATTTAGTAAATGCATTTTTTAATTAGCAGTAGCTGTTTGTTTAAGCTGTTGACAGCTTGATGAGAGATGGATGTTTATCAAATGTTCTATGGGGACGGGCTTTATCGGTAAAAAAAATAATTAAAGAATATAAAGTGAGCGCCTTTTATATATAATTTTTAAGTACTCAGTAATCCTAAATATTTCAGAAAATATTCTTTCTAATCTAATGTTTTATTTAATTTAGACACTTCGGCTTTAAATTTACTATATTTTTCGCTTTTATTTCCTGATAAGGCTGTGTATGGGCACAGTAGTTATTTAAGCTGTTGATGTGGTAACAGCTTGACGACTTATGGATGTTTATCAAATGTTGTTCTATCTATATCGGTTATAATATAATTAAAGAATATAACGTGAGCGCCTTTTATATATAATTTTTAAGTACTCAGTAATTTTAGCCATTTAGGAAAATATTCTCCATAATTTAATGTTTTATTGAATTTTAGATACTTTGGCTTTAAATTTACTGTAGTTATTGTTATATTTATAGTTAGATATTTAGTTGTAAGAGGAGCCTGGAGAAAAACTGAAAAATAAAAGCAAGTACACTCTAGTTACAGAAATTTTATTTTTTACTTTAAAAAAATACAAAAAATGTTTTTTAAAGAAATGCATGGTTGAACCAAACGTTTTGCTTGTAGTATATATATATATATATATATATATATATATATATATATATATATATATATATATATATATATTCATTCACAGACAGTACTGTTTCGCAGTATCACAGTTCCTCAGTGCGACTAGACTTCCGAATGCCTCAAGCCCGGATTGAAACACAACTAATTTGGTGTCAGCCAGAGCTATCTTCACTCGGTAGAGTTACACAACTAAATCTAGCGTATTGTTTTTACAAATGTAAACAAATGCCAATCAACCAAAGTGCTCCATTCATTTTACTGAAGAGCTTTGCATTAGTGCAGGTGACTGTTGTTTATAGAATTAGCTTATCACTCAACAGTGCTCAACTGAAATGTATTTTCAAGAGCTAAATTATGTCTGATGACAAGATACCCAAGATACTAATGTACAACCAGATAGATCAGGACGTCAGGAATGTAGGACGCCCATGGCTAAGATACAAAGACAAGCTGAATAACAACTTGTCAGCTGTCAATATACCTCATAGCAACCTCGAGCGCTTAGTCTTGGAGCAGGTAGAATGGAGATCAACGTCAAGATCTAAAAGGTCAGCCAATCGAACAGTGATCTCATCCGACAATCCTTACTCTAGCTCCATATGCGGCCTCCTTTGTAAATCACTAGCGGGTTTTTAAGTGCCACTTAAGATTACTGTACAAAACTTCATAACTGAAACGATTAAGTTGTCAGATCCTCATACGTCGAAACCGACGGGAGAGTCCATTATATATATATATATATATATATATATATATATATATATATATATATATATATATTATAATAATTCGTCGCGTCTATAAGAATTCTCAACGGAATGCAGAAACCACTGAACGGCCATTTCGTCTTATTTTGAGACTCATCAGCAGTCCGCACCCACTACCGAGATTCGAACCCGTACTATTTCGAAGCAACGCAAGTGTCATAATCTTGGCAGTGGATGCGAACTGCTTTTGAGTTTCAAAACAGGACGAAATGGCCGTTCAGTGTTTTCTGCATTCTGGTGAGGATTCTTATAGACTCGATGAATAATTATAATGATTTACCTAAATCCCTCAAAATTCTATTACTTGTATATCATTCCTTGACCCAACTAATGCTCTGCGATGGAGCGATTCGGGCGAAAGGAAAGACGTGGCTCTTGGGGCACAATCCGTTGGGATATGAATACTTGGATGACTATCACCACGGAATTTGTGAGTCGCAGCGCTATATCGAGTCCACTCAGTTTCTTCTTAGTCACCGAGGCCCGTTGGTACAGTTGGTATGACGCTTGCGTTGTATTGAAACGGTTCGGGTTCGAATCTCGGTTGTAGATGCTCACTGCTGATCAGTCCCAAAAATATATTCAATATAACAGAAATTCTTTCTGTCTCCATATCTCCTTCCCAGCCTGGGCGTAGATTAATATTTGGGTAATATTCAATGGCAGCACTCTCAAATATTAATCTACGCCCAGGCTTTTTTTTTCCTATTTCACCTTTCTTAACAGAATTACTACTCTCCCAAACAAACGTACAGAACAGTATCAAGAAATCAAAAGAAAATAGTTGAATCCGTCAACACATCAATAATAACAATGTCTCCACACGTGACAGTAAATGACGTAATTTTCAGTTAACAGTATGAAAATAGCGTTCTCTAAATTCTTCCAGTTACTAAGGACATTTCGTTTTGTTATTATTAGTTACTTTGTTTAATAAATTCATTTCGTTTTGCCTAGAAAAAGTCCACATTGGACGAAACGCGTCGGCAACTATTACAGTTTTCCTATTGTCTTTTACATTTATAAATATTGTCTTTTTCTACAGGTTAACCCTGAGAAATTTTTCATATATATATATATATATATATATATATATATATATATATATATATATATATGTGTGTGTGTACATGGATTTTATTTTTTAATCGCCACATCCTTCTATTGTGCTGTTCGCATATTTACTATTTGTAAAGAAAGTTCCATACTATCTATCTATCTGTAGATAGAGCCGACAGGCTGTTTCATGGTGGACGCAATCGTCAGGCCTAACGATTGCGTCCAGCATGAAACAGCCTGTCGCTTCTGAGTGTTGACTTCAATGTTCACTTTTATATTTATATTTACATACGCTCTATCTCTGATAATGAGCACTTTATCCAATAAATATAGCACACCTTAAAACTATATTTCTTCATATATATATATATATATATATATATATATATATATATATAAGTGATCATAGATTTTATTTTTTAATCCGACATATCATTATTATTCTAAACATTACTTTTAGTGGATACCCGTATTTGAACAGACGTTTCGTTTATTTTAAACGGCATTTATTTCATTTCCTGGCCTGCGTACACGAGGAAACTTAAGAAAGAACATTTGGCCTGCGACAGAACATTATTCGCTTCATATTGTTGTAAACAATTCGCTTCCCATTGTTGTAAACAATCAATTTTTAATTCCGTGCGATCGTTCTTTGCAAAAACGTTTTATTGTGTTTGGGCAGAGGCTTGTAGATGAAAATGCGGTCCATCAAAACGTTTTCTGTTAAATCGAGACACAGTCAAACATCGTAGCGATTCACATATCCCTGTCTTTTTTTTTCCAAATCACTTAAAAGCCCATATAAGATATCTGTAATATCTCTGCGACGTCGCGTGTTGTTTGACCTGAATTATTTTTAATCGACGTTTCGATTTGGTCAGTATCTAAGACCGCAGGCCTCCTGGAACGCTCTCGGTCTTCCAGGTCAGGATTTCTACTTCTGAACCGAACTAGCCGATTAAAAACAGTATTCTCAGCCATAGTACCGTCTCTATAAATGGCACATATATTTTTTGCTGTTTGTACAGTATTTTTTTGCCTTTCGGGAAACGAAAGGAATTTAACGAAGGGAATTTTATGGTAAGACCTCAACCGGAACAGCATCAGAACTTAAAGTTACCGGTTTATCGATAACCGCCGTTATATTTTTAAAGAGTTAATTGACCAACAGTTAACGAAGGGAATTTTATGGTAAGACCTCAACCGGAACAGCATCAGAACTTAACGTTACCGGTTTATCGATAACCGCCGTTATATTTTTAGAGAGTTAATTTATCAACAGTTAACGATGTGAAGTTTTTGGTTAGCAAATTGACGTTTTACGAATTTAGCTTTTTGATTCAAGCTGCCCACATTTGATGATTCTCAATGTAAAGTTAAGAGTCAAATCGCCAATGAAAATGATAACTCCGTTAATCAATGGTTAGTGCCCAGCTCTGTTTATTACATCTAGCACCCCCAGAATGCATTAATAAGAATATAATACAATAAAAAAGTAACTCCCCTTTTGAGTATCGAGCCTCAAATCACTATTTCAGCCCCTGCAACTACACTGATTCAAACAGGTTGGCGACCCGAGACAGAAACCTTTAACGAATTTCTTTCTTTTAATGTCTGGAATAGACGACAGTTCTCCACTTGCAGGTACAGGGACATGAAAGCTCAGTATGTTCCACTACAGCGACACCAAATACCTTTAGTTTTTTGGGGTTTTTTTTCACCGTGCTGGGCTCTGAGTATTCAGACAATACCTACCCAGTTGACACAAAGATGACAGACTATGACCCGTTCTCATGTCTTTTGTAAACACGTTAAAAATGTTTCCTTTAATTATTTTACTTTTAATTATTTTTTTAGAGAGTTCCAATGATGGAACTGATCCCGCAATGCCACGTCTAACGGTTCGAATCATCCTCATTCACATCGGAGTCCATTGGCAAGAAAAAAGTTCCACTCGCACAGCTACTTTCCTAGAACGGCTACTTTGTGGAACCAACTCCCTAGAGGATGCTTCTCTGAACCTGACAATCTTAAACATTTCTTAAATTCAGCTCTTTCTTTCTCTTTTTACGTTCATACAACAACTTTACTCAGCAATTCCCTACCTTGGGTGGCTCTTGGGTCGTGTATCAGGTGATCATTTATTTTTTTAAAAATATATAAAATTTCTATCTGATTACATTTTACGGATTCCGAATGTAGTCTTGCATGGTTTCTATGCTTATTGGATACTCTACGTTTTTAGCCTTGTGTCAAACGAGGCTAAGATTAGTAAATAGGTCACCTCAACAGAGCGAAATCGTCACTACTGCAATGATTGGTTGCTTAGAGGGTTCTCTTTGTTGATGGGCTTGTGTTATACTAGGCTAAGATCTGTTCAATGCCAATGACAAAATAAAATAGACTAAATTTTCAATTATCCTTTTTGAATTTTCACGTGGATTATAATTCTTAATTTAATGACTGATTGATTCGTTTTTTACGACTTATCAACCCATTTCGACTTATCTAAAGCCAGAAAATAGTTTTAGATTGTAAGAATTTTGGGTTGAAATAATAATGTTTAAGTGATTCACGTCTTACTAATTGACCCTGTCTTCTTGATTAAACATCTATTGTTCTTGCTCCTTAATAATGTTTCTCTTTTTTCTTATTCGTTCACACTCAGTAAACCCTTGTGTCTTAGTGGCTTTACTGCCTTGCATGGAGTGAAATGATTAGAAAACAAATTTAAATACAATGTCAATCGTTATCTGCTCTCTACTTGATTACTCTTCTTCTATTGTTCTCGCCCCTTAATAATGTTTCTCTACTTTTCTTGTTCTTTCACACCCAGTAACCGTTTGTGTCTTAGTGGCTTTACTGTCTTGCATGGAGTGAAATGATTAGAATACAAATTTAAATGCAATGTCAATCGTTATCTACTCTCTACTTGATTACTCTTCTTCTATTGTTCTCGCCCCTTAATAATGTTTCTCTTCTTTTCTTGTTCTTTCACACCCAGTAACCGTTTGTGTCTTAGTGGCTTTACTGCCTTGCATAGAGTGAAATGATTAGAATACAAATTGAAATGCAATGTCAATCGTTATCTACTCTCTACTTGATTACTCTTCTTCTATTGTTCTCGCCCCTTAATAATGTTTCTCTTCTTTTCTTGTTCTTTCACACCCAGTAACCGATTGTGTCTTAGTGGCTTTACTGTCTTGCATGGAGTGAAATGATTAGAATACAAATTGAAATGCAATGTCAATCGTTATCTACTCTCTACTTGATTACTCTTCTTCTATTGTTCTCGCCCCTTAATAATGTTTCTCTTCTTTTCTTGTTCTTTCACACCCAGCAACCGTTTGTGTCTTAGTGGCTTTACTGCCTTGCATGGAGTGAAATGATTAGAATACAAATTGAAATGCAATGTCAATCGTTATCTACTCTCTACTTGATTACTCTTCTTCTATTGTTCTCGCCCCTTAATAATGTTTCTCTTCTTTTCTTGTTCTTTCACACCCAGTAACCGTTTGTGTCTTAGTGGCTTTACTGTCTTGCATGGAGTGAAATGATTAGAATACAAATTGAAATGCAATGTCAATCGTTATCTACTCTCTACTTGATTACTCTTCTTCTATTGGTCTCGCCCCTTAATAATGTTTCTCTTCTTTTCTTGCTCTTTCACACCCAGTAACCGTTTGTGTCTTAGTGGCTTTACTGCCTTGCATGGAGTGAAATGATTAGAATACAAATTGAAATGCAATGTCAATCGTTATCTACTCTCTACTTGATTACTCTTCTTCTATTTTTCTCGCCCCTTAATAATGTTTCTCTTCTTTTCTTGTTGTTTCGCACCCAGTAACCGTTTGTGTCTTAGTGGCTTTACTGCCTTACATGGAGTGAAATAATTAGAATACAAATTGAAATGCAATGTCAATCGTTATCTACTCTCTACTTGATTACTCTTCTTCTATTTTTCTCGCCCCTTAATAGTGTTTCTCTTCTTTTCTTGTTCTTTCACACCCAGTAACCGTTTGTGTCTTAGTGGCGTTACTGCCTTGCATGGAGTGAAATGATTAGAATACAAATTTAAATGCAATGTCAATCGTTATCTACTCTCTACTTGATTACTCTTCTTCTATTGTTCTCGCCCCTTAATAATGTTTCTCTTCTTTTCTTGTTCTTTCACACTCAGTAACCGTTTGTCTCTTAGTGGCTTTACCGCCTGGCATGGAGTGAAATGATTAGAATACAAATTGAAATGCAATGTCAATCGTTATCTACTCTCTACTTGATTACTCTTCTTCTATTGTTCTCGCCCCTTAATAATGATTCTCTTCTTTTCTTGTTCTTTCACACCCAGTAACCGTTTGTGTCTTAGTGGCTTTACTGCCTTACATGGAGTGAAATGATTAGAATACAAATATAAATGCAATGTCAATCGTTATCTACTCTCTACTTGATTACTCTTCTTCTATTGTTCTCGCCCCTTAATAATGTTTCTCTTCTTTTCTTGTTCTTTCACACTCAGTAACCGTTTGTGTCTTAGTGGCTTTACTGCCTTGCATGGAGTGAAATGATTAGAATACAAATTGAAATACAATGTCAATCGTTATCTACTCTCTACTTGATTACTCTTCTTCTATTGTTCTCGCCCCTTAATAATGTTTCTCTTCTTTTCTTGTTCTTTCACACTCAGTAACCGTTTGTGTCTTAGTGGCTTTACTGCCTTGCATGGAGTGAAATGATTATAATACAAATTGAAATGCAATGTCAATCGTTATCTACTCTCTACTTGATTACTCTTCTTCTATTGTTCTCGCCCCTTAATAATGTTTCTCTTCTTTTCTTGTTCTTTCGCACCCAGTAACCGTTTGTGTCTTAGTGGCTTTACTGCCTTACATGGAGTGAAATGATTAGAATACAAATTGAAATGCAATGTCAATCGTTATCTACTCTCTACTTGATTACTCTTCTTCTATTTTTCTCGCCCCTTAATAATGTTTCTCTTCTTTTCTTGTTGTTTCGCACCCAGTAACCGTTTGTGTCTTAGTGGCTTTACTGCCTTACATGGAGTGAAATGATTAGAATACAAATTGAAATGCAATGTCAATCGTTATCTACTCTCTACTTGATTACTCTTCTTCTATTTTTCTCGCCCCTTAATAGTGTTTCTCTTCTTTTCTTGTTCTTTCACACCCAGTAACCGTTTGTGTCTTAGTGGCGTTACTGCCTTGCATGGAGTGAAATGATTAGAATACAAATTTAAATGCAATGTCAATCGTTATCTACTCTCTACTTGATTACTCTTCTTCTATTGTTCTCGCCCCTTAATAATGTTTCTCTTCTTTTCTTGTTCTTTCACACTCAGTAACCGTTTGTCTCTTAGTGGCTTTACCGCCTTGCATGGAGTGAAATGATTAGAATACAAATTGAAATGAAATGTCAATCGTTATCTACTCTCTACTTGATTACTCTTCTTCTATTGTTCTCGCCCCTTAATAATGATTCTCTTCTTTTCTTGTTCTTTCACACCCAGTAACCGTTTGTGTCTTAGTGGCTTTACTGCCTTACATGGAGTGAAATGATTAGAATACAAATTTAAATGCAATGTCAATCGTTATCTACTCTCTACTTGATTACACTTCTTCTATTGTTCTCGCCCCTTAATAATGTTTCTCTTCTTTTCTTGTTCTTTCACACTCAGTAACCGTTTGTGTCTTAGTGGCTTTACTGCCTTGCATGGAGTGAAATGATTAGAATACAAATTTAAATGCAATGTCAATCGTTATCTACTCTCTACTTGATTACTCTTCTTCTATTGTTCTCGCCCCTTAATAATGTTTCTCTTCTTTTCTTGTTCTTTCACACTCAGTAACCGTTTGTCTCTTAGTGGCTTTACCGCCTTGCATGGAGTGAAATGATTAGAATACAAATTGAAATGCAATGTCAATCGTTATCTACTCTCTACTTGATTACTCTTCTTCTATTGTTCTCGCCCCTTAATAATGATTCTCTTCTTTTCTTGTTCTTTCACACCCAGTAACCGTTTGTGTCTTAGTGGCTTTACTGCCTTACATGGAGTGAAATGATTAGAATACAAATTTAAATGCAATGTCAATCGTTATCTACTCTCTACTTGATTACTCTTCTTCTATTGTTCTCGCCCCTTAATAATGTTTCTCTTCTTTTCTTGTTCTTTCACACTCAGTAACCGTTTGTGTCTTAGTGGCTTTACTGCCTTGCATGGAGTGAAATGATTAGAATACAAATTGAAATGCAATGTCAATCGTTATCTACTCTCTACTTGATTACTCTTCTTCTATTGTTCTCGCCCCTTAATAATGTTTCTCTTCTTTTCTTGTTCTTTCACACTCAGTCACCGTTTGTGTCTTAGTGGCTTTACTGCCTTGCATGGAGTGAAATGATTATAATACAAATTGAAATGCAATGTCAATCGTTATCTACTCTCTACTTGATTACTCTTCTTCTATTGTTCTCGCCCCTTAATAATGTTTCTCTTCTTTTCTTGTTCTTTCGCACCCAGTAACCGTTTGTGTCTTAGTGGCTTTACTGCCTTGCATGGAGTGAAATGATTAGAATACAAATTGAAATGCAATGTCAATCGTTATCTACTCTCTACTTGATTACTCTTCTTCTATTTTTCTCGCCCCTTAATAATGTTTCTCTTCTTTTCTTGTTGTTTCGCACCCAGTAACCGTTTGTGTCTTAGTGGCTTTACTGCCTTACATGGAGTGAAATGATTAGAATACAAATTGAAATGCAATGTCAATCGTTATCTACTCTCTACTTGATTACTCTTCTTCTATTTTTCTCGCCCCTTAATAGTGTTTCTCTTCTTTTCTTGTTCTTTCACACCCAGTAACCGTTTGTGTCTTAGTGGCGTTACTGCATTGCATGGAGTGAAATGATTAGAATACAAATTTAAATGCAATGTCAATCGTTATCTACTCTCTACTTGATTACTCTTCTTCTATTGTTCTCGCCCCTTAATAATGTTTCTCTTCTTTTCTTGTTCTTTCACACTCAGTAACCGTTTGTCTCTTAGTGGCTTTACCGCCTTGCATGGAGTGAAATGATTAGAATACAAATTGAAATGCAATGTCAATCGTTATCTACTCTCTACTTGATTACTCTTCTTCTATTGTTCTCGCCCCTTAATAATGATTCTCTTCTTTTCTTGTTCTTTCACACCCAGTAACCGTTTGTGTCTTAGTGGCTTTACTGCCTTACATGGAGTGAAATGATTAGAATACAAATTTAAATGCAATGTCAATCGTTATCTACTCTCTACTTGATTACACTTCTTCTATTGTTCTCGCCCCTTAATAATGTTTCTCTTCTTTTCTTGTTCTTTCACACTCAGTAACCGTTTGTGTCTTAGTGGCTTTACTGCCTTGCATGGAGTGAAATGATTAGAATACAAATTGAAATGCAATGTCAATCGTTATCTACTCTCTACTTGATTACTCTTCTTCTATTGTTCTCGCCCCTTAATAATGTTTCTCTTCTTTTCTTGTTCTTTCACACTCAGTAACCGTTTGTGTCTTAGTGGCTTTACTGCCTTGCATGGAGTGAAATGATTATAATACAAATTGAAATGCAATGTCAATCGTTATCTACTCTCTACTTGATTACTCTTCTTCTATTGTTCTCGCCCCTTAATAATGTTTCTCTTCTTTTCTTGTTCTTTCGCACCCAGTAACCGTTTGTGTCTTAGTGGCTTTACTGCCTTGCATGGAGTGAAATGATTAGAATACAAATTGTAATGCAATGTCAATCGTTATCTACTCTCTACTTGATTACTCTTCTTCTATTTTTCTCGCCCCTTAATAATGTTTCTCTTCTTTTCTTGTTCTTTCACACCCAGTAACCGTTTGTGTCTTAGTGGCTTTACTGCCTTGCATGGAGTGAAATGATTAGAATACAAATTTAAATGCAATGTCAATCGTTATCTACTCTCTACTTGATTACTCTTCTTCTATTGTTCTCGCCCCTTAATAATGTTTCTCTTCTTTTCTTGTTCTTTCACACTCAGTAACCGTTTGTGTCTTAGTGGCTTTACTGCCTTGCATGGAGTGAAATGATTAGAATACAAATTGAAATGCAATGTCAATCGTTATCTACTCTCTACTTGATTACTCTTCTTCTATTGTTCTCGCGCCTTAATAATGTTTCTCTTCTTTTCTTGTTCTTTCACACCCAGTAACCGTTTATGTCTTAGTGGCTTTACCGCCTTGCATGGAGTGAAATGATTAGAATACAAATTTAAATGCAATGTCAATCGTT
This sequence comes from Acanthosepion esculentum, assembly GCA_964036315.1. Taxonomy (NCBI): domain Eukaryota; kingdom Metazoa; phylum Mollusca; class Cephalopoda; order Sepiida; family Sepiidae; genus Acanthosepion; species Acanthosepion esculentum. Next base: position 56,892,060 of record OZ038519.1, on the reverse strand, counting down.
ATCTACTCTCTACTTGATTACTCTTCTTCTATTGTTCTCGCGCCTTAATAATGTTTCTCTTCTTTTCTTGTTCTTTCACACCCAGTAACCGTTTGTGTCTTAGTGGCTTTACCGCCTTGCATGGAGTGAAATAATTAGAATACAAATTTAAATGCAATGTCAATCGTTATCTACTCTCTACTTGATTACTCTTCTTCTATTGTTCTCGCCCCTTAATAATGTTTCTCTTCTTTTCTTGTTCTTTCACACTCAGTAACCGTTTGTCTCTTAGTGGCTTTACCGCCTTGCATGGAGTGAAATGATTAGAATACAAATTGAAATGCAATGTCAATCGTTATCTACTCTCTACTTGATTACTCTTCTTCTATTGTTCTCGCCCCTTAATAATGATTCTCTTCTTTTCTTGTTCTTTCACACCCAGTAACCGTTTGTGTCTTAGTGGCTTTACTGCCTTACATGGAGTGAAATGATTAGAATAAAAATTTAAATGCAATGTCAATCGTTATCTACTCTCTACTTGATTACTCTTCTTCTATTGTTCTCGCCCCTTAATAATGTTTCTCTTCTTTTCTTGTTCTTTCACACTCAGTAACCGTTTGTGTCTTAGTGGCTTTACTGCCTTGCATGGAGTGAAATGATTAGAATACAAATTGAAATGCAATGTCAATCGTTATCTACTCTCTACTTGATTACTCTTCTTCTATTGTTCTCGCGCCTTAATAATGTTTCTCTTCTTTTCTTGTTCTTTCACACCCAGTAACCGTTTGTGTCTTAGTGGCTTTACCGCCTTGCATGGAGTGAAATGATTAGAATACAAATTGAAATGCAATGTCAATCGTTATCTACTCTCTACTTGATTACTCTTCTTCTATTGTTCTCGCCCCTTAATAATGTTTCTCTTCTTTTCTTGTTCTTTCACACCCAGTAACCGTTTGTGTCTTAGTGGCATTACTGCCTTGCATGGAGTGAAATGATTAGAATACAAATTGAAATGCAATGTCAATCGTTATCTACTCTCTACTTGATTACTCTTCTTCTATTGTTCTCGCCCCTTAATAATGTTTCTCTTCTTTCCTTGTTCTTTCACACCCAGCAACCGTTTGTGTCTTAGTGGCTTTACTGCCTTGCATGGAGTGAAATGATTAGAATACAAATTGAAATGCAATGTCAATCGTTATCTACTCTCTACTTGATTACTCTTCTTCTATTGTTCTCGCCCCTTAATAATGTTTCTCTTCTTTTCTTGTTCTTTCACACCCAGTAACCGTTTGTGTCTTAGTGGCTTTACTGCCTTGCATGGAGTGAAATGATTAGAATACAAATTGAAATGCAATGTCAATCGTTATCTACTCTCTACTTGATTACTCTTCTTCTATTGTTCTCGCCCCTTAATAATGTTTCTCTTCTTTTCTTGTTCTTTCACACCCAGTAACCGTTTGTGTCTTAGTGGCTTTACTGTCTTGCATGGAGTGAAATGATTAGAATACAAATTGAAATGCAATGTCAATCGTTATCTACTCTCTACTTGATTACTCTTCTTCTATTGTTCTCGCGCCTTAATAATGTTTCTCTTCTTTTCTTGTTCTTTCACACCCAGTAACCGTTTGTGTCTTAGTGGCTTTATCGCCTTGCATGGAGTGAAATAATTAGAATACAAATTTAAATGCAATGTCAATCGTTATCTACTCTCTACTTGATTACTCTTCTTCTATTGTTCTCGCCCCTTAATAATGTTTCTCTACTTTTCTTGTTCTTTCACACCCAGTAACCGTTTGTGTCTTAGTGGCATTACTGCCTTGCATGGAGTGAAATGATTAGAATACAAATTGAAATGCAATGTCAATCGTTATCTACTCTCTACTTGATTACTCTTCTTCTATTGTTCTCGCCCCTTAATAATGTTTCTCTTCTTTCCTTGTTCTTTCACACCCAGTAACCGTTTGTGTCTTAGTGGCTTTACTGCCTTGCATGGAGTGAAATGATTAGAAAACAAAATGAAATGCAATGTCAATCGTTATCTACTCTCTACTTGATTACTCTTCTTCTATTGTTCTCGCCCCTTAATAATGTTTCTCTTCTTTTCTTGTTCTTTCACACCCAGGAACCGTTTGTGTCTTAGTGGCATTACTGCCTTGCATGGAGTGAAATGATTAGAATACAAATTGAAATGCAATGTCAATCGTTATCTACTCTCTACTTGATTACTCTTCTTCTATTGTTCTCGCCCCTTAATAATGTTTCTCTTCTTTTCTTGTTCTTTCACACTCAGTAACCGTTTGTGTCTTAGTGGCTTTACTGCCTTGCATGGAGTGAAATGATTAGAATACAAATTTAAATGCAATGTCAATCGTTATCTACTCTCTACTTGATTACTCTTCTTCTATTGTTCTCGCCGCTTAATAATGTTTCTCTTCTTTTCTTGTTCTTTCACACCCAGTAACAGCTTGTGTCTTAGTGGCTTTACTGCCTTGCATGGAGTGAAATGATTGGAATACAAATTGAAATGCAATGTCAATCGTTATCTACTTTCTACTTGATTACTCTTCTTCTATTGTTCTCGCCCCTTAATAATGTTTCTCTTCTTTTCTTGTTCTTTCACACCCAGTAACCGTTTGTGTCTTAGTGGCTTTACTGCCTTGCATGGAGTGAAATGATCAGAATAAAAAATTGAAATGAAATGTCAATCGTTATCTACTCTCTACTTGATTACTCTTCTTCTATTTTTCTCGCCCCTTAATAATGTTTCTCTGCTTTTCTTGTTCTTTCACACCCAGTAACCGTTTGTGTCTTAGTGGTATTACTGCCTTGCATGGAGTGAAATTATTAGAAAACAAATTTCAATACAATGTCAATCGTTATCTACTCTCTACTTGATTACTCTTCTTCTATTGTTCTCGCCCCTTAATAATGTTTCTCTTCTTTTCTTGTTCTTTCACACCCAGTAACCGTTTGTGTCTTAGTGGCTTTACTGCCTTGCATGGAGTGAAATGATTAGAATAAAAAATTGAAATGAAATGTCAATCGTTATCTACTCTCTACTTGATTACTCTTCTTCTATTTTTCTCGCCCCTTAATAATGTTTCTCTTCTTTTCTTGTTCTTTCACACCCAGTAACCGTTTGTGTCTTAGTGGTATTACTGCCTTGCATGGAGTGAAATTATTAGAAAACAAATTTCAATACAATGTCAATCGTTATCTACTCTCTACTTGATTACTCTTCTTCTATTTTTCTCGCCCCTTAATAATGGTTCTCCTCTTTTCTTGTTCTTTCACACCCAGTAACCGTTTGTGTCTTAGTGGCTTTCCTGCCTTGCATGGAGTGAAATGATTAGAATACAAATTGAAATGCAATGTCAATCGTTATCTACTCTCTACTTGATTACTCTTCTTCTATTGTTCTCGCGCCTTAATAATGTTTCTATTCTTTTCTTGTTCTTCCACACCCAGTAATCGTTTGTGTCTTAGTGGCTTTACTGCCTTGCATGGAGTGAAATGATTAGAATACAAATTGAAATGCAATGTCAATCGTTATCTACTCTCTACTTTATTACTCTTCTTCTATTGTTCTCGCCCCTTAATAATGTTTCTCTTCTTTTCTTGTTCTTTCACACCCAGTAACCGTTTGTGTCTTAGTGGCATTACTGCCTTGCATGGAGTGAAATGAGTAGAATACAAATTTAAATGCAATGTCAATCGTTATCTTCTCTCTACTTGATTACTCTTCTTCTATTGTTCTCGCCCCTTAATAATGTTTCTCTTCTTTTCTTGTTCTTTCACACCCAGTAACCGTTTGTGTCTTAGTGGCATTACTGCCTTGCATGGAGTGAAATTATTAGAATACAAATTTAAATGCAATGTCAATCGTTATCTACTCTCTACTTGATTACTCTTCTTCTATTGTTCTCGCCCCTTAATAATGTTTCTCTTCTTTTCTTGTTCTTTCACACCCAGTAACCGTTTGTGTCTTAGTGGCATTACTGCCTTGCATGGAGTGAAATGATTAGAATACAGATTTAAATGCAATGTCAATCGTTATCTACTCTCTACTTGATTACTCTTCTTCTATTGTTCTCGCCCCTTAATAATGTTTCTCTTCTTTTCTTGTTCTTTCACACCCAGTAACCGTTTGTGTCTTAGTGGCTTTACTGCCTTGCATGGAATGAAATGATTAGAAAACAAATTTCAATACAATGTCAATCGTTATCTACTCACTACTTGATTACACTTCTTCTATTTTTCTCGCCCCTTAATAATGTTTCTCTTCTTTTCTTGTTCTTTCACACCCAGTAACCGTTTGTGTCTTAGTGGCTTTACTGCCTTGCATGGAGTGAAATGATTAGAAAACAAATTTCAATACAATGTCAATCGTTATCTACTCTCTACTTGATTACTCTTCTTCTATTGTTCTCGCCCCTTAATAATGTTTCTCTTCTTTCCTTGTTCTTTCACACCCAGTAACCGTTTGTGTTTTAGTGGCTTTACTGCCTTGCATGGAGTGAAATGATTAGAAAACAAATTTAAATGCAATGTCAATCGTTATCTACTCTCTACTTGATTACTCTTCTTCTATTGTTCTCGCCCCTTAATAATGTTTCTCTTCTTTTCTTGTTCTTTCACACCCAGTAACCGTTTGTGTCTTAGTGGCTTTACTGCCTTGCATGGAGTGAAATGATTAGAATACAAATTGAAATGCAATGTCAATCGTTATCTACTCTCTACTTGATTACTCTTCTACTATTGGTCTCGCCCCTTAATAATGTTTCTCTTCTTTTCTTGTTCTTTCACACCCAGCAACCGTTTGTGTCTTAGTGGCATTACTGCCTTGCATGGAGTGAAATTATTAGAATGCAAATTGAAATGCAATGTCAATCGTTATCTACTCTCTACTTGATTACTCTTCTTCTATTGTTCTCGCCCCTTAATAATGTTTCTCTTCTTTTCTTGTTCTTTCACACCCAGTAACCGTTTGTGTCTTAGTGGCATTACTGCCTTGCATGGAGTGAAATTATTAGAATATAAATTGAAATGCAATGTCAATCGTTATCTACTCTCTACTTGATTACTCTTCTTCTATTGTTCTCGCCCCTTAATAATGTTTCTCTTCATTTCTTGTTCTTTCACACCCAGTAACCGTTTGTGTCTTAGTGGCATTACTGCCTTGCATGGTGTGAAATTATTAGAATACAAATTTAAATGCAATGTCAATCGTTATCTACTCTCTACTTGATTACTCTTCTTCTATTGTTCTCGCCCCTTAATAATGTTTCTCTTCTTTTCTTGTTCTTTCACACCCAGTAACCGTTTGTGTCTTAGTGGCATTACTGCCTTGCATGGAGTGAAATTATTAGAATACAAATTTAAATGCAATGTCAATCGTTATCTACTCTCTACTTGATTACTCTTCTTCTATTGTTCTCGCCCCTTAATAATGTTTCTCTTCTTTTCTTGTTCTTTCACACCCAGTAACCGTTTGTGTCTTAGTGGCTTTACTGCCTTGCATGGAGTGAAATGATTAGAATAAAAAATTGAAATGAAATGTCAATCGTTATCTACTCTCTACTTGATTACTCTTCTTCTATTTTTCTCGCCCCTTAATAATGTTTCTCTTCTTTTCTTGTTCTTTCACACCCAGTAACCGTTTGTGTCTTAGTGGTATTACTGCCTTGCATGGAGTGAAATTATTAGAAAACAAATTTCAATACAATGTCAATCGTTATCTACTCTCTACTTGATTACTCTTCTTCTATTTTTCTCGCCCCTTAATAATGTTTCTCCTCTTTTCTTTTTCTTTCACACCCAGTAACCGTTTGTGTCTTAGTGGCTTTCCTGCCTTGCATGGAGTGAAATGATTAGAATACAAATTGAAATGCAATGTCAATCGTTATCTACTCTCTACTTGATTACTCTTCTTCTATTGTTCTCGCGCCTTAATAATGTTTCTCTTCTTTTCTTGTTCTTCCACACCCAGTAACCGTTTGTGTCTTAGTGGCTTTACTGCCTTGCATGGAGTGAAATGATTAGAATACAAATTGAAATGCAATGTCAATCGTTATCTACTCTCTACTTGATTACTCTTCTTCTATTTTTCTCGCGCCTTAATAATGTTTCTCTTCTTTTCTTGTTCTTTCACACCCAGTAACCGTTTGTGTCTTAGTGGATTTACTGCCTTGCATGGAGTGAAATGATTAGAATACAAATTGAAATGCAATGTCAATCGTTATCTACTCTCTACTTGATTACTCTTCTTCTATTTTTCTCGCCCCTTAATAATGTTTCTCCTCTTTTCTTGTTCTTTCACACCCAGTAACCGTTTGTGTCTTAGTGGCTTTACTGCCTTGCATGGAGTGAAATGATTAGAATACAAATTTAAATGCAATGTCAATCGTTATCTACTCTCTACTTGATTACTCTTCTTCTATTGTTCTCGCCCCTTAATAATGTTTCTCTTCTTTTCTTGTTCTTTCACACCCAGTAACCGTTTGTGTCTTAGTGGCATTACTGCCTTGCATGGAGTGAAATTATTAGAATACAAATTGAAATGCAATGTCAATCGTTATCTACTCTCTACTTTATTACTCTTCTTCTATTGTTCTCGCCCCTTAATAATGTTTCTCTTCTTTTCTTGTTCTTTCACACCCAGTAACCGTTTGTGTCTTAGTGGCTTTACTGCCTTGCATGGAGTGAAATGATTAGAATACAAATTGAAATGCAATGTCAATCGTTATCTACTCTCTACTTGATTACTCTTCTTCTATTGGTCTCGCCCCTTAATAATGTTTCTCTTCTTTTCTTGTTCTTTCACACCCAGCAACCGTTTGTGTCTTAGTGGCATTACTGCCTTGCATGGAGTGAAATTATTAGAATGCAAATTGAAATGCAATGTCAATCGTTATCTACTCTCTACTTGATTACTCTTCTTCTATTGTTCTCGCCCCTTAATAATGTTTCTCTTCTTTTCTTGTTCTTTCACACCCAGTAACCGTTTGTGTCTTAGTGGCATTACTGCCTTGCATGGAGTGAAATTATTAGAATACAAATTGAAATGCAATGTCAATCGTTATCTACTCTCTACTTTATTACTCTTCTTCTATTGTTCTCGCCCCTTAATAATGTTTCTCTTCATTTCTTGTTCTTTCACACCCAGTAACCGTTTGTGTCTTAGTGGCATTACTGCCTTGCATGGTGTGAAATTATTAGAATACAAATTTAAATGCAATGTCAATCGTTATCTACTCTCTACTTGATTACTCTTCTTCTATTGTTCTCGCCCCTTAATAATGTTTCTCTTCTTTTCTTGTTCTTTCACACCCAGTAACCGTTTGTGTCTTAGTGGTATTACTGCCTTGCATGGAGTGAAATTATTAGAAAACAAATTTCAATACAATGTCAATCGTTATCTACTCTCTACTTGATTACTCTTCTTCTATTTTTCTCGCCCCTTAATAATGTTTCTCCTCTTTTCTTGTTCTTTCACACCCAGTAACCGTTTGTGTCTTAGTGGCTTTACTGCCTTGCATGGAGTGAAATGATTAGAATACAAATTGAAATGCAATGTCAATCGTTATCTACTCTCTACTTGATTACTCTTCTACTATTGTTCTCGCCCCTTAATAATGTTTCTCTTCTTTTCTTGTTCTTCCACACCCAGTAACCGTTTGTGTCTTAGTGGCTTTACTGCCTTGCATGGAGTGAAATGATTAGAATACAAATTGAAATGCAATGTCAATCGTTATCTACTCTCTACTTGATTACTCTTCTTCTATTTTTCTCGCGCCTTAATAATGTTTCTCTTCTTTTCTTGTTCTTTCACACCCAGTAACCGTTTGTGTCTTAGTGGCTTTACTGCCTTGCATGGAGTGAAATGATTAGATTACAAATTTAAATACAATGTCAATCGTTATCTGCTCTCTACTTGATTACTCTTCTTCTATTGTTCTCGCCTTTTAATAATGTTTCTCTTCTTTTCTTGTTCTTTCACACCCAGTAACCGTTTGTGTCTTAGTGGCTTTACTGCCTTGCATGGAGTGAAATGATTAGAATACAAATTGAAATGCAATGTCAATCGTTATCTACTCTCTACTTGATTACTCTTCTTCTATTGTTCTCGCCCCTTAATAACGTTTCTCTTCTTTTCTTGTTCATTCACACCCAGTAACCGTTTGTGACTTAGTGGCATTACTGCCTTGCATGGAGTGAAATGATTAGAATACAAATTTAAATGCAATGTCAATCGTTATCTACTCTCTACTTGATTACTCTTCTTCTATTGTTCTCGCCCCTTAATAATGTTTCTCTTCATTTCTTGTTCTTTCACACCCAGTAACCGTTTGTGTCTTAGTGGCTTTACTGCCTTGCATGGAGTGAAATGATTAGAAAACAAATTTCAATACAATGTCAATCGTTATCTACTCTCTACTTGATTACTCTTCTTCTATTTTTCTCGCCCCTTAATAATGTTTCTCTTCTTTTCTTGTTCTTTCACACCCAGTAACCGTTTGTGTCTTAGTGGCTTTACTGCCTTGCATGGAGTGAAATGATTAGAAAACAAATTTCAATACAATGTCAATCGTTATCTACTCTCTACTTGATTACTCTTCTTCTATTGTTCTCGCCCCTTAATAATGTTTCTCTTCTTTCCTTGTTCTTTCACACCCAGTAACCGTTTGTGTCTTAGTGGCTTTACTGCCTTGCATGGAGTGAAATGATTAGAAAACAAATTTAAATGCAATGTCAATCGTTATCTTCTCTCTGCTTGATTACTCTTCTTCTATTGTTCTCGCCCCTTAATAATGTTTCTCTTCTTTTCTTGTTCTTTCACACCCAGTAACCGTTTGTGTCTTAGTGGCTTTACTGCCTTGCATGGAGTGAAATGATTAGAATACAAATTGAAATGCAATGTCAATCGTTATCTACTCTCTACTTGATTACTCTTCTTCTATTGTTCTCGCCCCTTAATAATGTTTCTCTTCTTTTCTTGTTCTCTCACACCCAGTAACCGTTTGTGTCTTAGTGGCTTTACTGCCTTGCATGGAGTGAAATGATTAGATTACAAATTTAAATACAATGTCAATCGTTATCTGCTCTCTACTTGATTACTCTTCTTCTATTGTTCTCGCCCCTTAATAATGTTTCTCTTCTTTTCTTGTTCTTTCACACCCAGTAACCGTTTGTGTCTTAGTGGCATTACTGCCTTGCATGGAGTGAAATTATTAGAATACAAATTTAAATGCAATGTCAATCGTTATCTACTCTCTACTTGATTACTCTTCTTCTATTGTTCTCGCCCCTTAATAATGTTTCTCTTCTTTTCTTGTTCTTTCACACCCAGTAACCGTTTGTGTCTTAGTGGCTTTACTGCCTTGCATGGAGTGAAATGATTAGAAAACAAATTTCAATACAATGTCAATCGTTATCTACTCTCTACTTGATTACTCTTCTTCTATTTTTCTCGCCCCTTAATAATGTTTCTCTTCTTTTCTTGTTCTTTCACACCCAGTAACCGTTTGTGTCTTAGTGGCTTTACTGCCTTGCATGGAGTGAAATGATTAGAATACAAATTGAAATGCAATGTCAATCGTTATCTACTCTCTACTTGATTACTCTTCTTCTATTGTTCTCGCCCCTTAATAACGTTTCTCTTCTTTTCTTGTTCATTCACACCCAGTAACCGTTTGTGACTTAGTGGCATTACTGCCTTGCATGGAGTGAAATGATTAGAATACAAATTTAAATGCAATGTCAATCGTTATCTACTCTCTACTTGATTACTCTTCTTCTATTGTTCTCGCCCCTTAATAATGTTTCTCTTCATTTCTTGTTCTTTCACACCCAGTAACCGTTTGTGTCTTAGTGGCTTTACTGCCTTGCATGGAGTGAAATGATTAGAAAACAAATTTCAATACAATGTCAATCGTTATCTACTCTCTACTTGATTACTCTTCTTCTATTTTTCTCGCCCCTTAATAATGTTTCTCTTCTTTTCTTGTTCTTTCACACCCAGTAACCGTTTGTGTCTTAGTGGCTTTACTGCCTTGCATGGAGTGAAATGATTAGAAAACAAATTTCAATACAATGTCAATCGTTATCTACTCTCTACTTGATTACTCTTCTTCTATTGTTCTCGCCCCTTAATAATGTTTCTCTTCTTTCCTTGTTCTTTCACACCCAGTAACCGTTTGTGTCTTAGTGGCTTTACTGCCTTGCATGGAGTGAAATGATTAGAAAACAAATTTAAATGCAATGTCAATCGTTATCTTCTCTCTGCTTGATTACTCTTCTTCTATTGTTCTCGCCCCTTAATAATGTTTCTCTTCTTTTCTTGTTCTTTCACACCCAGTAACCGTTTGTGTCTTAGTGGCTTTACTGCCTTGCATGGAGTGAAATGATTAGAATACAAATTGAAATGCAATGTCAATCGTTATCTACTCTCTACTTGATTACTCTTCTTCTATTGTTCTCGCCCCTTAATAATGTTTCTCTTCTTTTCTTGTTCTCTCACACCCAGTAACCGTTTGTGTCTTAGTGGCTTTACTGCCTTGCATGGAGTGAAATGATTAGATTACAAATTTAAATACAATGTCAATCGTTATCTGCTCTCTACTTGATTACTCTTCTTCTATTGTTCTCGCCCCTTAATAATGTTTCTCTTCTTTTCTTGTTCTTTCACACCCAGTAACCGTTTGTGTCTTAGTGGCATTACTGCCTTGCATGGAGTGAAATTATTAGAATACAAATTTAAATGCAATGTCAATCGTTATCTACTCTCTACTTGATTACTCTTCTTCTATTGTTCTCGCCCCTTAATAATGTTTCTCTTCTTTCCTTGTTCTTTCACACCCAGTAACCGTTTGTGTCTTAGTGGCTTTACTGCCTTGCATGGAGTGAAATGATTAGAAAACAAATTTAAATGCAATGTCAATCGTTATCTTCTCTCTGCTTGATTACTCTTCTTCTATTGTTCTCGCCCCTTAATAATGTTTCTCTTCTTTTCTTGTTCTTTCACACCCAGTAACCGTTTGTGTCTTAGTGGCTTTACTGCCTTGCATGGAGTGAAATGATTAGAATACAAATTGAAATGCAATGTCAATCGTTATCTACTCTCTACTTGATTACTCTTCTTCTATTGTTCTCGCCCCTTAATAATGTTTCTCTTCTTTTCTTGTTCTCTCACACCCAGTAACCGTTTGTGTCTTAGTGGCTTTACTGCCTTGCATGGAGTGAAATGATTAGATTACAAATTTAAATACAATGTCAATCGTTATCTGCTCTCTACTTGATTACTCTTCTTCTATTGTTCTCGCCCCTTAATAATGTTTCTCTTCTTTTCTTGTTCTTTCACACCCAGTAACCGTTTGTGTCTTAGTGGCATTACTGCCTTGCATGGAGTGAAATTATTAGAATACAAATTTAAATGCAATGTCAATCGTTATCTACTCTCTACTTGATTACTCTTCTTCTATTGTTCTCGCCCCTTAATAATGTTTCTCTTCTTTTCTTGTTCTTTCACACCCAGTAACCGTTTGTGTCTTAGTGGCTTTACTGCCTTGCATGGAGTGAAATGATTAGAAAACAAATTTCAATACAATGTCAATCGTTATCTACTCTCTACTTGATTACTCTTCTTCTATTTTTCTCGCCCCTTAATAATGTTTCTCTTCTTTTCTTGTTCTTTCACACCCAGTAACCGTTTGTGTCTTAGTGGTTTTACTGCCTTGCATGGAGTGAAATGATTAGAAAACAAATTTCAATACAATGTCAATCGTTATCTACTCTCTACTTGATTACTCTTCTTCTATTGTTCTCGCCCCTTAATAATGTTTCTCTTCTTTCCTTGTTCTTTCACACCCAGTAACCGTTTGTGTCTTAGTGGCTTTACTGCCTTGCATGGAGTGAAATGATTAGAAAACAAATTTAAATGCAATGTCAATCGTTATCTTCTCTCTACTTGATTACTCTTCTTCTATTGTTTTCGCCCCTTAATAATGTTTCTCTTCTTTTCTTGTTCTCTCACACCCAGTAACCGTTTGTGTCTTAGTGGCTTTACTGCCTTGCATGGAGTGAAATGATTAGATTACAAATTTAAATACAATGTCAATCGTTATCTGCTCTCTACTTGATTACTCTTCTTCTATTGTTCTCGCCCCTTAATAATGTTTCTCTTCTTTTCTTGTTCTTTCACACCCAGTAACCGTTTGTGTCTTAGTGGCTTTACTGCCTTGCATGGAGTGAAATGATTAGAATACAAATTGAAATGCAATGTCAATCGTTATCTACTCTCTACTTGATTACTCTTCTTCTATTGTTCTCGCCCCTTAATAATGTTTCTCTTCTTTTCTTGTTCTCTCACACCCAGTAACCGTTTGTGTCTTAGTGGCTTTACTGCCTTGCATGGAGTGAAATGATTAGATTACAAATTTAAATACAATGTCAATCGTTATCTGCTCTCTACTTGATTACTCTTCTTCTATTGTTCTCGCCCCTTAATAATGTTTCTCTTCTTTTCTTGTTCTTTCACACCCAGTAACCGTTTGTGTCTTAGTGGCATTACTGCCTTGCATGGAGTGAAATTATTAGAATACAAATTTAAATGCAATGTCAATCGTTATCTACTCTCTACTTGATTACTCTTCTTCTATTGTTCTCGCCCCTTAATAATGTTTCTCTTCTTTTCTTGTTCTTTCACACCCAGTAACCGTTTGTGTCTTAGTGGCTTTACTGCCTTGCATGGAGTGAAATGATTAGAAAACAAATTTCAATACAATGTCAATCGTTATCTACTCTCTACTTGATTACTCTTCTTCTATTTTTCTCGCCCCTTAATAATGTTTCTCTTCTTTTCTTGTTCTTTCACACCCAGTAACCGTTTGTGTCTTAGTGGCTTTACTGCCTTGCATGGAGTGAAATGATTAGAATACAAATTGAAATGCAATGTCAATCGTTATCTACTCTCTACTTGATTACTCTTCTTCTATTGTTCTCGCCCCTTAATAACGTTTCTCTTCTTTTCTTGTTCATTCACACCCAGTAACCGTTTGTGACTTAGTGGCATTACTGCCTTGCATGGAGTGAAATGATTAGAATACAAATTTAAATGCAATGTCAATCGTTATCTACTCTCTACTTGATTACTCTTCTTCTATTGTTCTCGCCCCTTAATAATGTTTCTCTTCATTTCTTGTTCTTTCACACCCAGTAACCGTTTGTGTCTTAGTGGCTTTACTGCCTTGCATGGAGTGAAATGATTAGAAAACAAATTTCAATACAATGTCAATCGTTATCTACTCTCTACTTGATTACTCTTCTTCTATTTTTCTCGCCCCTTAATAATGTTTCTCTTCTTTTCTTGTTCTTTCACACCCAGTAACCGTTTGTGTCTTAGTGGCTTTACTGCCTTGCATGGAGTGAAATGATTAGAAAACAAATTTCAATACAATGTCAATCGTTATCTACTCTCTACTTGATTACTCTTCTTCTATTGTTCTCGCCCCTTAATAATGTTTCTCTTCTTTCCTTGTTCTTTCACACCCAGTAACCGTTTGTGTCTTAGTGGCTTTACTGCCTTGCATGGAGTGAAATGATTAGAAAACAAATTTAAATGCAATGTCAATCGTTATCTTCTCTCTGCTTGATTACTCTTCTTCTATTGTTCTCGCCCCTTAATAATGTTTCTCTTCTTTTCTTGTTCTTTCACACCCAGTAACCGTTTGTGTCTTAGTGGCTTTACTGCCTTGCATGGAGTGAAATGATTAGAATACAAATTGAAATGCAATGTCAATCGTTATCTACTCTCTACTTGATTACTCTTCTTCTATTGTTCTCGCCCCTTAATAATGTTTCTCTTCTTTTCTTGTTCTCTCACACCCAGTAACCGTTTGTGTCTTAGTGGCTTTACTGCCTTGCATGGAGTGAAATGATTAGATTACAAATTTAAATACAATGTCAATCGTTATCTGCTCTCTACTTGATTACTCTTCTTCTATTGTTCTCGCCCCTTAATAATGTTTCTCTTCTTTTCTTGTTCTTTCACACCCAGTAACCGTTTGTGTCTTAGTGGCATTACTGCCTTGCATGGAGTGAAATTATTAGAATACAAATTTAAATGCAATGTCAATCGTTATCTACTCTCTACTTGATTACTCTTCTTCTATTGTTCTCGCCCCTTAATAATGTTTCTCTTCTTTCCTTGTTCTTTCACACCCAGTAACCGTTTGTGTCTTAGTGGCTTTACTGCCTTGCATGGAGTGAAATGATTAGAAAACAAATTTAAATGCAATGTCAATCGTTATCTTCTCTCTGCTTGATTACTCTTCTTCTATTGTTCTCGCCCCTTAATAATGTTTCTCTTCTTTTCTTGTTCTTTCACACCCAGTAACCGTTTGTGTCTTAGTGGCTTTACTGCCTTGCATGGAGTGAAATGATTAGAATACAAATTGAAATGCAATGTCAATCGTTATCTACTCTCTACTTGATTACTCTTCTTCTATTGTTCTCGCCCCTTAATAATGTTTCTCTTCTTTTCTTGTTCTCTCACACCCAGTAACCGTTTGTGTCTTAGTGGCTTTACTGCCTTGCATGGAGTGAAATGATTAGATTACAAATTTAAATACAATGTCAATCGTTATCTGCTCTCTACTTGATTACTCTTCTTCTATTGTTCTCGCCCCTTAATAATGTTTCTCTTCTTTTCTTGTTCTTTCACACCCAGTAACCGTTTGTGTCTTAGTGGCATTACTGCCTTGCATGGAGTGAAATTATTAGAATACAAATTTAAATGCAATGTCAATCGTTATCTACTCTCTACTTGATTACTCTTCTTCTATTGTTCTCGCCCCTTAATAATGTTTCTCTTCTTTTCTTGTTCTTTCACACCCAGTAACCGTTTGTGTCTTAGTGGCTTTACTGCCTTGCATGGAGTGAAATGATTAGAAAACAAATTTCAATACAATGTCAATCGTTATCTACTCTCTACTTGATTACTCTTCTTCTATTTTTCTCGCCCCTTAATAATGTTTCTCTTCTTTTCTTGTTCTTTCACACCCAGTAACCGTTTGTGTCTTAGTGGTTTTACTGCCTTGCATGGAGTGAAATGATTAGAAAACAAATTTCAATACAATGTCAATCGTTATCTACTCTCTACTTGATTACTCTTCTTCTATTGTTCTCGCCCCTTAATAATGTTTCTCTTCTTTCCTTGTTCTTTCACACCCAGTAACCGTTTGTGTCTTAGTGGCTTTACTGCCTTGCATGGAGTGAAATGATTAGAAAACAAATTTAAATGCAATGTCAATCGTTATCTTCTCTCTACTTGATTACTCTTCTTCTATTGTTCTCGCCCCTTAATAATGTTTCTCTTCTTTTCTTGTTCTTTCACTCCCAGTAACCGTTTGTGTCTTAGTGGCTTTACTGCCTTGCATGGAGTGAAATGATTAGAATACAAATTGAAATGCAATGTCAATCGTTATCTACTCTCTACTTGATTACTCTTCTTCTATTGTTTTCGCCCCTTAATAATGTTTCTCTTCTTTTCTTGTTCTCTCACACCCAGTAACCGTTTGTGTCTTAGTGGCTTTACTGCCTTGCATGGAGTGAAATGATTAGATTACAAATTTAAATACAATGTCAATCGTTATCTGCTCTCTACTTGATTACTCTTCTTCTATTGTTCTCGCCCCTTAATAATGTTTCTCTTCTTTTCTTGTTCTTTCACACCCAGTAACCGTTTGTGTCTTAGTGGCTTTACTGCCTTGCATGGAGTGAAATGATTAGAATACAAATTGAAATGCAATGTCAATCGTTATCTACTCTCTACTTGATTACTCTTCTTCTATTGGTCTCGCTCCTTAATAATGTTTCTCTTCTTTTCTTGTTCTTTCACACCCAGCAACCGTTTGTGTCTTAGTGGCATTACTGCCTTGCATGGAGTGAAATTATTAGAATGCAAATTGAAATGCAATGTCAATCGTTATCTACTCTCTACTTGATTACTCTTCTTCTATTGTTCTCGCCCCTTAATAATGTTTCTCTTCTTTTCTTGTTCTTTCACACCCAGTAACCGTTTGTGTCTTAGTGGCATTACTGCCTTGCATGGAGTGAAATTATTAGAATACAAATTTAAATACAATGTCAATCGTTATCTGCTCTGTACTTGATTATTCTTCTTCTATTGTTCTCGCCCCTTAATAATGTTTCTCTTCTTTTCTTGTTCTTTCACACCCAGTAACCGTTTGTGTCTTAGTGGCTTTACTGCCTTGCATGGAGTGAAATGATTAGATTACAAATTTAAATACAATGTCAATCGTTATCTGCTCTCTACTTGATTACTCTTCTTCTATTGTTCTCGCCCCTTAATAATGTTTCTCTTCTTTTCTTGTTCTTTCACACCCAGTAACCGTTTGTGTCTTAGTGGCATTACTGCCTTGCATGGAGTGAAATTATTAGAATACAAATTTAAATGCAATGTCAATAGTTATTTACTCTCTACTTGATTACTCTTCTTCTATTGTTCTCGCCCCTTAATAATGTTTCTCTTCTTTTCTTGTTCTTTCACACCCAGTAACCGTTTGTGTCTTAGTGGCTTTACTGCCTTGCATGGAGTGAAATGATTAGAAAACAAATTTCAATACAATGTCAATCGTTATCTACTCTCTACTTGATTACTCTTCTTCTATTTTTCTCGCCCCTTAATAATGTTTCTCTTTTTTTCTTGTTCTTTCACACCCAGTAACCGTTTGTGTCTTAGTGGCTTTACTGCCTTGCATGGAGTGAAATGATTAGAAAACAAATTTCAATACAATGTCAATCGTTATCTACTCTCTACTTGATTACTCTTCTTCTATTGTTCTCGCCCCTTAATAATGTTTCTCTTCTTTCCTTGTTCTTTCACACCCAGTAACCGTTTGTGTCTTAGTGGCTTTACTGCCTTGCATGGAGTGAAATGATTAGAAAACAAATTTAAATGCAATGTCAATCGTTATCTTCTCTCTACTTGATTACTCTTCTTCTATTGTTCTCGCCCCTTAATAATGTTTCTCTTCTTTTCTTGTTCTTTCACACCCAGTAACCGTTTGTGTCTTAGTGGCTTTACTGCCTTGCATGGAGTGAAATGATTAGAATACAAATTGAAATGCAATGTCAATCGTTATCTACTCTCTACTTGATTACTCTTCTTCTATTGTTCTCGCCCCTTAATAATGTTTCTCTTCTTTTCTTGTTCTCTCACACCCAGTAACCGTTTGTGTCTTAGTGGCTTTACTGCCTTGCATGGAGTGAAATGATTAGGTTACAAATTTAAATACAATGTCAATCGTTATCTGCTCTCTACTTGATTACTCTTCTTCTATTGTTCTCGCCCCTTAATAATGTTTCTCTTCTTTTCTTGTTCTTTCACACCCAGTAACCGTTTGTGTCTTAGTGGCTTTACTGCCTTGCATGGAGTGAAATGATTAGAATACAAATTGAAATGCAATGTCAATCGTTATCTACTCTCTACTTGATTACTCTTCTTCTATTGGTCTCGCCCCTTAATAATGTTTCTCTTCTTTTCTTGTTCTTTCACACCCAGCAACCGTTTGTGTCTTAGTGGCATTACTGCCTTGCATGGAGTGAAATTATTAGAATGCAAATTGAAATGCAATGTCAATCGTTATCTACTCTCTACTTCATTACTCTTCTTCTATTGTTCTCGCCCCTTAATAATGTTTGTCTTCTTTCCTTGTTCTTTCACACCCAGTAACCGTTTGTGTCTTAGTGGCTTTACTGCCTTGCATGGAGTGAAATGATTAGAAAACAAATTTAAATGCAATGTCAATCGTTATCTTATCTCTACTTGATTACTCTTCTTCTATTGTTCTCGCCCCTTAATAATGTTTCTCTTCTTTTCTTGTTCTTTCACACCCAGTAACCGTTTGTGTCTTAGTGGCTTTACTGCCTTGCATGGAGTGAAATGATTAGAATACAAATTGAAATGCAATGTCAATCGTTATCTACTCTCTACTTGATTACTCTTCTTCTATTGTTCTCGCCCCTTAATAATGTTTCTCTTCTTTTCTTGTTCTCTCACACCCAGTAACCGTTTGTGTCTTAGTGGCTTTACTGCCTTGCATGGAGTGAAATTATTAGATTACAAATTTAAATACAATGTCAATCGTTATCTGCTCTCTACTTGATTACTCTTCTTCTATTGTTCTCGCCCCTTAATAATGTTTCTCTTCTTTTCTTGTTCTTTCACACCCAGTAACCGTTTGTGTCTTAGTGGCTTTACTGCCTTGCATGGAGTGAAATGATTAGAATACAAATTGAAATGCAATGTCAATCGTTATCTACTCTCTACTTGATTACTCTTCTTCTATTGGTCTCGCCCCTTAATAATGTTTCTCTTCTTTTCTTGTTCTTTCACACCCAGCAACCGTTTGTGTCTTAGTGGCATTACTGCCTTGCATGGAGTGAAATTATTAGAATGCAAATTGAAATGCAATGTCAATCGTTATCTACTCTCTACTTGATTACTCTTCTTCTATTGTTCTCGCCCCTTAATAATGTTTCTCTTCTTTTCTTGTTCTTTCACACCCAGTAACCGTTTGTGTCTTAGTGGCATTACTGCCTTGCATGGAGTGAAATTATTAGAATACAAATTGAAATGCAATGTCAATCGTTATCTACTCTCTACTTGATTACTCTTCTTCTATTGGTCTCGCCCCTTAATAATGTTTCTCTTCTTTTCTTGTTCTTTCACACCCAGTAACCGTTTGTGTCTTAGTGGCTTTACTGCCTTGCATAGAGTGAAATGATTAGAATACAAATTGAAATGCAATGTCAATCGTTATCTACTCTCTACTTGATTACTCTTCTTCTATTGGTCTCGCCCCTTAATAATGTTTCTCTTTTTTTCTTGTTCTTTCACACCCAGTAACCGTTTGTGTCTTAGTGGCTTTACTGCCTTGCATGGAGTGAAATGATTAGAAAACAAATTTCAATACAATGTCAATCGTTATCTACTCTCTACTTGATTACTCTTCTTCTATTGTTCTCGCCCCTTAATAATGTTTCTCTTCTTTCCTTGTTCTTTCACACCCAGTAACCGTTTGTGTCTTAGTGGCTTTACTGCCTTGCATGGAGTGAAATGATTAGAAAACAAATTTAAATGCAATGTCAATCGTTATCTTCTCTCTACTTGATTACTCTTCTTCTATTGTTCTCGCCCCTTAATAATGTTTCTCTTCTTTTCTTGTTCTTTCACACCCAGTAACCGTTTGTGTCTTAGTGGCTTTACTGCCTTGCATGGAGTGAAATGATTAGAATACAAATTGAAATGCAATGTCAATCTTTATCTACTCTCTACTTGATTACTCTTCTTCTATTGTTCTCGCCCCTTAATAATGTTTCTCTTCTTTTCTTGTTCTCTCACACCCAGTAACCGTTTGTGTCTTAGTGGCTTTACTGCCTTGCATGGAGTGAAATGATTAGATTACAAATTTAAATACAATGTCAATCGTTATCTGCTCTCTACTTGATTACTCTTCTTCTATTGTTCTCGCCCCTTAATAATGTTTCTCTTCTTTTCTTGTTCTTTCACACCCAGTAACCGTTTGTGTCTTAGTGGCTTTACTGCCTTGCATGGAGTGAAATGATTAGAATACAAATTGAAATGCAATGTCAATCGTTATCTACTCTCTACTTGATTACTCTTCTTCTATTGGTCTCGCCCCTTAATAATGTTTCTCTTCTTTTCTTGTTCTTTCACACCCAGCAACCGTTTGTGTCTTAGTGGCATTACTGCCTTGCATGGAGTGAAATTATTAGAATGCAAATTGAAATGCAATGTCAATCGTTATCTACTCTCTACTTGATTACTCTTCTTCTATTGTTCTCGCCCCTTAATAATGTTTGTCTTCTTTCCTTGTTCTTTCACACCCAGTAACCGTTTGTGTCTTAGTGGCTTTACTGCCTTGCATGGAGTGAAATGATTAGAAAACAAATTTAAATGCAATGTCAATCGTTATCTTATCTCTACTTGATTACTCTTCTTCTATTGTTCTCGCCCCTTAATAATGTTTCTCTTCTTTTCTTGTTCTTTCACACCCAGTAACCGTTTGTGTCTTAGTGGCTTTACTGCCTTGCATGGAGTGAAATGATTAGAATACAAATTGAAATGCAATGTCAATCGTTATCTACTCTCTACTTGATTACTCTTCTTCTATTGTTCTCGCCCCTTAATAATGTTTCTCTTCTTTTCTTGTTCTCTCACACCCAGTAACCGTTTGTGTCTTAGTGGCTTTACTGCCTTGCATGGAGTGAAATTATTAGATTACAAATTTAAATACAATGTCAATCGTTATCTGCTCTCTACTTGATTACTCTTCTTCTATTGTTCTCGCCCCTTAATAATGTTTCTCTTCTTTTCTTGTTCTTTCACACCCAGTAACCGTTTGTGTCTTAGTGGCTTTACTGCCTTGCATGGAGTGAAATGATTAGAATACAAATTGAAATGCAATGTCAATCGTTATCTACTCTCTACTTGATTACTCTTCTTCTATTGGTCTCGCCCCTTAATAATGTTTCTCTTCTTTTCTTGTTCTTTCACACCCAGCAACCGTTTGTGTCTTAGTGGCATTACTGCCTTGCATGGAGTGAAATTATTAGAATGCAAATTGAAATGCAATGTCAATCGTTATCTACTCTCTACTTGATTACTCTTCTTCTATTGTTCTCGCCCCTTAATAATGTTTCTCTTCTTTTCTTGTTCTTTCACACCCAGTAACCGTTTGTGTCTTAGTGGCATTACTGCCTTGCATGGAGTGAAATTATTAGAATACAAATTGAAATGCAATGTCAATCGTTATCTACTCTCTACTTGATTACTCTTCTTCTATTGGTCTCGCCCCTTAATAATGTTTCTCTTCTTTTCTTGTTCTTTCACACCCAGTAACCGTTTGTGTCTTAGTGGCTTTACTGCCTTGCATGGAGTGAAATGATTAGAATACAAATTGAAATGCAATGTCAATCTTTATCTACTCTCTACTTGATTACTCTTCTTCTATTGTTCTCGCCCCTTAATAATGTTTCTCTTCTTTTCTTGTTCTCTCACACCCAGTAACCGTTTGTGTCTTAGTGGCTTTACTGCCTTGCATGGAGTGAAATGATTAGATTACAAATTTAAATACAATGTCAATCGTTATCTGCTCTCTACTTGATTACTCTTCTTCTATTGTTCTCGCCCCTTAATAATGTTTCTCTTCTTTTCTTGTTCTTTCACACCCAGTAACCGTTTGTGTCTTAGTGGCTTTACTGCCTTGCATGGAGTGAAATGATTAGAATACAAATTGAAATGCAATGTCAATCGTTATCTACTCTCTACTTGATTACTCTTCTTCTATTGGTCTCGCCCCTTAATAATGTTTCTCTTCTTTTCTTGTTCTTTCACACCCAGCAACCGTTTGTGTCTTAGTGGCATTACTGCCTTGCATGGAGTGAAATTATTAGAATGCAAATTGAAATGCAATGTCAATCGTTATCTACTCTCTACTTGATTACTCTTCTTCTATTGTTCTCGCCCCTTAATAATGTTTGTCTTCTTTCCTTGTTCTTTCACACCCAGTAACCGTTTGTGTCTTAGTGGCTTTACTGCCTTGCATGGAGTGAAATGATTAGAAAACAAATTTAAATGCAATGTCAATCGTTATCTTATCTCTACTTGATTACTCTTCTTCTATTGTTCTCGCCCCTTAATAATGTTTCTCTTCTTTTCTTGTTCTTTCACACCCAGTAACCGTTTGTGTCTTAGTGGCTTTACTGCCTTGCATGGAGTGAAATGATTAGAATACAAATTGAAATGCAATGTCAATCGTTATCTACTCTCTACTTGATTACTCTTCTTCTATTGTTCTCGCCCCTTAATAATGTTTCTCTTCTTTTCTTGTTCTCTCACACCCAGTAACCGTTTGTGTCTTAGTGGCTTTACTGCCTTGCATGGAGTGAAATTATTAGATTACAAATTTAAATACAATGTCAATCGTTATCTGCTCTCTACTTGATTACTCTTCTTCTATTGTTCTCGCCCCTTAATAATGTTTCTCTTCTTTTCTTGTTCTTTCACACCCAGTAACCGTTTGTGTCTTAGTGGCTTTACTGCCTTGCATGGAGTGAAATGATTAGAATACAAATTGAAATGCAATGTCAATCGTTATCTACTCTCTACTTGATTACTCTTCTTCTATTGGTCTCGCCCCTTAATAATGTTTCTCTTCTTTTCTTGTTCTTTCACACCAAGTAACCGTTTGTGTCTTAGTGGCTTTACTGCCTTGCATGGAGTGAAATGATTAGAATACAAATTGAAATGCAATGTCAATCGTTATCTACTCTCTACTTGATTACTCTTCTTCTATTGGTCTCGCCCCTTAATAATGTTTCTCTTCTTTTCTTGTTCTTTCACACCCAGCAACCGTTTGTGTCTTAGTGGCATTACTGCCTTGCATGGAGTGAAATTATTAGAATGCAAATTGAAATGCAATGTCAATCGTTATCTACTCTCTACTTGATTACTCTTCTTCTATTGTTCTCGCCCCTTAATAATGTTTCTCTTCTTTTCTTGTTCTTTCACACCCAGTAACCGTTTGTGTCTTAGTGGCATTACTGCCTTGCATGGAGTGAAATTATTAGAATACAAATTGAAATGCAATGTCAATCGTTATCTACTCTCTACTTGATTACTCTTCTTCTATTGTTCTCGCCCCTTAATAATGTTTCTCTTCATTTCTTGTTCTTTCACACCCAGTAACCGTTTGTGTCTTAGTGGCTTTACTGCCTTGCATGGAGTGAAATGATTAGAATACAAATTGAAATGCAATGTCAATCGTTATCTACTCTCTACTTGATTACTCTTCTTCTATTGGTCTCGCCCCTTAATAATGTTTCTCTTCTTTTCTTGTTCTTTCACACCCAGTAACCGTTTGTGTCTTAGTGGCTTTACTTTCTTGCATGGAGTGAAATGATTAGAAAACAAATTTCAATACAATGTCAATCGTTATCTACTCTCTACTTGATTACTCTTCTTCTATTGTTCTCGCCCCTTAATAATGTTTCTTTTCTTTTCTTGTTCTTTCACACCCAGTAACCGTTTGTGTCTTAGTGGCTTTACTGCCTTGCATGGAGTAAAATGATTAGAAAACAAATTGGAATACAATGTCAATCGTTATCTACTCTCTACTTGATTACTCTTCTTCTATTGTTCTCGCCCCTTAATAATGTTTCTCTTCTTTCCTTGTTCTTTCACACCCAGTAACCGTTTGTGTCTTAGTGGCTTTACTGCCTTGCATGGAGTGAAAATGATTAGAAAACAAATTGAAATACAATGTCAATCGTTATCTACTCTCTACTTGATTACTCTTCTTCTATTGTTCTCGCCCCTTAATAATGTTTCTCTTCTTTTCTTTTTCTTTCACACTCAGTAACCGTTTTTGTCTTCGTGGCTTTACTGCCTTGCATGGGGTGAAATTATTAGAAAACAAATTTAAATACAATGTCAATTGTTATCTTCTGTCTTCTTGATTAGTCTTCTTCTATTGTTCTCTCTCTTCTATAATATTTCTCTTTTTTTTTCTTATTCTTTCACTCTCGGTAACCCCTTGGGCCTTAGTATCTTTGCTGCATTCCATGGTGTGACATGATTTTAAAAAAAACAATTAAAAACGAAAAAAAAAAACATTACGGCGAAATATCTTCGAAAACATTTTTAATAATATATTTTATACACTCTGAAAGAGTTTGTGTTCACGTAAAAGGAATCGTTCGCGGCGCAAATTCTTTATAATAATAATAATAATAATAATAACAATGAATTTGTGGTAACCCATGCCTTAAAGAAATACAAAGAAATGTTCTAACGTGTACAGCTTTCACCTTACGAAGGCTGTTATCCATGTAAAATATATGGATTTTTTTCTCTTTTTTTTTTTTATTAAATTGCTCAGTGGAAATTGTCATAATGCCCTTTCTAACATCAGGTCTCTGGGCGGGACCCGCAAAGAAATGGGTACCCAACAGAAATCAAAGGAAATAAAACAATAATAATAAGAAGAAGAAGGAATTCCTGGTAGCCCATGCCTTAAAAAAATACAAACAATTATTCTCTCACAAGTAGAGCCCTCACCTTACGAACGGCTTTATCCATGTAAAATATGTATTTTTTTTTTTTTTTTTTTTTTTTAAATTGCTCAGGGGAAATATAATGCCATTTTTAACCTTGGGTCTCTGGGCGGGACCCGCAAAGAAATGTTTACACAACAGAAGTCAAAGAAAATCAAACAATAATAATAATAATAATAATAAAAGTGCGTGATTTTAAAAAAAGAAAAGGGAAAGACAATGTTTAACAATGTTATCAATATTTCTCCTGTCTGTTATACTGTGAAAATACATCGTGGCATAATAGTTAGCAAGCATTTCTCGCTATATCTATTACAACTTAATAGCGAGTTCGAACCTTACTGAGTACCCCATACTTTCGACCTTGTGCCACCTCTAAGCTACGCTTAGAAAATTACTTTGCTAGTGAAATTGTTCCGTGGCACCAGCTGGGGTAGTTTGAATGGAATATTAGCTGAAGCCCAATGGAGTTGGGGGGCATCCCTCTAAGCAGTGACTCTTATTCGCGTGGAGGACTGGGTGATTATCCGGCGCCCGAGGTTTCCCTAAAAAGGGTAGCACTCGTTTTCTACTGTATTGCTAGTAAATTCACTTTAAATCTCAACCGTTGTCTTATATTCGGCTGTGATGTCTGTGCATTGAAAAATCCTCCTTACTGGTGAAATATTGTCAAATACTGTCTCCTTTCTTTTTTTTAAAATCGCGCGCATCTAAAGGTGTTGCAAAATACAGAAAGAGAAATACGTCAATCATTTTGTTTAATAATAATAATAATAATAATAATAATAATAATAATAATAATAACAATTTTTCTCGCTGATTACTGTATTTTTCGGCTTACAAAACACTGCGGCTTGGAAGACGCACCTAATATTGGAAAGAAATTTCTAAGAAAAAAAAAGTCATTCTCATACAACAACTCATTTACAATGCATCCCTCACATACTGGCACCACGTATTGTTTACATTAATCACTTGTCCGATTTTGTTTGTATGGCAATAACATACTAGACAAGGGCAGAAAGGCTCCCGCCGCTGCTAGTAAACAGAGCATATTTAAGCCTGTGGCTCGGCTCCAGGAAGGTTTATAGTCTTGGAAATACTTGTAACAGCGAAGTACTGAGGTTACATCATATCAAAGGCTGGGTTGGTAGCTAACATTACAGTGTAATGACTCAACATACAAATCCATGTCCCCATCAGTGAAGCCAATTAGATGACCGTCCACGCTTACTTGAGCCTGGGCGTTGCCTTACATTCGTCTTGGAAGACGCTCATGTATTTTTCAGGGTGTTTTTTAAGAAAAGAAAAGTGGCCTTGTAGGACGAACACTACGGTTTATGGTACTTCATCTGTTTTAAGCTTATTCAAAAACTTGTGACCCTTGACATCTCCGCTTCAGATTTGGGCAACTCATACAAATAGGTTAATATTGATAATACTCAAACGTGGGTGGGGGATTTAAACAATTATGTAAGTACGTATATATTTCATAATATAACAATAATAATAATAAAATATTTTTTTAGATCGCTTCGACCTGAGGTACGGTTATCATGGAAATTGTATAGTATCACGCTTACAAATTGTCCTATACTGTGGCAAATCCAAGCTGACCTCAGCTTGCCATAGAGCACTTGCCAGCTATCAAAAACCATGACGACTGCAGGGACTGAACTCTTGATCGTTTGCGATACCATCATGTCAATTACTGTTTTATAGCGATCCTGGCTTAATTGAGATTAGCACAATATGCAAATTAGGTAGCGTCCCTGTGGGATAATGATTAATAAGTTAGTCCAACAGAACATTATCATTGCAATGATATTGATCCTCACTGGATGCTCCACATGAGTAGCCTTGTGCCAAGCTCAATATTTATTATATATTTGCTTATGATTACGGATTACATTCGATATAATGACTGAATAAGGATCAAATAGGAAAATATTAAGAAAGAAAGAGGAAAGACGGTTTGGAAAATTTGATGCTCACGGGACATAATAAAGGCAAGAGAGACAGAGGAAAAACGCATAACCTATCTAAAGTGTTGGTGTAAATTGTTGGTAGGTCAGTTAAGAAAGATAACAAAAAGACAAATCTAAAGAAAAGAAGTCGTGGAGAGATATGATCGTCCACGCCTTGAAGAGACATGACACATACATACATTTATTTAGCTTTTGATCTAGCAAATCGTATCAAATTTATAAAGATTTCCAACTTGCCCCCTATTCAATCGCATTTGTTTACACGAACCTTATTTTTCTGTCCCATAAAATTCCATATTACGACTGGTATTATATTGTTTTGTTTTTTTTATTAAATGAAGCCTTTTTTATTTTATTATTTGAATAAATAAATAAATAATATTTGTAAATTCTTTTTACTTGCTTATTTTTTTTTTCATTCGTTTCCATCTTAATTTTTTAAAAATAATCTTTTTTTTCTTTCTTTAATTTTATTTATTTATTTATTTTTTTTTGCGGTTCTGACAATGGCAAAAAATTAAACGCTCATCAGCTCAAAAATTCGATCAAGATTAGATATTTCGACGATTCCTTATATAAAATAGAAATACTAGAACAGAGAAAAAGACAAGAAATCAGATTATACAACGAGGGCTGTAAATATCGTTTGATTTCGCCAGAACGCATGCGCCGCTCATTTTCCAGTCAGTTCACTTAGTCACTTTGATGACAGCATTTCCGGTGACATCTTGGAGCTCTTTAGAGTGGAAAGTGACGACGAGCACCCTTTCACCGCTGCGTAAGGGAACAAATGTCATGTCCTCCGTCATAGAACAGTTTGGCGGCACTTCTCTGCATGACAAAAAAAAAAACAAACAAAGATTAACAATGAGATGATGATGATGATGATGATGATGATGATGATGATGATGATGATGATATCGGTCATGGCTCTCGTGGCTTTTAATCTTAATTGCCTGGAAGTGTTAACATGTAAATGTTTTGCCTTGGAGAATTAACATGAGCTACAGTATATATCTCTTTCCTTACAATTGATTTGCCTGACTTTAACCAGTTGGGAAAGTACCCTAAAGGACAGTATTTACATTAGTCGGACTATTGTCCTCATCTTTGACGCCATATTTGTCACAACGTTTCGGCCGTTGTACGCTCCGGCCTTCTTCAGGGGGTTGGAATTTCGAACCGAACCCTTTATTTCGATCACTGGGGTAGACTGTTCTAGTTCCACGAGCCATGTTTGATGGATGTCAGTTATTAGTTATCTCCTGCTAATTTTCCCTCTGAAAGTTCTCCACTGCCTGAACCGGGTTTTGAACTCACACTCTTTGGGTCAGGCAGTGGAGAACTTTCAGAGGGAAAATTAGCAGGAGATAACTGATAACTGACATCCATCAAACATGGCACGTGGAACTAGAACAGTCTACCCCAGTGATCGAAATAAAGGGTTCGGTTCGAAATTCCAACCATCTGAAGAAGGCCGGAGCGTACAACGGCCGAAACGTTGTGACAAATATGGCGACAAAGATGAGGACAATAGTCCGACTAATGTAAATACTGTACATAATACCTCATCTCAGAAATATAGACATACCCTAAAGGAATAATAATAATAATAATAATAATAATAATAATAATAATAATAATAATAATAATAATAATAATGGCCCAAAGATATAATAAGGTAGCGACATTATGTGCATTGGAAGATATACAAGAAGCACAAAATCGAAACCACTAAGTGATGTTATAAGCACCAATCAGACACAGTTACCCAAAATAACGATGTAACTATCCTCTGGGGCATGCCAATTCAAAATGACAGGGAAATAAAAGCCAACAGACTTGATATTATCATAAAAGACAAGAAATTCAGGAGGTGTATATTTATTGCCATAGCAGTAATATCTGAGAGAAACACCTCCATGGAAATATATCGAGAAATTGTCCAAATACAAGGACCTGGAGATCGAGATTAACACGATGTGGGGAATGAAAACTGAGATGCTATCAATAGTGATCGGACCTCTGGGCCTCGTAAGAAAAGGGATGGACAATTTTACTAAGAGTGTCCAAGGGAACATCAATATAAAAGCTGCCCAGAAGATCGGTCTACTAGGAACATCCCATATATTAAGAAAAGTGCTATCAATTAAATGACAATTAACTTACAGGGCCTAAGGACCATAGTTTGACACTGGCTCTACTGATTACAAAGCAGGTGGTATAACATACACAAATATTAATAATGATGATAATAATAATAGTGATATTTGTGTGTGTGTGTGTGTGTGTGTGTGTGTGTGTGTGTGTGTGTGTGCGCGTGCGCATGGATAAGGATTGTACTAGCTGATGTATATCCCACTGACCTTTCATCTATTAGTGGTCATTGCAACTTATACTAAGTTAAAACTTAGTATGGTCAATTCCATTTCCATATCTCTATGTTACCTGCCTGAATGCAATACTAGATGAACTCCTGAACCCTGGACATCTGAATATACCTCCCTCCCTCACCAATTTCATGGGCAGGACGTGCTTTTTAGTATTGGCCGACAATCGTCACAGAGCTGATATCTTGAGCAAAATTACCCCTTGGCGGTCAAGGATAAGACGCAAAAAAATTACAAATCTCAATGCTTACAAACAAATACTCATATTGAGTCGGCAGTCACCCGTGTCAACAAGGGCCGCGCACCTCAGAGAGGAACCAGTCAGGTAAAGAAAAATCTGCCACTGAAACAAGCTCTTCCAACAGCGATGAGATACCTGGTCACCAAACCCGGACTATTTTCAATCTTAGACCAAGTGACTCAATGCCAAATCAATAAAAAGAAAGCGAACGAAGCTGGATCATGAAGAGTATCAACAAGTCATTACATCCTTTTTCACCACATTGGAAATTCCACAATAGAACGCCAGGGATCAGACATGCCAAATATGGAAAATTATGGTAGAAACTGGCATAAGACCCCATCTCAACCCAAACATACTTACCAATGTCCGCAGAGACATTGTACGAAATAAAAGAGACTCTCAAAGGCGAAAATAGATCAGATAATACTAAATATAAAACAAAATCACTCATTATGAGATGGACAAAGTCCGACAATTATTTTAAGACGTTTTTATGTTTATACATTCTTTTTATAGATACAAATATTTAAGTAAATGCTCTGTTTTATAATAAACAGTATTAAACAACATTTACCGGCATGAATGTCCGAGAAACTTTCATAGAAAATATTCGTCCTCCGACAGGATTCGAACTTGTATCCTATACGGAACCATCATATACCCTGACGTGCCTTTCGCCGATTTGGCCACAGAGGAGCGTTCGGTTAGCAAGGTCGAATTTACTGTTTTTAAACTACAATTATCCATGATTCTCTCACGTACATTCATATCCGCTCATGGCGTCACACATTATGAAATGGACAAAATGTTATTTAATACTGTTTATTATAAACAGAGCACTTACTTAAATATTTGTATCTGTAAAAAGAATGTTAAACATAAAAATGTCTTTAAATAATTGTCGGACTTTGTCCATTTATATATATATATATATATATATATATATATATATATATATATATATATATATATATATATATTCCATAATGTGTGAGGTCATTTGTTTACATTTCGATACGCATTGAGCAGATATGAATGTACGTGAGAGATTCATGGAAGATTAAAGTTTAAAGACAGTAAAATCGACTTTGCTAACCGAACACTCCTCTGTGGCTGAAACGGTTAAGGCACGTCAGGCTATATGGCGGTTCCGTATAGGATACAGGTTCGAATCCTGTCGAAGGACGAATATTTTCTATGAAAATTTCTTGGACATTCAGGCCGGTAAATGTTATTAATACTGTTTATTATAAACAGAGCATTTGCTTAAATACTTGTATCTATAAAAAAGAATGTTAAACATAAAAATGATACTGAAATCCTAGAATGGATCACATATATATACGGATTACATATCTCATGCCAAAAACGCGTGAAACTGATGACCAGGAAAAACATAGGCTAATATTAGGTTGGTGCAAAAATAATGTCGTTTTTTGACGTTCTAACATATATGAGAAAACGACATTATTTTTGCACCAACCTAATAACATGTCTGTCCACCACGTATAAAAAATGTCATATACGCAACAGCTTTAGCGGCTACTGGGAAGCTTGGTGTCAAGATGATGAAAAGATCAAACAACAAAGAGAGCCAGATTGGAAGGCGAAACTGATGCGAGAAATAAAGGAAATCAGATGAGATCTCAAGAAACCCAAATGTCCCAACACGCAAATGCAGGAAGATCAAGCGTAGATATAAAATTAAATTGCTAAATGACATGCTACGAATCAAGGAAATACTAAAAACAGAAACTGCACTTAGAGACACAGAGAAGACGATACAAAAAAAAGTTGTAACTTCTATCGCCAAAATAAGATATTCCTAATTGACCTTCAGAAATTATACACGGAAATTGGAAAAGCAGTTATAGATGTCAAAAAGCTACCACCTACTGACAAAGTGCAGAAAGTTTGGGAGAGTATTTCTAGCAGCCCAAAGAAATATAACCGCAATGCAGAATGGATCCAACGTGAAGAAGAACGAATGCTGGATACACCTCTACATGAGTGGAAAAATATAACCACGAATAATTTTAGGCAAGCTCTAACAAAAGCCCCAAAATGAAAGTCCCCAGGAAATGACAAGGTGTCCAACTTCTGGATCTATCATCTCACATTAATCCATAAAACCTTTGCTAAACTCTATCAATGCTTATTAATAATCCCAATGAAATCCTAGAATGGATCACTTGAAAGTATTAAATATCTCATGCCAAAAACACATGAAACAGATGACCCGGAAAATCATTATATGTCTGTCCACCACGTATAAATTGATCACGTCTGTCTTGACGAGCCGTACTTACTTTTTTCTCTCGAAGAAACAACACTCTTACCCTGGAACAGAAGGGATACAGGAGAGGTTCATATAGCTGCAAAGATCAGCTATTGATAAACAAAATGATCCTGGAAAATTGCAGATGATGTAGAAATCTTAGCACAGCATAGATAGATTGCCATAAAGATCTTTAATAGTGTGCCATACTCTTTGATATTTAAAACTTTGAAAATGTACGAAGTCTTCTCTGTGATAGTAAATTTCTTTAAACAGAGCATGGGAATGTGAAAAACCATATTATACCTAAATCACACCGAAGGCACTGCCATCTCTAATCCATTGAATATCCGACGAGCAATCTTTCAAGGAGGCTGCTTGTAAACCCCTTCTATTTTGTAAGTCCTTGAACTAAACAATAAGTATAGATACAAAATAAAAAAGAATGTGTTTCAAACTCTTTGCCAAAAAAACGAGTGAAACAGATGATCCGAAAAATTATAGCTCAATAACATGTCTCTCCACCACGTATAAATTGATCACGTCTGTCCTGACAAACCGTCTCACTCATTTTTCGGAGCAAACAACATTCTCCCACTGAAACAGAACGGATGCAGGAGAGGTCCATATGGCTGCAAAGATCATCTATTGATAAACAAAATGATCCTGGAAAACTGCAGGAAAAGTGGTACAAATCTCTGCACAACATGGAGATATTACAGTAAAGCCTTTGATAGTGTGTCACACCCGTGGATCCTTAGGACTTTGAAAATGTACAAAGTCTCTTCGGTAATAGTAATTTTTCTTAAACACAGCATGGGAATGTGGAAAACCTCATTATATCAAATTGTTGTTGCTGGTAAATTTTTTTTTATTTCAAAAATCTATTTTTGTTAATATTTTTTTTTTCAAAAATATATTTCTGGTAAGAATATTTTTACAAAACGTATTTCTGGTATTAAAAGCTATTTTTACACTTTCATAGTATTTTGACCCCAGTTTGGGGGTTCACTATTAGCCCATAGCTGGGACCCTAACAGGTTCTACCACCCTGGGTCAGGGTGGACCTGGGAACATCAGGAATTAAGAGGTAGTTCCATTCTCCTGAAAACCTCCTGATCAGAGGCCTTGCTGTTGGACGTAGTTTATCGTCTAACTCAGGACAGTTAAAATAATTAAAAAAGGCCACCAATCTGGCCTTGAACGGTGCTAGACTAAAATAAATAAATATCAATAACTCACTTGAAATGCAAGAGAAGAACGTCTTTTAAACAAAAACCGGGAAAATTCAGCTAATTCAACCTACAGGGTGGTCTTGTCACCCCTGTACATAATATAATTTTCTATTTCAACGCTCTGTGGGGTATTATTATCAAGGAGAGAGTTTCCCATGAACGATACCAGAGTACCCATCAGTTGAAGGCCACCGTTCGGAGAGTTTTTGCAACAATCAACAAAGCAGAGGTACGTAAAATATCCCACAGGACATGGCGCCGCATCATTTTGTGCGACGAAAATGATTGTCTTCATACAGATCTTCTCGGTATGCGAGAGCGTCAAAAAGTGCGATTAAACCGATTCCAGTACATGTGTTTTCTATTACTTGTTCTTCTATTGTTCTCATTACTTTTTGGTAGAGGGTGACAAAACTTTCGGACCGACCACCCATTGACAGCAAAGTCTCATTTTCATCAATCCAATCACCTGAAGACGGCCAGAGAGTACAACGATCGAAACGTTGTGAATATGGCAATGAAAAGTCCGAATAATGTAAATAATGTAATTAATCATAGTACCTCATCTCAGAGATATAGAGGCTGAAATGTTGTGTATATGGCAATGAAGAAGAGGATAACAGTCAGAATAATGTAAATAATGTAAATAATCATAGTACCTCATCTCAGAGATATAGAGGCTGAAACGTTGTGTATATGGCAATGAAGATGAGGATAACAGTCCGAATAATGTAAATAATCATAATACCTCATCTCAGAGATATAGAGGCTGAAACGTTGTGTATATGGCAATGAAGATGAGGATAACCGTCCAAATAATGTAAATAATGTAAATAATCATAATACCTCATCTCAGAGATATAGAGGCTGAAATGTTGTGTATATGGCAATGAAGATGAGGGTAAAATTCACTACATGTGCTTTGTATTATTTCATCTTCGTAATACCTCATCTCAGAGATACAGACAGATGATATTGTGTCACAAAAATGATGGTATTTGTACAGACCTTTTCGACGTATGACAGCATCAATGAAAGTGAATAAACTGAATCCAGTACATATGCTTTCTGCCACCGTATTACTTGTTCTTCTATTGTTCCTCATTACTTTTTGGTAGGGGCGGGGAGGGGTGACCAGATTTCCGACCACCCTCTACATTAAATTACTAACGAGTTTTACTATATAAATTGCATTACAAATGAATTTTAATATATAATATTGTTGAGATCAATAAAACATCCTTCGTCGCCACTGTTGAGATGTTGAGTGTTTCCACGTGAGTATATGGTAATAACGAACAAACACAGTCGTAGGGAAAAATACTGGTATATTCAGAGAGGTATTTACATCAGAGAGATTAGTAGTAGAACGAACGTAGGTTAGTAGTAACAATAAGTAATAGTAATAAAGTCCAACGGTATCTTCCGGTCGAGAAACGGAAGTGTAACTGATCACTACAGAAGTCTCACTCTGCACTGCACTACACTGCTACACTCCCCCCAGTCTCTAGAACTACTGTTCTATTTATAATAATAGGATCAGTCTATTGTGGTTGTGAAGGTGGGTGCGCCCCAACAAATATATATATTACTGTATTACTTGATCTCGACCACCCTGTATTATTCTGTTATATTTCATTTCTATTTTAGAAGTTGTTATTTATTCTAAACTTTCAGCTTGCTTTTCACATTTACAGTGACCTAACCCAATATTGGATATTTCTGATGTACAATTTGGAGTAGATCCTGGCGTAGAAGAATTAAAGATAATGGTGGAAAATGGATGTTATTTTTGGATTCAGCATCCCAGAATTGTTCAAAACTTGCCAAAACATCCTATACACGATGTCGTTTTGTAAATGTGTAGGTCTGTGTGATATAAAGAACAGATACTATATTCTAACAGTGAAAACGATCATGTGTAAGACTTTGTAAATGTATTTGAAAATCCAAAGAATGATATGCGTCCTGGGTATGACTATAAACTACATCCGCGTCCAGGGTAAGACGATAAACTACGTCCAACAGCAAGGCCTCTGATCAGGAGGTTTTGAGGAGCGTGGAACCACCTCTTAATTGTTGATGTTCCCAGGTCCACCATGACCTGGGGTGGTAGCAAATAGTTAGTCTCCAAACTGGAGTCAAAACACTATGAAAGTGTAAAATTAGGTTTTAATACCAGAAATACTTTGTAAAAAAAAATTATTACCAGCAATACAGTTTTGAAAAAAAACATATTATCAGCGAAGGAAAATTCTTACCAGCAATAGATTTTGAAGGAAAAAATATTACCAACAATGAAAATTTTGACGGCATTAAATAACCCATTGAGGTTGATATACCGTAAAATAAAACAAAACAAAACAACGAATGATATCGAGGATATATCCACGACAAAGACTTACCCGACTTCAAAGTGACTGCTGTATTCTATACCGGATCCTTCAAGAGAAAGAACGCTCATACCGAGTGGGACGTTAAGGGGGTTCAAGAACGTGACCTTTGCAGTCAAAGGTTGCCCAACGCGAGCCCTGTGTGGTACCTGTAATTAAGACAAAACAAAATTGAACTTATGGATAACAGCTTTTGAATATTTTTGGCAGCATTATAAACATTTTAGTGCTACTATAGTATGATATCTACTGTCCATTTTCGACTATAATATGATGTCTACTATTGATCTTATACTATAGTCTGATATCTACTATTCATTTTCTACTATGGTATGAGATCTACCAACTGTTGGAAGTATAAAATAGGTTAGATGTAGGAGTTAGGGTTAGGGTTAGGTTTAAGGGTCATGGTTATAGGCAGTGAACAATGAAATTGTTATGTTCAAAATCATAAAAAAAAACATCAAAATGTGATTTTAATTTTTGTGAACCGATTTGATCCCATTTAAAAAAACAAAAAACAAAAAAAAACAGTATTAAACAGGTCATCGTTTTTCCTTAGCATTTACCAGCAATAATGAGTGCGGTGTCATTTACGGTAGGTCGCAAATGCCTCGTGAGATATCATACAATCGTCGCTTCATTTTATCTAGTTAAGAATTTCCAGTGATGTTTCGGCGGGTTGTTTAAAATTAAAATAACAAAACCAAATCCATGAATAATGTGTTTCTGAAATGCTGTAATTAATGGCATAAGTAAATAACGTAATTCTTCTCCTATTTTGGAAATGTCTTTTAGAATAATCCAATTCTTTGTGATAGGAGCTATTGTGAAAAGCAGACGACATTGTAAAATCGGACCATACCATATAAAATAATTTCGACTTATTATGATGAAAAAAAAAACAAGAAGCAACCTTAAACCTGATTAAGATTATATCGACCGGGACCACGGGTTAAAAGCAACAAGAACGAAGAAAGCAAGAAATAGGTCAAGGTTAGGAGTTACGGTTAGGGTTAAGGGTTAGAGGTTACGTTTAGGTTTAGGGGTTAGGGTTCAAGGCAGTAAACAGTGAAATGGTTAATTTAAAAATCATTAACAATTTTTTATACAAAAAAAATGTTAAAAAAATCATCAAATAGTGATTTTATTATTTGTAAACCGATTTTATGCCATTAAAAAAAACAGCATTAAACAGGTCATCGTTTTTCCTTAGAATTTTCCAGCAATAATGAGTACATCGTCAGTAGCTATACTAGAGTCGAATCATTTTATCGAGGTAAGAATTTTCAGTGATGTTCGGCGGTTTCTTTAAAATTAAAAATACAGAAGAAAGCTGCGGAAAGAAATATAAAGGAGAGACAGGCCGCCCCCTTTCAGGTAAGGTTTCAAGGACACCAGAAAGCTGTAACACGAGAGGAAGTGGAAAAATCAGGCTGACCACATATGGAGAAAGAAGGGAGATCACTGCCCTCTGTGGGATCAGAGTGAGATCATAGACAAGGAACACCATTGGAAAATTCGTAAGCTTAAGGAATCAGCACATATGTTAGGCCACAAAAATCTCCTGAGCCGACCAAGCATAGAAATGAATATAATATGGGAACCAGTAATAAGGAGTGCCAGAGAAAAACGATTATAACAACAAAGTTGCAATATAAGCTCTGGTAAAAACTGCATGATAACAGAAAAAAATTGCAATATGAGCTCTGGTAAAAACTGCATGATAACAGAAAAAATTGCAATATGAGCACTAGGAAAAAATCGTTCCTGAAGACATTAGGTCTATAATATCCAGAAATTCATACACAGATGTCCTCATGGCACAGTGGATAAAGGCGTTGGTTAGATCCAGTGACAGGACCCAAAGAGTGCGAGTTCAATACCCGGTTAAGAACTTTCAGAGGGAAAAATTAATAGGAGATAACTGATAACTGACATCCATTAAACATGGCACGTGAAACTAGAGTGAGAAAAGTGAGCGAAATAAAGGGTTCAGTTCGCCATTCCAACCACCTAAAGGAGGCCGGAGCGTACAACGGCCGAAACGTTGTAATAAATATGGCGACTAAGATGAGGACAATAGTCCGAATAATGTAAATAATGTACATAATACCTCATCTCAAAAATATAGACAAAAGAAATAGATAAAAAATTTGAAATATGTTAGGGTTAGAGGTTACGATTAGGAGTTAGAGTTAAGGGTTAGAGTTAGGGTTAACGGCAGTGAACAAAGAAATGGTTATGTATTAAATATCTTTAACAATATTTTATACAAAGCATTTTTTTTAAAATCATCAAATAGTGAATTTAATGTTTGCAAAGTGATTTCATATCATTTGAAAAATAACAGTAAACAGGCCATCGTTTTTCTTTTAACCACATAATCAGGGCATCGTCATTTACGGTAGATATACTCTAGAAGAACCAACATTCTTTTACAAAATTTAACCCAGTACAAGAACAGTTTACCCCAGTGAGCTAAATAAAGGGTTCAGTTCGACATTCCAACTACCTGAAGAAGGCCGGAGCGTACAACGGCCGAAACGTTGTGATAAATACGGCGACAAATCTGAGGACAATAGTCCGAATAATGTAAATAGTGTTTCGGTCGTTGTACGCTCCGGCCGTCTTCGGGTGATTAGAATTTTGATCGAACCCTTTATTTCGTCAAATTGGATTGTTCTAGTTCCACGTGCCATGCCTCTTCCGGACGTTTCAATTATTTCTCAAGTACACATGGCCCAGCGGATAAAGACGTTGATTAGATGCAGTGACTAGATCCAACGTGTTGTGTGTTCAGTACCAGGCCACAGCGGTGGTGAACAAATAACTTGGAGAGTTGAGTTAAAGGGAAATAACTGAGACACCTGGAAGAGGCATGGCATGTGGAACTAGGACTCTTTGAGGAGACCGTCGAACAGTCACTGTCTTAAAAGAGGGCAGCTATCGCGTAGTACTCTTTTCTTTGTTGCCAACGAAATCTTCCCGTCTTGTAGCTTTTGGAATGTGTCCTTGGCCATCCCAGTACGTCTTCGGATCTCATCGTCGTACTTGTCGTATTCTGTCAGAACACTTCCCAGATATTTAACTTTCCGCACCGGCTTGATTTTAGTGTCACCGACATGTAAATTGCATTTCAGGCTCACCTTTTTGCTGGTGACCATGCATTCTGTCTTCTTGTAGTTTATGCTTAGTCCCTTTTTCTCGCTCTCTTTTGTTACATTCTGTAGGAGTTTTTGTAGTTTCCTTTCCGTGTCTGCTATAAGCACAGTGTCATCTGCATATTTTATAAGATTGTGGCCGCCAATGATGAATCCCGGTAGGGTTTCCAGTTCTTTCAGAACTTCCTCGCTGTATAGGTTGAATAAGTCCGGTAAGACAACACATCGTTGCCTTACGCACTTTTCTATTTTTTTTTTTTTTGTATATCTGCTGAATTCATTTTTTATCCTTATGCAAGCGATTTGTTGCCAGTGGAGATTCTTGATTATTCTAACGTCTTTCCCGAATATATCACGGTCGCTGAGCAGCTCTGACAGATCTTTGTGGCGTACTTTGTCGAACGCCATTGCGTAGTCTATAAAACACAAGTGCACGTTCTTCTGCATTTCTGATAACATTCTGGGCATGAATATTGCCTTCCCTGTTCCGGTGTCTTTAACGAACCCGCACTGTTGTTGTCCTATCTTAGGCCTGGTTCTGCTGTGCGCTTTATTCATCAGAATTAGGATGATTAGTTTTGTTATGTGGCTCATTAGGCTGATTGTTTGTTGGAGTTCACATTCGTTTGCAAAGGTTTCTTTCTACATATTACATACCGTTACATATTTCAACCGGTGACTTTTGTCACAACAGAGTATAATCATTCTTTGTCATTAACTCAAGAATATAAATATTTAAAAAAAAGAAAGCGAGAGACTTACATCAATATTGAGAGTTGGCCAGTCCAATTGGAAGCTTTCTGTATACATGAACACCTGGTCAGTCTGCAGAACACGGGTGTATACAGAAATCTTCATTGCCAATCGAGATTCGACCCGGTCAAGGAAATTCATATAATCTTCCGGCATAATCTGCATTGTGATTGGTTTGCCTGTATTTAAGAAAAGATGACAGAGAAGACAAAAGAAAAGCAAACAAGTTACTAGTTTGATTCCATCTTATTATTGTTGCTTCTTATCCCAACACTCTGGATCTATACACTCTTCGTTATTACTATTATTTTATTACTAGTTTTATTCCATCTTATTATTGTTGCTTTTTATCCCAACACTCTGGCTCTATACACTCTTCATTGTTACTATTATTTTATTACTAGTTTTATTCCATCTTATTATTGTTGCTTTTTATCCAAACACTCTGGCTCTATACACTCTTCATTATTACTATTATTTTATTACTAGTTTTATTCCATCTTATTATTGTTGCTTTTTATCCCAACACTCTGGCTCTATACACTCTTCATTGTTACTATTATTTTATTACTAGTTTTATTCCATCTTATTATTGTTGCTTTTTATCCAAAC
Source organism: Acanthosepion esculentum (assembly GCA_964036315.1). Classification (NCBI taxonomy): domain Eukaryota; kingdom Metazoa; phylum Mollusca; class Cephalopoda; order Sepiida; family Sepiidae; genus Acanthosepion; species Acanthosepion esculentum. The sequence continues at coordinate 56,852,865 of OZ038519.1, read as the reverse complement.
TCTCTGGCTCTATACACTCTTCATTGTTACTATTATTTTATTACTAGTTATTTCTATCTTATTATTGTTGCTTTTGTTCATAATTGTCTTTTATGGACGTCGACTTGAATATTTCGATAGCTGTAATTTTGTGGGTAACTATTAATATCAAATTAAAATCTATATAAAACTGAGGAGAAACGATTTCGATTTTGGGAAGTTCCTTAAAATCAGACCACCGTTTGACCAAAGCCTTAGTGTAATTGGGTAGATTAAACTGTTCTGATCGCTGTGCAAGGATGATGTTTAATCAATAATTAAAATTTTAAAAAATAATTATTTAAAATTCGGAATACATCTATATTTAAAAAATACTCTGAATATTCCGGAAATTTAATGAATATAAGTCGTCTCAGATTCCGGATATAAATTTTTTACTACATTTTATATATATATATATATATATATATATATATATATATATATATATATATATATATATATATGTGTGTGTGTGTGTGTGTGTGTGTGTGTGTATACATATATATATATAATATATATATATATGTATATGTATATACATATATATATATATACATATATATACATATGTGTGTGTGTGTTTATATACATAGATATATATATATATACAATATATATATATGGTAAAACGATATATATAATATATTTATATATATGTATACATATACATACATATATACATATACATATATATGTGTGTGTGTGTGCGTGTGTATGTATATATATATATATATATATATATATATGATAAAACGATATATAATATATATATATACATATATGTATATACATGTACATATATATATATACATATATATATATATATACATATATATATATACATATACATATATATATGTGTGTGTATGTGTACATATATATAATATATATGATAAAACGATATAAAATATATATATATATAAATATATATATGTGTGTGTGTGTGTGCATATACATATATATATATATATATATATATATATATATATATATATATAAAAGTGGACATGGAAGTCAGCACTTCGGGGCGACAGTCTGTTTCATGCTAGTGCAATCGTAATAGTTGCCTGACGATTGCACTAGCATGAAACAGACTGTCGCCCCGAAGTGCTGACTTCCATGTCCACTTTTATATTTACACACGCTCTATCTCTGATATTGAGCACTTTATCCCATAAATATAGCACACTTTAAGACTATATTTCCTCATATATATATATATATATATATATATATATATATATATATATATATATCATAAAACTATGTATATACTATGCATCTAGAACATATTATCGCGACAAATTTTGGAAAAAAAATTATGACAAAGTGGAAAACGTTTCCGTGTGCGTCATTATCGTCCTTTAGGACTTCATCAGAAATATTTGATTACATTGTTGCGACTACACACGCGATGGAACGAGGGATGCTGGCAAATTTTAATTTTAATTATTTATATATATATATATATATATATATATATATATATATATATATATATATATATATATATATATATATATATAGATACATAGATAGATAGATGAAATAAAAATAAAAGAAACCTAATTCTTTTTAACTAGAGATGTCACCTGATGAACCAGGAAAAATATATTTTCTGGGGAAATTAATTATAGTCATTGAAACTTAATGTTGTTTATTTTTTACTTAATTAATTTATATTAACATATATCACACATTAGGAAATGGACAAAATCCGACAATTATTTTAATTATTTTATTTATTTTTATGTTTATACATTCTTTTTAGATACAAATATTTAAATAACGCTCCTCTGTGGCGAAAAATCGGTAAAAGCACGTCAGGCTATACGACGGTTCCGTATAGCATACAGGTTCGAATCCTGTCGGAGTACACATATTTTCTATGACAATTTCTCAGACATTCATGCCGTAAATGTTGTTAATACTGTTTATTATAAACATAACATTAACTTAAATATTTGTATCTATAAAAAAGAATGTATAAACATAAAAATGTCTTAAAATTAACATATATATATATAAATAAATAAAAGTGAACATTGAAGTCAATATTTAGAGGCGACAGTCTGTTTCATGCTAGACGCAATCGTCAGGCCTGATATTGAGCACTTTATTCCATAAATATAGCATACCTTAAGACTATATTTGTTCATATATATATATATATATATATATATATATATATATATATATATGCATGATGAAATAATAAGCAAATACGAATTGTGTAGACATATTTCTCTTTTAATAAGACTGAAACGTGTTAGATTGCTAAACGTTTCCTACTTTCATGAGTTTTCAAAGATGAAACTTTTATTTGTGGCCGGTCACTGTTCTCTGGAAATTATTTTATGTAACTTTTTTTAAAGGCGATACCAAAATAATGCTAATTTTTCCGCGATTTAAAGTTTCATGTGAACTTCAATTTAGTTATACGGCTGTCGCACAACCTGATAGCGCTTCATGAGACAAGATACCATTGTTTGGACAGCTACTACACTCTGATCCTAGGTCGTACATGCAAAGAAATAGAATAATAGTATAAATTCTCGATTAGAAACCGTAATTGAATTCCATCTTAGAACTGTCCAGTATCGTACTTATACTACACTCAGATCCTCTGTAGGATAGGAAATCGATCGTTTATACAAACAAACAGAATAATAATATAGATTCTTGCTTAGAAAATGTAACTGGTACCAGTTAAAAAGGTTTGGTGTTTGGACAGCTGCTACACTCTGATCCTAAGAAAAGCGTTAACGTCATACAAATAACCTGAGTCATAGTATAGCTTCTTGGTCAGAAAGTGTTGAGGAGTCCTACCCTTTTTTCACAAATGGACTCACCCAGGGTATACGTATACTACTGCTAGTGATTACCCGAGGAGATCAACGAGCTAGCGAACGAGAGAACTAACGAGCGAACGAACGAGAGCGTACGAACTTTGAGAGCAATAGTCACCTTGAGCGAGCACGTAGACTCAGTAAGAAGTCATACAGCGATACGTCGATACCAAAGAATAGATATATTTATTTCTACTAACCCACATTCCTGGAACTACTAACCTGTATTACCAGTTTGTATTATTACTTTAATACATTTATTTTCCTATATTCATTCTTGGCGTTTGTTATTTATTGGCACCGGATTTCATCCCGGGATCCACAACAGAAAGCGCAACTGATTCCAGCTCACATGTGCTGAGGATCTAGCAGATACTATACTCTGAACCTAGGTAGATATTACACTCTAATTCTATGTAGAAAATCCGTAACTATCGTTCATAAAAAACAAATTTTTAAAAAATTTATCTAATAATTTATCAGTTATCAATATATAAAGATGCGTCTCTTTATTCTGTTCAACGTGCTTCGACCAAATCTTCGACAGGGGTGTTTCAGCTTTTGCACCAAGAGTCCAGCAAAGACTTCAGACGTTTGGGTCTCATGAAAGACTTTCCTGGACCTTTGCTACAAACGCGTTGTAGTTTCGCATCAATTAAAACTTTTGCCTCCGTCTCGTTCGAACTCGACACTGACAATGGGTTTATTTTTCCCTTTTTCTCTCTACTTTCGTAATTCCACTGCTGGTGACGTCTCAGTTCAACCGCCAATGACGCTCCCGAGGTCGGACGTGAAAGAAACATGTCTGTTACTATCAACAAATAAAAATGCTCCCCCATCTCGCTACAGAAATGCCTGAAAGGAATCCACAAGCTTTAATATATAGTCGATGGCCTACAAATCGGGCGGAAGATGTCCAAATCGAAATTCAGGTTGACCAAGTCTTCAGTGATGTAGTCGTACTCATTACGCGTGGCAATTAATTGGTGAGGCTATTTAACCCATAGTTGGGTGGCTAGTCCTTGACTCTGGGGAGCTCATCTACCCTTTAACAGCCATCGTTTTTGTGCTGCTGGGGTTCCACTTACTCTCTGGTGGGTGAGCCAGTTTAGGTGCTGACCACTCGACCACTCTTGTTTTAAATTCAGAGTTGCCTTTCTCCTACACCAGTTGCTACCCAAGGCTAAAGAACCCAGTATGTCCTGCTATTTACCCATAAATGGGAGGAGAAGATTCATATCGTATCCAACATTATTTGCACGTAAATGAATGTAACCAACTCGACTGGAATTCGAACTCAGTACTCCAATTCTCCAATCCGAGCCGCTATCCATTATTCTACCGTGCCTCCTAAAGATGGAAGCAAAAGAAAACAAATTAACGGAATCTATATGAGAAAAAAAATCACTCGAAAAGTAACGTTCTACCTTGAGTAGCACTTGAACGCTGAATTGGATGGCTATTAAATTTTAAAAAATACTATTAGAATTAAGAAACGATTTCAGCTAATAAAATCATCTTCTTGAATGTTTGGAGAATCTAACACTCACAGGGCATACTGAAGGCTAAAGAGGAAACAGCTAGGGACCTAATGGAATGGACGGCAGAACAGGGAGTGGGAGAGGTATCATAAGAATATAAATATATCTATATATTTATATAAATCTATCTGATTATAAAATATCGCAGTCTGCTATATTTTATAACCAGATAGATAGAAAGCAATGAATTAGATAGATAGATAGATAGATAGATAGATAGATAGATAGATAGATAGATAATGAACAGACATAGATAGATAGATAGATAGATAGATAGATAGATAGATAGATAGATAGATAGATAGATAGATAGATAGATAGATAGATATGACAAGGCTAAATAGATAGATAATGAACAGGCTGTGTTAGATAGATAGATAATGAACAGACTTAGTTGTTTAGATAGATAGATAGATAGATAGATAGATAGATAGATATGAACAGATTGTTGTTTAGATAGATAGATAGATAGATAGATAGATAGATATGAACAAACAGTTGTTTAGATAGATAGATAGATAGATAGATAGATAGATAGATATGAACAAACAGTTGTTTAGATAAATAGATAGATAGATAGATAGATAGATAGATAGATATGAACAGACAGTTGTTTAGATAGATAGATAGATAGATAGATAGATAGATAGATATGAACAGACAGTTGTTTAGATAGATAGATAGATAGATATGAACAGACAGTTGTTTAGATAGATAGATAGATAGATAGATAGATAGATAGATAGATAGATAGATAGATATGAACAGACAGTTGTTTAGATAGATAGATAGATAGATAGATAGATAGATATGAACAGACAGTTGTTTAGATAGATAGATAGATAGATAGATAGATATGAACAGACAGTTGTTTAGATAGATAGATAGATAGATAGATAGATAGATAGATAGATAGATAGATAGATAGATAGATATGAACAGACTTAGTTGTTTAGATAGATAGATAGATTGATAGATAGATAGATAGATAGATATGAACAGACTTAGTTGTTTAGATAGATAGATAGATTGATAGATAGATAGATAGATAGATATGAACAGACTTAGTTGTTTAGATAGATAGATAGATAGATAGATAGATAGATAGATAGATATGAAAAGACTTAGTTTAGATAGATAGATAGATAGATAGATAGATAGATAGATAGATAGATAGATAGATAGATAGATAGATAGATAGATATGTGTGAATGTTCTCAGAATAAATCTGTAGGGAAGACAAATTGAATAAAATAGACAATCGGAAAATAGTACTTAGTCCTTGCCGACACGTTTCAAGGCAAGTGATGATAAACAAATGTGAAATATTTCGCATTTGTCTATCATCAAATTACATTTGAGCCCTCGCTCTAAGAAAATTTCACCATTCCTCGTAGATCTTCTAATATCACAGTGTGGAATACCGACTTAGAAAAGTGATTGAAAGAAAAAAGAAAAAGACCTAAATGAATTCGGCTAGATAAAATTCCCAGTAGCCCTCTCTCGTGCGCCTGTGTAGTCTTACCAACATAGCAAATTTAGTCCGATGAAATTTAAAAGTCCAAGACGCGTCACAAGCAAACCTTTTCCACTTTATCACACACATACACACACACATATCTGTGTGTGTGTGTGTGCGCGCGCGCGCTAAGATCGTAATCTAAAAGAATGATAAGATAAAGAAAAACAGGAAACGTTTGACAAAAAAGTAAATGTATATGTTGGTTACACGACAACAACATAATCGGGGAGACTTACATTACATATGTCGGATTCAAGTTCTATTGCACAACATTTAAAGGAACATTCCTGTTCATATTCACGTTTTAGAGAAATATTAATTGACAATACAATTGTACATGACAATAAAAATAAAAACTTGAAACTCTTGAAGCACTCTATACATAAGAAAAATACAACGGATACTAAATAAGTTTCATTATTAGTATAGTAACAATATTTTAAGATAACTTTAAAAGCAATATTTTGAGATACGCAAATTGCAATTTTATTAAATTGCGGGTTGAGTATTTTAAAACATTAATATTAAAAAATATAATTTAAGCTACCTCCCTTAGATGCATATTATTCTTAACAGTTCATTTTTAAATTGAATAGAATGGAATTATAATCGAACATAACGCCGAAAACGTATACTTACAATCAGAAAAAGACATCTAAAGGTAATAGGTGGTGAAGTGGGGGACGCTTCTTTTAGGAAATGAATAAAAGACAAATTCAGATTTACCTTCTTTGGCTTTGTATTCGGTACCAATGTGTAATTCGCGGCATATGCCGACTGTGTCTCCGTAGTGATTAACAACTTTACAATAGAAAGACGTCTTAACGGAACGATGCTCGAGTCCTAAGTTCCGGGCGAGAAGAGTCACGTTGAATTTTTGGCCAATCATTGCATTTTCGCGGGCTTCCATGTGAAATTCCATATCCTGTTTGGAAAATAAAACAATAAAATAAAACAATAAAATAAAACAATAAAATAAAATAAAATAAAATAAAACAATAAAATAAAATAAAACAATAAAATAAAATAAAATAAAAAAATAAAATAAAACATTTAAATAAAATAAAAAATAAAATAATAAAATAAAACAATAAAATAAAATAAAACAATAAAATAAAATAAAATAAAACAATAAAATAAAATAAAACAATAAAATAAAATAAAAAAATAAAATAAAATAAAACATTTAAATAAAATAAAAAATAAAATAATAAAATAAAACAATAAAATAAAATAAAATAAATCAGTAAAATAAAATAAAACAATTAAATAAAATAAAACAATAAAATAAAAAAATAAAATAAAATAAAATAATAAAATAAAATAAAAAATAAAATAATATAAAACAATAAAATAAAATAAAAAAAATAAAATAAAATAAAACAATAAAATAAAATAAAACAATAAATAACTAAATAAGATTTTTTTCTTTCACACACACGCGAACACATGAATATCTTTGGAAATAAAAATGATTTGCTGATACAAATACATACCTGGGGGGGAGAAGTGTTAGATTCATACCTTCCAAGGTGTTTTCGTATAAGTAAATATAACGAAGTCGATTTGACAATTCCAAGCCATTAGCCATGACAACATCCGCACATCCAGGCTGACCAGACTCGACGTTGCTTAACTCCGGTAATCGTACGGGAACTCGGCTGCCCGATTAATAATTCCGAGACATTATCCATTACACCACCTGCACATCCAAGCCTACAGCACCTGGTATTCCCACGTAGTTAACCATCTCAGTACTAGCCATTTCATTTTGAAACAAACAAAAAATTCTAACCGATTATGTTTATGGGTGTAGCCGGTCATCTACCTGACGATCTTGCACGAATGGACGGTACGTGGGAGAAGCTGTTCAGGTAGAAATCTCTTCTCACAAATGAAATAGAAAAGGAATGAGTGCGATTCGACCTAGTGTATACGGCGTGGTTGGTCTTAACTCTTAAGTGTAGAGTTGTTGGAATTTTAATTTTATTGTTAAAAAATCTTACTTTCCAGACAATTTTGATCTTCGAAAATATAAACGCGATATCACTCGTTATCTTCTGCCTTCTTAATACTTATTCTTTTATTGTTCTCTCGCTTTCATAATATTTTTTGTTTTCTCATATTCTCTTACACTCCCTTGCGTTTTAGTGGCTTTATCACTTTTGCTACGGGTGAAATGATTTTAAAAAGTATCAAGAAACTCGGCTATTTTCCCACCCAAACTGTAAGTTTATTTAATGTCGGCTACTTACTTCACACTGTCTGTTAGTGTTGCGTCGAAGCATTCTCAAGTTCCTGCGACTGGTACTGATGGAATTGATTCTCTCATATTCGGCACCTACAAATGGTAAAGAGCAGATTAAGGGTTAGGGTTAATCGAGAACATAACTTACAAGACAAAAAGGCATTGCTTGTGGTTATTCTAAGTTGAGTAAAACGTCTGTTATTCCCAGGGGTGAACGGTCTAAGCATAGTTTAGTATTCTTTGGCCTGTCAGTTTTCGTCTAAAAAATTAATTCATCAAGCCAGCTCGCTCAGCTGACCCTCTTTGTCCGAATCATTTGACATGGTTCAAGTGAGGTCCGCTCCGCTCAGCTGACCTCCTTTGTCCGAATCATTTGACATGTTTTATGTGAGGTCCAATCCACTCAGCTGACATTCTCAAGACGATAATTTTCGAAGCGATTTCTGTAACATCCTGGAGATGTCTCCTTAACGAGATATCAGCTGACAAGTGATATCGCTACCCACGTCCCAGTATCATTCTACATTTCAAAACAATCTACAACCCTCTTTCTTGATCACCATCAGCTGAAGTCACGTTTTTCTTAATCTCGTCCAGGACATTTTAATGGCAATTGATTCCCTCATATTCGGCACCTACAAATGGTGAAAAGCAGATTAAATATTCAGTTATAATCGAAGAAAAAATTCATTGCCTATGGTTATTCTAAGTTGATTCAATCGTCTATTATGGCAATTGATTCCCTCATATTCGGCACCTACAAATGGTGAAAAGCAGATTAAATATTCAGTTATAATCGAAGAAAAAATTCATTGCCTATGGTTATTCTAAGTTGATTCAATCGTCTATTATGGCCGGGGGCGAACGGTCTAAGCGTAGTTTATGGAGAAGTGTTTTTTGGCCTGTCATTTTTCGTCTAAAAAAAGTAATTCATCAAACCCGCGTCCTCAGTTGACCCTCTTTGTCCGAATCATTTGACAATTTTGTGAAGTCCACTCAGCTGACATTCTTTGTCAAGACGATAATTGATTAAAACGTCTAATACGGCGTTTGTCAGAAAAATGATGCGACTATTTAATAAAACGAAATAATAGACTATACCCAAGGGACATCGTCAAGGAAGTTGCAACAAGGGAGCAGAATTCAATTTATGGCTATTCTTCAGTATCTATGTATTTTTCTGAGATGAGGTATTAGGTACACTATTTACATTATTCGGACTATTATCCTCATCTTTGTCGCCATATTTATTACAAAGTTTCTGCCGTTGTACGCTCCGGCCTTCTTCAGGTGGTTGGAATGTCGAACTGAACCCTTTATTTCGCTCACTGGGGTAGACTGTTCTAGTTCCACGCGCCATGTTTAATGGATGTCAGTTGTCAGTTATCTCCTGTTAATTCCCCTCTCCAAGTTCTCCACTGCCTTAACCGGGTATTGAACTCACACTCTTTGGGTCCTATCACTGGATTTAACTAACGCCTTTATCCACTCTGCCATGTGTCATTGAGGACCCCAGTGAGCAAAATAAAGGGTTCAGTTCGACATTCCAACCACCTGAAGAAGGCCGGAACGTTGTAATAAATATGGCGACAATAGTCCGAATAATGTAAATGGCTATTCTTCACTTTCCCACAAATATCCGTGTAAAAAGCGTGAGTATATCTTTTTTCGTACCCTCCCAACTATGGGTTAAGTAGAAACCTCGAATGGCAACCAATCGACAAGAAAGGAAAACTTTAAAATGTAGTTGTAGTTGACGTTCAAAATGTACGGCAGCTGTACTCCTATTCGGCATGATCTGACTCTTTTAACAATAGGGCAAAACAGGAGTTGTATCTCGATCGGTCAAGTCGTACTCGGAGAAAAAAAAATTACCGACCCGGAGCGATGCACCCGCACGTAGCGCCTAAATTCGACGACCTAAATCATTACTAGTTAAACTGCGGGATCTCATCGATGGACGGTGAGAGGAAAGTTTGAGGCTGCACCTCGCCGACAACTCCCCCGATGAGCTGTTTTTCCCCGCCGCAAACCCCGGCCCGTCATCAAAAGAAAGAAAGAATTTTCTTCACTTTCTTAAAAAGCACTCGAAGTGATCTTATTGGTTGGGTATCTGCTTACGAACAGGGACTGAAAACTCAGCAGTCAAACACTGGATCATGACAAGCAAGTGCATGACACAAAACTTCCACATTGGGAACACCGTCCGAACGGGACGAACACAGCCGAAACACCGGAAATACAAACCCGGACGGACGAACTTGAAACGACGCTGGGTAACGCAAACAAAAATCATTGATTCTGTACGACACTCCCGCTGCGAGGTCAACTCGGCGTTCTGCCAAACATGGTATTTACTTGTTGCCCAACTGGTGACAATATATGACACGTGGCAGGTTTCGTGTGGGGCTCTGAGCGCGTACACTCGGGTCAAGCAGCCGTCGGTTGTGCTGGCATCGGTATCAATTACTGATGCCTCTCTTTAGGGCAATGAGGAGATACTGCCTCAAGCAACTGTTCGCAGGACCGGGCACCTCTAAATATTTTCTCAGACGTGCTCCGCCCGAAGACACAGACGCAACTGAGAGGTGATAAGTGTAGGACGGCGTAATTTCAAGCTCGGGATTTAACTTTCCACTGAGCTAGGTTGTGACACAAGGTCGGTTTTTAACATGGATATCCGAGTGTTTCCACTCGAGCCGCTGATCTAAGGTGGTCTTAGCTGGTTACAGCTTGTCTAAGCTAGTCATAACCCGTCATAACACCCCTAAATAACAAATGTTACGCAACGGGGAAGTGGGACAACGCAAAGGTGGACAGAAGGCCTCCAGAACGGAACAGATACTACAACCGCAACATCTACGCCGACGGCAACAGAAAAACCTTCTCCCCCTCTGCCAATCTTTCCGAAAGGATCCAGAAGGCGATCCCCAACGTACTGCCAAGCTCGAGATTTACCTTGACACCCCCACCCACTTAGGTTGTGATACAAGGTCGGTTTTTAACGTGAGGACCCGTATGCTTCCACTCGGGCCGCTGATCTAAGCTGGTCTTAGCTGCTCATACCTTATCTAAGCTAGTCAGGGACGGCAATACCACCGCTACGGAACAAATGTTGCGCAACGCTCGGCGGAAAACACAAGAGAGGTGAGATAGCTTCCGGAACGGAACAGATACTACAAACGGAGAATGGACACCGACGGGGAAAAACCCTTCTTCTCCTCTGCCAATCCTTCCGGAAGGATCCGGAAAGCGAGCCCCAACGTACTAACAAGCTCGAGATTTACCTTGATCCCCCCATGTAGTCAGGTTGTGAAACAATGTCAGTTTTTAACGTGGAGAAACGAGTGTTTCCACTCGGGGACACTGGCCTAAGCTGCTCAAAGCTTGTCTAAGTGTTCATAGCTTGTCGAAGCTGATCAGAGCTTGTCTAAGGTAGTCATAGCTTGTCTAAGCTTATCAGAGCTTGTCTAAAGTGATCATTGCTTGTCTAAGCTGATCAGAGCTTGTCTAAGGTGGTCATAGTTTGTCTAAGCTGCTCAGAGCTTGTCTAAGGTGGTCATAGCTTGTTTAAGCTGATCATAGCTTGTCTAAGGTGGTCATAGCTTGTCTAAGCTGATCAAAGCTTGTCTAAGGTGGTCATAGCTTGTCTAAGCTGATCAGAGCCTTAAGGTGGTCATAGCTTGTCTAAGCTGCTCAGAGCTTGTCTAAGGGGGTCATAGCTTGTTTATGCTCATCAGAGCTTGTCTAAGGTGGTCATAGATTGTCTAAGCTGATCAGAACGTGTCTAAAGTGATCATTGCTTGTCTAAGCTGATCAGAGCTTGTCTAAGGTGGGCATAGCTTGTCTAAGCTGATCAGAGCTTGTCTAAGGTGGTTATAGCTTGTCTAAGCTGATCAGAGCCTTAAGGTGGTCATAGCTTGTCTAAGGTGGTCATACGCAACAGGGGGACTCAAGAGAGGAGAGGAGGCCTTTGGAATGGAACAGATCCGGGGAACGTTGTGGCCAGTTAATGCCGCAACCATGAGAAATTATTCCTTGCTCAAAATTTGCCTCAGAAGCTAGGTTGTGGCCCTGGTCGTATAAGCTGTTTCCCCATCTTGTTATACGGCGAGAAGCTGATGCTTTTAAAAGTTCGTTGGAAAGATGTTCGTGTACAACAAACTGTTGTCGTTGCATCGCCGAAGCAACGTCGAGCCTGGACAGTGCTTTGATAGGTGACCGCTTATAAATAATGATTAGAGACTCGTGACAAAAAATCGGAGAGCCGTGTTCGGATTCCGGTCGAGTTCGTTACATTCACTTTCGCACAAATACGCTCAAGAAGGCTTTGATTCATCTCTTCTCCTCAGCTGTGGATCAAAGCAGACTGAACTCGTTGACCATACTAAATTCGAAAGCGTGCGTGTCTCTGGCAGGGCTCTCATTTTAACTATGACAACAGCCTGCTCTGTTGGTGCTGAAGAAATATAAAAGGAGTTGGGAATGATGATAAATTAAATCACACTGCAGGTTCCCTTCAAGTCGAAATAACTCTGATGATGATACGTCTAAATTTTACTTTTGCATTTGAACTTAAAAATTAAATCAATGTACACCGTTCACTGATGAAGGTAGTAAACGTTTCGAAACGTGTAGCGTGATTCAATAAAAAAAATATGTTATGCAGGTTTTGCTTTCAATTCTAGTGTGTCGATTCCTGTGTTAGCTTTAGGGAAAAGTTCTTACCGCATTGCAATTTGTAATCATTGGTGATATCCATGCGTGTGTTTTTCCCGTTTGTACCGGCGTTGCAGTCAGGGTCCTTTGTGCATATATACTGACCGAGTCTGAAGAACAAAAAAAGAATGTAGGAGGAATCAAAATAATGGTTGGAACCAAAAGAATTTGGTAAAGACAAAGGCAGGAGAGAAGGATGCTGTAAAAAGAAAAAGGAATAAGAAAGAAAGAAAGAAAGAAAGAAAGAAAGAAAGAAAGAAAGACAGAAAGAAAGAAAAAGAGAGATGAATGAAGAAAAAAGAGGTAAAATAAGTAAAGAGCTACAAACGAAAAAAGAAGAAAGAAAAATATGGGTAGTGATGAACCAATAAAAGCTGAAGGAATATATGAAAATAAAGATGTGGACATCGGACCGACCAATGTGAATAGTGTAAATAGTTACAATACCTCAAAACAGAAATATAGATATATCGTGAAGAAGGCCGGAGCTTACAATGACAGAAACGTCGTAAAAATGAAAATAAAGATGTGGACAACGGACCGACCAATATGAATTGTGTAAATAGTTACAATACCTTAATTCAGAAATATAGATATATCGTGAAGAAGACCGGAGCTTACAACTGTCGAAACGTCGTAAATATGAAAATAAAGATGTGGACAACGGACCGAACAGTGTAATTAGTTACAATACCTTAATTCAGAAACATATATATATATATCGTGAAGAAGGCCGGAGCTTACAACGGTCGAAACGTTGTGAAAATGAAAATAAAGATGTGGACAACGGACTGAATAGTGTAATTAGTTACAATACCTTAATTCAGAAATATAGATATATCGTGAAGAAGACCGGAGCTTACAACTTTCGAAACGTCGTAAATATGAAAATAAAGATGTGGACAACGGACCGAACAGTGTAATTAGTTACAATACCTTAATTCAGAAACATATATATATCGTGAAGAAGACCGGAGCTTACAACGGTCGAAACGTTGTGAAAATGAAAATAAAGATGTGGACAACGGACCGAACAATGTGAATAGTGTAAATAGTTACAATACCTTAATTCAGAAATATAGACAGATCATGAAGAATGCCGGAGCGTACAACGGCCGAAACGTCGTGAAAATGAAAATAAAGATGTGGACAACGGACTGAATAGTGTAATTAGTTACAATACCTTAATTCAGAAATATAGATATATCGTGAAGAAGGCCCGAGCTTACAGCGGTCGAAACGTCGTAGATATGAAAATAAAGTTGAGGACAACGATCCGAATCATGTTAACAGTGTAACGAGACAAATGTTGTTTGTTTTTGGTTTGTTTCTTTTTAATGTCGAAGGAAAGAGATAAAAATAAATGAAGAATGAAGAAAAAAAAAGAAAGAATTAAAATATATATATATATATGTGTGTGTGTGTGTGTGTGTAATTTGGCAGCAACTTTTCTTTTAAACATGTAGTATTGAATGTTAAAGACAACATAGTCTTGCATATTTTCTTTTGAATTTTCTCATATTCTCTAATGAGATTTTTTATTTGAAAATGGTTTCGAAATATGTATTGTCCATACGATGACCTAGCGCTTTCAAACATCGTTGTTCATCTTCAGGGTCAATATTTTTAGTCAAAATATTTTTTAAACAAACATTTGCCAATTATCTTGTAGCGTAATCATATTGCTACTTTTTTACAAACTAAATAAACGTTCAAATCCTTTTAATTTCAAAAGACGCGATGATGTTATCACGTGCAGGGTGAAGATTTTTATCATGTGACAGCGTGAAAAAGATTTCCACTACACAAGCCAAAAGATCGAAGAATACGTTATAAAATTTAAATATATTATAAACATTGTAATATGTTACCAGAAATATTATTTTGACTAAAAATATTGACCCTAAAGATGAACAATGATGTTCGAAAGCGCTAGGTCATCGTATGGACAATACATATTTCAAAATCATTTTCAAATAAAAAGTCTCATTAGAAAATATGAGAAAATTCAAAAGAAAATATGCAAGACTATGTTTTCTTTAACATTCAATATATATATATATATATATATATATATATATATATATATATATATATATATATATATAGAGAGAGAGAGAGAGAGAGAGAGAGAGAGAGAGAGAGAGAGATAATGGCGACGAAATAATAGAAAACAAGATGCTGGGTCAGAAAGAGAATGAAAAGAAAAGAACGATATTTTCACTTACGAATCTTTCTCTGTATATATAATCTCCCAGTTGCCGCACATTGGATTCCGGAGCCAATAGACTCGATCGGCGTTCATTTCGGCAAACATGAAGCGTGTATCGTAGCACTGATTAACTTCACCGTTCCTAATAGCAATGACGGGGGAAGGACCACAGCAATAGACGCCTGCAACAAGAAAACATCACCACGCTCTATAAGGGCCTTGTTGACATTATTTTTCCCCAATGGAAGTCCCAAGAACCATACAAGACAAAGGGTTACTGAATTACGTTTTTTTCATGGATATAAGAATAAAGAGTAAGAAATGCAGATTATTGGATAGTAAGATAACTATGTAAGATACATAACAGTTGAGCCTAAATATATATATATATATATATATATATATATATATATATATATATATATGTGTGTGTGTGTGTGTGTGTGTGTGCGTGTTTGTGTGTGTGTGTATGGCTACATAGATAGAGAGAGAGAGACAGTTCATGAATAGAAAGATTAACATAGATATGAATAGACAGAAATCGAGCTATATATATATATATATATATATACAGTGTAACCCGGATATAAGAGAGTTGTCGGGACCGGAGTAGAAGTCTCTTATATCCGGGTTTATCTTATATCCGGGTTCGGTCTATTTTGTTTAGGTAAGCATGGCTCTAATTTGGGACCAGAGAAAAATCTATCTTATATCCGGGTTTCTCTTATATCAGGGTCTCTTATATCCGGGATATAAGAGAGTTGTCGGGACCTGAGCAGTCTCTTATATCCGGTTTTCTCTTATATCCGGGTTTGGTCTATTTTGTTTAGGCAAGCATGGCTCTAATTTGGGACCAGAGAAAATCTCTCTTATATCCGGGTTTCTCTTATATCCGGGTCTCTTATATCCGGGTTACACTATATATATATATATATATATATATATATAATATCTGGATAAAATGAATGAAACAAAATTGGGTGTTTTTTTTATGAAAGTATTTATTTCTGTGTTTTTGTATATATTTATTTATTTAATATTTCAGACCACCTAGGTCTTTCCTCAGAAATCAAATTAGAAACTGTATTTGTGTGTTTGTTTACAGCGTTTGTTTACAGCGTTTGTCGTGAAGCGTGCGCATGTCACGTGATGTGCAATGCAACTTTGTTTGAATTTTTGGCGGAAGACTGATGATAGTGTCTTAAATGTTGTTTAAAAGGTTTTTTGACCATAACTCAAGAAATATTTCTTAAAATATTTTTAACTGTTAAAATATTTATGTAGATTTGAAATATTCATGTGTTTGTTTACCCCTAGTTTATATGTGTCTAATTTTAGAATTTAGTATTTTTCTTTTTTTCTTCTTCGTATGTGTGTTGTACTTAAATTACTGTGTTTGTGTGTTTGTTTTTAGACTTGGACGACACGTGGTGTGGAACGCGATTGTGTTTGATTCTTTAACGGACATTATGCTATATATATATAAACATATATATATATATATATATATATATATATATATATATATATATATATTGAGGGAGGGGGATAGAGAGAGAGATGATAATGCCTCTACTGAGATACATACCTAGATAGATATATAAACAAACAGATCATGAATTGTCTGAGATAGATAAGTAAACAGATAGATAGAGCGAGAGAGGGATTCCATGAATATACTGAGATAGATCGATAGACTGAGATAGGTAATATAACAAAAGATGGCGATGTCCAGATAGATAGATAGTGCTAGGGGAACTTACCTATAACGATGATGGACTCTTCCTGACTCTATCAATCCTGCGCCTCTCTGAGAGAGAGGAGAGGAACGAGTCGAGCCGCAGTTTTTGACCGTGCGCGACTCCTGTCGAACTCTGTGCTTTGACAGAGAGGAACCCGGATGAGGCTTTCGTCCGGGGTGGTAGACAAGCCCTGAACACGTTTATACAGGTTCTTAAGATAGTATTTTGGGCCGAGCTTACGGGCTCGGAGAAACCCACGTTAAACTCGGCCATGTGCCACATACTTTCCTCGTGGGGGGGACTGTTAAATATCGGAACGAGTCGAGACGCAGTATTGAACTCACACTCCTGTCACTGGATCTAACTAACGCCTTTATCCACTGTGCCATGTGTCCTCGTTAAGGCAGTGCAGAACTTTCAGAGCGGAATTAACCGGAGATAACTGACATCCATTAGACATGGCATGTGGAACTAGAACAGTCTACCCCAGTGAGCGATTAAAGGGTTCAGTTCGACATTCCAACCACCTGAAGAAGGCTGGAGCGTACAACGGCCGAAACGTTGTAATAAATATGGTGACAAAGATGAGGACAATAGTCCGAATAATGTAAATAGTGTACATAATACCTCATCTCTGAAATATAGACAGATATAGCTGCACAGCTATGTAAGGTATAATTTCACACAATTCTTCACAAATAAGGAAAAGATACCAAGCATGTTCTTCATATCCTTGTAAGTAGAAGATCAAACGTTCGAAAACCACATACCCTCGATCCAGCCGACGTTAATTTGACTGAGTCCAGCAGTGAATCAACGTTTGTTTTTCGCGTGAAAAATTTGTATCGGACGTTACTAGCACTTTCAATAAAGCATATTTCAATAAATCCCCCAATAAAATAAAACAATGATGAATGATATGAAAACAAATCATGTTGTTAATGATGGCATTCCGTGCATGAAACTAACGTCCAAAATTGTAGGATTACCATCACTAGCTTCCTGGGGAGTGGCATCTAAAGCTTGCCAGCCACCGTAACCGACGGGTAGATCTGGTCGACCCATCCATACTTCATTCCACACATGGTAGTTCCTTAAAATCAAGAAAGAAAAAACGAATAAAATGTCTCTTAGAAACTCTATCGGAATTCTTTGGAATTAA
This sequence comes from Acanthosepion esculentum, assembly GCA_964036315.1. Taxonomy (NCBI): domain Eukaryota; kingdom Metazoa; phylum Mollusca; class Cephalopoda; order Sepiida; family Sepiidae; genus Acanthosepion; species Acanthosepion esculentum. The sequence continues at coordinate 56,834,849 of OZ038519.1, read as the reverse complement.
AAAAAAAGAAAGCAAGAAAACCATTCTACTATGAATCTTTATACATACGGAAGTTAAAATCTATATATACCCAGCTGGTCGATCATAAAAAAGCGTTCAATTAGAATGGAGCAAAAACAGCACCATGTTTAGATGCAATAAAGTCTATCTTCTTCAATTACTTTAAAGTACTTTCATTAAAAAAACATTTTGAATTAATGCAGTTACTGATATAACAGAAGTAGTCTGTATTTATTCCATCGAAGTTAGCTGAGGACATGAAGGGGTAAAACAGGCAACATGAAGACCCATTTCAGGCCACAATTATTTTGGATTTTCTAAAATTCAATTTGTCAGTGTGCTACCAGGGATGTAAAAGAGGATACATTTATAAAGCAATTGTTAAGTTTGATGAAAATTGATTGAAAGATCAACGAAAAATAAGAAACCAGTAAAAATCGCCATTTTTCGCTATTTACGCGGGTTTCCACTATATGGGTGCACTCAATTATCAAGTTAAATGATTGTTAAACAATCAACTTATTGTTGATACAATTGAGTGAAGATTGCTTGAAAATTGAGGGAGCTTTTAGTTTAAAATTTGTGTTGAAATCGATTTTCGTTTTTCGCGGTTTTTCGCTAAGCGCAGTGGCTTAGAAATACCAATTAGGTATTGTTGAGCTCGTTATGATGTAAGTAACCTACATACCGAGTTTGAACGAGAAATCGGAGGAAAAAAGTTGAATTTATCGATTTTTGATCGGCTTTATCGATTATTGATTTTTTTTTTAAATTATCGATTTTTTAACGATGAGAACCTATAGATTACATTTTACAATGTACGTGACAAGTTTGGTCAAAATCGGTTGGATAGATTTCGATTGAAAAAGGTATCACACAAACAGACAGGCAGCCTCTGTTTTATATATAATATTATTGTCATTGAATTAATAATTTTTTATAGATTTATATATTTTTATACTTGAATTTGTTTTTAAATATAACCTGAAGAAGACCGACTTATTGTCGAAATATTGTTTAACATTGTCAAACATTTTTTTTCCTTTTGTTTTTCTTTTCTATAAACACGCTCTTCTCTCAACTGTTGAAAAATATTGGAAGAGTTACATCAATCAAATTGATTATTATTGTTTATTATTATCAGTATTATTGTTGTTGTTGTTGTTGTTGTTGCACCGCTACTTATTAAGTTAGTTAGCGCGTACGTTACGCTCTGCCATTACCTGCGATAAATAATGGACCATTACCATTTGATTGCGAAGGAGGACGGGGGAAAAAAAGGTGCATCAGAAGTGCTTTTTCAGATGTAGCGGGGAAAAGGAACTCATAACGATAAGAAAAAAAAGAAAACAGAAAAAAGAGAAATAAATAAAAAAGAAAGTAAAAGATAGCAGAGGGGATAATGCTCACATGCGTTTTACGTCTGCTTCAGCGAAATCGCCAACCTGGTCAATTTTTAATTTTTTCATTTGTACCTTCTTACTTCTTTAAATAATGGCCTGAATTGATACTTACGATTGTTATTGCAATATTTTATTAAAGTTGTTAAGCTCAAATATTTAACGAGACAATGAAGGAATTTCTACGGGTATTTTATAGTCGTGGAATTATTATTATTAACTTAAGAATTATTTAACATGGACTTTTAACGAGTACCGCTAATTATTATTATTATTATTATTATTATTATTATTATTATTATTATTATTATTATCTGAAGCAGATCTTATGTCGTAATTTAACGATCAGTAACTGATTATAACAAAACCCCAATAGGGTGGGACCAGGATGTGGTGTAATGGTTAGCAATCGGATGTGTACTGCTGACACTTTAGATATTTTTCTGAACGATCTAATGAGAATATCTAAGACTCTAGTTTTTAGATTAATGACCAGATCCTGCCGGACACGCCGTAGCATGTCTTACGTAACATTCTCCAATGAGAATCTACCAGGAAGATGGATCAGGCGTGCCAGTGAGAATGACAATGAGTTATTTTAAATGGCCACCAGATTCACCTGACTTGACACCTTATTATTTTTTTTTCTATGAGTTTATGTGAAAGGATAGGTCTATATCTCACTTAAAATTCTACAAGCCCAGAGGAACCTAAGCTGAAAATCACTGAGGCGCTGGTAAATGTTACGCAAGACATGCTACAGCGTGTTTGGTAGGAGCTGACTGCCGACTTGAAGTGTGTCATGTCAGAGTTTGTATGTATATTGACCATTTCTGAAGCTTTAGTTTTTTTCTATATTTATGAGATGAGGTATTATGCACACTATTCACATTATTCAGACTATTGTCCTCATCTTTGTTGCCATATTCATCACAATGTTTCGGCCGTTGTACGCTCCGGCCTTCTTCAGGTGGTTGGAATATCGAACTGAAT
>OZ038519.1:56807456-56827456 GCA_964036315.1 Acanthosepion esculentum | reverse complement strand
TAATTAGTTATTTCGTTTCTTCGTTTATACCTGACCATGGGCACTGAACATACCTGTCGTCATGACACCGGCGAAAACAAAGTCTTGACCATATCTAACAGCTTCCCCGGTCTCTCGGAAGAGATGAAGAATACTAACACTTCCAGCCCAAGCGGATGGCCTCTTTCCGCGGCTTGGTTCTTCGGAGAAGTCCATCATGACCACGCCATTATTTTCAGGAGAGTTGATCTGGAAAAAATATCGTATGATTATTTTAATTTAGCGTGTAATTTGATTAAAACAGACGATATCACCTCGCTTTCTATTTAGAGGATTCATTTTTTAAAACTAAACGCGTAACCGTCCAGCTAACAGAGGAAAGTAAGTTGTGAGATAATTTCTCTTACCTCTCTAAAATCTGAATATCGCAATAACGAAGCGAGAAATTGACAGTCTCTTTTCCTCTGTCCAAACCATATCTATCTATCATATATATATATATATATATTGGATTTTTTTATTATGCTGTTCCTTGATCTAAGCTTCAGAGTGGTTACATAGACATTTAAACAATATATATATATATATATATATATATATATATATATATATATATATATATATATATATGACGATATATAATTTCTGGAAAATTTCTTGTGATGCGTTTCATCCGATGAAATCCGAACGGATGAAACTCATCACAAAACTCTGTAATATTTTCGGATAAGACAGACGACCAATATCTTCGTCTGCCGAAATAGGCTATCCCCCATATGAGGTGATTTGGGATTTTATTATGTATTAACTATTTGCTCTGTAATAATAAATACATTGAGCTCTTTTTGTGGATCAGTTATAATATTTTATATTACTAGGATCCACTTCGATTATATACGAACGAATTTGTTACCTTTACTCTCTCTCTCTCTCTCTTTATATATATATATATATATATATATATATATATATATATATATATATATATATTATAATAAAGAGAAAGAAAAGTAAGATATATAATCCGGTGTTCTTATTAATTATTTTTATTTTTTATAAAACAGTGCTCAATGAAAATCTACAGAGCAGAAATATTATAAATTTACTAATTTAAAAATATGGCTCCATCGCTACACAGGAATTACCATGTTTCAAAAACAGAAACTAACAACTTCAATTTCAATTATACAATTAAATTAAAGTCCCTAGTCTTGTTTCATTTTCAAGCGAATTTTGGGATAAATTATTTTGAAATTTACTTAGTTTTATAAGCAAATACATTCATAATATTAGTTTCTAAGGATACGGAGAAATTCAATCATTTTGACAAGGGTTGTAGGGTATTCATTTTCACTGACAACTATTGATATATATATATGTTTGTGTGTCGGTGTGTGTGTATTTAGGCAGCATATTTTCATTCAAGCAGGTTTGGTTAAATAATTTAGAGGTATTATTTCTTTATTATTTAGAGGTTGTATTTATTTATGTTTTATCCTTTCAAGGCCACGAATTAATTTCTTGGTGGCTGTAGAAAATTGATACCAAAATTTTCTTTCAAATAATTTTTATTTTCCCAAGTAGTTTCAATCTCATCTGAGACCATCTTCAGGGGCTAAAATATCTTTGGATGTGTATACAATAGCTCCGTACATTCAAAATAATTTTTCACTGTTCCTTTACAGCATTCCAGAAATTTAGTTCGAAAATTTTCAGCTATGCAAGGGGAGTAACTTTTGTAATTTTTTTTATTTTCCAGGAATTTTTTCTATAATTCTGGAAGCCCTTTATATAAGCGAGTTGCGGCCAAAACTAAAACAAAGTTAACTATAAGTATAGCAACAAAGTTTTTAAATGTTTTGTAACAGCAACGTTTTATCGTAATTACTAAATTAAAATGTTATTACTAAAAACTAATTTTTATTTAAAAAAAAAAGCTTTCCCCAACCACGTCCCAAGCGCTTTCGGCCAATTATTTAGCCATTTGCAAGGGTATATATATATTTTTTTTGCTAGTTTTCCTCATGTTTTGACTGTTTAACAGCGACATGTACCATGTGTGATACACGCTTAGGCGATCATGTATCTTTTGATACATGACTGACGAGGCAGATTTTTTTCCCGCAGTAGGTTGCCATTTCTTTCTGCGGTAGACCAGTTGCCATACGAGGCTATAGAACCTGGTGGAGAAGAAGAGGATTCATACCTTTCCCAAGGGTATGAGCACGTAAGTGAATGTAATGGATTCGACTGGAATTCGAACTCGGCTCTCCAATTCCTCAATCTGAGCCGCTATCCATTACTCTACAGTGTCTCCTTTTTAATATAAAGTATAATAAATTGTTTTGTTTGTGTTACTAAATAAATCAGGGGAGAAGAAGAGGATTCATACCCTTCCGAAGGGTATTAGCATGTAAGTGAATGCAATGGATTCGACTGGAATTCGAACTCGGCTCTCTGATTCCTCAATCCGAGCCGCTATCCATTACTCCTCAGTGCCTCCTTTTTACTATAAATTATAATAAATTGTTTTGTTTGTGTTAATAAATAAATCAGGGGAGAAGAAGAAGAGGATTCATACCTTTCCCAAGGGTATTAGCACGGAAGTGAATGCAATGGATTCGACTGGAATTCGAACTCGGCTCTCTGATTCCTCAATCCGAGCCGCTATCCATTACTCCTCAGGCCTCCTTTTTATTATAAATTATAATAAATTGTTTTGTTTGTGTTAATAAATAAATCAGGGGAGAAGAAGAAGAGGATTCATACCTTTCCCAAGGGTATTAGCACGGAAGCGAATGTAATGGATTCGACTGGAATTCGAACTCGGCTCTCTGATTCCTCAATCCGAGCCGCTATCCATTACTCCTCAGTGCCTCCTTTTTATTATAAATTATAACAAATTGTTTTGTTTGTGTTAATAAATAAATCAGGGGAGAAGAAGAGGATTCATACCTTTCCCAAGGGTATGAGCACGTAAGTGAATGTAATGGATTCGACTGGAATTCGAACTCGGCTCTCCAATTCCTCAATCTGAGCCGCTATCCATTACTCTACAGTGTCTCCTTTTTAATATAAAGTATAATAAATTGTTTTGTTTGTGTTACTAAATAAATCAGGGGAGAAGAAGAGGATTCATACCCTTCCGAAGGGTATTAGCATGTAAGTGAATGCAATGGATTCGACTGGAATTCGAACTCGGCTCTCTGATTCCTCAATCCGAGCCGCTATCCATTACTCCTCAGTGCCTCCTTTTTACTATAAATTATAATAAATTGTTTTGTTTGTGTTAATAAATAAATCAGGGGAGAAGAAGAAGAGGATTCATACCTTTCCCAAGGGTATTAGCACGGAAGTGAATGCAATGGATTCGACTGGAATTCGAACTCGGCTCTCTGATTCCTCAATCTGAGCCGCTATCCATTACTCCACAGGCCTCCTTTTTATTATAAATTATAATAAATTGTTTTGTTTGTGTTAATAAATAAATCAGGGGAGAAGAAGAAGAGGATTCATACCTTTCCCAAGGGTATTAGCACGTAAGTGAATGTAATGGATTCGACTGGAATTCGAACTCGGCTCTCTGATTCCTCAATCCGAGCCACTATCCATTACTCCACAGTGGCTCCTTTTTATTATAAATTATAATAAATTGTTTTGTTTGTGTTAATAAATAAATCAGGGGAGAAGAGGATTCATACCTTTCCCAAGGGTATTAGCACGGAAGTGAATGTAATGGATTCGACTGGAATTCGAACTCGGCTCTCTGATTCCTCAATCCGAGCCGCTATCCAGTACTCCACAGTGCCTCCTTTTTATTATAAATTATAATAAATTGTTTTGTTTGTGTTAATAAATAAATCAGGGGAGAAGAAGAAGAGGATTCATACCTTTCCCAAAGGTATTAGCACGGAAGCGAATGTAATGGATTCGACTGGAATTCGAACTCGAATCTATCGAGCCGCTATCCATTACTCCACCGTATTTCTGTTCCTCCTTACACCTATAAAACGGTAAAACGTAAGGATGATGGAAAAACTAAATAAAATATTTATTACACCCTGCTTGCCATCCGTATTTAATGAACAATGTTTAAAAGAAAGGGTGCTGCCCAAATATGCATTAATTATATATATATATATATATATATATATATATATATATATATATATATATATATATATGAAGAAATATAGTCTTAAAATTTGCTATATTTATGGGATAAAGTGCTCAATATCAGAGATAGAGCGTGTGTAAATATGAAAGTGAACATAGAAGTCAACACTTAGAGGCGACAGTCTGTTTCATGCTAGATGCAATCGTCAGGCAACAAGAGTTGCCTGGCGATTGCATCTAGCATGAAACAGACTGTCGCCTCTAAGTGTTGACTTCTATGTTCACTTATATATATATATATATATATATATATATATATATATATATATATATATATATATATATATATATATGATAAAATATAGTTTTGAGATATGTTTATGGGCTAAAGTTCTCACTAGCAGGGATAGAGCGTATTTAAATATAAACGTGTACATTGAAGTCAATACCCAGAGGCGACAGTCTAAATGCTAAACAAAATCGTCAGATCATGTCCTGTCGCCTCTTGGTGTTGAGTTCAATGTCCACTTATATATATATATATATATATATATATATATATATATATATGTATGTATGTATGTATGTATGTATGTGTGTGTGTGTGTGTGTGTGTGTGTAAATAAAAAGAAAGAACAGTAAAATATATAATCCGGTGTTCTTATTTAAAATATGGTTTCTTCGCTACACAGTAATAACCATGTTTCAAAAACTGAAGCTAAAAACTTCAAATTTAATTATATAATCAAATTAAAAGCATTACTTCTGTTTCATCTTCAAGCGAATTTTGGAATAACTTATTTTTTCTTTTACCTTTACATATATATATCATCATTATCCACTAACTTTTGTTATCGTAGTGGTGGGATCCGAACGTAGAAGTCAATCTCCTCCACAACGGTCTGTCAACAGTAGCCATCAGCAATTCTGGTATAGTTATACTATATTTTCCAGCCAGTTTTTGCGTTTATAAGATCCTTATATTGAAGTTCGTATCTCATGGAAAACACTTGCCAAGTACTTTCAACAATTTCAATTTGTCATCTTCAGTGCGCAGTTTTCCCATACATATTATTATTCAGGGAATTGAGAGTAAGTTAATGTCTCATTAAATCTTTTTAGCGAAGTGATTTCGCCATTAATCACGTTAACATTGCTATTTAATTCTTTGTATAAATTGTTTCTTTATTTTATGCACATATATATATATATATATATATATATGTATATATATGTATGTATATATATATATATATATATATATGCACATATGAATAGATGAAATATATATATATATTTATTATATATATATATATTATATATATATATATTTCATCTATTCATATATATATATATATATTTCATCTATTCATATATATATATATATTTCATCTATTCATGTAAATATATATATATTTCATCTATTCATGTAAATATATATATTTCATCTATTCATATATATATATATATATTTCATCTATTCATATATATATATATATTTCATCTATTCATATATATATATATATATATTTCATCTATTCATATATATATATATATATATTTCATCTATTCATATATATATATATATATTTATTTCATCTATTCATATATATATATATATATATTTCATCTATTCATATATATCATATATATATATATATATATATATATTTCATCTATTCATATATATATATATATATATTCCATCTATTCATATATATATATATATTCCATCTATTCATTCATATATATATATATATATATATATATATATATATATATATACATATATTTCATCTATTCATATATATATATATAATATTAGGTTGGTGCAAAAATAATCTCGTTTTTTGACGTTCAACTTCATGTGAGAAAACGACATTATTTTCGCACCCACCTAATATATATATATATATATATATATATATATGCGAGTCTGTGACAGACCTCCTGAGGATTGCGTGAAAACTTATGAAACTGGAAGTATTGACCAGTCATTGCCCCTTTAGAAATCTATATTGTTTCGTTTTTAGTATACAGTTATCACAATGTTCAAGGCTCTCTTTGGCCTGTTTAGTTGCTTCAACTAAGAGGTGCTTTGCTCCAGCCCACAGAACAGCCGGTTGGTCGCGGCACGAAGTCGCTGTAGTCACGCGTTTCCATCTGACAGATAACGCGGTGACACTTTCATTTTATGTCCCAAAAGCCGCCTTCATCTGACAGATGATACGCTGACAAAGATGTTTTCGTGGAAGTCTGGAAGATGTCGACGACAAAAAAAAACGGTATTTTTATCTGAAATTTTGAAAAGGGTTAATTTTATACATAATAACTGATAAGAGTACTTCTCAATTTGGAATCGTTCCTGACGACTGACAATCCCTTTCTTCGGGATTTTTAAGGATTTCCTATGGAAAAATCATTAAAAATGCATTTAAATCATACATATAATAGCCCTATTCTATCAGTAATGCGTGCATTAATTCCTGACCACTGACAATCCCTTTCTTCCTGATTTGCAATGTATTCCTACAGGTAACATCATTAGCAATGCATTTAAATCATACATATAATAGCCTTTTACTATCAGTAATTCTTATATTCGGTCCTTACCACTGAAAATTTCTTTTTTACTGATTTCCAATATATTCCGATAAGTAAAATCATTAGCAATGCATTTCCATTATACATATAATAGCCCTATTCTATCAGTCATGCTTGCATTCATTCCTGACCACTGACAATCCCTTTCTTCTTCATTTTGAATGCATTCCTATACTAAAATCATTAGCAATGCATTTAAATCATACATATAATAGCCCTATTCTATCAGTAATGCTTGCCTTCATTCCTGACCACTGACAATCCCTTTCTTCCTCATTTTCAATGCATTCCTATAGTAAAATCATTAGCAATGCATTTACATTATACATATAATAAGCCCTATTCTATCAGTCATGCTTGCATTCATTCCTGACCACTGACAATCCCTTTCTTCCTCATTTTCAATGCATTCCTATAGTAAAATCATTAGCAATGCATTTACATTATACATATCATAGCCCTATTCTAACAGTAATACTTGCATTCATTCCTGACCACTGACAATCCCTTGGCTGGGCAGGTAATAACTGAGAGTGTTTGCTGTAAAGGCCTATTTAGAAGATTCAGTTCACACGGTCAATACTTACCATTTGGGAAATGGCACGTGACACCCGGACTGGGTCACTCATCTGGTGGCCGACTTCCGAAAATCCCTGACGCAGGATAAACATACTGATGTCCAGGATTCCTTCGTCAAACTGAAAGAATAAACATATAAAGACTAAGGTTCATCGAGTACAAGACAAGAGAGCCACTCCAGGAAGAAGGCTATTATTCAATTGGTTATGATAAGTGAGGTGTGATAAAAATGAGAGAGGGGGTGGTAGGAATTGAAGATTATGAGGATAAGGAGGATAGATAATCTTGATACCATGTATATTGATGACAGGTCATTTCCGTTTATAACATGTCTCCAGTTACTGTCGACTGTTATATTTTCATTTTACGAGGGTGGGCTGAAATATTCAAAGGTTGTTTATGAAGGGGTGATGCTAGAACTGTGAAATCAGACATGCATTTTCTTTTTTTTCCTTTTTTTATACACACTTTAATATACAATCTATGGAGACATACATTTTATTTAGTGTTGGTTGTTCCTTCCTGTCTTATAATAGCTTCTAGAATTTTGAGTGTGGACGCTGACCTCACGCTCGTAGAAATCTTTTCATATCTTTTACTTGTTCAATATTCTCAGCTTTGTAACAAACACAAAAAAAATATTCAAAAATATCATCAGCATTATTATCAGAGTAGGTTTACAAATGTAAACCTCAACTATAGTTGTTTTTTTTTTTACTAAATACCAATCAATATATGGCTTTATAGTCACTCAAGATAGAAACTGTTAAATGGGAGTGATGAATAAGATGTGTGATGTGTTAAATTATCAGGTACTTCAATTATTTACCCCCCGACTATATAATTTTTTACCCACTAGGGGTAAATTTAGCCCTGGTTGAGAACCTCTGCTCTAGGAGATCCACACACACCACCACCACCTTAGCCTCAAGATAGAAGCTGTTAAATGGGAGTGATGAATAAGATGTGTGATGTGAATGAACAAGGTGGTGGTAGGAAGTTAAGATTATGAAAATAAGGGGGATAGATCATCTTTTGATCTTTATCAATGACCCCCCCTCAATGTCATCAATTCCTAATTAGCTATTTCTGCTGATGACACAACCAGTTATCCATGTCTTAGTTGCAAATCTGACAAAGTAAAACTGACAGTTGTTTTTTGAAAAGGATCTCCAATCAGTGGTTAACTGGGGCAAGAAATGGCCTGTAAATTTTAATGCCTCCAAAATAAAACTGCTCTTATGTAATCACTGCAGATAACCATTTTTATCTGCTATCATCATGGCTGATTCTAGGCTCTAGGACAGCCATTCTCAACCTTTCCTCCATCATTGACACCGAGTAAGTAATGCTATATCTATTTCTTTTTCTTTTGTCCAACCCCCTTATCTCTAAGTGGGGTATGCTCCAAGACCTATATCAAATTGTGCTGAAACTAAGCAGATGAAAAGATTAACACATTTTGGTATTTCAACATTTTCTATACAAGTTAATACTGAATTCTGTAGGTTTTATAAACAATAGAAAGGTAGACATAGGTATTGTTTGTACAAGAGTTGAAAAGGTACACATAGGTACAGTAAAAACCTTTTAGTAGTGCTTGGGGTTACCTCTTTGAATGGAGATACAGTTAGCATGTTCTTGACACCAACTGAGAGTAAAATCATTTACGATAAAATAAAACAATTGTAACAATAGACTGTAATGAACGTTATGTGACAGATAGAAGATTCATTCTTACCATAGATCTTATTAGGCAGAATAAGGCATTACTTGAGCCACTCAAGATAGAAGCTGTTAAATGGGAGTGATGAATAAGATGTGTGATGTGAATGAACAAGGTGGTGGTAGGAAATGAAGATTATGAAGATAAGGGGGATAGATAACGACTGACATTTGAATTTAGAATTATTAGGCGAAGTTTAATGTCCTTGTACTGTTTTAATTTCTACTATCATAGACATTGTTTTAAATTGTTAACAAATATTAAAAAGCAACAACTAATATAATACCTGCTATTAATAGTGGCAGTTATAAGGATAAACAGAATTGGTTTTACATCAATGCGGGAGTCACCCCTGGTTTTATCATTGGACCTTCTGATCTTTATCAATGATCTCCCCGATGTCATCAATTCATAATTAGTTATTTCTGCTAATGACCCTACCAGTTACCCGAGTCTTAGTAGCAAACCCTACAGATCTGACAAAGTAAACCTGACAGTTGATTTTGAAAAGAACCTCCAATCAGTGGTTAACTGGGGCAAGAAATGGCCTGTAAATTTTAACGCCTCCAAAACAAAACTGTTCACATTTAATCACCGCAGATAACCTTTTTTTTGTCTGATATCAGCATGGCTGATGCTAGCCTATAGGAGATCAACACTCACCACCACAACCTTGGCTTCACATTTTATTTTTATACACACTTTAATAGAGAATCTACGGGGAAAGACATTTTTTTTAGTGTTGGTTGTTTCTTTCTATGTTATAATAGCTTCTAGAATTTTGAGTGTGGATCCTGACCTCACACTAGTAGTAATCTTTTCATTTCTTTCCCTTGTTCAATATTTTTATCCTCTTTCAACGTTATGATTTTCTTTTCGGATTTTATAACAAATGTGGAAAAGCCAGATCATTATTATCACGGTACGTGTTGATGCTAACCCTACTCTATTAGTAATCTTTCCATTTCTTTTCCTCTAGCTATATATATATATATATATATATATATATATATATATATATATATATATATATATAAAAGTGAACATAGAAGTCAACACTTAAAGGCGACAGTCTGTTTCATGCTAGATGCAATCGTCAGGCAACATCTCGCATGTCGCCTCTAAGTGTTGACTTTTATGTTCACGTTTATATTTACACACGCTCTATCTCTGATATTGAGCACTTTATCCCATAAATATAGCACACTTTAAGACTATATTTCTTCATATATATATATATATATATATATAAGTGAAGAAAAATTTGGTAATGTGTATAGGTAGTCCCAAGCAGGATGAAATCCTGAGAGCTCAATGTAAATTCAGAGCTAATAATTTAAAGAAAAACAGACCACTTTAAGGCTCCATGTAATAATTTATTTCACCATTGCCCTTTTAAAGGACGCTGGATCATCAGACTACACTTCCAAAAGGAGGAACAGTGAGTTTGTAAACAGTGACTATTACAGCTGCTAATGAAAGACTCTTCGATAAAACGAATCGAGTTCTTCCAGTCACAGGCGTGTTTATCTAACAATAAATATGTTTAATTTCACATGAAGCAATCGGATGTCTAGTCACACGAGCTGTGAAACAGTCTGTCTGTGGATGACTCTCTCTCTCTCTCTCTCTCTAGATATATATATATATATATATATATATATATATATATATATATATATATATATATATGCAGGTATGTAAAAAAATAGAAAAAACATGTTAGGTAAGTAATCCGGAGTTCTTTAGTATTTTTGTTTCACCTTTGTGCTCCATACAGAAGTAGAGCTTAAATTATAATTATTTTTTTTATATAATTATTTTTTATATTTTTTAGAGAAGGAATCATATTTTTTAGAAAATAATTATAATATATATATATATGTGTGTGTGTGTATGTATATATGTATGTATATTGGAATTAGAATTTAAGTTATTTAAAGGAGATGTCATCTGTAACGGATAAACTGAGAAGCATGGTTGGGCCATTTATAATACGTCTATTATTTTTATACACACTTTAATATTTATAAATGTAAAAGACAATAGGAAAACTGTAATAGTTGCCGGCGCTTTTCGTCCGATGTGGACTTCCTCAAGGCAAAACGAAATGAATTTATTAAACGAAGTAACTAATAATAACAAAAACAAAATGTCCTTAGCAACTGGAAGAATTTAGAGAACGCTATTTTCATACTGTTAACTGAAAATTACGTCAATTACTGTCACGTGTAGAGACATTGTTTTTATTGCTGTATTGACGGATTCAACCATTTTCTTTTGATTTTTTTTATACAGTCCTGTACGTTTGTTTGGGAGAGTAGTAATTCTGTTAGGAAAGGTGAAATAGGGAAAAGGCCTGGGCGTAGATTAATATTTTTCCCTATTCCCACTGGATCTTCTGACCTTTATCAAAGGACACGGCACATAAAAAGAAAAGACATATATATATATATATATATATATATATATATATATATATATATATATGGAGAAATATAGTCTTAAAGTGTGCTATATTTATGGGATAAAGTGCTCAATATCAGAGATAGAGCGTGTGTAAATATAAAAGTGAACATAGAAGTCAACACTTAGAGGCGACAGTCTGTTTCATGCTAGATGCAATCATCGGGCCACGATGATTGCATCTAGCATGAAACAGACTGTCGCCTCTAAGTGTTGACTTGTATGTTCACTTTCATATATATATATATATATATATATATATATATATATATATATATATATATATATATATATATACAAGGGTGGGCTGAAAAATTCACAGGCTAACAATTTGCTTTTATTTGATATTTGTAAACTGTGTCTTGCAATGTTTGTTCTTGGAAAAGATAGTAGAAATATAGTTTCCCGTTGTCGTCTCCACCGTTGGGAATATAAATTTGCCCGTTTGTGTGATAGTTCGATAGATAGACCTACAGATACATAAATAGATATAAAGAGACGGAGATATTTACGAGAATTGGCTGGACATTTAAAATGCTGACTGGTGCTAGAGCTGTGAAAATCCTGCATGCGTTCATTTCAACTCTTCAATTCATTGTTTCTTTCCAGGTAAATCTAACTGTCCAAAAAGACTTCAAGAGTAACTAGTAGCGACTTCTCTTGAAAATGGACAAAATCTGGCATCGTGGTCATCAAATACATTTAGAAAAAAGGGTTCAGCTCCCAAAGATTTTCTTGTTACATAAAAGGATGATGCTCCAGATTTATCAACAGTGCAAAGGTGGGAAGCTGGATTTAGGAGGAAACGGGAGAGTCTTGAAGATGACCCAAGGTCTGCACGTCCTGAAACAGTCACCACTGAGGAAAACTTATTGCGTTTACCATACGGTTATTGATCACAGACGATTGGCTATAAACCAAACAGCCAATGCTATTCCATATCCCGTAAGGGAGTTGAGAATATTCTTCACTATTATCTTGGCACGATGGGAGAAGTCTGTTTGGTGGGAGCCATATCTACTGATTCTGGATCAAAATCGCACCGCGCTGATCACATCACTGGAAAGTCTGACATTGCTTGAGGCAGAGGCAACTGATTGCCTAACCCATGATAAGTGTCGTGTTCATCACTTTCTGTCAGAGACAAAGAGACAATCCATGCAGTGTAAACACCGCTCTTCACCTGCTCCAAAAATGACCATGGACGTTTCACCTGCAGGGAAGGTGATGGCTTCAGTTTTATGGGATGCAAAAGGCATCGTGGTGCTATCAAGTAACTACAGAAAAAATTATTCAGACCCCAAGCACATTCATACTGACATTGGTTTCTAAATTATTGGATGACGTTCCAGCTTTACCAGTAGTGTAAAAGTGGGCAGCTGAATTTATGATGGGGAAAGGAGTGTCTTGAAGATGACCCAAGGTTTGCACGTCCTACAACAGCCACCACAGAGGAAAACTTATTTCGTTTACCATACGGTTATAGATGACAGGCGTTTGTCTATAAACCAAACAGCCAATGCTATTCCATATCCCGTACGGGAGTTGAGAATATTCTTCACTATTATCTTGACATGATGGGAGTGTCTGTTTGGTGGGAGCCATGTCTTCTGACACTTGATCCGCGCTGACCACATCACGGGAGAATCTGACATTTTTTGGGGTAGATCCAGCTGATTTCTTTAAGTGTTTCGTAACAGTGTCGTGTTCATCACTTTGAGCCAGGATCAAAGAGACATCCCATGCGGTGGCAACACCGTACTACCTGCTCCAAAGTAGGCCATGGTCGTTTCACCTGCAGGGAAGGTGGTGGCTTCAGTTTTATGGTATGCAACAGACATCGTGGTGCTATCAAGTAACCGCAGAAAAAAACAATTCAGCCCCCAAGCAGATTCATAATGACATGGCTTCTAAATTAGAGCATGACGTTCCAGATTTTACCAGCAGTGTAAATGTAGGCAGCTGAATTTAGGAGGGCGAAGAGAGAGTCTTGAAGATGACCCAAAGTCTGGACGTCCTGCAACTGCCACCACCGAAGAAAACGTTGTATTGATGAATGACAGGTGATTTACTATAAACGATATATCCAATTCTATTAGCTTATCTCGTGAGAGACTTGAGAATATTCTACACGAATACAGTCAGATGTCAGTTGAACCAGAAAGAAACATTTCAGTTATTAATAAGAACAGCTGGAGTTAATGCATTCTTGATTTCGCAGCTCAAGCATCACACCTTGATATTCAGCATTTGAATTCTTCGGCTTCTTGCTTTCCGGTCAAGTTTGATTTCCAAAAATTTAAATGCAATTTCAATCATTATGTAAGGATACAAAGGGAGATTATTTCCTTTTGGTGGAGATGAAGTCACGTACGTCATGTGATGACTGCTTAGTGACGTCACTTCATTCAGTCTGCTTCGGAGCAGTCATTTGTTTGGCTATCTCTACCTCCTCCAGCACAAGGTGCAGATTACAAGCCCGCGGCGCTGTTTTCCTATGGAAATATATATTTTACCAGATATAGTAAATATCTGCTTCTAGCTGTCCTCATGTTGGAAAAAAAACTAAGACTCGGCTTTTATCGTTCGCGGAATATATCATCACTAGCGAAACAGCAGATATATCCGGCCCGCTAGCATCTGGAATACTAAATATGGCTTCTACAGAAACACAAAAGAATCTCCAAATTATATGTAAAACCCTATATTTTCGTTCTCTGCGTAAGACACGTGTCAATATGTGTATATAATTTGATGTATGGCTTTATAGTATAAAACTCTGTCCGAGAACAAAGCATGTTTGAATCAGCTATTCCGTTCCGTTCGCGAAATAAGGTCTTATTATATCATGGATATAATAATACCATTAATGGGGGAAATGAAAATGGGAAAAAAACTTTCCTCCCACGGCTCACACATTATCTGGGTCACCCCGACGTGATATAATATTATTAGCCTCCATTAAGTTCCACGCGATATTAATTAACTCCATTAACCTCCACGTAATAGTATTTCCTTTCATTAATCTCCACGTGACATTATTTACCTCCATTAAAGTCTACGTGATATTTACTTCCAGTAACCTTCACGTGATATCATTTACCTCCATTAACCTCCACGTGATATTATTTACCTCCATTAACCTCCACATGATATTTACTTCCATTAACCCCTGTGTGATATTATCTACCTCCATTACCCCCACGTGATATTTTTTCATTAACGTCCAAGTGATTATTTACATTTATTAACCTCCACCTGATATAATTTACCTCCATTAACCTCCACATGATATTTACTTCCATTAACCTCCACGTGATATCATTTTCCTTCATTAACCTCCACGTGATATTATTTACCTCCATTAACCTCCACATGATATTATTAAACTGCATTAGTTATCCTCTATCTTCTTAATTACTGTTATTTCATTGTTTTCGATCCTTAATAATGTTGTTCTTTTATTCTTTTAGATGCACAGTAACCCCCATGCGTGTTAGTGTCTTTGTTGCCTTGCCTGGGGTGAAAAGATTATAGAAATAAAAAAAAATGCAATCGTGATATTATAATTGTCAAGAAACAAGGAATTTACATGGATTCAGTCTATAAAGATAGATTAACTTTGAATATACGCTCTTTAGCGCTAGAGGGCGTCGTCAGTGATGTTCTGAAATGGATCATTGGGCAGTTTCGGGTCTTTCAAACATCATACTGACCTCACCAAGTCGACCCCATCAGAGCTGATCGGACTCTGATACGCCCTCTAAAAATGCTTACAGACACTAACTTCTATAATATACCCCGTCATCGCGCATTTGATTGGTAGTTGATCAATAGCCAATCACAATGGTGTGTGCTCTATTTAAGTTGTTTGCGGGGAATTTTTTTTTTTTCAGGTGGACACCCTTTCATCGGATACTTAGAAGGTAATTATGTTTTCTGTTTCTGTTTTACCCACATCCCAGTAAGATACTTAGTACATCTAATATATTGCTTTTTACAAAAATAAAAGGGAATTCGACCTTAAAAGGACTTTAAAAACTTATTGACGAATAAAATAAATTACAACGAGTTAAACCGAGAGTACAAATAGATATAATTAATAAAATGTTTAAAACATATTGACAAGTTAAAAAACCTTTAATCTATCGCAAATAAATTTTAAATTTAGATTATAAAAAAGAAAAAATTACGAAACGGGACGAGGGGTAATTTTAATACACCCATTCGTCGGATACTTAAAAGGTAAATATGTTTTCCGTTTTTATCCACTTCCCCTCAAGTTTCATTTTACATCTAATATATTACTATTTACAAAAAAAAAAAATAAAAAATAAAAATAAATTCGGCCGATGACAACTTTTACCTGTCCGTAGTTCCATGGTTTGGCCAAGATTTGAGAAGTTCCGCTGCCTTGATAGATGTAGCCGCTGTCATTTAAGACGTATTCGTCCAACAGAGATTTGTCCTCCATGAACACTTGATCGGCTGGAAATATACATTAAAGGAACGCTTATGTTGTCGCGTTGGAGTAAACTGAAGAAAGGATAAACTTTTTTTCTTTTTACTTCTTTGGAAGAATACTGTTTTTTTTTTTTATCATTAAGGCATTTAAACGACTGATGCAAGGGGTTACCGAAAGTGACAGAAAATGGCGAAATACTACTGAAGAGAAAGGGAAATAAAAAAAAAGATGACGATTCTTGATGCATTTAAAATTTAATTTAAACTAGCTGACAGAAAAGCAAGAACACGGAAGAGAATTTCACATGCGGAGATTGCGAGAGAGCAAATTATGAAAATAGAACTTTTGGTTATATTTAGCAAATCAACGATAAAATGATGAGACTTTGCCAATTTAATACTACATTTAAATTCATGAATCGACGTGGCAAAGAGAACTTTTTAGTATTTGCTATATCACTATATATGGAACCATTAGAAGGAATGACAGTTTAGATGGATTTGTTTCATAAATCCTAGCCATAATATTCCAGGTTCCATAAAGAGCTAGGATTCAAATCATTTCTAATGCATTCCTATAGTAAAATCATTTGCAATGAATTTCTATAGATGCTTTTAGTATTTGCTATATTACTAGATATGAAATCATTAGAGGGAATGAACGTTTGGATGGATTTGTTTCATAAATCCTAGCCATAATATTCCAGGTTCCATAAAGAGCTAGTATTCAAATCATTTCTAATGCATTCCTATAGTAAAATCATTTGCAATGAATTTCTATAGATGCTTTTAGTATTTGCTATATCACTAGATATGGAATCATTAAAGGGAATGAAAGTTTGGATGGATTTCTTTCATAAATCCTAGCCATAATATTCCAGGTTCCATAAAGAGCTAGTATTCAAATCATTTCTAATGCATTCCTATAGTAAAATCATTTGCAATGAATTTCTATAGATGCTTTTAGTATTTGCTATATCACTAGATATGGAATCATTAGAGGGAATGAAAGTTTGGATGGATTTGTTTCATAAATCCTAGCCATAATATTCCAGGTTCCATAAAGAGCTAGGATTCAAATCATTTCTAATGCATTCCTATAGTAAAATCATTTCCAATGAATTTCTATAGATGCTTTTAGTATTTGCTATATCACTAGATATGGAATCATTAGAGGGAATGAAAGTTTGGATGGATTTCTTTCATAAATCCTAGCCATAATATTCCAGGTTCCATAAAGAGCTAGGATTCAAATCATTTCTAATGCATTCCTATAGTAAAATCATTTGCAATGAATTTCTATAGATGCTTTTAGTATTTGCTATATCACTAGATACGGAATCATTAGAGGGAATAAACGTTTGGATGGATTTGTTTCATAAATCCTAGCCATAATATTCCAGGTTCCATAAAGAGCTTTATTCAAATCATTTCTAATGCATTCCTATAGTAAAATCATTTGCAATGAATTTCTATAGATGCTTTTAGTATTTGCTATATCACTAGATATGGAATCATTAGAGGGAATGAACGTTTGGATGGATTTGTTTCATAAATCCTAGCCATAATATTCCAGGTTCCATAAAGAGCTTTATTCAAATCATTTCTAATGCATTCCAATAGTAAAATCATTTGCAATGAATTTCTATAGATGCTTTTAGTATTTGCTATATCACTAGATATGGAATCATTAGAGGGAATGAACGTTTGGATGGATTTGTTTCATAAATCCTAGCCATAATATTCCAGGTTCCATAAAGAGCTAGGATTCAAATCATTTCTAATGCATTCCTATAGTAAAATCATTTGCAATGAATTTCTATAGATGCTTTTAGTATTTGCTATATCACTAGATATGGAATCATTAGAGGGAATGAAAGTTTGGATGGATTTCTTTCATAAATCCTAGCCATAATATTCCAGGTTCCATAAAGAGCTAGGATTCAAATCATTTCTAATGCATTCCTATAGTAAAATCATTTGCAATGAATTTCTATAGATGCTTTTAGTATTTGCTATATCACTAGAT
Source organism: Acanthosepion esculentum (assembly GCA_964036315.1). Taxonomy (NCBI): domain Eukaryota; kingdom Metazoa; phylum Mollusca; class Cephalopoda; order Sepiida; family Sepiidae; genus Acanthosepion; species Acanthosepion esculentum. The sequence continues at coordinate 56,809,493 of OZ038519.1, read as the reverse complement.
ATGGAATCATTAGAGGGAATGAACGTTTGGATGGATTTGTTTCATAAATCCTAGCCATAATATTCCAGGTCCCATAAAGAGCTAGGATTCAAATCATTTGTAATTGCTATAGTAAAATCATATGCAATGAATTTCTATAGATGCTTTGAGTATTTGCTATATCACTAGATATGGAATCATTAGAGGGAATGAAAGTTTGGATGGATTTCTTTCATAAATCCTAGCCATAATATTCCAGGTTCCATAAAGAGCTAGTATTCAAATCATTTCTAATGCATTCCTATAGTAAAATCATTTGCAATGAATTTCTATAGATGCTTTTAGTATTTGCTATATTACTAGATATGAAATCATTAGAGGGAATGAACGTTTGGATGGATTTCTTTCATAAATCCTAGCCATAATATTCCAGGTCCCATAAAGAGCTAGGATTCAAATCATTTGTAATTGCTATAGTAAAATCATATGCAATGAATTTCTAATATATTATTGCAAAAAGCTGTCATAAGGAGCGATTTCGTTTTAATGCAAGTAATTATTTATTATCCATTTGAAGTAGCTCAAAGTAAGGTTTGGCTGTAATGCAATTGAAAAGGGTCAAAGCATATTATAACGAAATCCTATTTACATTTGCACCAAGGGTTGAAAAGCAGATAGACGGGATCCGGGTGGTCGTAAACGTAATTCCCCTTTGATCCCTTGGTATCAATCTCCAACAGGAAGTCATATTCGCCAATGACAGCATCACAGCCCGGGTGGATGTACACCGTAATGCGGTTGCCTTTCTGGGTCATTAATTTTGCTCCCCATTCTTCTGGGTACCATTTGTCGGTCAAACCGAAACGAATATCAGATTTCTGGGACGGCAAAGGATCCTCCCCTGCAAAAAACAAAAAAAAAAAAACAAAATCAAATTGCATTAAAATAAATAATTTTTTTGAGTGAATTCTGAAGAAGATGCTAATTCAATACCGTGTCGTGTTCAACCGACAGTTGGAAAATGGCTCCCAGGTTTCCGGAAAGTAAGAAAGGATGAAATAAATCTTACCAGACTACGCATCAGACATACTTATATCACCCACTCATGCCTTTTTTTTTTTTTTTTCATCATTTCATCCCAAGCAAGGTGCAAATGCGCAGGGGGTTACAAAGAGTAAAACCGAAAGTGAAAGTGAAAGTAAAAATGAAAGAAAATACTGAGAATAATGAGGATTGAAAAGAAGGACAAAAGATGAACGAGTTTCAAGAAGAGAGAAAAGAGGGCGATTGATTTTGTATTTAAATTTTTGAAGATAGTAGTCATCAGAGAACCAATTAAACGAAAGGGAGTTCCACAGCTGGGAAGTGCGAGAAAGGAAACTTGGAGTAGAAATGGCGGTTTCATTAAGCTATTTCAACAGTAAAAGGGCGGGACGTAGATGCCAATCTAGTAGCATGCTTAAATGCATGTAGTCGGGAGACACAAGAGAAAAAAGCTCGTTAGAGCAGTTGCCACGAAAATATTTGTACAAACGAGAGAGGGAAGCCACATCACGTCGGTGAGAAAGTGATTGAAGTCGAGATGCCAGGTCAGGAACGATTATATTGCAGATCGTTCTTTGGAATTTGTTAAGAACCTCGTGCTGAATAGCAAGAGCACCAGACCAGATATGGCAGCAGTATTCAATGCACATGCTTAAAAACGAAGAAAGTCACTGTTGCGATTAATCTGAGGAAAGGAATATTTTCTCCAAGTGGGGGGAGGGGCTGAAGTGTGCGTTATGTACGTCTACCCCCTTATCCTTTACAATCTTTCAGTTCTGCCACTCCTACGCACCACTCTCTAGAAAGAGCTCTGTTTCTTCTCCCCTGGGGCAGCAAAGCTCCCATGGTCCATCACGAAGCTTGCTACCTTCATCTATCCAAGGGCAGTCTAGAAATGCTGAACATAGAGGCCTGCCGTCAGGTCATAGAGGCCTGTCGTCAGGCCGACGATTACGCCTAGCATGAAACAGCCTGTCACCTCTGAGTGTTGACTTCAATGTTGATATATATATA
>OZ038519.1:56747456-56802456 GCA_964036315.1 Acanthosepion esculentum | reverse complement strand
CATGCCTTTGTAATTAAAACCTATTTCATTGATAAATTCTTTCATTTTCTACGGTTTATCAACCCTTTGCAGGTTATTTAAAGCCAGTGTTCTAGTTGAATCCATTACATTCAATTACGTGCTTATACCCTTGGGAAAGATATGCCTCCTTCTCTTCTCCCCACAGCTATAGGTAAATAGCAGTACAGACTGTGTTCTATAGCCTCGGATGGCAACTGGTCTACCGCAGAAAGAAATGGCAACCTGCTGCGGGAAAAAAATCTGCCTCGTCAGTCATGTATCGAAAGATAGATGATCGCCGAAGCGTGTATCACGCATTGCACATAACTGAAAAATATTTTTACATTGTAAGAATTTTCTTTTTTCTTTTTTTTTTTTTTTAGATAATAATGGTTTAGGGGTGCAAGTCTTGCCTATTAACCCATGGCTGGGAGGGGGAGATAAGGTGGATTCTTACCTAATCAGTTTTTGAGAAACAAACAAGAAGTGATAATGTGGATATAAAATGGGGGATCAGTTCTATATTAAAACTAATATATGTACTGATCCCTCACTGATCGCCACGGTAGATTTTTTTATACATTACAGAGAATGTAAATAAATTTTTAAAAAAACATGCTTGTGTAGCTGATCAGTATTTCATTGATTCGTTTTCTGGGGCTTATCAGCCTTTTTGCAGGTTATTTAAAGGCAGAAAATATTTCTAGATTGTAAGAATGTTTTTTCTTGGTTAATACTGGTTTAGTGATACAAGTCTTACTAATTAACCCATAGCTGGAGGGAGAAGAGGTAGATTAATAACTGATCAGAATTTGATAAACAAAGAAATTATATGCGGATATAAATTGGGGGATTAATTCTGTATTACAATCAATATATAAACTGATCCCTCACTTTGTAGCCATAGTAATTTCTATACATTTCTATTCCAGAGAATGTAAATAAATCTAAGACATGCCTGTGTAGCTAATCAGAATTTCATTGATTGATTCGTTTTCTACGGCTTATCAGCAACCAAGAAATTCTGTGGATATAAAGTGGGGGATCAATTCTATATTACAATCAATATATAAACTGATCCCTCACTTTGTAGACAGAGTACCTTGTATACATTTATATTCCAGAGAATGCAAATAAATCTAAAAGACATTCCTCTGTAGCTAATCAGTATTTTATTGATTGATTCATTTTCTACAGATTATCAACAACTAAGAAATTATAATGTGGATATGAAGTGGGGGATCAATTCTACATTACAATCAGTACATAAATTGATCCCTCACTTTGTGTCCAGAGTAGTTTTTTATACATTTCTATTCCCGAGAATGTAAATAAATCTAAAAGACATGCCTGTGCAGCTAATCAGTATTTCATTGATTCGTTTATTACGACCTATCAACTCTTTGCCGGTTATTTAAAACCAGAAAATATTGTTAGATTGTAAGAATTCGGGTGAATAGATGGAGATTTATAGATGGGAATGATGAACTCAGAATCTGTCCACCATTTCTTCTTTCTTCATCTTCATTTACTTGTTTATTTCCAGGCTTTAAAAGAAGAAAATCTGGTGATTCTTGGTTGTCTTTCTACTTACCCGTTTCGACCAAAATTTCTAGCCTTCATCAGCTAATTGCATTAATTTGTATTCTAACGGTGCAGTACCTTGGCCTTCAAGCGTAATTAAGACAAAAAGAAAGATCCGTTCCAAACCATGAATAATAGTAATGCTTGCGGTGATTTTCTAAATGTAGTTTAGATGTGGCACAAGGCCGAAAGTATGGAGCTCCTAGTGAGGACCAAACTCACTGTTCAGTTGTAATTGATCTAACGAGAAAAGATTGCTAACTGATACACCACGTCAATGTGCTCTAAAATGACTTAAGCATAGCTTCGATGAAGCACAAAGCCGTATGTAAGGGGGAACAAAGTAAGGATCAAATTCAATACTCAGTCGTAACCATTGGACCACATCGAAGTCCCCTTTAATTTACTAGGCGTTGGTGTGGCACAAGGCCGAAAGTATAGGGCACCCAGTGAGGATAGAATTCACTATTCAGTCGTAATTGATCTAGCGAGACCAGCTTGCTAACCATTGGAACACATCAGGTGCCCCTTAATTTACTAAGCGTTGGTGTGGCACAAGGCCGAAAGTATGGGGCACCCAGTGAGGATCGAACCCACTACTCAGTCTTAATTGATCTAGCAAGACAAGCTTGCTAACCATTGGATCACTTTCGAAGTGCCCCTTAATTTACTAAGGGTTTGTGTGGCACAAGGCCGAAAGTGTGGGGCACCCACTGACGGTTAAATTCACTGTTCCGTCCTAATTGTTCTAGCGAGACAAGCTTGCTAACCGTTAATTTACGACGCTTTGGTGTGGCACAAGGCCGAAAGTGTAGGGCACCCAATGAGGATCGAATTCACTACTCAATCTTATTTGATCTAGCGAGCAGGTCGTGCTAAGCAGTACACTACGACATGCTTATGATTATGACTGAGGCAGCTCGCAGGCGTGTGAGAGAGAGAAATTAATTTAATGAAAATAATTAACTCCTAATTTAAAAGCAATGCCATAAAAGAGATGATTGTATTAAGTTAATTAAATAAAAAAACAAATCAATCTTAACCTAAAAAATCCGTTTTTTTTTTTTTGTTGTTGTTGTTTTTAATTTTCTCCCATTGACATTAATTAACAATGTAATTTTAAGTAATATTTCATCCCGGTAACCGCCCGCGTGTCTGGTTAAAATCAAGGACACGCATACAATATAGGCCAAACATTTCAGGCCACCCTCGAGATTTAATAATTAGTATGTTGCATAGCGAGCATACGCCGAAGCGAACCAATATCAGTACAGGATTCTCCGTCAATAAAAGCCAAATGTTTCCTTATAAGGAAACGGCTAATATTACCATTACCTTTAGGGATGAAGAGAGAACTGATACTACACTTTAATTACAGCCCGATGTCCAGGGAGTAAAGAAAAGCGTAACTTGACTAGAACGGGACTAATTAGGTTTATATTACCCAGAACTTAAGGACACATGGCACAGTGGATAAAGGCGTTAGTTAGATCCGGTTACAGGACACAAAGAGTGTGAGTTCAATACCCGCAGTGGAGAACTTGGAGAGGGGAATTAACAGGAGATAACTGATAAGCGACATCCATTAAACATGGCACGTGGAACTAGAACAGGTCGGGGCGTACAACGGCCGAAACGTTGTAATAAATATGGCGACAAAGATGAGGACAATAGTCCGAATAATGTAAATAATGTACATAATACCTCATCTCAGAAATATAGACAGATACTGAAGGGCCGAAACGTTGTAATAAATATGGCGACAAAGATGAGGACAATAGTCCGAATAATGTAAATAGTGTACATAATACCTCATCTCAGAAATATAGACAGATACTGAAGGGCCGAAACGTTGTAATAAATATGGCAACAAAGATGAGGACAATAGTCCGAATAATATAAACTGTGTACATAATACCTCATCGCAGAAATATAGACAGATACTGAAAGGCCGAAACGTTGTAATAAATATGGCGACAAAGATGAGGACAATAGTCCGAATAATGTAAATAGTGTACATAATACCTCATCTCAGAAATATAGACAGATACTGAAAGGCCGAAACGTTGTAATAAATATGGCGACAAAGATGAGGACAATAGTCCGAATAATGTAAATAGTGTACATAATACCTCATCTCAGAAATATAGACAGATACTGAAGGGCCGAAACGTTGTAATAAATATGGCGACAAAGATGAGGACAATAGTCCGAATAATGTAAATAGTGTACATAATACCTCATCCCAGAAATATAGACAGATACTGAAGGGCCGAAACGTTGTAATAAATATGGCGACAAAGATGAGGATAATAGTCCGAATAATGTAAATAGTGTACATAATACCTCATCCCAGAAATATAGACAGATACTGAAAGGCCTAAACGATGTTATAAATATGGCGACAAAGATGAGGACAATAGTCCGAATAATGTAAATAGTGTACATAATACCTCATCTCAGAAATATAGACAGATACGGTTTCGCATTAATAATTCTTGACAATAGACGTTCTACGATAAAAACCTTTAACTCGGGTTGGTGTGGGGAGAGGGAATTTCCCAAATTCCAGTGACTGGAATTCGAACACGGCTCCCCAATAATCTAAGTCTGGGTCGCTATTCCATCATCAACATAGATTTTAATGCGAAAAATTTTTCGATAAACACTTGAATTTTGTTTTCACCAGAGAAGGATTTTTTTTTATCATTTCACACCAAGAAAGGTCATGAAGCCACTAAGATACAAGGGGATACTGAGTATCTGTCTATATTTCTGAGACGAGGTATCATAATTATTTACATTATTTACATTGTTAGGACTGATGTCCTCAGCTTTATTGCCATATTCACGACGTTTCGCTTGTTGTAAGCTCCGGCCTTCTTCAGGAGATTGGAAATTGAAACTGAACCCTTTACTTAGTCCACCGGAGTAGAATGTTCTTGATCCACGTGCCATGCCTCTTCCGGATGTCTCAGTTATCTTCCTGGCAATCGGGCTGTGACCAATGTGCAGTATCAGTTCTCCTCATCTCTAATGGTCATGGTAACATCAACCATTTCCTTATAAGGAAATATTTAGCATTCATTGACCGAGCAGACAGTGCTACACGTTTTATGCTTTTCTTCACTCTTGCTCATTGTACTACGATCAAAGTGCAGTATCTGTTCTCAACTCTAATGGTAATAATAGTTGTTTCCCTACAAGGAAACATATGGCATTCATTAACCGAGCAGACAGTCCTGCTGTCAGTTGAAATTTATAAAATATTTCTCTTACAACTATTTTTCAGTATAATAGGTTTTTCAATCTGGAGAGAGATGGGCTGCGCCAAGGTAAAACGCCCAAAACGCGTTGCTTGATGAGCACACCAAGGAACCATTCGCGGAGAACCAGGCTCTCCGACAGATTGAGGTGAACTTTGGACAGTTCTGCATGTCGGTATCCCAACGACTATTCCCGGGGTTAAGGATGAAAGAAGAAGAAAAAGAAGAAGACGTCGACGACGAAGAAGTAGAAGATGTAGAAGCCGAAACGTTGTGAATAGTGCAATGAAGATGAGGAAACAGTCCGAATAATGTAAATAATGCAAGTAATCATAATACCTCATCTCAGATATATAGAGGCTGAAACGTTGTGAATATGGCAATGAAGATCAGGATAACAGTCCGAATAATGTAAATAATACAAATAATCATAATACCTCATCTCAGAGATATAGAGGCCGAAACGTTGTGAATGTGACAATGAAGATCAGGAAACAGTCCGAATAATGTAAGTAATTATAATACCACATCTCAGAGATATAGAGGCCGAAACGTTGGGAATATGGCAATGAATATGAGGATAACAGTCCGAATAATGTAATTAATGGCAAGTAATCATAATACCTCATCTCAGAGATATCGACACAAGTTTTGTACATGTTTGAAGTTAACATTAACAAGTTTTAATTTGCACCTTGGACATTTTCTCTTGCTGATGACAATGCATTTTGCTTTCTTACATTTGATAGTCTTATCCGTTCGCTTTCCTTTACTGCTTCGTCAACGAGGATTTGTAGCGTTCAGTCGTCATCATCACAGTATTACCTACATTATTTACATCGTTAGGACTGCTGTCCTCATCTTTATTCACGATGTTTCGGCCATTGTACGCTCCGGCCTTCTTCGGGTGATTGGAATTTTGAAATAAACCCTTTATTTCGTCCACGGGGTAGATTTCCACGTCCTTAAGAATACACGACCCAGTAGGTTTTAAAAGCGTTGGTTAGATCCAAAAGAGCTGAGAGTTCAATATCTGGCTCCTGCAGTGTTGAACAAAAACTTGGACAGTTAAAGGGAGATAACTGAGACACCCGGAAGATACAAGGCACGTGGAACTAGAACAATCTACCCAGATGGACGAAATAAAGGGTTCAATTCGAAATTCCAATCACCTGGGGAAGACCGGTGCGTACAACAGTCCGAGCAGTGTAAATATTGCAAATAGTCATCTCATCTCGGAAATATAGACAGATCCTGAAGAAGGCCGAAGCGTACAACGGCCGAAAGGTCGTGAATATGACAATAAAGATGAGGACAACAGTCCGAACAATGTAAGTAATGAAAATAATTAGAATGCCTCGTCTCAGAAATATAGACAGCTCCTGACGAAGACCGAAGCGTACAACGGCCGAAACGTCGGGAATATGACAATAAAGATGAGGACAACAGTCCGAACAATGTAAATAATGAAAATAATTAGAATGCTTCATCTCAGAAATAGAGACAGCTCCTGAAGAAGGCCAGAGTGTACAACGGCCGAAAGGTCGTGAATATGACAATAAAGATGAGGACAACAGTCCGAACAATGTAAATAATGAAAATAATTAGAATGCCTCATCTCCGAAATATAGACAGATCCTGAAGAAGGCCGGAGCGTACAACGGTCGAAACGTTGTGAATATGACAATAAAGATGAGGACAACAGACTGAACAATGTAAATAATGAAAATAATTAGAATGCCTCATCTCAGAAATACAGACAGATCCTCAAGAAGGCCGGAGCGTACAACGGTCGAAACGTTGTGAATATGACAATAAAGATGAGGACAACAGACTGAACAATGTAAATAATGAAAATAATTAGAATACCTCATCTCAGAAATACAGACGGTGTTATCTGTGACTTTATCATAATGTTAACTTTGTATCCACCGATATTCTATTCTGTTCCATGAGGATTAAACATTCCGCTGAGAAAACACATCATGGACTTACGACATCGTTCTCGTTTTGTATTGTTGCCCAATTCATAGCCTTAGAAATAAACTACACCGAAACAAGCTTAAAATTCTAATACGAGTTTCACCATAACTTATTCTTTAAGTTCTGTCACACCGCCTCCTGCTCATGCGTACTTACAGTTGGTACTCTTGTGATCAGGTGATCAAAGTTTTAGATGGATCACAGTTTGAGCATGATCGCACTCGTTGTTTAGCTACTGTTACAGTGTAAACATGGCTTCTCCGCTAACAGTGTGCACTAAGGAGGAACAGTGATACGATTTCTCTAGTCGCTAGGTGTGTCAGGGACTAAAATTCATCGAAGGCTCTTAACACAATACGGCGACAATGCACTACCGCCTAAAAGTGTGTAGAGATGAATCGAGAAGTTTCAAAGTAGCCCGACAATGGTGACGCACGAAGAAGGATCAGGACTCTCATCAACCTACACCACTGACGAGAAGATTCGACAAGCTCGAAATGTGTTAATGACGAACAGACAAGTTATCATCGATGATGTAACATGTTCTCTGCAGATTCGAATTACTGCTCATTGTTCCTACTTGGTGAACACTGCTAGTGGAGTGGCCATGTTTACACTGTAACAGCAGCAAGAAAACTGGCACGAACAAATTCAAAGTTCGATCACATGACTCCAGTTGACCATCTTGCATTAGTATTGACACTCACTGAATATAAAACCCGGCATGACAGAATGGGCTAATATCTGCGTTGGAAAATCTGTAACTTGTACGGAAAGGGAACGGCAAGGTAATGATACAGAGATAGGTCCTGTAATAATTTTATGGGATTTTACAATACACACAGCCACAACAATCAAAGATAATCGCCAAGACATCGTGATTAGAGGCCGTAAAAACAAAATGTGCTTTCTTATTGAGAAGGCATTTCCTGCAGACTGTAATGTATCTTTGAAGATCTTCACAAAACTATGAAAATACAAGGATGAATGAATCTCTATACATTCTTCCAGCATCTCCATTCGATAACCCTCTACCTTGAGTGGCTCTTAGACTTTATACTGGATGAGTAATAGTAAAAGAAAAAAGTTTGAAACTCTATTGACAATGATATCAAGCAAAATCAATTATTAACAATTAAGAAATAACAAAATTGGTTAGTACAATAGGTTTTTATTTGATTCCTTTTGCTGTTTTTAGAAACTTTTTACTTTGTTAGCCGTGATCCAGTGTTGGTTGTTATCGAGGTATTCGTTCTCTGCCTGGACGGAAAAGCATCACATCAGCTCAAAGAAGATAATGACTACCGGATTTCGAAACCAACGTTGACTTACTTTCTGTGATTGTAGATAAAAGGTACGCCTACGTTGGCTCCGAACTCCCGCTGCCATTTGTGATGCTTGCTGGAAAACACTCGCCGCTGATTGGTCAATTGGTGAGAAACCATGGAAACAGTTCGAAGCCTGTCATTTGTTTGGTTCACTGAAATATAATCGTCTGCTTTATCCATTTTAAATATTCTCCATCTTCTGTGGCCGTAATTGTAAATCTGTTTAGTTAGACAATTCAATTTGCTTACCTTTTGTTTCCAAAGAGAATTAATAAAAGGCAAAAGTGAATCAAAAAATACATTTTTGCCCCTCATCCCCCACCCACAAAAAGATAAAAAGAACGTACTATACCAAACCTAAATTTGGTAGCATTAACATATTCTACTGATACATCAATAATGAAAAACGAAACTATCTCTGCAACCAAGGAAACCAATTATTTGATTATTCCTAAACATATATATATATATATATATATATATATATATATATATATATATATATATATATATATATATATATATATATATATATATATAAAGAGAAAGAACACACACATTAAGAATCCACAGGTCTTCAGCATTTACATTTTTAAAGAAAGTGCTCGATACAAAATAGTGAATAATATTTTATTTACAAATATTTTACATCGCTACATAAAACATTCTATAGTTCGGAACTAAAATTATTCCGATATTAGTTGAAAATAATTTACTTTTGAAAACAGAAAACAATACGGCAACTTATTTAAGAGTTAAAAAGGTGGGGAGAAAAAGATTTCAAAAATTTTGTGGGGATGTCTAGGTTAACCAATCAAAAGACGGGTAAAGGCTAAAGTAGAAATGTGAGAAATATAGGTTGGAGGTTAGGGGTAGGTTTGTTATTCATTCATGTCGAGAGGAACTGACATTTTTAAGACACGTCACCGTCGTTTCAAAATAATGTGACTGTAACCACTTTAGATCTCGCGTCCATCTAAGGTTACAGCTTCTGGTATTTGCAAGCTGTCACCTCTCTTGGTACTGACCAGGCAGAACGTTGCTTAACTTCGGTGATCGTATGTGAACCGTTGTTTCAACGTGATATGGCCGTAAGCATTTGGATTTATTGTTCTTTTTCCATTTCTCTTTAAACAAAAAAAAAAGAAAAGAAGAATCTATTACAGGCTAATAGAATCATAATTAGCCTAAATTCTTTGCTCTTGGAGTCAAAGATCAACGGCTGATTGCTTAACTGTAATCAAATTGTCCAAGTAAAATTAAGTGAATATTTGTTCTTTTTTTACGAGTGCTTAAGTCGTAGTCTGTGATACTTCCACGAAACAAATCTGGGACTGATTTCTTTTCCAGCTGCTCTCTAATCATCCGCCATTTTGATTTTTCTTTTCTTGATGCTTTTTTTATTGAATCATTATTTACCGTTTTTCTAATTTCCTTGTTAATTATAGAAAGTAATTAACTTAAGACGAATAACAATTGCATCATTATGCAACTGTTAATTAATGGCTTGCTCATTAGTAATGCGCCCCCACTACCCACACATATATAGATATATTTACTTCTTTAATCCATCATATCTTTATTACTTCGAACGTGATTTTTAGTGGTTGCCCCTATTTAAGTAGACGTTCCGTTTTTGTTTTGTTTTTGTTTTTTTATAAAAAAAAAAAAAACGAAAAAAATTCTTTAGAAATTGATTTCTTTACGTTTCGGACACAAAACTGAGCCTTCGAGAAAATCTGATTGCATGAGAATGCTTTGACGCAAATCGAACCTTGCTTGACTGCGTATATCTTCGTTGCCAAGCGGTGCAAGCATGCTGGATAAGATATTTGGTTTCTCCCGCAAGGAAACACGGGGGATCGAATCCTGACGTAGGGCCAAGTTTTGTTTATTAAGTTCGCTTGAGTGCGCATGCCAGTAGACGAAATATATACTGTCTAAAAAAAAAAAAAGGAGCGTCTACTCAAATATGAGTAACCACTAAAAATAACGTTTTAAGAAATAAAAATATGCTAATCAATTTATGTGTATAGCCTGACGATTGCGTTAAAGCATGAAACCGACTGTCGCCACTGAGTGTTGATTTCAATTTTCACTTTTATATTTACATATGCTCTATTCCTGATATTAAGCAATTTAACTCATTAATATAGCATGTCTTAAAACTATATTTTATCATACACGAGGGTCATTCAATAAATAAGGTGATTTTTTGGGTATAAGGACTTCTAATACATATAGAAGCTTACGTTTATTTTTATTTTTCAACGTAGTCTCCCAGCACTGTCACACACTTTTACCATCTGTGCACAAGCTTCCGTATTCCCTCAGCGTAAAAAATCTTTGGACTGATGCCTCAGCCAGTCGCTCACAACACTTTTGACTTCATCGTCACTTTTAAACTTCGTGCCTCTCGTGAACGCTTTCAAGGGACCAAACAGGTGAAAGTCTGAAGGGGCAAGGTCTGGACTGTAAGGGGGATGAGGGAGCAGTTCCCAGCCCAGCTAGTTGATGGTCTGCACCGTTTGGGCTGCTGTGTGAGGCCTTGCGTTGTCATGATGCAAGATGACTCCTTCTGACTGATGACTCCTGCGTTTGTCCCAACAGATAAGCTCAATGTCATCCACTGTCACCCTTCTGTCAGACTGAATGAGGTCATTGACTGATTCGATCACCTCAGGAGACATCACTTCTGTAGGCCTCCCAGGCCTGTCTTCATCCTCAACACTGCTCCGTCCTTCTTTAAACAATTTAGCCCACTTGTACACACTTTTTTGGCTGAAACATGTGGCACCATACACAGTTGACATTCTCCTATGAATTTCAACTGGTTTGCAGCCTTCAGCAACCAAAAACTTGATAACTGACCGCTGTTCAAATCCTGGAGCATGCTTCTTGGTCGGCCATCTTTGTTAATCGCCAAAACTCTCAAAGCTTTATTTTAATCGGCAAAAGAAATTAAATCCATGTGAAAAAGAAGTAAAATCAAAAATCAAAAATCAAAAAGATTAAGCTTCTATCTGTATTAGAAGTCCCTATACCGAAAAATTCACCTTATTTATTGAATGACCCTCGCATATATATATATATATATATATATATATATATATATATATATATATATATATATTATAAACCGGTTTACATTTAAAAGCATAATGAAAAATTACGGTAATAGAAAACAACGCACATCTTTATATATATACTTATATTAATGAACAACATATAGTTTTGTACCACTTGCCACCCCTGAAGATGATCTCGGAAGAAGATCGAAAGTACTTGGGAAATGAAAATAAAAGAAAATTTAAATAGCTATAGCACATTTCTCTCATCCTTTAACACCAATACACGGAAGGTTATTCGTGAGTATGAACGGATTTTGTTAAAAATTAGCAGACATGTCTAAAAAAGAATTTGCTACCTAAATACATATATATGTATGTATACGTACATATATAATATAGAAAAAACAACTGAAAAGTTGAAAATTTAAAAAAAATGAATTTTTTTTTTGTGAAAGTATTTATTTATATTTTATATATATATATATATATATATATTTGATATTTCAGATCGGCCCCGATCTTTCGTCAGAAATGACTGTTTTCAGAAGTTTGTTTACATTAAGTAGCGTCCGTCGCGAGACGCGGGCGTCACGTGATATGGAATGCAACTTTTCAGTTTTTTTTTCTATATTATATATATATTAAGAAAGTATACGTGGCTTCTCATTATGCTATTTGGACCCTACTTAGTATACATAGATATATATATATATATGTGTGTGTGTGTGTGTGTGTGTGTGTGTAGGTGTATGCGTGTGTGTAGTTGTGTGTGTAGGTGCGTGTGTGTGTGTAGTTGTGTGTGTGTATGTGTAGGTGTGTGTGTATGTGTGTGTGTGTGTGTGTGTAGGTGTGTGTGCGCGTGTGTTCTTGTTCTATAGTCAGTCATTTTTCAGAAATTTACGAATAAAAAAATTATCTTCATAAGTCTTTCGCTATAATATTGGAAAAATACTTTTTTTTATTTACTGATAGTTCACCCAATACAAGGCTCAAGGGCCACTCAATGCAGAGGTTTACTGAAGGAAATTGTAAGGGAGTGGCAAAAGGAAAGAAAGCTTGAATTATGAGGGCGAGTGCGATAGTTATCAACTGACTTAAAGAGACGAAGATTATAATTATTAGAAAAGCATTCTCTCGGGTGTTTGTTCTAGGGAAGAAGTTTTCTAGGTGGAACTTACTTTTTATCAAAAGAACTGGAACGTAATGGAGACGGTTTTGCACCGTGAACACAGCAGGGCGATTTTTTAATTGTAGTTGGTTCAGATATTTTCATAATTTTGTAATTCTTGTATAAATGCGAATGTCAGTGTGTCACTGTATCACTTTTTCAACTTTACTCTGAGAGGCCGTAGCCCAACATATCATATCATATTTTGAAATTAAGCAGGCTCCGTGAGGAAATAAAAAAAAATTCCGGGCCAAATCCGGACCCATAATTCTGAAATTTGGGACTCCCAAGTTTTCATTAATACGATTGTTTTCTTTATTTTTTTGTACGATAACAATTTTTATAAATTGGAAATCAATTTGGGAATAATCGTAATTAATTGCGAAATCCAACGAAAGTCACCCATGAAATAAAAATAATTGTTTGTACCTGTCTATATATCTGAGATGAGGTATTATGTACACTATTTACATTATTAGGACTATTGTCCTCATCTTTATCGCCATATTTATTACAACGTTTCGGCCTTTCAGTATCTGTCTATATTTCTGAGATGAGGTATTTTGTACACTATTTACATTATTCGGACTATTTTCCTCATATTTGTCGCCATATTTATTACAACGTTTTGGCCCTTCAATATCTGTCTATATTTCTGAGATGAGTTATTATGTACACTATTTACATTATTCGGACAATTGTCATCATATTTATTACAACGTTTCAGCCGTTGTACGCTCCGGCCTTCTTCGGGTGGTCGGAATGTCGAACTGAACCCTTTATTTCGCTCACTGGAGTAGACTGTCCTAATTCCACGTGCCATGTTTAATGGATGACAGTTATCAGTTATCTCCTGTTAATTTCCCTTCGAAAGTTCTCCACTGCCTTAGCCGGGTATTGAACTCACACTCTTTGGGTCCTGTCACTGGATCTATCTAACGCATTTATCCACTGTGCTATTTGTACGGAAAGTAAGGACCTATGTATATGAGATTGTCTTTAAATTAAGTGGTGGCAGAATTATTGTTGGACTTTTAAAAGGTAAGCTTAAATATTAATGCAATACTTAAATGCAGTGATCAATTTTGAGTTCTTCTGTAGTTTATTGTTGCCTATCACATCTACTCCTCCCTGCCTATTGTGATTAAGACCCAATGAAGAAGCCTCTGCTGGAATTATCATTGAACTTTTAAAAGGTAAGCTTAAATATTAATGCAATACTTAAATGCAGTGATCAATTTTGAGTTCTTCTGTAGTTTATTGTTGCCTATCACATCTACTCCTCCCTGCCTATTGTGATTAAGACCCAATGAAGAAGCCTCTGCTGGAATTATCATTGAACTTGTAAAAGGTAAGCTTAAATATTAATGCAATACTTAAATGCAGTGATCAATTTTGAGTTCTTCTGTAGTTTATTGTTGCCTATCACATCTACTCCTCCCTGCCTATTGTGATTAAGACCCAATGAAGAAGCCTCTGCTGGAATTATCATTGAACTTTTAAAAGGTAAGCTTAAATATTAATGCAATACTTAAATGCAGTGATCAATTTTGAGTTCTTCTGTAGTTTATTGTTGCCTATCACATCTACTCCTCCCTGCCTATTGTGATTAAGACCCAATGAAGAAGCCTCTGCTGGAATTATCATTGAACTTTTAAAAGGTAAGCTTAAATATTAATGCAATACTTAAATGCAGTGATCAATTTTGAGTTCTTCTGTAGTTTATTGTTGCCTATCACATCTACTCCTCCCTGCCTATTGTGATTAAGACCCAATGAAGAAGCCTCTGCTGGAATTATCATTGAACTTTTAAAAGGTAAGCTTAAATATTAATGCAATACTTAAATGCAGTGATCAATTTTGAGTTCTTCTGTAGTTTATTGTTGCCTATCACATCTACTCCTCCCTGCCTATTGTGATTAAGACCCAATGAAGAAGCCTCTGCTGGAATTATCATTGAACTTGTAAAAGGTAAGCTTAAATATTAATGCAATACTTAAATGCAGTGATCAATTTTGAGTTCTTCTGTAGTTTATTGTTGCCTATCACATCTACTCCTCCCTGCCTATTGTGATTAAGACCCAATGAAGAAGCCTCTGCTGGAATTATCATTGAACTTTTAAAAGGTAAGCTTAAATATTAATGCAATACTTAAATGCAGTGATCAATTTTGAGTTCTTCTGTAGTCTATTGTTGCCTATCGCATCTACTCCTTCCTACCGATTGTGATAAAGGCCCAATGAAGAGCCCTTCGCATGATTCAGGGATTGAACTCTCAACCACTATGTCACCAAATTCAGAAAGCAATGCTTTTACCCGCTAGGACACGGTCCTAGCATATGTTCATCTTTTCGCCACAAATAAAGGTGATAATTCCACTAAGATGCAAGGGGGTACTGAGAGTGAAAGAAAATGAGAAGACTTTAAGGAGCAGAGAGAACAATAAAAGAACGGGCTTAAGATGGCGATTGTTGTTGCGTTTAAATTTTGGAAAACTGTACGTGGCAGGGAAGTAAGAAGTCGGAAGAGAGTTCCACAGGCGAGAAGTGCGAGTAAAGGAACTATTAGAATAGAACTTACGGTTGCGTCTAGCTATTTCAACAATAAAACGATGAGACCTATTTGCCAATCTAGTACTGCACTTAAATTCACGCGGTCGAGATACGAAGGAGGAAAGATCACCAAAAACCATTGACATGAAAATATTTATAGAAAAGGCCCAGGGAGGCCATGCGACGGCGGTGGGAAAGTGACTGAAGTCGAGATGCTGGGACAAGACTGCTAATATTGCAAATCCTTCTTAGGATCTTATTAAGAATCTCTAAATATTATAGCAGAAGCGTCAAACCAAATGTAGCAGCAATATTCGATGCGTGGACGAATGTTGCCTTTACAAATGTACAAGATGTATTTTGGTGAGAAAAATTATCTGGTACCGCAGAGTGAAGCAAATGTCTTAGCAGTAGACCTAGCAATTGATTCAATATAATCATTACTCTTCAAGGAAGGCGCAACGTGTTGCTTTTAGGGAGGCTAGCATCAGCCATGCTGGTGGCGGGCGGAAATTGTTGTACCTTATACTATACATAAGGGTTCAAGAAAGGTATTTTATAAAAAAGACCTTTACTCCAAAGGTTTTTTCATATGCACATCTAAAATCTTTCTAAGGTTCCTCGATATTAATAATACTTTCATTGAATGAGGGAGCAACACGTCAACAAAATGATACTGGGATACAAATATATGAAACCCATTATGCTAGGCATGCGACCTAATTATTAAAAGTATATTAGGCACATGACCCATAGCCACATGTTCACAATATGGTAACAGGTTTTGATAAAACCGGCACATAACCTTGTGGGTGGGTCCGAGTTTAGAAATTTCATTCGGGCCGGGCAACCCAGTCCGCTCAGACGGTCTCCGAATTAAGGTAATCCCAAATACCTAGACGTGACTCCCAATTCGCCTTTTGTCATATAGGAAGAAAATGAGTCACTACCGACAGCGAGGTTCGAGCGTGACAATCTGAATTTATGAATATGTTTTCAGCCAGGTGTGTAAATAGCGGTGTCAGGCTACTGACTGAAGTGATTATTGAGTGGAACTATCCAGTCGAATTAGTGTGAATTCTTTGTTAGTCGATGATTTGGCTTTTGATTTAGGATTTACCGGACGTTAAGCCGAGCCGCGCTACTAACAAGGTATTCGTTGAAATGGTTATCTTTGGTTGACTTTTAATTTACTGTTCTTATTAAGTATTTATGTGCGGTTGTAATTAAATAAATAATGAACAAGAAATAATTTTGTCAAAAAATACTAAATCTGGCACAGCAGACTGTCATATATGAAGAAAATGAGTAACTACCAACACCGAGGTTCGAGCGTGACACTGTGGACTTATGAATATGTTTTCGGCCAGGTGTATAAATAGTGGTGTCAGGCTACTGACTGCGGTGATTATTGAATAACTATTGAATGGAACTATCCAGTCGAATTAATGTGCATCAGTGACTGTCGATGATTTGGGTTTTGATTTAGGATTTAGCGGACATTTAAGCCGAGCCGCGCTGCTAACAAATATTCACTGAAAATGTTAATAAGCTTTGGTTGACTGTTCTTGTTAAGTATTTATTTGAAATTGTAATTAAATACTGTGTTATTTAACATTGAAGTCTTGAGGTATACTTAATTATTAACATCCACCGTACATCGCAAAACCTTTGATGCCCTAGACTTTAAACTTAAAAATGATTCCCTTTCGACAGCTGGTCATGATGCTCTCCAACTACTGCTGGTAAACAGGGATGCAGACTGCGTTATTCCCTAGGGAACATAAACAACTGGTTAATCTCAGGCTGCTGACAAGCAAATCTGTGAATAAACAGGATATTTTGTTCATTGATTGATGAGGAAAGAAGAATAAACAATGTA
Source organism: Acanthosepion esculentum (assembly GCA_964036315.1). Taxonomy (NCBI): domain Eukaryota; kingdom Metazoa; phylum Mollusca; class Cephalopoda; order Sepiida; family Sepiidae; genus Acanthosepion; species Acanthosepion esculentum. The sequence goes on along the minus strand of OZ038519.1, from coordinate 56,785,622 downwards.
TTGATTTGTCGTTTTATTTTTTCTGTAGAGAAACGTTTGTCCTTTTGCCGCACAGAATAAACTAGACGACCTATTTTTAGTGACCGTGAAAGAAAAAAATTGCTTTGTAGTGAATTTTATCATATGCAGATGACACAGTGATGATAACAGATACAGAAATGAAACAACTCCTACAGAAGATAATGAAAGAAAGTGAAACGAACAGATTAAACATCAATTACAAGAAGAGAAAAAGCATGGTTGTTAGTAAAAAGGGACGGACAAAAATGCAAATTACAAATTGGGGATAACAAAACCAAACAACTACGATTTAACTATCTGGGAAGCATTTTAACAAGAGACGGAAAGTGCGACCCTGAAGTTCGAAGATGCATTGGAATAAGGAAAGATATATTGGGCTGGTGCGTAATTATCAGGCGTTTTTGTAGACGAGTTATTTTGTTAAAAATTGCCGTTTTGTGTACTTTTTTATAATAAATATTATTTAAAAAAAACGCCTGATAATTATGCACCAACCTAATACAAAAGCTGAACAAAATAATATTAATATACCGAAAAAATTTCGTTTGAAACAACGTAAAAAGTATTGAACTGTGATATAATATTAGTCCTAATATATACTTGACAATCTTTTCGCAAAAGAAGAGACTTGAAACAGCAGAATTGTGGTTCTACACACGAATGATGTGAATAACATGGACCGACCAACGACAAACATCAGGAAGAGAGAGTTGAAATTTCTAGGGCACATAATGAAAAAAGAGGGCTTGGAAAATCTGATACTCACAAGACAGATTGAAGGCAAGAGAGACAGAGGAAAACAACGCATGACATAATGAGGAAGGAGGGCTCGGAAAATCTGATACTCACAGGACAGATTGAAGGCAAGAAAGACAGAGGAAAACAACGCATAACATAATGAGGAAGAAGGGCTTGGAAAATCTGATACTCACAGGACAGATTGAAGGCAAGAGAGACAGAGGAAAACAACGCATAACACAATGAGGAAGGAGGGCTTGGAAAATCTGATACTCACAGGGCAGATTGAAGGCAAGAGGAACGCAGAAAACCAACGCATAACCTACCTGGCAAGCTTGAGTGGGTGGGAGGCGGAACAGGGTTTGGGAGAGATAGCAAAACAAAAAAAGAAAATTTATTAAGAGCTACAAAGGAATGGAAATTGTGGAGAGCCATGATCGCCAACATCCTAAAGAGCCACGTCACATAGAAGAAGAAGCCCTGCGTTTCACTAATCGTACGCGGTAGCACCCTGGGGTTCGGCGAGTGGAAATTAGGTGCGCCTCGAACGAGCAAGATTATATTTTAAAATGTGAAAATATAAATTGACATTTGTAAAAGCCGCTTGAATTACTTTGCAATTGGCTATTTAGATTTATGTATGAATTGCGTCAATACAGTTCTTTTTTTTTCTTGTATGATCACGGCTCTCCGCAATTTCTGGCCTTTCGTAGCTATTAATAAATGTTCTTATTTATTATAATCTGTATTTTTTGCAATTTTTTAATACTAACAAACATGAAGAGAAATCAACAACATCTAAGCCCCACACCCCTTGAATATGGCTAAATAAGTGGCCACAAAAGCTGGGGAGAATGGACAGGAAAGAAAAATTTTTGTACAACCTTACTCCCACAAAATGAAAAAAAAATGTAAGAATGCCGGAAAAAACTAAGTAAAAAATTAATTAAATTTTCCTTGTCTATCATAGTCAACGAAACATGTTTATAAGAAAGGTTGCTACCCTAATAGACATCAATTATACACACACACACATATATATATATATATATATATATATATATATATATATATATATATATATATATATATACAGGGTATCCATAAAGTTTGTGTGCACTTTAAAAAAATTATAACTTTGTATTTGCGATAGAAATAATCTGTATAAAATGTTATAAAGTTTAATGTACCTAGTTTTAAGTATAGCTAAAATAACTAATGTGATTTCAGACATTACTGCAAATTAGTTGGCAAATGTTTTAAAAATTTATATCTTTATTTGTATTTGCGATAGAAATAATTTGTAAAAAATGTTATAAAGTTTAATGTACCTAGTTTTAAGTATCGCTAAAATAACTAATGTGATTTCAGACATTACTGCAAATTAGTTGGCAAATGTTTTAAAAAATTATAACTTTATTTGTATTTGCGATAGAAATAATCTGTAAAAAATGTTATAAAGTTTAATGTACCTAGTTTTAAGTATAGCTAAAATAACTAATGTGGTTTCAGGCATTACTGTAAATCAGTTGGCAAATGTTTTAAAAAATAATAACTTTATTTGTATTTGCGATAGAAATAATCTGTGAAAAATGTTATAAAGTTTAATGTACCTAGTTTTAAGTATAGCTAAAATAACTACTGTGATTTCAGGCATTACTGTAAATCAGTTGGCAAATGTTTTCCGTGAACTGCAAAATCGTATTACCCTTTGTATTGCTAATGATGGAGGACATGTGGAAACTTAAATAAAATTTCAATAAAACCTGAAAAAATATAGATTTACTTCTTTCTAATCCTTTTTACAAATTATTTCTATCGCAAATAAAAATAAAGTTATAAATATATTAAAAATATAAAAAATATTATAAAGGACATACGAACTTTATGAACAGCCTGGATATTATATTCGTCTGCCTAAATAGGCTATATTTTTTAAATAAACAATTATATCTGCTCTACTCTGTATTGAGCACTCTTTTAAGAATAATAATTGTTGGTTATTGGAATTTATTCTGTATACACCAATCCTATACTTGTATATATATATATATATATATAGAGAGAGAGAGAGAGACAGACAGACAGATATAGAGACAGAGACACTATTGAAGAAATGGACAACTTGCCAAATGATATAAATATCCTTAAGCAAGAGAAAATCTCGAGATAATGACTGCAATATATGTGAATATAAATTAGAAACTCCATCTGAAACAGTCAAACCTGAAAAGAAATTAGCAACATCTTTCTCCTTGAAAACGGCTAAAAAGAGGCGAAAAGCGCTTGGGGCAGGGACAAATTTTGTACTTCCTTACCCTCACCAAATGAAAGAAAAAAAAGGTAAGAATGTCGGGAAAACCAAGTAAAAAATTGAATTTTCCTTGTCTATCATAGTCGACGAAATATATTTATAAGAAAGGTTGCTATACAAATAGACATTAATTTTATATATATAGATATTGATAATATTAGTGGTCAATATATATATATATATATATTTATATATATATATTTAATAAATTGATTTAAAATATGGTTTTTTTCGCTACAGAGTGATAACCATGTTTCAAAAATGGAAGCTAAAACCTTCAAATTTAATTTTGTTATTAAATTCGAAGGTTTTAGCCTCCATTTTTGAAACATGGTTATCACTGTTCAGCAAAAAAAAACATTTTAAATCAATTAATTTCTAATATTACTTTAACAAAATTTACATTGAGCACTATTGTGTAAAAATAAAAATATCTATAAGAACACCGAATTTTATATCTTACTGTTCTTTCTTTTTATTTTTATATATATATATATATATATATATATATATATATATATATATTCCCAAGAGGATAGAATCCAGGTAGAACTCAATGTACAGGACAGAGTAAGAATATAATATAAAAGACTCAAACACTAATATTCCATGGTTATAATTTATTACATTGGAATTGTAATCACGATCCAAATCATTTGTAGGTCTGATGATTTGGATCGTGATTCCAATTCCAATGTAATAAATTATAACCATGGAATATTAGTGATTGAGCCTTATATATATATATATATATATATATATATATATATATATATATATATATATATATATATACATATATATATATATATATATATATATATATACATATATATATATATATATATATATATAGAGAGAGAGAGAGAGAGAGAGAGGAGTTTCAGATATGACAGTCCAAAAAACAGTGAAAGAAGACTTGAAAATGTGATCGTACGTGAAGCCTGTGAGGAATTTGTTACACTAGGGCAGAAATTTAGAAGGTTAGAGAGGGCGAAGAACATCTTGAATATGTTGGAAAACGATCCTGAAATAACACACACACACACACACACACACATATATATATATATTTATATATATATATATAGAGAGAGAGAGAGAAAGAGAGACAAAAACAGACAGAGAGACAGAGACAAATTGCCAAATGATATAAATATCCTTAATCAAGAGAAAATCTCGAATAATGACTGTAATATATGTGAATGTGAATTAATAACTTTTTAAAAAGTCAAACATGAAAAGAAATTAACAACATGTAACCCCCCCCTTGAAAATGGCTAAAATGTAGCCAAAAGCGATTGGGACAATAGGATAATATGGACAATTTTGGGACACCCTTACTCCTACCAAATAAAAAAATATTTAACAACGTTGGAAAAACTAAATAAAAAATTAGCTAAATTTTCCTTGCCTAAATTTTCCTTATATGACATTTAAAGAAAGACGTTTAAAAGATCGGTTGCTAATACATATATATATATATATATATATATATATATATATATATATATATATATATATATATCTTAAGACATTTTTATGTTTCACATTCTTTTTATAGATACAAATATTTAAGTAAATGCTCTGTTTATAATAAACAGTATTAAATAACATTTACCGGCCTGAATGTCCGAGAAATTTTCATAGAAAATATTCGTCCTTCGACAGGATTCGAACTTGTATCCATAAATATAATGTTTAATAAATAAAAAATATTCTCCAACAGAACGTCTACTCGAATACGAGCATCCACTAAAAAATGAAGTTTATAAGAGATAAAATCTGTTTGGAGTAATAAATTTTAAAAACTCCATCATTTCTTTAAAAAATTTATTTATGTTTAAACACGTTTGGAAATGAAGCTGAACAGATATGGCCAATTCGAGAAGTCTATAACGAGGAGGGTTGCGCTTAGAGGCACTATCCAGCCCTACTTGATCAGTAAATGTTGTTCGTGGCCGAGACGGTTAAAGCACGTTGGGTCTAACAACAATTCCGTCTCTCCTGGGAGGCGCAGGTTAGAGAGCGCTTTTTTTTTTCTTTAATAAGATTTCTCATGTTTTTTAGGCCGGTAGACGAAAATAAATATATTGTGTAATAAATAAACGCAGCGTCTACTTAAATACGAGTATCCGCTAAAAATAATGTTTTTAGAGATAAAATCTGTCGGAGTAATAATTTTTTTTTTTTTAAATCCATTACTTCTTTACAAAATTGCTTTGTTTACGTTTGGATGCGAAACTGAGAATATTTGAAAAAATCGCTAAGTCTATGACGAGTGGAATTTCGCTTAAAGCCACTATTCATCTTTGAGTGATCGGCTGATTCGTCTTTAGCTCAGTCGGTCCAGAGCACATCGTATCTGACGACGGTTCCCTCTGCTCAAGGGGACGCAGGTTCGAATTCTGCCGGAGTGCGAATAATTTTCTTTAATAAGATCTCACGAATATTCAGGCCGGTAGGCGAAAATAAATAAATATTCTTCTTCTTATCGTATAGGAGACGATCGTATAGGAGACGATAAGAGACGATGGTACAGTCAGCCGCCGATAACCAGATTCGTTTTCCGCCTCACAAAACAGCGTCGGGGTATCTATCGTTGATCCATTCATTGATGTTGTCCATCCAGATTGCAGTAGTAGTATTTAATAATTTAAATTTAAGGTTTTGGGGGCCGGCCATATTTATCGGTTGCAAATAGTGCGGGATTCTGATATCACTACGCAGTAATCAGTGCCATGTGTGATACACGCTTAGGCGATCATTTATCATTCGATACATGACTGAAAAGGCAGACTTGAAAGGTAAACGTTCTTCGTGACCGAGTTGGTTAAAGTATGTCGGATCTAACGACGATTCCATCTCTCCAGAGGCACGCAGGTTCGGATCCTACCGGAGAGCCCATTTTTTTTTTTAATAAGATTTCTCGACTTTTTAGACCAGTAGGCGAAAACAAATATTCTGTTTAATAAATAAACGGAGCGTCTACTCAAATACGTGTAACCACTAAAAAAATAACGTTATATAATCTACTTCTTTAGAAAATATATTTGTCTATAGGTGATCTTACGTTGGGTTGTGGCCCATGAAGAGAGTCTGTGTTGTCTGTTTGCCGTGTTTGGTGTTTGCCTCACAGGTTCGTGAGGTCTATGTGAAAATTGCGCCAAAACATTTTTGTCTTCAATATGCACTATTGAAGATTTTTAAATGATTTGGCGCATTCATGAAATTTTTGCACGAACTTCACTGGGTGCCCCATACGGCCTGCCTTATGACATGTCTGTGCGTCGTAAGAAAACGCACAAGGGAATGGCTGATAAGGATTCTCCTGGGATATTCCTCTTGCTGTAAATCAGGTAATGATTCAAGACAATTCACCGAGGATGATGGCGGCAATAAAGCTCAGTCACACAAATATACCCCAGAACCATTAATAAGTAGAACAATAACGCTGGAATGATTTTTTTTTAAGCGTATTACCCCAAGCAAGGCGGGGTGGTATGCTAACACGCAAGGGGTTACAGAGAGTGAAATTGGGTAGACGGAACTCATGTGGGCCGTCGATAGCTGTGCCAGCACGAAATCACAAGTCATCGTGGCCGAGGGCTTGAGCGTGCTGACCCTGTTCAAATTGTTGATGATGCTAGATAACACGCTCTCTTCCAGAAACTGTAACTAAGGTCTGCTCAGCATAATTGCAGTATATATGGGCTCTGTAGTTGAGCAAAACACAAATGAGCCTGGGCGAGCGTCTGCAATAGGGATTGGTCCGCCACCTTAGTAGACGGGTATCCTCGAATACGAGTGGCCAGCTAGTATTATTATATATATATAAAACAGTTGAAACCTAACCTGAACAAAATAAACTATGAAATCTCCACAAATATTCTTAAATGCCTGTAATTGGTAACAGAAGCCATTGGTTTATACCAACGGCTTTCCATACTCAATACTCATCGGATTCACTCTCGCGTAGTCATGTGTGACGTCATGAGCTGTGGTGCGATTTTCGCTTTCAGCGTCTTATATGCACGTGTTTATCGTTGCTTGGAAATCATCCATGTAAACAAAAACAGACTATCATCAATTTCTTGTTCGTGTATTGCTTAATATATTGTGTAATTGTCATCTTTGATAATGGCTTATGTAAGCCGAAAGCTTAGATTGGATTAAAAAATATGTATCAATATTGTGATTTTCTTTCTTCGTTTAATGATAATGTTATTAAGCTTATCAGACGATATGAAAAGAACTTACATAAAATATATAGACAACACTTATCTATATTATTTAATGAAACATGTATGAATATATATATATATATGTATGTCATGGTTACGAATCATTCAAATATCGAAGATCTATAAGGAAAATTACAGGAGTAATGTTGATGAATGTCAAAATTTAGTGAAATCTTTTGGATGTCGATGCACAGCAGTGATTCAAAACAAGAAATTAATATTGAAAAGATTTTTTTTGCATTTTTTGTTAAAATACTTTTTGTTCCTTAATTTTGATATTTTTTTTTAAACAATTCGCCCCAAGCAAGGCAGGAGTGCCACTAGCAAGGGGTTACAGAGAGTGAGATTAAGAGTAAAGAAGGGTGTTTGAGGAAAGGATAAAGAGAAAGACTGGGGTGAAGATCTAGGCATTAGAAGATGCCGATTGATATTACATTTGAATATTTGAAGATTATAGCTATCAGGGAAGCAAATAATAGGAAGGGAGTTCCACCGTCGGGCAGTGCGAGATAATAAGTTGTTGAAGTAGAAGAGACAGCTACATTTAACCGTTTCAACAGTGAAAGGGTGGGACCGAAGAGCCAATCTGGTAGCACGCTTAAATTCATGCAGTTGGGGTACCAGTGAAAGTAGCTCATCAGAGCAGATGCCATGGAAATATTTGTAGAAAGGTCAGAGGGAAGCCGCAGCACGTCTGTGAGAAAATACTAATTATATTCGGACTATTGTCTTCATCTTTGTTCTAATCACAACGTTTCGGCCGTTGTGACCTCCGGTCTTCCTCTCAGGTATATATCGATGTCGGTAACCTACAGGGAATTCCTGGGTCGGGCAATGTGTACTTGTACTCCGTGGAAACGGGTAGCGATAAATGAACAGTGTTAAAGACAATATTCTTAGATGGAAGAAGGACAGTCTATCCCCGTAGATTAAATAAAGAGTTCACTTCGGAATTCCCTGTAAGTTACCCCGATCAATATATACCTGAAGAAGGCCGGCGGACAAAATGGCCGAAACCTTGTCACAAAAAAAAAAAAAAACAAAGATAAAAATAATAGTTTGATTATAAACAGGATAAATAATAATTCCTCATCCCAGAAATTAAAAGAAAAGAAAAAAAAATTTAAAATTATTTTATATACCGACAATGGAGTTCATGACTCTCCACAATTTCCTATCCTGTGTAGCCCTTAATAAATTTTGTATTTTTGTTATTTCTCCTAAACCCTGTAGATTATGCACTGTTCTCTGTCCCTCTTGCCATTTAGTCCGTCCTCTGAGTGTCAAATTTTCCAAGTCTTCTTTCCTCATTATACGTCTTAGAAATTTCAACTCTCTGTTTCTGGTGTTAATTACAAGTGTCCTTTTTGTTTACATTTACTCTCAGACTTTGTCGTTTTGGGGTCTACGGTATTCTCAACCTCCTTGGGTGGAACCATATTTCTCTTCCTCCCAAGACTCTTCATCTGTGAAAATTAAAATTGTCCAAGTTTTTTCTAACAGTTTGTTTTTTTCTAACACAATTTAACTTATAACTTATAACTACTAACATGTTTCCGGTTTTGTTTTGTTTTTTAAATTCTAGACCTTTTCGTTCAAGATAATGGTTGCTCGGATCTAATGTCCGTAAAAATTGTCTATACGAAGATATCCTGGCGTTTTCGACAATCATTGGTGATTTTCAAGAACAAAAATGGTTTCAAAATTAAGAAAACTTTGATATATTTACTTTCGTCGGTGTTCGATAGAATCAAACAGCCGTTAACTTATACAAAAACAGGAGGAAATTACGACAAAAAATATTAAAGCCAGCCTTGTTAGAATTTTTAATAAAACCTGTATAAAAACGGAATATTTCTGCTAAAATATTTGATTCGGAACAAAAGCTTAAATAAAATATTTTAGCTAGAGAAAAATAAATTCTACCTCTGACCGATAAGAACTGTTATATTTGTGTATATCTTTATACAATAAATACAATATCTATTATGAGACAGATGTATTATTGTATAATTTGTGATTGTAGTTCATTTTCTTTCCTCCGTGCGTACGTGTATGTGTGTGTATGTGTGTGTACGCGCTTTTACTTCAGAAAAAAAAAAAAAAAAAGATAAAAAACGAAAAAAGTTACTATAGGGAGACTTCCCGTAATGGACCAATCCGACTTACCTCTGGAAAAAGTTTGGCTGGCTCTGTCGTATCGACCCTTCGACGAGTACGTCAGTCAACTGCGGCTGTCGTCGGAGACCAGGCGAACGGTGCCCCCATACCTTATATACTAAACTGTCAATATCCAGTCACGTGGATACATACCCGCCAACTGGCCTTCATAGGTCCCCCAGACCTGTTTCAATTACGTCCCACCTTCTACGTTCTTCTTTTCTTTCTTTTCTTACCCAACCAGCAGTCCCGCCTCCGTCAAAATATCCTAGAAGAGGAAGAATTTTAATGAGTTTTTAGCATGTCTTCTACTTACCTTTTGACGCCATCTTAGTGTGTGTATTTCGCCGTTAAATTGAGAGCAACGGCATTGTTGGTAACGATTAGGGTTGAATTTATTTATACATACATATATATATATATATATATATATATATATTGTCGATGGGAATTATTTTTCTTTGTGCCAAGCGAGAGAAATACTCTCAACTATGATTATTAGGTCGAAGACATGTGATTTTTTTTAAACAGATTCACATCTGTATCGACTTAATTTATTTTGGATGGATTAACAAACCACTTATATTAGGAGGGGAGGCGACCAATGGGAACAAAGTGATAGCAAGTCTATTCAACTCATCAACTATATAATCTGCATTCCCGTTCACTAACTTTTTTTTTTTTATCCCGACGTTTTTAACCTACCTATTCTTCTTCGGCTGTTAAATTAGGAGTAATGCTTTTCTTATTCTCACATGAAGTATTTTCATTATTAAACATTTTCGATTTTGAATTCTTTCTTCATCTTTATTTCTTGGCTTTTATCTCAACCTTTTTAACCGACCTATTCTTCTTCGGCTGTTAAATTAGGAGTAATGCTTTTCTTATTCTCACATGAAGTATTTTCATTATTAAACATTTTCGATTTTGAATTCTTTCTTCATCTTTATTTCTTGGCTTTTATCTCAACCTTTTTAACCGACCTATTCTTCTTCGGCTGTTAAATTAGGAGTAATGCTTTTCTTATTCTCACATGAAGTATTTTCATTATTAAACATTTTCGATTTTGAATTCTTTCTTCATCTTTATTTCTTGGCTTTTATCTCAACCTTTTTAACCGACCTATTCTTCTTCGGCTGTTAAATTAGGAGTAATGCTTTTCTTATTCTCACATGAAGTATTTTCATTATTAAACATTTTCGATTTTGAATTCTTTCTTCATCTTTATTTCTTGGCTTTTATCTCAACCTTTTTAACCGACCTATTCTTCTTCGGCTGTTAAATTAGGAGTAATGCTTTTCTTATTCTCACATGAAGTATTTTCATTATTAAACATTTTCGATTTTGAATTCTTTCTTCATCTTTATTTCTTGGCTTTTATCTCAACCTTTTTAACCGACCTATTCTTCTTCGGCTGTTAAATTAGGAGTAATGCTTTTCTTATTCTCACATGAAGTATTTTCATTATTAAACATTTTCGATTTTGAATTCTTTCTTCATCTTTATTTCTTGGCTTTTATCTCAACCTTTTTAACCGACCTATTCTTCTTCGGCTGTTAAATTAGGAGTAATGCTTTTCTTATTCTCACATGAAGTATTTTCATTATTAAACATTTTCGATTTTGAATTCTTTCTTCATCTTTATTTCTTGGCTTTTATCTCAACCTTTTTAACCGACCTATTCTTCTTCGGCTGTTAAATTAGGAGTAATGCTTTTCTTATTCTCACATGAAGTATTTTCATTATTAAACATTTTCGATTTTGAATTCTTTCTTCATCTTTATTTCTTGGCTTTTATCTCAACCTTTTTAACCGACCTATTCTTCTTCGGCTGTTAAATTAGGAGTAATGCTTTTCTTATTCTCACATGAAGTATTTTCATTATTAAACATTTTCGATTTTGAATTCTTTCTTCATCTTTATTTCTTGGCTTTTATCTCAACCTTTTTAACCGACCTATTCTTCTTCGGCTGTTAAATTAGGAGTAATGCTTTTCTTATTCTCACATGAAGTATTTTCATTATTAAACATTTTCGATTTTGAATTCTTTCTTCATCTTTATTTCTTGGCTTTTATCTCAACCTTTTTAACCGACCTATTCTTCTTCGGCTGTTAAATTAGGAGTAATGCTTTTCTTATTCTCACATGAAGTATTTTCATTATTAAACATTTTCGATTTTGAATTCTTTCTTCATCTTTATTTCTTGGCTTTTATCTCAACCTTTTTAACCGACCTATTCTTCTTCGGCTGTTAAATTAGGAGTAATGCTTTTCTTATTCTCACATGAAGTATTTTCATTATTAAACATTTTCGATTTTGAATTCTTTCTTCATCTTTATTTCTTGGCTTTTATCTCAACCTTTTTAACCGACCTATTCTTCTTCGGCTGTTAAATTAGGAGTAATGCTTTTCTTATTCTCACATGAAGTATTTTCATTATTAAACATTTTCGATTTTGAATTCTTTCTTCATCTTTATTTCTTGGCTTTTATCTCAACCTTTTTAACCGACCTATTCTTCTTCGGCTGTTAAATTAGGAGTAATGCTTTTCTTATTCTCACATGAAGTATTTTCATTATTAAACATTTTCGATTTTGAATTCTTTCTTCATCTTTATTTCTTGGCTTTTATCTCAACCTTTTTAACCGACCTATTCTTCTTCGGCTGTTAAATTAGGAGTAATGCTTTTCTTATTCTCACATGAAGTATTTTCATTATTAAACATTTTCGATTTTGAATTCTTTCTTCATCTTTATTTCTTGGCTTTTATCTCAACCTTTTTAACCGACCTATTCTTCTTCGGCTGTTAAATTAGGAGTAATGCTTTTCTTATTCTCACATGAAGTATTTTCATTATTAAACATTTTCGATTTTGAATTCTTTCTTCATCTTTATTTCTTGGCTTTTATCTCAACCTTTTTAACCGACCTATTCTTCTTCGGCTGTTAAATTAGGAGTAATGCTTTTCTTATTCTCACATGAAGTATTTTCATTATTAAACATTTTCGATTTTGAATTCTTTCTTCATCTTTATTTCTTGGCTTTTATCTCAACCTTTTTAACCGACCTATTCTTCTTCGGCTGTTAAATTAGGAGTAATGCTTTTCTTATTCTCACATGAAGTATTTTCATTATTAAACATTTTCGATTTTGAATTCTTTCTTCATCTTTATTTCTTGGCTTTTATCTCAACCTTTTTAACCGACCTATTCTTCTTCGGCTGTTAAATTAGGAGTAATGCTTTTCTTATTCTCACATGAAGTATTTTCATTATTAAACATTTTCGATTTTGAATTCTTTCTTCATCTTTATTTCTTGGCTTTTATCTCAACCTTTTTAACCGACCTATTCTTCTTCGGCTGTTAAATTAGGAGTAATGCTTTTCTTATTCTCACATGAAGTATTTTCATTATTAAACATTTTCGATTTTGAATTCTTTCTTCATCTTTATTTCTTGGCTTTTATCTCAACCTTTTTAACCGACCTATTCTTCTTCGGCTGTTAAATTAGGAGTAATGCTTTTCTTATTCTCACATGAAGTATTTTCATTATTAAACATTTTCGATTTTGAATTCTTTCTTCATCTTTATTTCTTGGCTTTTATCTCAACCTTTTTAACCGACCTATTCTTCTTCGGCTGTTAAATTAGGAGTAATGCTTTTCTTATTCTCACATGAAGTATTTTCATTATTAAACATTTTCGATTTTGAATTCTTTCTTCATCTTTATTTCTTGGCTTTTATCTCAACCTTTTTAACCGACCTATTCTTCTTCGGCTGTTAAATTAGGAGTAATGCTTTTCTTATTCTCACATGAAGTATTTTCATTATTAAACATTTTCGATTTTGAATTCTTTCTTCATCTTTATTTCTTGGCTTTTATCTCAACCTTTTTAACCGACCTATTCTTCTTCGGCTGTTAAATTAGGAGTAATGCTTTTCATATTCTCACATGAAGTATTTTCATTATTAAACATTTTCGATTTTGAATTCTTTCTTCATCTTTATTTCTTGGCTTTTATCGCAACCTTTTTAACCGACCTATTCTTCTTCGGCTGTTAAATTAGGAGTAATGCTTTGAAGTTGTTTTGAGAATCTCACATCAAGTCTTTTCGTTATTACACATTTTTGATTTTGATTTCTTTCTTCATCTTTAATGGTTGATTCTTATCTCAACATTCTGGTTTGATTTTATAAAACTTCTTCCCCAGGAGAAAAAAAAAACTTCCACCCTCCCCTGACCCCTGCCTCGTACCTTTCGTCTGACTGAAACATTAAAATGGATAATTTCTGTATTAGATTTTAGACGTTTTTTTTGTTTTGTTTTTTTTTAAGCTTCCACAGTTAAATTTATATTTCTGGCAGGAACTCAGTCCACGCTGGGGTTGATAAGACGGATGATGGTGTTTTCGTCTGCCGAAATAGGCTATTCCCCATATGAGGTGATTTGGGATTTTATTGTTTATTAATTATTTGCTTTGTAATAATAAATACACTGAACTCTTTTTGTGGAATAGTTTTAATATTTTCTATTACTAGGATCCACTTGGATTATATACCAAGAGATTTGTTAGCTTTACCATATATATATATATATATATATATATATATATATATATATATATATATATATATATATACCCAAGTTTAGCATTGGTATATACGGAGTGAAATCCAATAACCAACAATTAATATTCTTTAAAGAGTGCTCAATACAGAGTAGAGCAGATATAATTATTTATTTGAATATTACAACATAAATATGTTATAAAATCACGACAAAAGTAGCCATTTTGTTTCAACACTTTTGATAAGACACTAGAAGTGTTGAAAGAAAATGGCTAATTTTGTCGTGATTTTATAACATATTTATGTTGTAATATTCAAATAAATAATTATATATATATATATATGTATATATATATATAGGCAGCATATCTTTATTCAAACATGTTGAATAGTGTGGCTATATTTTGTCTACTTATTTTTAAACTGATTCTTTGTAGTTCTCTAATCAGTTTCTGGATATTAAGATGAAAGTTATATCTCAGATAAATTATTCTATTCAGAATACTGTACGCACGTGCATATCATAAATAATGTAATATGCAATGGGGAATGTTTATTTACGGTTTATAGCGTGGTTATTTTGACCTAAGTCGTTTTTCGTCCTAAGTTGTGATCTCTGGAATAATTAACGATGTAACGTGAGGTATAACTATATATAATATATATATATATATATATATATATAAGAAAAAATAAGTTATTCCAAAATTCCCTTGAAGATGAAACAGAAATAATGCTTTTAATTTAATTATATAATTAAATTTGAAGTTTTTGGGCTTCGGCCTTTGAAAAATGGTAATCCCTGTGTAGCGAAAAAAAACATATTTTAAATTAGTTAATTTATAATATTTATGCTCTGTAAATTTACATTGAGCACTGTTTTGTAAATATAAAATATCAATGAGAACACCGGATTATATATCTTACTGTTCTTTCTTTTTTTACTATTATATATATATATATATATATATATATATAGTGAGTAGCAAAAGTATTTAACACATTGGTTTTTCTTACATATCTCAAAAAATAACAGATCAATTTCAACGAAACTTATAGGAAATATTTAAACGAACTTTGTCGATCAAAACATAGAAGGGAAATTTAAAACCACTGTTTTGAGAAACATTTATTAACAATAAATAAAATCACCCATATGCAAAAGTATTTAACACACTTTACTAATATTTAGTACAGTAGCCTCTGTTCTGCTTCACAGCCTCCAGTCGTTTCCCGTAGTCTTCAACTAGTTTCTTGAAGGTTCTTGTTGATATTTTGACCCATTCTTCTCCACAAATTTTCTTCAATTTGTTTAATTTCGATGGATTTCTTTTATGAACTCGTAACTGCAATAGTTTCCACAAATTTTCGATTGGATTTAAATCCGGTGACTGGCTTGGCCATTCCAGGACATTAATGTCATTATTGTTAAACGAATTCTTAGTTGTTTTAGCAGTATGCTTCGGGTCATTGTCTTGCTGAAATACAAAATCACGACCATGTCCCAAAGATGTGGCACTGTTCAAGAGTTGAGTTGACAAACTTTGAGTGCATTTCGCAGCATTCATTGTTCCTTCGATGATTTTCATTTTCCTACTCCATTTGAGGAAAAACAACCCCACATCATAATATTTCCACCCCCATGTTTGACTGTAGGGATGGTATTTGCTGGCTCGTATTCCGCTCCTTTTTCCCCCCCATACATGAGTGCACATGTTTCGTCCGTAAAGCTCAATTTTCGTTTCGTCTGACCAAATTACTTTCTCCCAGAAATCATTAGATTCAATTTCATATTTCTTTACAAAATTCAAACGGGCTTGTACATGTCGGCGTTTCAGTAATGGAGTCTTTCTCGGTGAGCTTGAAGTGAGATCTGCACGATTCAGTGATCTTTTAATTGTATCTTTACTAACTTCAATTCCGGCATTTTTCAAATCATTCTGAATTTCTCGACGAGTTGAAAATGGATTTTTCTTCACAGTACGGGAAATGTATCGCTCATTAGCCCCATTTAAGATACGGGGACGACCACTCCTTTGAATGTTTTCAATAGTATCGAATTTTTTCCATTTTCGAACAACAGCACCAACTGTACTGACAAGCAAATTCAAATCTTGAGCGATTTTTCTATATCCCTTACCATCTTTGTGATTCTTCATGATCTTCTTGCGCATGTCGTTCGACAATTCTTTTGTTTTCACCATTTTCTTGCAGTAGTGGCAACAGAATAGCTGCAGTGTCTCAGAGCTGTTGTCTAATAGCCAGTTGAGTGCCGTGCAGTGCTGTCATTGGTCGACATATCACATCATATCAATATGGGTAGGAATCATGACGACACGTCTCTTCTAGCATAATATTTGCATTGGTGTTAAATACTTTTGCATATGGTTTATTTTATTTATTGTTAATAAATGTTTCTCAAAACAGTGCTTTTAAATTTTCTTTCTACGTTTTGATCTACAATGTTCGTTTAAATATTTCCTATAAGTTTCGTTGAAACTGATCTGTTATTTTTTGAGATATGTAAGAAAAACCAATGTGTTAAATACTTTTGCTACCCAATGTATATATATATATATATATATATATATATATATATAGGAACAAAAGGAAACTTATCTTAGTCGACACGTTTCAAGGCAAATGTAAGGATTTATTTTGCAACAAGTTTTTATAAACAAAATATTTATAAGCAAAACAGTGTTATTAGTCCTGATCTGGCATCGCGCCTTCAATCACGATCCTGATTGGCTGACTGACTGACTGATTACTAATAATAGTACTATAGGAACTCATTGAAAATGAGGAAGAGAGGGATTGTCAGTGGTCAGGCATGAAGGCAAGCATTACTGAGAGAAGAGAGTGTGTATAATGTAAATGTACGTGTTAATACTCTTGGGAAAAGTATGACACCTCTTCTTCTCCCTCCAGCTATGGGTAAATAGCAGGACAGACCGAGTTCTATAGCCTTGGATGGCAACTGGTCAACCGCAGAAAGAAATGGCAACCTACTGAAGGAAAAAATCTGCCTCGTCAGTCATGTATCGAAAGACACATGATCGCTTAAGCGTGTATCACACTTGGCACATGACTGACTGATTACTAATGATTTTACTATAGGAACGCATTGAAAAAGAGGAAGAGAGGGATTGTCAGTGGTCAGGAATGCAGGCAAGCATCACTGATAGAATAGTGTATGTATAATGTAAATACCCTTGGGAAAGGTATGAATCCTCTTCTTCTCCCCCCCAGCTATGGGTAAATATAAGAACAGACAGAGTTCTATAGCCTGGGATGGCAATTGGTCTACCGCAGAAAGAAATGGTAACCTACTGTGGGAAAAAAAATCTGCCTTGTCAGTCATGTATCGAAAGATACATGATCGCCGGCGCGTGTATCATGCATGGCATATAACTGACTATATTAGCGGCAAGGTTTCATCATTTTACAGTTGAAAGGGCAGTATCTAACCGTAAGTTCTATGCGAATAGTTTCTTCTATGGCACTTCTCGCCTGTGGAACTCTTTTCTAGCTTCTTGCTTTCCGGTCAACTTTGTACTTCAAAAATGTAAAGGCAATGCCCGTCGCTATCGACTGCCTTATTAATTCTTGTTTTTTTTATTTCTCTCTCTTTAATTTTGTTTTTGTTTTTTTTTTCATATTCTCCCATACTCAGTACCCCCCCCCTTGCATCTTAGTGGCTTTATTGCCTTGCTTAGGATAAAAGAATGTAAAAATGCATCTTTCATATATCTTGTCTTTAGCGTGTCGTAGCACTATTTTAGATTTTGATATTGTTTCATTTTTTTTTTCTACAAATTGCCCATCACTTTTTAAAAAAATCATTTCACCCCAAGCAAGGCGGGAATGCCACTAGTACACAGGTGGTTACAGAGGGTGAAAGTGAAAGAAAGGACTGATTAAAGGAAGTATTGAGCAAAGGACAAAAGATGAATATCATTATCATCATCATTCCCTAGACTGGGTGTGGTCGTTGGGTTACTGCGCAGCTGAGCAGCAAACTAGTTTATTCCACACATCTTGGTTGAAAGCCGGTGTGGCAGCGCATCTTGGCGGAACCCATTGCTCCCCACGTAAGATCACAGCCGATATCCTACTGGCTGTTGGTCCCATTAAAAGGAACCAGCTGCCGTGACGATCGACTTCAACCTAGAAAGCTCTCCGCCCACCGTGTGCTGTCTCATCGCCGAAGTGGTTGCATACGTTGCTGTTGAGCTAATTATTCCTATGGCACTAGATGTTCATCAAGAATTTTCATCCTCCCTGCGAAATGTTTCGTTTTTTAATCCTGCCAGGCGTCTAGCCACTCTCCACACCTGAAAAGGCATCTAGAAGGAAGCATTAGGTGGCTCAAGACCAGTACCACTGCTAGAATGACCTTCTAATATTATATTATTTTTTCATTATTAAAGGTTGTTATATTTTATTTTATTTAAATATTTTTAACAATAGATTTTCAGTTTTTATCAATATTTTGTTCCTTCATATGATATTTTTATTTTATTTTATTCTATTTTATTCAATTTTATTTCATTTTAATTTATTCTATTTTATTTCATTTTATTTTAATTTAATTTATTCTATTTTATTTCATTTTATTTTATTTTAATTTATCCAATTATATTTCATTCTATTTTATTTTATTTCATTTTATTGTTATTATATATTTCCTTTTTTCTCCCCTTTTTTCTTATTTCTTTCCCTTTCTCTTTTTTCTTATTCATCATTACTTATTCTAACGATGGTCCGTAGCTTTCTACACTCGACCACGAGATCTGTCAATTTTAGCTACAACTTGCTACACACGAGACGTCTTTCCCCCTCGCTGAAGAACAGGAAAGGCCTAAAGGTGAAGGTGGGAATTAAAATTTAACAGAGATAAGTTTTAAAGAGAGGAGTTAAATATCGGTTCAAATGAGTGAGATACAGATATATCCTCCTAATAATTTCTTGTATATCCTTGCTTGAACCGGCTTCTAATGCTTTGGATGGAGCGGCTTGGTGATAGTAGTCGTGGTTAAAGGAACTTGGATGATCTCCACCACGGAATATGTGAATGAGCTGCGCTATATCGAGTTTAATTCGTCACCGTGGTACAGTTGGTATGACGTTTGCTTAATAACGTAACTGTCCGGGTTTCAATTCCTGGTAGTGGATGCGCACTGCTGATGAGTCCCAAATATAGGACGAAACGGCCGTCCAGTGCTTTCTGCATTCTGTTGAGGTTTCTTCTAAAACTCGATGAATTACTTAATTATGATTATCCCAAATCCTCCTAATTATTTCATATATATATATATATATATATATATATATATATATATATATATATATATATATATATATATATATATATATATATATATATATATATATATATATATATATATATATATATTCACCTTCATTCCTGCCGTGTACCAACGGCTTAGGTGCAGAATCTCCGACTGACACCAATTCAGTCGGTTTTCGATCTTAGCTAGAGGCAACTGGACGTCTAGCCACACTGATGAGCTGTGATACAGAGAAACAGTCTGCCTGCGGATGACAATATATACAGACACACATATATATATATATATATATATATATATATATATATATTCGTGCGCGTGTTTATGTGTGTGTAAATTATTTTTACAGTGCATCTGTAAATGAACTAAAGAAGAAAAACTTTTGTTAGTTTTCCTCCGGGTTTTTTATTCGTATATATATATATATATATATATATATATATATATATATATATATATATATATATATATATATATATATATGAATGATTTATTTACGAATTCACATGTCCCTTAAGGAGCTGTGTTCCTGACCAATCCAAATTTGCAAATAATTATATTGGATATGCTACACCATGCCTAACAAGAAGACTCACGTTACATCTCTTTGACCATAGCTCAATAAGGTCTCATTTAAATACATATGAAGACCTATCAAACTCTATCCGTAACATACTCGTTGATAATACAAATACAATAACCTCAATCCACATCTAGAAAAAGGCTGGAAAAATGGAAGCATTATTAATAAAAAAAGAAGTCAACAATAAACAATATCAACTATGAACACAGTCACAACGTGCTGACCGTGTTTGGAATATGAAACATTCCTATAGCCCTAGATACATACATAAAACAATCCATGATAACTGCTAAAAGTATAGCCGAAAGCACTTGGAAAACATTCTGACAATTTTTATGTAGTTTTCTCTAAGAAAAGTAAAAGATAAAAAATTAAATACACACTTAAACACAGTACCTTCTATTGATGAAACTTGCATAAAATCGGGATTGCTGCCGAAATACACAATTAAATATATATATATATATATATATATATGTGTGTGTGTGTGTGTGTGTGTGTGTGTGTGTGTGTGTGTGTGTGTGTGTGTGTGTGTGTGTGTGTGTGTGTGTATTTAAGCAGCAATCCTTCTTTCATGCACATTTCATTGAATACGACAGACACGGTGCTTTTATTTAGTTTTTTGTACAATTTCTCATTGTTCATATAATTCTTTTCTTTTTGGATGATAAATTATTTAAAAATTGTACAACTGTTCTTTTTATCCGACCGCTTTCGGCTATCGATTTAGCCATTTTCAAGGTTGAAATATATTAAGAGTTAACAAGAAATAGATTGTTGTATGTATGTATTATGGTCTATATAATTATTTACGAATTATGATTGATGAAGAATACAATACACACACACACAAACACACACACATATATATATATATATATATATATATATATATATATATATATATATATATATATATATATATATATATATAAAGTGAAATAGAAGTCAACACTTAGAGGCAACAGTCTGTTTCATGCTAAATGCCATCGTCAGGCCACGATTGCATCTAGCATGAAAAAGACTCTCGCCTGACGATTGTATCTAGCATGAAACAGACTGTCGCCTCTAAGTGTTGACTTCTATATTCACTTTTATATTTACACACGCTCTATCTGTGAAATTGATCACTTTATCCCATAAATATAGCACATTTTAAGACTATATATATATATATATATATATATGTGTGTGTGTGTGTGTGTGTGTGTGTGTGTGTGTGTGTGTGTGTGGTGGATTCTATTATCGTGAACGATAAATTGAATGTTGCCTTTCGTTTCACACTTATGTATGCTAGCAGGGAGCTATTGCGGAGAAAATCAGGTAAGAGAAAGACATATTTCGTTTGTGCTTTCTTAAGCCTTGCTGCCGGCCACAAAGCCATGACAGATGAAATTTGTTAGAGCAGACTTTTGATGGCGTCTCTGCTTCAGAGCTTGATAAAGCTGATCACGGCGCTTCAGTGTACTGTTTTCAAAAACCCTCTAACTTAATGAAACATGTCTTACGTCACTCTTTTCGGTTTGATGCTTGGGCTTCCCAGGTTTTCAGATCAAAGTTGAGACGTTGCAAGTTGTCTTTCAATTTGTCTTTGTAACGTAAGAGTGGACGTCCAACTGAACGCTTGAAGTTATATAAATATAGGTATAATTATAAATATGTGGATATAAACCAAATAACTAGATATTCGAACGTAGGTATATGTATATTTATTAATACAGACACATACACACACACACACACACACACACACACACACATATATATATATATATATATATATATATATATATATATATATATATATATATATATATATATTAAATAGATCAAACATTATTTACGAATTCAAATGTCCATTAAGGAATTGTATTCCTCAAGAATCAACTTTCGTAAATAATTATATAGGCCACACTACAAATGGTTTAACACGCAGACTAACTCTACACCTTTCCGACAATAGCTCAATTAGATCTCATTTAAATATTCATGGAAACCTACCGGACACTATTCGGAACATACTTGTTGACAACACTAATATAATGACATCATCCACTTGCAAAAAAAGGCTAAAAATAATGGAAGCCTTACTTATAAAAATAAACAAACCAACACTTAATAATATTAACTTTGAACATGGACATAATATCTTGACCGTGTTTTGAAACAAAAAAATGATTCACTTTATGAAACATACACAACAAACTATTTCTAATTCTAACAGTTGAAATATAATCCTTGAAAATGGCTAAATGTATAGCCGAAAGCGCTCGGAAAAAAAGAACTTTCGGACAATTTTTATATAATTTATCGTCTGAAAAGAAAAACTTTATTAGATCGCACGAGAAATTATATAAAAAACTAAATAAAAGCACCTTGTCAGTCGTTTTTAATGAAATGTGCTTGAAAGAAGGATTGCTGCCTAAATACACCAATATATATATATATATATATATATATATATATATATATATATATATATATATATTACATGAATCCTTCATACAAAAAGCAGATAGTGAAGTTAATGATATAAATAGCAAGAATCCCTATCTGATAACATTCATCAACGGGTTCGAGGTTAATGTATTTTATTAAAAATTGTTTGCGAGGGTGATTCTTGCCATATCATTAACTTCATTATCTGCTTTTCGTATGAATGATTCGCGTAATATAAATTGAACCCGCACCACATAATTGATATTAAAATAACCGATCCGACGTGCGAATTCCTGATAATAACTGTGACATTACTCTATTTATTGGACAATTTAGTTCATGCCACCTTTACTAAAAAAAACTACTTCTACAAAATAATTCCCATATTACTATATTAGTATAAGAACGCACAATTTTAAAATTTAAAAAGAATTCAACCTCAGCGTCGTGACTGAACGCTCCAAAAGTATTCTTACAGTTAACAATATCACATTTCTAAAAAAAACACTTCTTTCGGATTACACTTTATCTTTCGATGTCCTGTTATTACCTGGATGTAAAAAAACTTACAAATTTCCCTACCTGAGGATGATCGTATGAAACGATTGAAAGCTAAACTAGTAATAAAAAAGACCTGATAAAACCTGAATTTATAAACAAGGATCATACCATTCATTAACGGATTCGAGGTTAATGTATTTTATTATTAAAAATTGTTTGCGAGAGTGATTCTTGTCATATCATTAACTTCATTATCTGTTTTTCGTATGAATGATTCGCGTAATATAAAATGAACCCGCGCCACATAATTGATATATATATATAAACATAAACGCGTTGGGTTCCATTTAAAAGCACTTCAGGATACAAAATGATGAAGTGACAATATTATCAATTCTATAATTAATTACACACATTTTAATTTGTATTTGCAGTACAAGTTATTGTAATAATTATTATTACTCACATTACACAATATTACTTAGACCAAACGCAGTGATAGAAGTTAAATTATTAAACAGAAGGCTGTCAGAATGAACAACAATAGAACAGTATCAAAGTGACATAGGCCAATCACCGTTCCAGGACGGTAATGTGTCTTTCATTTGAAACATGCTTTTAATGTAAACATTGATCTTTAGAAAAAAAGTTTACTTTTTTAGAAATGTGTTGCATCCTGGTGTCACATTAAAAGCATGTCCATTAAAGTAATAGTAGCTATGGTGCGACAATTCATAGCAATCGGCAGGGATATAGTATAGCTGGCCACTCGTATTCGGGGATACCTGTCTACTAGGCTGGCCAGCCAATCCCTATTGCCGACTCTTGCCCAGGCGCATTTGTGTTTATTCAACATCCACAGAGCCCACCTGTGGTTTATACTGCAACTATGCCGAGCAGATATTAGTTGCAGTTTCTGCGTGTTATCTAGCGTGATCAACAATTTGAACAAGGCTAGCACGCTCAAGCCCTCGGCCACGATGACTTGTGACTTCGTGCTAGCACAGCTAACGACAGTAACCAAGGGTTCCGTCCACCCAATTTCACTCACAAGGCTTTGGGTCAACCAGTGGTATGCCTTTCAAACACTTTCCAAAGGTGGCGGACACTGGGATCGACCACTCCAGTCCGATAACATCAGGAAGTTTCCTTCATGACAAATCGACTCTGGTGAGATTCGAACCCCGGTCTCATTTTCAGAATGCAACATGCGCACTGCCCGGGTTAAAGATACAATACATATATATAAAAGTCAAATGCATCCAACATTTCTAAGAATATGACAAATCACCGTAGAGAAATATAAATAACTCTCTTTCCTGTGAATAATCCGAGTGAAATACAAGACTAATTCATACAACAATTCTTAGCAAATGCCGAAAATACTATGAAAAATAGTAATTATTCAATTTTCTGTGTATAATACGCACCAAATGCAAGTGTAATACTTCCAGTATATCTCAGACAATAACGAAAATACTATTGAGAAACCATAATTATAATATTTCCTGTGTATAATACGCATCAAATAAAAGTCAAATGCATCCAACATTTCGAAGAATATGACAAAACCCCTGTAGAGAAATATAAATAACTCGCTTTCCTGTTAATAATACGAGTGAAATACAAGATTAATTCATACATTTCTTGGCAAATGCCGAAAATACTCGGAAAAATAGTAATTATTCAATTTTCTGTGTATAATACGCATCAAATGCAAATGTAATGCATCAAGTATATCTCACAAAATAACGAAAATACTATCAATAAACAATAATTATAATACTTCCTGTGTATAATACGCATCAAATAAAAGTCAAATGCAGGCAACATTTCTAAGAATATGACAAAATCACTGTAGAGAAATATAAATAACTCTCTTTCCTGTGAATAATCCGAGTGAAATACAAGACTAATTCATACAACATTTTTCCTAGCAAATGCAAAAAATACTAGGAAAAATAGTAATTATTCAATTTTCTGTGTATAATATGCACCAAATGCAAGTGTAATACTTCCAGTATATCTCAGACAATAACGAAAATACTATTGAGAAACCATAATTATAATATTTCCTGTGTATAATACGCATCAAATGCAAGTGTAATACATCTAGTCTATCTCAGAAAATAACAAAAATACTATGAATAAACCATAATTATAATATTTCCTGTGTATAATACGCATCAAATAAAAGTCAAATGCAGGCAACATTTCTAAAAATATGACAAAATCCCTGCAGAGAAATATAAATAACTCTCTTTCCTGTGAATAATCCGAGTGAAATACAAGTAACGGTTCAAACCAACTTACATGACCATAAAAAATTTAAAAAAAAACATTTAAATTAAAACCTTCTATTATCTAACGTAAATAAATACACAAATAAATTATCAAATTAAAATAAAATATTCAATGATAATTACATTAACATAAAAAGTGAGTATATATATATATGTGTGTGTGTGTGTGTGTGTGTGTGTGTGTGTGTGTGCGCTTTCTGCTTAAGTTTTCTTCTAGACTCGATGAATTACTTAATTATGATTATCTCAAATTCCCCTAATCATTTCTATCACTTGTATATCCTTGCTTTAACCGTCTTTAAATTCTCTGGATGGAGTGGCTTGGGGATAGTAGTCGTGGCTCGTGGGGGCACAGTCCTATGGATAAGGGAAACTCGAATGAGTTCAGCCACGGAATATGTGATTCAGCGGTGCTATATCGAGCCTGATTCGTTACATCTTCGCCACCGAGGCCCGTTGGTACAGCTGGCATGCTGTTTTGCCTGTCCTGGTTTCAACTCTCGCTAGTGGATGCGCACTGCTGATGAGTCCCAAATATAGGACGAAACGGCCGTCCAGTGCCTTCTGCATTCTGTTGAGGTTTCTTCTAGACTCCATCAATATATATATATATATATATATATATATATATATATATATATATATATATATATATATATATATATATATGGATATAATGAGAACAAAAATAAAATAAATTCTAAGTAAATAAGTTCACAGCATTAATTCAAAAGTGGGATCAGTACCAAGAGTAGAGCAATAATTATTTATTTTAATTTTTACATACAAAACAAAAACAACTTACTCACTGCAAAGATGCATTTTTGTTTCGATGCGTCTGCATCTCGACTGGCGCGAACCAAGAATGGTTGGGTTTGTTTTTGCTTCTCACCAGTCGAGATGCAGACGCATCGAAACAAGAATGCATCTTTGTAGAGAGTAAGTTTTTTTTCTGTATGTAATAATAATAATAATAATTATATAATATATATATATATTATATATAATTATATATTATATAATTATTATAATAATAATTATATAATATATATATATTATATAATTATTATTATTATTATTACATACAGAAAAAAACTCTCTACAAAGATTACGAGTAGACGGCCACCATATATATATATATATATATATATATATATATATATATATATATATATATATATATGGTGGCCACCATATATATATATATGGACGGCCACCATATATATATATATGGACGGCCACCATATATATATATATATATATATATATATATATATATATATATATATATAATTATTTATTTGAATATTACAACATAAATATGTTATAAAATCACGACAAAAGTAGCCATTTTGTTTCAACACTTCTTGTGTCTTGTCAAGTGATAATATAGAATATAGAATAAATTTAAAACTTAATAGAGATCTGATTTAGATTTCTAAATAGGTAATTTTAATTTTTTAATTTTTTACTTTTAATTTTAATTTCAAATTTTATAAATCTTTTAATATCTAGATAACCTTGCTTAGTTGTCAAATTTTTCGAATCATCCTATACTTGTTTTTTGATTGGCCACTCTAGCTTATGTAACAGCGTTTACTCTTAGCTAAGGATCGTTGATTAATTTGAAACTTTTAAAACCATTTATTCTATATTCTATATTATCACTTGACAAGACACAAGAAGTGTTGAAACAAAATGGCTACTTTTGTCGTGATTTTATAACATATTTATGTTGTAATATTCAAATAAATAATTATATCTGCTCTACTCTGTATTGAGCACTCTTTAAAGAATATTAATTGTTGGTTATTGGATTTCACTCCGTATATACCAATCCTAAACTTGGGTGTATATATATATATATATATATATATATATATATATATATATATATATATATATATATATATATATGGTGGCCGTCTACTCATGATCGAGCTTAAAGCCTTCATTAACTCTTTCCATCCCCAATTGAACACAGTCAAATTTTTTATCACTACTGATTCATGCTTTGTCGGCGGCGTCTTCGCAGGTGGCTCTCTGGTCTTTGCATTGAGTTGCACTTGAGGTCATAATTGGTGGATGTAACTTGATTGCCTTGTTACACCTCTAGCATTAATGCACACACTTCTACAGATTGCACAGGTGACGTTCTTGAGGAAGGCTCCATTATCAGGCAACCGGTGAAAATTAGAATGACTAGTCAGACCTGCCTTAGATATAGACTGATACGACCACAAATGTTACATGGGATATTATCTTTAGAACCTTTCTGTGGAAGGGGTGGGACAACCAACCTATATTTTGACGCACGCTTAACTCTTGCATAATCACTTCGTCTCTCATTAAAACCTTTTATAGCCTGCATTACTTCATCTCTCCAAAGCTCTCTATGTCACGTTTTTTATTCCCACCGAAAAACCTAATAATGAAGCCATAGCATCATATGACGTTGAATCTATTCACTAACGTTACAGTTAGAGAAACCATTGCCATTATTATTAATAGATAGATAGATAGATAGATAGATATAATTCATCTCTACCACATTAAAAATTAAACCTAAAATAATAAGAAAATTCCTCTTAACCTGTACGACTTAAGTCACATTCTATAATCACAGAAATAACGTATATGTGCAACGTGATGGCGTTTCTATGGGTTCACTTCTGGGTCCAATCTTCAACAACTTCTGCATGGCCAACCTAGAAAATAATATATTTAGTACCACCAAGAAACCCTTCATCTACCTAAGATATGTAGATGATATACTTATTTTAAATAAAAACATAAAAGAAATAATGGAACTAAAAAAAAACTTTAAAAAACTCTGTCCTCAAGTTCACAAACAAACTTAACAAAATATCTTTCCTTGACACAAATAATAACACGTTTACTACCTCACCATATAAAAACCAACCAGCACTCTCAACTTTAAGAGTGAATGTCCTAATCACTACAAAATAGCACTTATACATAATTTAATTAACCGAGCACAAATTAATTCCTCCACAAAAAAAGATTTTCTACACAGAACTAAAAATATTAAGCATGCTCTCATTAATAATGCCTTCCCAAACCACATTGTTATTGAACAAATAAGACGATTTATCAAAAACCTCAACACATGTCAAATAGAAAATGGTGCTTCTTCAAAGTACGCTAAATATAACCAACTCTTATATTGTAACCAGATGCATGCTAACTATGAACAGGATGAGAAAATCATAAAAAACCTCATTCGTACCAATATATCTCCCATGGATGCTAATAAAAACATAAAATTAATCATATATATACAATACAATGCAACCAATTTAATTATTAGCAACAATTCTTCCTCACCAATTGATGTATTACGTAAAACCAATACTATATATCAATTCAAATGTCCCTTGGGAGAATGTATCTCCGACAGAAATATATATATATATATATATATATATATATATATATATATATATATATATATATATATATATAAGTTAAAACTAAATTGGGGCGTATAATATGGTTAAAAATAAATTGGGGCGTATATTTCTAAACCTCATCAAAAAACATTTCCCCAACTCTGAAACTAACCCACTTAGTAAAATATTTAATCCTAATACTCTTAAGTTAAGCTATAGTTGTGCAGATAACCTAGAGAAAATAATTAAAAAACATAACAACAAAGTCTTTAACAAGTATAGTGACTCAGAAAACTTGATAACCCACCAGGTTGCAAGCAGCAATACTAAGTATAATGACACGAATAATAAATTATGTAATTGTAGGAATCCTAATAATTGTCCGCTAAAAAATAATTGTTTGATTAGTTCTGTAGTTTATCTTGGTACAATATCAACACTAGAAAATCCAAATATAAAGAAAATTTACATTGGTAGCACCATGAGACCATTCAAGGAACGTTGGCGGGGTCATATGCAATCTTTTAATAACAGTAACTATAAGTATATGACTTCATTATCCAAATACTTTTGGAGTCTAAAAGAAAAGAATAAAACACCTAAGGTTAAATGGAAATTGATTAAGAAAGCCGGGACATGTAACTCCCTATATGCCCCGTGTTACCTATGCCGTAACGAAAAATTTGAAATAATTAGATTTATATATATATATATATATATATATATATATATATATATATATTAATTGATTTAAAATATGTTTTTTCGCTACACAGTGATAACCATGTTTCAAAAATGGAAGCTATTGTGTAAAAATAAAAATATCTATAAGAACACCGGATTTTATATCTTACTGTTCTTTCTTTTTATTTATATATATATATATATATATATATATATATATATATATATATATATATAAACGACAACTACACTATCAAAAGGTATTACTCTAAACATGTCTGATCCTACGTCCATTGTGAGACATTTAGACCAACATTGCGGCCCACATTCACAATATAGAAAATACTGATTGATAACGTAACTATCCTACACCAAGAGAATAACAAATTAAAACTACAGATCCTCGAAGTAATCTACATTTAAAAAATTGAAGCCAACACTGAATAGAATCAGCTACGAATACTGTAATAAAATTCTAAAATGCCTATAAAAAGAACAGTTATACGCTTTAATGCGCGCTTGACCATGACATTCCAACATAAAAGAAAAAATTCCATAGTGGATAATTTTTCACGTTCTAATTAACGCTAAAGCATAACTGTCAGCCGTTGCATTTAAACGCAAAAGAAAAATTCAGTAATAGATAGCTACACATAGTTTTTGCTTTACCAGTTGAACCACTGATGATGACCTCAGAAAGAGATGGAAAGTACTTGGGAAATAAAAGCGATTTTCATTGTTACAGTGCATTTCTTGCATTACTTGATTGCAACACACGGAAAAAATATCCATGAATATGAACGGAGAATAGTAAAAAATAAGCAGACATAATGTTTTTAATTTATTTAATCAGACATGCCTACAAAAGAATTTGCTGCCTAAATACACAAATATATATATAATGTTTATTATAATTTTTTCAAATAGACAAAACCAATTTATTCACTACAAATATGTAACTTCGTGTCGGTGCATTTAGTTGCACCTCGACTGGTGCGAACCAAAATGGTTATGAACAATTCTGTTTGTAAGCAAGCCGCATGTGGAACATCACTTCCTTTTTTCCATATGAAACTAAATGCACTGAAACGAAGTCGCATCTTTGCAGTGAGTAAATTGTTTTTGGCTATATGAAAAAAATTATAATAAATAATTATTTCTCTCCTATCGGTATCGAGAACTCTTTTGAATTAATACTGTGAAGTTTAGAATTTATATATTATATTCGTACTCATTTCATTCGGATATATATATATATATATATATATATATATATATATATATATATATATATATATATATATATATATAAAATTAAAAATCACGAACAACATTTACTCACTTTCGTTTATTAGGCATTAAATTACATCATTTATCGTCATCCATAGTTTACTTTGATTTTCACTGTTAGTCTTAAGAATATTTTTGAACGTTCTTAAATTTAAACATGCTGAAAAATTAACGATAATTAGATTTACCCTGATAAAGTCCCTTAGAGGACGAAACGCGTTGGTAAAGAAAAGTTTTCCTTTCGTCTATATTCATAGCTTTTGAATATCTAGTTTCTTTAGATGGGTAGAAAATTTGACCGTTGGGGGCCAAATACATATACACAACTATTACAATCACTAAACCCAACTTGTTTGTTTTGTTGTTTGAACATGTAGACCTCCAATTAACATGTAGACCATCAATTTTTCTGACAGTTAATGTTTCAGCACCACTTTCAGCCCGAACAAAATTACGAACACGCTTCCCATCTCATTCTTGACGCATGAAGAGGCAACGTGTCACTCTCATGGGGGTTAGCATAAGCCATAAAAACGTAACATCTAAACCTCTAAACACGTAACATGTAAACATTCACTGCTCATCTTATGATTGACCAAAAGATTGCAAAATCCTTCTTATTCTGGGGTCCTGTTCAGCCCATACGAATCACTGAACTGCTCCGTAAGAAAAATGTGTATACCGTATCGTCGTCGTTGGAGGAAATCTTTGCCGCTTATTGTGGCGTTCAGCGGCATTTTCTTCTGTGTTAAATGACTTCCATGTTGGATATGAAAAGACGTCCACAGCTACCACATTGTAGGGTAGGTGGTTTCAGGGGATGGAGAGCTATGGGCTTTCTTTTCATCTCTTCTATGGCTTCTGGTCTTTTCGAAGGATGTTGTTTTTTTCGTGGATTGCACTTCTCCAATTGGTTCTTTAGACGTAAGAAGAAAAGTCTTTGAGCGTGAAACCTTGGCCGCGAAATGTTAGAATTTGTCTATGTGTCGCCACTTCATGGCACTCACCCTTCAGCTGACACCATCCACTACGGAAAACGCGGGCTTGATAGGCAGGGTCATGATGTCAGCTTGTATCGGGCTACCGACTTGTTCTCGCACGCAGAACGATGCCTTGACCTCCTACTCACCGAGTGTCGGATCGTGCTTAGCCTGGCACCTTCCCTGAATCCTTACCGTCATTTCAAGGGATTAATATTTTTATCGTTCAACATTTCCTTCTGTGTGAAGTGACTTCCATGTTGGATCTGAAAAGACGTCCACAGCTACCAAATGGTAGGGTAGGTGATTTCAGGGGATGGAGAGCTCTAGTTTTTCTTTCGTCTTTTCTTTCGTCTCTTCTATTGCTCTTATGTTCCTTTCAAAAGATATTGTTTTTTCGTGGACTGAACTTCTTCAATTGGTTCTTTAGACGTGAGAAGAAAATGTGTTTGAGCGCGAAACCTTGGCCGCGAATTGTTAGAATTTGTCTATGGGTCGCCACTCCACGGAACTCACCCTTCAGCTGACACCATCCGCTGCGGCAAACAGGGTCTTCACAGGCAATTTCAAGATGACAGCTTGTATCGAGCTGACGACTTGTTCTCGCACGCAGAACGATGCTTTGACCTCCTACCCACCAAGTGTCGGATCGTGCTTAGCCTGGCACCTTCCCCCGAATCCTTACCGTCATTTCAAGGGATTAATAATTTTATCGTTCAACATTTCCTTCTGTGTGAAATATTCCATGTTGGATTTGGATTTGGAAAGACGCCCGCAGCCACAATATGGTAAGCTAGAAGGTTTCAAGTGAGGGAGAGCTTTGTCTTTTTCTTTGAGTTCTCTTCGTCGCTTCTATTTACATTCTTGTGTTTTCAAAAGACGATTTTTTTTTTCGTGGACTGATCTTCAGTAGTTTTTTTTTCTGCTGCTTCCGTCTCCCAATTGACCGGATCGATTTCTGTCCTCAGCAAGGTGTCTCGGGGTTGATCCTTGAATCGACGACGCGGTCTATTGTCAGATGCGAAACTCCGAGAAGAGGATTTATTTGGGTAGGAGGATATCTGGTATTCGGGTAAGGTGCTGAGTCGTGATAGTTGCTAATCTCTCCATCTTTGCGCAGAGAGTCGAGATTACAGTAGCTCGATAGGCCAAGAGCTGGGTGGTTTATGTTAGCCCAGGATCGCCGAAGACTCTTTTGAATAGCTCTCTGTATGCGGCGTAGGTGGCCTTGTTTCGGTTATCGACGTATACAGAATACATACCACAAAATATACAGGCTGCGGCATATACCGGGTGTAACAGCAACATTGTCCAAATCGCGTAACAGCATAATTATCCAACCCACAAAATGTTTAATATCTAAAAATAACACTAAACTAATTAATTTTCCTTTTTCTTTGTTTTCAGATAAGACGTTTAGCCATCATAATACTATTTGTTGTTAGAATCACTGAAAAGGCCCATGAGTTATTCAGATAGAAAGAGAACAGGTTAAAATCATTTTGTGTCAGGAAAAAAATCATCTAGGCCTTCAGTAATGGTACCAACATTCATACTCTTGATTTCAACTTCAAAGTCCATTCAAGAACTATCAAGAGAACGGTGAATAAGATTTAAAAAGAGGGAACAGTAGTAAGGAAAACTGAATCAGGAGGTCACAACAGCAAGAGGGATCATCGTTTCAACTTAGAGCTAAATAGATGAATTAGAAAAGATTCAACTCAATTCATATGACGTTTTGCATGTGAGAGCGGAGTTTCAAATATGACAGTCCCCAAAAACAGTGAAAGATGACTTGAAAATGTGATCGTACGTGAAACCTGTGAGCAATCTCTTACACTAGGACAGAAATTTAGAAGGTTAGAGAGGGCGAAGAACATCTTGAATATGTTGGAAAACGATCCTGAAATAACATTATATATATATATATATATATATATATAAATTCCCAAGCGGATAGAATCCAGGTAGAACTCAATGTCCAGGACAGAGTAAGACTTAGTAGTAGTTATAATTTATTATATTGGAATAGTAATCACGATCCAAATTGTCAAACCTACAAATTCAAAAAGCTCGTTTTTTTTTTAATTTGTCGGTCTGATGAATTGGATCTGTGATTACGATTCCAATGTAATAAATTATAACCATGGAATATTAGTGTTTGAGCCTTTTATACATACATAGATAGATAGATAGATAGATAGATAGATAGATATTTTACTGAGATAGATAGATAGATAGATAGATAGATAGATAGATAGATAGATAGATAGATATTAACTGTATTTCAATCCTACATGCGTTTCCGAACCTGAGCTATGATTAATTAATGATGAACATGTGATTTTTATTTATGATCGATTCCATCACAGTTCTTCTGTTAAGCTTGGAGAGTAATTATACATTCTTATTGCTCAATGTAGAGTCCAATAGTGTTATAAAAACCTCGGAGAAATCCAGTAAGGTACCTTTAATCATTTCTAAGATACAACGGTTCAAACTTAATCTAATAATTAGACAATTTTGCTGTTACACAATTTGGACAATTTTGCTGTTACACCCGGTATAGCGATGACATTCCTTCATCAAACATTGTGGACTGTCACTACAGAATTCCATACAAAAAAAAAAACTGTTCATATCGCTCGGTTCACGCTCCTTCGGTCTTTTGAACAAGAGTTGAAGTTTATGCCTTGATTCATTCTCAAGTCTTTTTTCTGCTTCACTTACAGTAGCCACCTTACGTCTTAGCGGCGTTATCGCCTTGCTTGGGTTGAGTTGATCAGAGAAAAAAAAACACGAGAAAACTGAACAGACTTTACAAAATAGGCCAGACCCTGTACAAAACAAGTTAGTTTGTCACATATACAATAAGTATTAAAGTGCTAAATAGTTAAAAATGGCTTTGAGAGAATTAAGAGCATAAGCCTCGTCATCAAACATTGTAGACTGGAGCGACAGAATCACACCCAAAGGACAGTACCAGATAATAGAACTACAAGGTGTGGTGTAAGTACTAGAAGAAAATTTCAAATAATTTCTACTTTTAAAATTTGGGTCATTACATTGATGTTTAAAAAGCATAGTATACTTTTTTGGGGTGAGTGTCAACACGCCTAACGACATTATACTATTTGTTTTTCAAAGTGTTTTAGTATTTACTGTCAAGAATGCGTATAGAAATTAAAAGAATGTATATAATTGAGCAACATGAAAATGGACTAACGCCACTTGAGATTTTTAAAGATGGAAAACAACTTGGAATCAATAGAATGTTTATCCAAAGGACAATGAAAAATAATAACCATTCCTGAAGATGATAAAATAATTTATCGAAAGTACTTCCAAATGGACTGAACATCAAATCCATTTTACAATTTTTATAAACAAAGATCGCATCATTCAACGAGCGGTTAGTAAGTTAATGCTTTATTAAATCTGTTAGTGAAGCGAATTCGCCATTAATTACATTAACTTTACTGATTTATTCTTCGTATGACTACTTCTTTATAATATATATATATATATATATATATATATATATATATATATATATATATATATATATATATATATGTATATATATATATATTTTTTTTTTTTTTTTTTTAAGCGTATCACCCCAAGCAAGGCCGGTGGCCACTATCACGCATGGGGTTACAGAAGGGTTGGAGGAAGAGCAGATAGGAGTGCTAAAGGAAGGGATGTGGAGAAAGAGAAGGACGGAGCGTCGATCGAGGCAGGGGGGTTACGGAAGATATAGAGCGAGAGCAGATAGGAATGAAAGATGAAAGGAAGTGGATAGATCAAGACAATTGGAGATGACGATTGACGCTACACTTAAACCGTTGGAGATTGTATTTGTCAGGGAAACAGTAATAGGGAAGGGAGTTCCATAGGCGAGATGTGCGAGACATGAAGCTATTGGAGTAGAAAAGACGTCTACACCTAACAGTTTCAACGGTGAAGGGGGGTGGGAACGGGATGCCAGCCTCGTAGGACGCTTAAATTCACGAGGCTTAGGGACAAGCGAAAGCAACTCCTCAGAGCAATTCCCGTGGAAGTACTTGTAGAAAAGGCAGACCGATGCAACATCGCGTCTGTGAGAGAGCGACTGCAGACGAGATGACAGATCAGGGCCAATCACATTGCATATCCGTCTCTGATATGTATGTGTGTGTGTGTGTGTGTGTGTGTGTGTGTGTGTGTGTGTGTGTGTGTGTGTGTGTGATTCGTAGACAGTACTGTTTTGCAGCTCTTCATTTCAACTAGACAACCGAATGCCTCAAGCCAGGATTGAAACCCAACTGATTTGGTATCAGTCAGAGTTTCTTCCACTGAGCTATCTTCATTCGACAGAATGAGGCCTTTAAATCTAGCAATTTGTTTTTACAAATGTAAATAAATGTCAATCAGCCGGAGTGCTCCATTCATTTTACTGAAGAGCTTCGCATTAACGCAGTTGGCTGTTGTTTGTAGAAATAGCTTGTCAATAGTGCTCAATTGAAATATATTTTCAAGAGCTAAGTTATATATATATATATATATATATATATATATATATATATATATATATATTAATATGGTCATCCACATACAGGCCTGTTTCGCTGTATCACAGCTCATCAGTGTGACTAGACAACCGGTTGCTTCAAGACAGGATCGAAACCCAACCGATTTGGCATCAGTCGGAGATGCTACCTGTAAGCTATCGGCACACACCAGAGAGAAAGGGAAATTCTAATGTTCTGCTTACGGATGTAAACAAACGCCAGTAGCCAACAGTGCTCGATTCCTTGACGAAGAGCGGTGCGTTAATAGCGATGACGGCGACTATTTTGGAATTATCTTTTTCTTAATAGTGCTCGATCGAATAGACGAGAGCTTTTTATTAATATGGTGGTCCACATACAGGTCTGTTTCGCTATATCACAGCTCATCAGTGTGGTTAGACAACAGGTTACGTCAAGCCAGGATTTAAACCACACACACACACACACATATATATATATATATATATATATATATATATATATATATATATATATATATATATATGAGGAAAAATATGAAAAAAACAAAATCCGAATATGCAAGTTTACTGTTTTAATGTTTCAATGTCGACGTCAGACGTTTCGGTCTAGTCGACCTTCTTCAGGACATAGTTATTAAAACATAATTAAAATTAGACGATATTCAAGTCAACCTAAAAAGACGATAGACATAAGAATAATCAAAACAAAATGACTGAATTTTAAGATCAGCGTTCCGTTTTGAAATGCGATCACGTCGGCGTCACGTCGGCGATGTTGTGAAAACGTATTCCGAAAATAGAGTTTATTATAAAAGAAATAATTTTACTTGAAACTAAAGTTTATAAGTACGTTTGTCCAGCATTAATCTTGCCAGAAAAGGGGAAATATTGAAGAAGCCTGGTCTAGTATTTACCGTGCGCGAGATAGATATTATGTTAAATGCGCTGATCGTGTGAGGTCCAGTAGGAAAAAAAGAAGATTGTTGTAGGGCAAGAATTAGCGTCAATGAGTTTAAGATATAGATATCTAGAGATACCTGATAAAATTCAATGAAGAATCAGCAAAATTACTGGTCCTGATCTGGCAGCTCAACTCCAGCCAATTTCCAACCGCCGTAAGGTTGCCTATCTATGTCTTTTCTATGAATACCTTCATAGGAATTGTTTGGATGATCTATTTGATATGATACCTAGACTTCATGAATTTAAGCGCAGGACTAGACTAGCGTTGAAGACTCACCAATTTCCAGTTGAGCTGGCTAGATGTAGCCGTAAATTCTATGCTAACAGATTTTTTTTCTCTCGCATTTCCCATTTGTAGAACTACCATTCGTCCATGCTTAAAATATTGCTGCCACATATGGTCCGGTGTCCCTACTATTTACCGTGACCTCCTTGATAAGATCCAAAGAAAAATCAGCAATATTATTGGCCCTGATCTGGCAGCACAGCTCCAGTCACTTCTCCACTGTCGTAAGGTTGCCTCGCTATGTCTTTTCTATAAATACCTTCATAGAAATTCTTCGCATGAGATATTCGATATGGTACCTAGATTGCATGAACTTAAGAGCAGTACTAGACTGGCGTCGAGATCTAATTAATTTACAGTTGAGCTTCGTAGATGTAAACCGTAAGTTCTATGCTAACAGTTTCTCCTTATTTGTGGAACTTCCTCCCGTCGCCATGTTTTCCAGCCAACTTTAATCTGCAAAAATTTAAATGTGATCTCAATGGCTATCTACTGTCCTCATGATTACTCTTTCCTCTTCCCGCTCATTAATTAATGATTCGGTTATTAATTATTTCGCACCCTGTAACCCCTTGTCTCTTCCTGGCTTTGCTGTCGCGCATGGGGGTATACCGATTAATAAAAGAAATTCTGAAGAAATTTATGAAAGTCTTTTATGCAAGAAATAATTATCTAACACTCCAAATGCTTTAAAGATATAAGTTGTGTTTAAGCAGGTGAATAATCGAATTATAATTATGTGAAACGTGTTGGTCCGGTAAATTTAATAATACAACACATTGATGAACCAATTGTTAGAGTTAACGTTGTTTTTAATACAACACATTGA
>OZ038519.1:56654956-56742456 GCA_964036315.1 Acanthosepion esculentum | reverse complement strand
GGTTAAGGCACATCACGCCAAATGTCGGAGAGCGAAAATTTTCTATGAAAATTTCTCGGACATTCAGGCCGGTAAATGCTTATTTAATACTGTTTATTATAAAACAGAGCATTTGCTTAAATACTTGTATCTATAAAAAGAACGTTAAACATATCATAAATGTCTTTATATATATATATGATAGAAATGGTAAGGAGAAGTTGTATATATATTGTGCTGCAGAAATATATCCGACCTTGAAAACTTATTTCCCAAAGTGATTAATAATTCTGTCTGAAACTTTAGGAGCAATGAGTACACTAGTATTTTTTTTTTTTTTTTTTTTGTTTTTGCCTTTTACTTTTGACTGTACATTTCAACAGCCGTCTGGTAATACACATTTTGACAAGTTTAATAGCAATTTATATATATATATATATATATATATATATATATATATATATATATATAGGCGTAGTCTTCCCTCTGATTGTTATCCCATCTTATTAACCGTCTGATAATTATTCTACATTCCTTTCATAGATTACCTTAATGGATGTCACCGAACAAACCACGTCCACGCCTTTTTCTTAAGATGCCGCACTCCCTAGCCATAACTCGATATAAATAAAACAGATTTTGCATTGTTAATCACGTACTTTAATAATAAGTATAGCAGCATTGTCTTATGTATAAGGTTGAGTCATAAATAACTTCCGTTTTCGCTTATCAATTATAGTCTTCCAAAAATTAAAAAATAAAGTAGAATTACATTTCATTCAATTGCGGAAATCGGAAGGCGCTTTTGGGATAGCGAAAGATGCCTTCCAAAGATGCAGCAAAGTATTAAGAAACAGGAAAATATCGTTAGAAAAAAGAAAAAGAGTACTGAAATGTTATGTAATATCAGTCCTCCTATATGGCAGTGAATGCTGGGCAATCTCCTCACAGATGAAGAAGAGACTTGAAGCAAGAGAAACAAAGAAAAGAGTACTAGACTGTTATGTAATATCAGCCCTCCTATATGGCAGTGAATGCTGGACAATCTTCTCACAGATGAAGAAGGGACTTGAAGCAATAGAAACAAAGAGAAGAGTACTGAACTGTTATGTAATATCAGTCCTCCTATATGGCAGTGAATGCTGGACAATCCCTTCACATATGAAGAAGAGACTTGAAGCAAGAGAAACAAAGAAAAGAGTAGTGAATTGTTATGTAATATCAGTCCTCCTATATGGCAGTGAATGCTGGGCAATCTCCTCACAGATGAAGAAGAGAACTGAAGCAAGAGAAACAAAGAAAAGAGTACTGAACTGTTATGTAATATCAATCCTCCTATATGGCTGTGAATGCTGGACAATCTCCTCACAGATGAAGAAGAGACTTGAAGCAGCAGAAACAATGAAAAGAGTACTGAATTGTTATGTAATATCAGTCCTCCTATATGGCTGTGAATGCTGGACAATCTTCTCACAGATGAAGAAGAGACTTGAAGCAAGAGAAACAAAGAAAAGAGTAGTGAATTGTTATGTAATATCAGTCCTCCTATATGGCAGTGAATGCTGGACAATCTCCTCACAGATGAAGAAGAGACTTGAAGCAAGAGAAACAAAGAAAAGAGTACTGAACTGTTATGTAATATCAGTCCTCCTATATGGCAGTGAATGCTGGACAATCTCCTCACAGATGAAGAAGAGACTTGAAGCAAGAGAACAAAGAAAAGAGTACTGAACTGTTATGTAATATCAGTCCTCCTACATGGCAGTGAATGCTGGACAATCTCCTCACAGATGAAGAAGAGACTTGAAGCAAGAGAAACAAAGAAAAGAGTACTGATCTGTTATGTAATATCAGTCCTCCTATATGGCAGTGAATGCTGGACAATCTCCTCACAGATGAAGAAGAGACTTGAAGGAAGAGAAACAAAGAAAAGAGTACTGATCTGTTATGTAATATCAGTCCTCCTATATGGCAGTGAATGCTGGACAATCTCCTCACAGATGAAGAAGAGACTTGAAGCAAGAGAAACAAAGAAAAGAGTACTGATCTGTTATGTAATATCAGTCCTCCTATATGGCAGTGAATGCTGGACAATCTCCTCACAGAAGAAGAAGAGACTTGAAGCAAGAGAAACAAAGAAAAGAGTACTGAACTGTTATGTAATATCAGTCCTCCTATATGGCAGTGGATGCTGGACAATCTCCTCAAAGATGAAGTAGAGACTTGAAGCAAGAGAAACAAAGAAAAGAGAACTGAACTGTTATGTAATATCAGTCCTCCTATATGGCAGTGAATGCTGGACAATCTCCTCACAGATGAAGAAGAGACTTGAAGCAACAGAAACAAAGAAAAGAGTACTGAACTGTTATGTAATATCAGTCCTCCTATATGGCAGTGAATGCTGGACAATCTCCTCACAGATGAAGAAGAGACTTGAAGCAAGAGAAACAAAGAAAAGAGTACTGAACTGTTATGTAATATCAGTCCTCATATATGGCAGTGAATGCTGGACAATCTCCTCTCAGACGAAGAAGAGACTTGAAGCAAGATAAATGGGGTTCTACAGAAGGATGCTGAGAATATCACAGACCGAACACGTGATAAACGACGAAGCCCGAGAGGCAATGGCAACAAAAATGATACATACTTAACATCAGGAAGCGGCAGTTAAGGTTTCTAGGACACATGGTGAGAAGGAGAGTTTGGAAAATCTGATACCAACACGACAAAATGAAGGTAAGAGGGACAGAGGGAAGCAACACACAACCTACCTGACATGCTCGAGTGAATGGAAAGCGGAAAAAGGTATGGGGGAGATGGCAAAATGACAAAAGTTATTAAGGGTCACAAGCAGTGATGGCATCCTACCGTTCAGCATCAGTTCCTGCGGATCGATTCTTAAATTTATAACAGCTTAGTGGTCAGGTTCTTCGATTATCCGAAAATAATCTTATATATTAATAGCCGATATATGCTACCTAAAATATTATTAATACCATTGCTTTAAGTTCTGCGGGGGGGAGGGTGAAAGGGGGTCTTCGATGATCAACTTTAATTTATTCTGACAAAAGAAATGCTCTTGAAATTTAAAATATGGCAAATCTTCTATCTATACATATGATAGGTCTTGTATTGGATCTTTGGGACTCTAGCAATTCAGTTCAAATCTGGCTAAGAAACCATAACATTTGACGACACTAGAGTCAAAAAGCATTCTACTTCTGAACAGAAATATGATGAGAACAGAATTTCAATCTGGAAAAATATCTTAATAAATAA
Organism: Acanthosepion esculentum; assembly: GCA_964036315.1. Lineage (NCBI taxonomy): Eukaryota > Metazoa > Mollusca > Cephalopoda > Sepiida > Sepiidae > Acanthosepion > Acanthosepion esculentum. The sequence continues at coordinate 56,739,198 of OZ038519.1, read as the reverse complement.
ATGTTTTCTATTAAATTATCACAATGTTTTAATTCTTTTTTATACTAAAAAGTGATTTGTTTCCATTCTGAAATTGAAAAGAAAATAAGCTGAATAGGTTCCTAAAGATTACCTGCCTTTATAGAACCAGTTCCGGGAAATTTCAGATGCCATTATTGTCTGAGGTTAACCATTATCTATTCTACATATCCTCATAATCTGCATATCTTACCTCCTTCTTTTATGTTCATAGAGCAAACCCATTCAGCAGCCCTCTATCTTGAGTGACTCTTTAGCCTTCTATTACACTTTCTGATAAGATAGTGCATGCAAAGAAACCCTGGCATGAATTAAATAGTATGCAAAAAACATGTATAAATTAAATAACACATAAAAATAAAATAAGCAGAATAGGTTCTTAAAGATTACCTGCCTTTATAGAAACGGTTCCTGGAAATTTGGGATGCCATTATGACTTGTAATGTAATACTGCCTGGTTTGGTATAATATACTTGCTCTTTTAACCAAACCTCAAAGAAAAAATTAAAAGTGTATTAAGTCAGGACTCCTGGCTGGCCACTCATACATAAAAATAGGGAGTTACTTTTCAATCACTCCCTCTCCCTCTCTTTCTGTCTCCCTTTCCTTCTCTCTCTCTCTCTAATACACACACACACACACACACACACACACATATATATATATATATATATATATATATATATATATATATATATATATATATATATATAAATTAATGAATATCAAACACTTAAAATACCATAAGTAATAATCTTTATTTCATGAAAGCGATAAAAATAGCCTTCAATCTTTCAGACTTGCCAACTAAATATAAACGTAAAAAAAATACTCTAGGTTAAATTCAAGATATACAGTTATCGTATTGAGGGAGAGGGAGAGAGAGAGAAAAAGAGAAGGAACGATTCAAAATTATGAATATGTAATCGTGGCGGGGGGGGGAAGAAGACCCATTTATTCTCAATAGATTTTAAAGGTTTGAGTTGTCCTGTTTAATATGACAATGTTCTATTTTGATTTAGTGATCGAATAAAAATCTTGTTAAGTCAATTGAAGTTACGAAACACTGTGTCTCTTACTGGCTAAGAATCTGACGTATATATATATATATATATATATATATATATATATATATATATATATATATATATATATATATATTCCACTTAACAAAATTTAAGAAATTTATCTCAGAAAGATTATTACGTATGGTATTTTAAGTGTTTGACATTCATTAATTATCTCCCGTCCGTGTCCACGCATAAGGATCTGACAACTTAACCAATTGATTCAGTTAAGAATTTTGTGCGATAATCTTAAGTGGAACATAAAACCCGCATTGATTTGTAAACGAGGCCGCATATGCAGCAAGCGTGAGGATTGTGGGATGAGGTCACTGTTAGATTGGCTGACCTTTTAGATCTCGCTCTCGCTCCTTGAAGACGATTCAGACTACCATACTAAAACACGTTGATCTCCACTCTACCCGCTCCAAGGCTAAGCTATGCGCTTGAGAGTGTTATGAGGTATATTGACAGCTGACAAATATATATATATATATATATATATATATATATATATATATATATATATATATTCTTAGTTCTACAACACTATATTTACCGGCAAAGTAGCCTTAGTGTCTATTTTACCGGAACCGGCAAGCCTATTCAAGAGATACAGATATCGTATTGAAAGATAGGGAGAGAGAGAAAATGATTCAAAATTATGAACATGTAATGGTGGCAAAGAGGGAAGGAACAAGACCCGAGGATTTATTCTCAGTAGATTTTAAGGTTTAAGTTGACCTGTTTAATATGACCTCCACAATGTTCTATTTTGATTTAGAGGTTGAATGAAAATCTTGTTAAATCAATGGGAGTTAAGAGACGCTGTCTGTGTCACTTACTGGCTAAGAATCTGACGTATACATATTAAAGGCAAAAACGAAACGAATTTATTGAAAACAAAGTAACTATTAATAACAAACAAGATGTCCTTAGCAACTAGACGGATTTAGAAAACACTAATGTATTCATATTGTAATTTTCATTTGACAAAATGAATACAATAGCGTTTTCTAAATCCTTCTAGTTGCCAAGGACATCTTGTTTGTTATTAATAGTTACTTTGTTTTCAATAAATTCATTACGCTTTTGCTTTGAAAAAAGTCCCTATTAGACGAAACGCGTCGGTTAATGATACAGTTTTCCTATTGTCTTTTACAGAGAGACAGATATCGTAATGAAGGAGAGGGAGAGAGAGAAAGAGAATGAAAGATTAAAAAAAAGAACATGTAATCGTGGCGGGGGGGGGGAGAAGACCCAAGGATTTATTCTCAGTAGACTTTAAGATTTAAGTTGACCTGTTTAATATGACCTCCACAAGGATCTATTTTGATTTAGTGGTTGAATGAAAATCTTGTTAAGTCAATGGAAGTTAAGAGACGCTGTCTATGTCACTTACATGCTAAGAATCTGACGCATAAATATTCCATTTAACAAACTTTTATAAATTTATCTTAAAAATAGTGTTAGGTTAAGGATATTTTTAAAAAATATTAAGAGCCCAGCGAAAGATTTAGAATTTATCGTACAATTGTAAAAATTCCTAATATAATTCCCCAGACTAATTTAAATTACCCAACAGATTTAAATAAAATAATTATTAATTATTAAGATATTATTAAAATTATTAATTATTAAGATATCCAGAGAAACTTAGTTCATTCTATTTGTAAATTATTTTAAGCAGGGTGTATTTATTACATTTTAACAGGGTACGGAGGTACCTTAAATTAAAAGCAAAAAAAAATGGGATCCTAATTCTCCAATGTATATCTATTAAAATTACGAGTTTAGTTCAAAAAGTATCCAAAATTATATTTGAATTATATTTTAAGCAGACAACTACACCTATCTATATATATACATACATACACCTATATTACAAACATATACCTACTCATTTACATATTTATAATAAACAAATATATATATATATACACATATATGCACACACATACACATGCATGCACATATAATATATATATATACATATATATATATATACACACACATACATACATATACATATCTCCACATACACACACATATACCTATATATAAATATATCCAAATACATCTTCATTTTCTACATCTATACATACATATACATACATGTATGCACGCATGAAAGACACATGCATACATATATATACATATATATCCATATACCTATATACATCTACACATATACCTACATACGCATAAACATACAACCTTATACATATTGTTGTGTAGGATCCACCTAATCTGCATAGGTGACTACCAACTATATAAATAATGGTTGGTACCGGAAGACGAGATGGGGGAATCACGAGATCCAACTAGAGACTCTGATCGACTGCGACTAGTCAACACATTCTCCAGGAACGTCTTCCCAGAAATATACAGAAATACTATATGTACTTATTGTGTACACTTTCTTGTTATAATACATTCTTGTTCTAAGTACATTTTGTGTTGCATTATTATTCCATGCAATATGCGAGATTCAACAATGAGTCAAGACTCAACACATATATATATACATACACATACACACATATATACGTATACATATATATACACATCCGCATACATACATATATATATATATACAGTTAAAGATACACAAATACACACACCCATATGTATATACACATATATTGCATAAATCCCTATACATACATACGCCCACATATACATCTAAATATATCCCCATATACATACACACATACACATAATACCCATATATATATATACACATATACGTATATAAACATATACATATATACACACACATATATACATATGTACACACACATCTATAAAAAGATGTACAAATAAACATAATACCATTCACAAAATAAAAAATACCCCATCACAAAATAAAAAATACCCCATTACAAAATAAAAAATACCCCATCACAAAATAAAAAATACCCCATTACAAAATAAAAAATACCCCATCACAAAATAAAAAATACCCCATTACAAAATTAAAAAAATACCCCATCACAAAATTAAAAATACCCCATTACAAAATAAAAAATACCCCATTACAAAATAAAAAATACCCCATCACAAAATAAAAAATACCCCATTACAAAATAAAAAATACCCCATTACAAAATAAAAAATACCCCATTACAAAATAAAAAGTCCATACAACCACCCATACACATATACATATTTATGCTCATACATACACACACAAATATAAACACACACACCTACCTATATATATACAGAGACAAAATACACTTATATAATTACATACATATTCACACATGTACACTTATTCATATATCAACACACATACATATACACACATACATATACACGCATATACCAATATAAATATATACTATATATAGTATCATAGTAATCCTCCTTTTAAAGTATAACACCTCTATAATTTAATTAGGTCAAAGGATCGCTTTCATTCTCCAATGTTTTTATACTTTAAGTCTCTCTTCAACGCGCCGAAATCTTAACTTAAAACATAACACATCATTTCGGCTAGTCGCTTTAATAATTACCACTTTGCATTAAATTATTTATTCGACTCAGAGAAAATTAATAGACATTCACGGTCTATTTAATTTTATAAAACATTTTTTATATAACTGCTGACCCGATTTTTATATTGAGATTGGTTAAATTTCTTTCCGTTTCACCAATTATGCACTTTGAAGGTAAGAGAATGAATATGGCCTTTGTTGTTATTTATATTTTCTTTGTGGGTTTTGTATGCTTTACTTCTTGCATTAACAAACGATAGTGAAAATTCTTCCACATATTTTCATCGTATTTTTCTTTACCAATTTCATTCACCAAGAAATAACGTAAAATTATATTTTATTCCATTATACATTTACCCTTTTTTGCAATCCCTTATCAGACAACTCTTCGATAACTTTGGAATAACATTCCTTAGGTTTAGATGCAAAAACGTTTCCAACAAATTCTTGAACCTGGTTTTCAATAGATAGAAAGATAAATAGATAGATAATGAAGTGACTGAGATAGATAGATAGATAGATAGATAGATAGATAGATAGATAGATAGATAGATAGATAGATAGATAGATCCAGACTGGGAAAGAAAGAAAGAAAGAAAGAAAGAAAGAAAGAAAGAAAGAACTATAGGTGGAAGTAGTCAGAGCTAGCTAGATAGATAGATAAATATATTGATAATGAAGTCAGATAGATAGAGAGAGAGAGTGAGAGGGAGAGAGAGAGATTGAGAGAGAGAGAGTGAGAGAGAGACCGATTATTCAAAAGTCTCCTCATATTCATTCACTACCAGCGCCGCATTACGTCTTAGTGACATTATCGCCTTCATTGGATCGAAATGAAAAGAAAAAAGCGGACTGGTAAACAAAGGATGGTAGATAGAAATAGGCAGAGCAAGATAGATAGATAGATAGATAGATAGATAGATAGATAGATAGATAGATAGATAGAGAGAATAGGTAGATCTATAGCTATGAACAAACTGAAATAGAAAGATATGAACATAGATAGGTAGATCTAAATCTGTTCATATCTATCTATCTATCTATCTATCTCAGTCTGTCCATATCTATCTATCTATCTATCTATATCGCCCAATAAGTTTATCTGTTAGGGATTAGCTAGCCGTCCTGGTAGACGGGTACCATCGAATACGAGTAGTCAGCTATTTTATAAATATATATATATATATATATATATATATATATCGCCCACTATGTTCATCTATCTATCTGTCTGTTCTATCTCATTTGGTTCCTTTTCCTCTGTCTATCTATCTCATTCTATTAATGTCTATCTGTCTAATCCTGTTCGTCTATCTAATTATTTTCAATCTGTCCGTATAATTCCGTTCTTTTTTGTCTATATGTAGCCATTGAAGTCTATCTCTTTATCTTATCAATTCTGTTAATGTCGGCCTATCTATCTAATTCTATTCAAGACTATCTATCTGTAATGAACACTCCTATCGACTCACTACTCAACCACCACACTCTCCACACTCTCCTTCCTCTCTTTCTCAGTCGCTAACTCTGCTTTGTTGAGTAACACCGACCTCTTTATCTCCGATTATCTTTTCCCTCCTTGGTTGAAACCGGTGTGTCATCTCGATAGGGTTGATTCCCCAAATCTTAGGATATAGGCATTAATGGCGAAGTCTAGTGTGGGCCCCTGTTGTGTACCGTAGTTAAGAAAGAATAATTCTCAACTTAGGGCCGTGGTAACTTTTGTCTCTCTGCGTTCAAGGATCAAGAAGCAATAAGAACTCTCGATGCACAACACAGTTAATAACTCTATAAAAAAAATGGTTGAATAAGATGTCTCTATTATCTACTGTAAAATCAAGATCACTACTGCAGGGTGGTGATTTGGGAAATCTAGCCTCAAAGGCTAAAGTAATAACTACAGCCGGTCGACTCTCGCTCAATTCCTCTGCCATGCATGTGTTTGTTTTTTCTCTCTAATCACGGGAATTACGGGTATGCTCTTTAGCGACGACTATCTTAAGACCAATACCGCGCTGTTCTGATCGAACTTCTACTGGGCCAGTCTAAGTCTTTTTTTCTTTTCTTTTTTTTTTTTTTTTGGTTCTGGCCACGGGAAATGCGACCTTCCTTGCTGGGCCCGTCTCCTTGTGTGTGTCTTTACACTGGAAGCTCTTGCTTATATATACTCCGCCTCCACTCCAAATCTGGCAATGATATATCTAACTTCTTCACCCCGACCGCCTTAATCTTAAGAAATGTTCTGAATTAACTATATGGTACTCTGTTTGTTTCGGATCTTCTTAGATAGCTTTCTGTAAATATAGTATTCAACATAAACAAATCCCTTGGGAATCAACTACATTCAAAATCATTTATTGTCTAGAATAATTTGTAAGAACACAAAGGTTTTGGACAGATAGTATAATGTAAACAAAGCTCCGAATTTTATTTCTCAGAACGAAAGAAATTCGGACGACACATTAATTATGTCTTTTCATCATCGTTGGTAAATTAATAGGTTGAGTTATTTTAATTCTGGGTTCGATTCTCCTTTGAACCATGCTTAAATTTAATTAAAACACAAAATAATTTAAAACACAATTTTCGCTTGCTCATTTTTTTCTCAACTATTCAGTCTACTCTCCTGAGATTTTAATAATTATTATCCAATTAGTAGTCCCTCCAAATCATCATCCTGTAATGTGATGCTATTAAATGTTTAAACAGAGTCAGTGTTCTGTTATATTATGAAGAAATGCAATATAGACAATAAAGCCTTTGTCGAGTGTGTACTTGAGAAGACTGCTTAAAAGAGAAGCAACTCTGGATAAATATATCTATCCTTAGATTGAACAAGGTGATATACATAGAGTGTTCTGGTTCTAGTCAGCTTACCAACTGGCAAATAGTTTGACCAAGAGGGGTTATATACTGGGGAAAGGCAACTGAAAACCATAAAAACAGAAAAGAATAAGAGAAAAGTAAAAATAAAGAGCGAAGAATGTAAAAGAAAAAAAAAACAACAACGAACCACCTTCATTACCTTCATATTCCCCTGGTGAGATGTAAGTTCCGCTCCCACGAATCATTGCCTTTCTCGTTGGTTATTTGATGCTTGCTTTGGCAACAATAAATCTCTTCTTTCCTCTCCTTTTACCTCTCTTCTTTATCCCATGCGCTCTTACCATTCGTCCACCGCAGAAAACCGACACTCGACTATGCGACGATCGTAGGATCGAAAACCATTTCCCCTTCTCGCATTTTTTTTTCATTCTATTCGACAGCCGGAAATTTGCACGTTAGCAGCTAAAATCTCGTATATGTGAGAATGGAACGTTGTTAAATATTCGCCTTATGAGCTAGCTATGAGTTAACGATCAGGCTGAAAATGGAGTATTGCTGTCACAAGATATCAATATGGTTGAAAATTAGGTACCCCCACCAAAAAAATTAATCCCCGCAAAAAAAATCATGTCCTCCTCCGACACACGCAAAAAGAATAAACGATATCTATGTTGAAAATACAAAACAATAAAAACTCTTTCTTGAAGCTTTAATGTTAGTTATAATTCCAAGCTAATAGATTAAATTTCATATTCCCAATAAGCAAAATACCTTGGTGTATTTCAAACAGAATTTAAATTAAAATATTGTTTTACTCCATATCAGAAAAAAAATCTATAAATTCATCCATATTGACAAATCTGTCGACAAAATAATTTTCTTTATAAAAAAATATCCCTATGTAGTTTGAGTTCATTTATGAGAGAATCGATATCTCTCCTTTTCTCGTTGGTTCTTTGATGTTTGCCTTGGCAACAATAAATATTTTTCCTCTTTTTCTTGTTCTCTTCCTCTTTTGCTCTTACCATTCGTCCACCACAGAAAACCCCACACTCGATTATGCGACGATCGTTAGTTTTAAAACCGTTTCCCCTTCTCGCATATGCAATGCAATTTTTATATTCTTTTCGATAGTCGGAAATTTGCATGTTACCAGCTAAAATATCGCATATGCAACGTTGTTAAATATTTGCTTTATGAGCGGCCATCTTTCTTTCTTTTTTTTTTCTTTGGATTTCTTTACATTCGATGCAAGTGCGAAGTCTCTCTGCTGGAGGTAGATCATTTTTATCCTTTATTTTCCTTTTCCTCCGGTTCTCCAACCCGAACACCCTACAACTCTTTTCTTACAGACGAAAGTTCGCAAGCCTCTCGCTGGTCTATCGCTATTTCCATGGAAAGTGTTCGGACGAACTACATTCCTTAGACAGTATTTACATTAGTCGGACTATTGTCCTCATCTTTGTCGCCATATTTGTCACAACGTTTCGGCCGTTGTACGCTCCGGCCTTCTTCAGGTGGTTGGAATTTCGAACTGAACCCTCAAGGACACATGGCACAGTGGATAAAGGCGTTGGTTAGATCCAGTGACAGACCCAAAGAGTGTGAGTTCAATACCCGGTTAAGGCAGTGGAGAACTTTCAGAGGGTAAATTAGCAGGAGATAACTGATAACTGACATCCATCAAACATGGCTCGTGGAACTAGAACAGTCTACCCCAGTGATCGAAATAAAGGGTTCAGTTCGAAATTCCAACCACCTGAAGAAGGCCGGAGCGTACAACGGCCGAAACGTTGTGACAAATATGGTGACAAAGATGAGGACAATAGTCCGACTGATGTAAATACTGTACATAATACCACATCTACATTCCTTAGCTCCACCTTCACGGCTAAGACCCGCCATTATATGCATAAAGTAACGAGCCACCTTCATTCCCTTCGTATTCTGTTGGTGAGATGTAAGTTCCACTCGAACAGCTACTACCCACGAACCACTTCTCTGTGGAACCGACTCCCAAGGGGACGCTTCTCCGATCACGACAATGTTAATCTGTTCAAGTCTAGAGTTAACCATTATCTTCCCTTCCTGTCCGTATAGACTTCCTCTTTTTCTTGTTCTCTTCTCTATCCCTTGTGCTCTAACCATTCGTCCACCACAGAAAACCCCACCCTTGATTATGTGACAACCGTAGGATTTAAAACCATTCCCCCTTCCCGCATATGTAATGCAATTTTTATATTCTTTTCTGGGAGAACTGTTTTTGCCTTCTGTCAGTATCGTTGATACTAACCTCTTGGAGAGTGACTATTTGCGCCATGTCGGGCTAGCGTTTTCCTCTGACAGGAAATAGATTATATAATCAATTTCCTTTCCTTTGTAGCTGTTATTATATTTTGTCCTTCTGTTGGCTTTCCTGATCCTTGTTTTGCCAATTGAAAAAATATTAGCAACAATACATTTTTGAAGACGAAACATTATCACCAATAAAAATCTTGTCGGCATTAAATAACCAATTGAGGTTGATATACCGTAAAGCAAACGAATTCTAATTTTATAAGACAAGGTAATAAACTGAAATGACTAGAATATATATGAAAGATGACTCGTTGATCATAACCTTTTCATTATAACATGCATTTTCGTCTAAGTAAATTATTTTCACTTATTAAAATGCCATCTTCCAGGTTTTCTTTTAGGAAATTGGTGCCTTGTCCTTTCTGTCTCTCCGCAATTTCCTTTCCTTTGTAGCTGTTATTATATTCTGTCCTTTTGCTATCATTCCTATTCCCTACTCTGAAACGTACACTGCTATTTCAAATTCAGAGGCAGAATGGCTTACAAATCAAAGAAAAAGACGTAAACATTTCAAATTTTGACTGTGAAACATCATGACGTTCTCAAAGGACTGGCAGGATAATCCATACCACATTCTCCCCCGCTGGTTTCTTTGTAGAGGACAAAGTCATTCTATCGACCCAGTCGGTCGATGGAATGACTTTGTCTTGTTGGGATTGCTATGAATTAGTGTGTAATCAGAAGGGTTTTTAGGTTTGTGGTAATAAACGTGAAAAGCATGTTCTTCATATTAATCACAACAATTTAGCGTAGACATACAAAAGGAATAAATCTCAAAGGCAATATTGAACGAAGAAACAAAGGTAGTCGTGAATTCAATTAGAAACAAACATTGAATATTTATGTACAAATAAATTACAATACAATTTTTGGAAAAAATTGTGTTTCAGTTGAAATAACTGAATTGTTGAACAAAAGTTGAATGAAGTATTTTATGAACTCAAAGTTCATGAATGTTCCTTTGTTTAGGAAAAGTGTTCACATAAAAATTTGAGGAAAATTTATCGAGAGATAAATTTTAAAGTATTGTAGTTGCGAGATTTTTTTGCTGAATTTTGTATGTTTTTGTTTTGGCAGAGTTATTCACCTTGGACCGTATTTTTTATATATATTTGCTTTAGTAATAATTTCTGTTTGGTAGTGTAGAATAACACTTTTTTAGAAACGTACTAAGATTTCAGAGAGAGAGAGAGAAAGAGGTTGAAGGTTGAGTCAGGTGTTGACGCGCGAAAAGTCCTTTAAGTCAAGATGTAGACGCGCGTGGATCTCTGTAGAAATCCCTCTGAGAGTGAATTGCTGACTAGTGAATCGGACTAAGATTCGCCCTTTTATTTACTCTGCGAAAATTAGATCGGCTCCCAGCGCGTTCCCGCCGAAATTTATCCTGGGGCGTCTCGACCAATAATAAGCCGAGTTTCGCAATGTGTGGTGTTGATTGGTCGAAACTAGCTCTTATGGAAAATTCCGCCTTTAAACGGGTTGAGTGGAAAAATACGGAGGATTCTACAAATAGCCCCACGAGATTAATGGTCAACGTAGTTTGGACATTAATATGTATAAAAGGTGGTGTACTTTGCTGGCCAATGAACGCGCCTGCCGGACCTGGTCCGTGTAGGTGGGTTAATTTGGGGTTCAGGCGTAGAAGATGGGTGTTTATGTGATGTCTCAGAAACAGGTGTTGGCTGAGTGGTCACAGGTTGGTCGTCACTGTTGATATAAGCTGGTTTTAACCGGTCAATGCTGACCGTAGTTCGCTTGCCGGCAAGATCTAGAACAAAATATTTCGACGCTCGAGAAATGACCTGATGCGGTCCAGTGTAGTTGGGTGTTAAAGGTTTACGGACCATATCTCGGCGTAGAAATACGAACTTGGCTGTATGCAGATCAGCTGGGATGTAATATGGCCTGTGAAAGGCTCTGGTCGGCGTATAAACAGTTTCAGACATTTTCTGCCGAAGGTCGCTGATAAACTGGCTGCTAGGTAGGTTGTCCAATACAGGGCCGAAGATCTGTCCTGGCAAGGTTAGGGGAGTCCCAAAAACCAAGTCAGCACTGGTACAGTTCAAGTCCTGCTTGACAGTATTCCTCAAAGCCAGCATGATCAGGGGAAGTTTATCAACCCAAGTTCGGCCTTTGGTTGAAGCAGTTATAGCATACTTAAGCTGCCGATGGAATCTTTCTACGAGGCCGTTGGAACAAGGGTGATATGCTGTAGTGGAAATATGTTTAATTCCCAATAGATCAGTGAATTCGTTGAAAAGGGCTGATTGAAACTGTGGACCCCTATCGGTAGTGATTACCGAAGGGCATCCGAAGTTTGTGATCCAGTTATTAAAAATAGCACTGGCCACTGTTTCAGCTGTAGTTGATTGCAGTGGGATGGCGACTGGCCACCGAGTAAACCGGTCGATTATGGTCAAAATGTACTCGAATCCATTCACATTTTCAAGTGGGCCCACCAAATCTGCATGCAAGTGAGTAAAACGACCGTCTGGGTCGGCAAAGGTTGATGTAGGTGCCCTTGTGTGTCTGCCAACTTTGGTGGCTTGGCAACGTAAACACGTGCGGGACCACTGCTTAATGTCAGCTGCCATACCGGGCCAGATAAATCTGTCCGATATGGTCCGCAACGTCGCCTTGCCTCCAGGATGTGCTTGTGTATGAAAATGTTCAAAAATCAGACGGCGCATATTTGGCGGAATGTACGGACGCGGGTTACCCGTGCTGATGTCACAATAAACTGACCTGTTTGTAAACGGGAGCGGTCTTTTTTCAATTTTTAAGGAAGTGTCCGAGTGGATAGCTTGCAGGGTTTCGTCCTTGTCTTGCTCGTCAGCTAAGTTATCAAAGTTCAGTGTTGTACTCTGCACTGCGCTGAGAGTTGTACGAGACAAGGTGTCGGCCACGGTATTACTAGCTCCACTAATGTAGCGTATATCCGACGAGAATTGTGATATGTAATCCATGTAGCGGATATCTCGCGGATTGTGTTTGTCCGACTTAGCATGTAGAGCGTATGTAAGTGGCTTATGGTCTGTAAAAATTGAAAAGTCACGACCTTCCAGGATGTGCCGGTAGTGTCTGATGGCTAAATAAATTGCCAACAGTTCACGGCTGAAGGTACTATACTTCTGTTGGGCCGTATTTAGCTTAATAGAGAAAAATGACAGTGGTCTTTCCACACCGTCGACTATCTGGTGAAGTACGGCACCAACTGTATCCGACGACGCATCGGTAGTTAGCGTCAGTTTCGCGTCGGGTGAGGACGTAATGTACACAAGTTTGGTACAATCCTGCAAAGCTTGTTTTGCTTTACGAAAAGAGTCCAGCTCGTCTGCAGATAACACAATCTTCGGGTTTTTTCGCTTATGATTAGAAAGAAGATTCGTCAGTGGAAGAAGTACAATGGCACAGTCGCGTATAAATCGGCGATAGTAGTTGATCATGCCAATGAATCGCCGTAGCTGTCTTAATGTTGACGGTGGTGGGAATTCACTGATGGCCTTGACCTTTTCGTCCAGGGGAGCTAAGCCATTCTCATCAATGACGTGACCAAGGAAAGTTAATTCAGGGACAGCGAATAAACATTTATCAATGTTTAACTTTAGTCCGTAATGTTGCAATCGTTCAAAGACCGACTGTAAATGGTTACGATGTTCCTCGGGCGTTTTACTTGCTATCAGTACGTCGTCAATGTACGCATAAGTATAAGGTAATCCGCGGAGGACTTCATCTATAAGACGCTGAAAAGATTGCGCAGCATTACGGAGTCCGAACGGCATTCGGGTAAATTCGTACAAACCGAACGGTGTCGTTATTGCTGTTTTATGAATATCAGATGGTTCGATAGGAATCTGATAAAAAGCCTTCCTTAAGTCCAGCTTGGTGAAGACAGTAGCGCCTTCAAGGGACAAAGCAAAATCCTTAATATGAGGGATTGGGTATTTGTCTGGCACAGTCCGAGCGTTTAGGAGTCTGTAATCTCCACACGGTCGCCAGGCATCAGGTTCGTTCTTAGGGACCATGTGTAACGGTGTGGAATACGGACTGGAAGATGGTCTTATTATGCCCAGTTTGAGCATGTTTTCGAATTCTTCCTTAGCCACCCGTAATTTAGTTGGGTGTAGACGACGGGGTGACACGTGGACTGGGGGTCCAGTTGTTTTAATAGTATGTGTTGTGTTGTGTTTTACGGGTTCTGTATGAGTGAACGGTGCTAAAAGAGATTTGTACTGCTTAAGCAAATCTTCGCAACCGTTCGCACTAGGTACCAGAGCAGTCAGTCCAACCGTGGAAAGCTTGGATAAAAATCCGCGTCGTCGCATATCCGTGCGCATATCGGTAAGTGTCCGAGATGACAGCTCCACGGACAAGTCGAAGTGTGCGAGGAAATCCGCTCCTATGATGGGTAACTCTACATCGGCTATAGTGAAGGTCCATGTATATTCTCTCCGTAGGCCGATGCTTAGAGACATAATACGCTCGCCATACGTGCTGATGGATGTGCCGTTTGCAGCCTGTAGCTTGAGTTGAGTTTGTCTGGGCGTTAATGACGATTTCTTACAATAACTCAGCGGTATAACGCTGATCTGAGCGCCAGTGTCAACTAAGAACTTCAATCTGCTGTTGTTGTCGAGAACGTAAAATAGGCGATTTCCGTTATTTAGCCCAGCAGCACACGCCCTTAATGGCTGCCGGGTTCGGAGTTTCCCGCGTTCTTATACGCACATGGTGGCTGACACTTTCTTGCGCGGGCGCCAAACACTTCATGATACCAGCAATAGTTTCTCTGGCGGTGACGAGTATGTCTTGACGTTGATCGTCGCCTACCAGGATTGTGTCTGTTAGCTGAAGTATCGCGACTCCGTCCAGGAATGCTCTGAATTCTGTCTAGGCGTAAAGACAGGTTCCTTAGTTCGGTAGTCAGAAAATGGAGTTGCTGGTTAACATCCGGGGTCGGGTTATCTGTCACGACAGAGGAAATTTGGCGCGCTGGTCTAGTGTCCACGATTTTGTCCGCGATCGATGCCAGCTTGTGGACATCGACCTCCTCAGTTAGGACTGCTAAAATTTGCACTATATCGGGCGGCAATTTCTCCAGCCACATTTGTTTTAATACAGTTTCGGATATACTGTTGTCACCGAGTAGTGTAATCATTTTACGAAGAAGTTGGGAGGGTTTGCTGTTCCCGAGTGTTACATTCGTAAGGAGATCCTTAATCTTTCGTTCCTCGGAGCAACCTGTTCGTTGTAGGATTGCGTGCCGAAGCACCTCATACGGCTTTTCGGGCGGGAGATTAATAAGAATATCCGCTACTTCCGCAGCGATTTCAGCGGGAAGTTTCTCCACAACAAACGCGAATTTCGACTGCTGGGACGTCACGTGTCTGGCTTGGAAAATCGCGTCGAGTTGTATGAACCACGTTTGTGTATTCGTGGTATAGGAAGGGAGTTCCATCCTGAGTGCAGCTTCAATTGGTTGTACAGGATCTGCCATGTCGACTGAGGTTTTGTTGTTTGAAATAATGTGGTTATCAATTTGTTGGTGGTTTTGCCTGTACAAACGTCGGGGTTACCAATTTGTTGGGATTGCTATGAATTAGTGTGTAATCAGAAGGGTTTTTAGGTTTGTGGTAATAAACGTGAAAAGCATGTTCTTCATATTAATCACAACAATTTAGCGTAGACATACAAAAGGAATAAATCTCAAAGGCAATATTGAACGAAGAAACAAAGGTAGTCGTGAATTCAATTAGAAACAAACATTGAATATTTATGTACAAATAAATTACAATACAATTTTTGGAAAAAATTGTGTTTCAGTTGAAATAACTGAATTGTTGAACAAAAGTTGAATGAAGTATTTTATGAACTCAAAGTTCATGAATGTTCCTTTGTTTAGGAAAAGTGTTCACATAAAAATTTGAGGAAAATTTATCGAGAGATAAATTTTAAAGTATTGTAGTTGCGAGATTTTTTTGCTGAATTTTGTATGTTTTTGTTTTGGCAGAGTTATTCACCTTGGACCGTATTTTTTATATATATTTGCTTTAGTAATAATTTCTGTTTGGTAGTGTAGAATAACACTTTTTTAGAAACGTACTAAGATTTCAGAGAGAGAGAGAGAAAGAGGTTGAAGGTTGAGTCAGGTGTTGACGCGCGAAAAGTCCTTTAAGTCAAGATGTAGACGCGCGTGGATCTCTGTAGAAATCCCTCTGAGAGTGAATTGCTGACTAGTGAATCGGACTAAGATTCGCCCTTTTATTTACTCTGCGAAAATTAGATCGGCTCCCAGCGCGTTCCCGCCGAAATTTATCCTGGGGCGTCTCGACCAATAATAAGCCGAGTTTCGCAATGTGTGGTGTTGATTGGTCGAAACTAGCTCTTATGGAAAATTCCGCCTTTAAACGGGTTGAGTGGAAAAATACGGAGGATTCTACAGTCTTCTACAAATAAACCAGCGGGGGAGAATGTGGTATGGATTATCTACTCTTATACGTATTCTGTCTTTAAGTAAGTGCAGTCGGACACGCTCTATTTTAGGTTGAATAAAGCTTCGGGTAAGTTATAGCTGCATTCGTTTTCTCACTACAATTTGCTCGACTTAGAATCAACATGGAACATTGCAGGAGACCACAAAGGTTCGACGTCAACCCTGACCATACCACAGCTGTTGAGCAATGGACCCTGTGGATTTAAACGTTCGAAAACTTCGTAGAAACACTTAAAGCGCAACATCCTCACCGACAAATCGACCAACATGGCTTTAGTTCTGACGGGGAATTAGCAACTAAAAAACGAGTCTACTCTGAAACGGACACCTCTATTTCAAATTCAGACACAGAATGACTTACAAATCAAAGAAGACGTAAACATTTCAAGTCGAAAGTTTATACTTCAAAACCGTGTAGCCAAAAAAATCGGCAAAAGAAGCTAAGACGAGTCAATGTCAGAGGCGACTGGCGACTGTGAAACATCACGACGTTCTCAAAGGTCCCGCATACATTTTTGCAAAAGATTATTATCAGCAATAACTTTGTTTTAAGAAAAAAATATTACCAGCAATACATTGTTGTAAATTATTATTAACAGCAAAACATATTTGAAGACGAAACATTATCATCAATAAAAATCTTGTCGGCATTAAATAACCCATTGAGGTTGATATGCCGTAAAACAAACCAGACCAATTTTAATTTTATAAGACAAGGTAATAAACTGAAATGACTAGAATATATGAAAAATGACTCGTTGATCATAACCTTTTCATTATAACATTCATCTTCGTCTAAGTAAATTATTTTCACTTATTAAAATACCATCTTCCAGGATCTTTTTGAGGGAATTTGTGCCTTGTCCTTTCTGTCTCTCCACAAATTCATTTCCTTTGTAGCTGTTATTATATTCTGTCCTTTTGCTATCATTCCTGTTCCCTACTCTGAAACAGACACCTCTATTTCAAATTCAGAGGCAGAATGGCTTGCAAATCGGAAGACGTAAACATTTCAAGTCGAAGGTTTATACTTCAAAGCCGTGTAGCCATAAAGTATCGGCACAAGAAGCTAAGACGAGTCAATGTCAGAGGCGACTGGCGACTGTGAAACATCATGACTTCCATAAAAGAACCGCAGCCAACCGGGTCGGTGCAATGACTTTGTCCCCTAGAAATAAACCAGCGGGGGTGGCGGGAATGTGGTATGGATTATCGCCCTGTATACACCTTCTGTATTAAAGTAAGTCCAGCACAGACACACTCCATTTTACGTCGAATAAAGCTTTAGATAAGTTATAACAGCGTTTGTCTTTTCACTATACATACAAAATACTTCCCGTCTTGGGTATGGCGATAAACTACGTCCAACAGCATGGCCTCTGATCAGGAGGTTTTGAGGAGTGTGGAACCGCCTCTTAATTGCTGGTGTTCCCACGTCCACCTTGAAGCGGGGTGGTAGCACCTGTTAGGGACTCAGCTATGAAAAATATTTGACCCCCAAGCTGGGGTAAAAACACCATGAAAGTGTAAAAATAGCTTTTAATACCAGCAATATATTTTTGTCAAAAGATTTTAAAGGAAAAAACATTATTACCAGCAATACATTATGAAAAAAAAAATATTACTAGCAATACATTTTTTAAGAAAAATATTATCAGCAATAAAAATCTTATCGGTATTAAATGACCCATTGAGGTTGATATACCGTAAAACAAACCAAACAAAATGATTCCACTATTTTAAAAACGATTTAATCATTAAAATAACAAATACTTATTTAATAAAAACGCGATATTGTTTTTTGTATATCTTTTCTTTAAGTTTTATATATACAAGAATCCAGTCTCCAGTTCGCCTTGAGTTTGCAAGAACTATACAAAACATCCTTTAGGGTCCCCCATAGTTAAAAGTCTGCAGGTGTTAAATCATGAGAATAAGGGCGGAGACTGGCTTCGACTGCACCTCTTCGTCCTAGCCAGTGTCATTGCAAATTCTCATTCAGATAAGGTCGCATGACCATGAGTATAAAGCCATCTGTCGATGGAGGAAATAACGCACTACAGTAAACAGTGTTATCACAGTTTGATAAAACTACGAAAGACAAGTTTGTTCCTTAGCTGAAGTGTGTATACATGTTTTAGGGCGAAATATATATATATATATATATATATATATATGTGTGTGTGTGTGTGTGTGTGTGTGTGTGTGTGTGTGTGTGTGTGTGTGTGGAGATTTAATAGGCCTGTTAATGAAATTTGAAAGATAAAAAGATAACAAAATAACAATAAGACTATTGATACTTATCATATCAGTTATGTGCCATGCGTGATAAACTCTTAGCGATCATGTACCTTTTCGATACATGACTGACGAGGCAGATTTTTTCCCGCAGTAGGTTGCCATTTCCTCCTGCGGTAGACCAGTTTCCAGCCAAGGCTATAGAATCCGGTCTGTCCTGCTATTTACCCATAGCTGGGGTGGGGAGAAGCAGAGGATTCATACCTTTCCCAAGGATATTTATATTATACATACTCTATAATCTCAGTAATGCTTGTCTTCATTCCTGACCACTGACAATCCCTCTCTTCCTCATTTTCATTGCGTTCATATAGTAAAATCATTAGTAATCAGTCAGTCAGTTATGTGCCATGCGTGATACACGCTTAGGCGATCATGTATCTTTCGATACATGACTGATGAGGCAGATTTTTTTCCTGACATTTCTTTCTGCAGTAGACCAGTTACCATCAAAGGCTATAGAATCTGGCCAGTCCTGCTATTTACGCATAGCTTGGGGTGGGGAAGAAGCTGGTTCATACCTTTCCCAAGGTTATTTACATTATATATACTCTATTCTCTCAGTAATGCTTGCACGTAAGTGAATGTATATATATATATATATATATATATATATATATATATATATATATATATATATATATATATGTTCCATTAAATAATATAGACAAGTTTTGTCTATTTATTTTATGTAAATTCTTTTCATATAGTCTGATAAGCTTAATAACATTATCATTAAACAAAGACCGAAAATCACAATATTGATACATATTTTTTTAATCCAATCTAAGCTTTCGGCTTACATAAGCCATTATCAAAGATGACAATTACAGTACAATATATTAAGCAATACACAGACAAGACAGTGATGATAGTCTGTTTCTGTTTACGTGGACGATTTCCAAGCAACGATAAACACGTGCATATAAGACGCTGGAAGCGAAAATCGCACCGCAGCTCATGACGTCACACATGACCACGCGAGAGTGAAAACGAGAAGTATTAAGTATGGGAAGCCGTTGGTATAAATCAATGGCTTCTGTTGCCAATTATAGACATTTAAGGATATTTGTGGAGATTTCATAGTTTATTTTGTTCAGTTTATGTTTCAACTGTTTTATGTATATAGCTTCAAGAATTTTTAGTTTTTGTTTATTGTTTTCATGTTTATAGCGGCAGATCATTATTCAAACATATATTGTTAAATATAGCAGACAAAGAATGTCTATAGTGTTTTATCTTGAGCCTTTCCATGCGTTGTATAATGGCTTTAGTTTCAAGAGAAAATAAACACAAAAATTGTCCAATATATGGATATTTCTTTATTATATTGGCCCTCTGTGGTACTATTTAGCTATGGTAATTAATAAATTAATTAACCATAAAAATGGAGCGGGAAAATGCTGAAGGCAGAAAAGAAGGGTTAAAAATTATCCCGAATTGTATACCGTTCGACAGAAAAAAAAAGTCTATTTTTTTTCAAGAAACCGAAGAATTGTGTCAATCATAATTTCACAGAAAGTCCATGTGGCGGTCTTTGACATTTGATTAAATGTGCTGGGTAAGAAAACACAAAATAACCAGAATCGATGAAGATACCGTTCGAAAGTGCATTACTTACACTAGTAAGCAAGTAGCCAGGCGAGAGGGCCATGTGTTAATTATAAACATTTTGGCAGGGAGAAAGGGTAATTGTGTAAACAAAGTTCCAGTTAATAATTCTGACTGAGAAATCCTGAATAAGCAATGATGTCAGAGAGTTAATTAATCAAGCAAGCTTAGCCACACCCGCACGATCGAGATGCCATTGGTCGTGTGGTAGCAGTGGTGATAGGCGGAGGAAAAATAGTAAGAAAGACGGAGAAGTTACTAACACCCAGCGAAAGGAAATGGTGTGAGTTACTAATGTGAGGAGGAGGAAGTTTAGGCGGATAGCTATCCTGCAACCTCTCCTCACGGACAAAGGGATCCTCCTTAGAAATAGGAAGTAATTAATTTTCCTAGCCAAACAACAAAGGGACCCTTGTAGGAATCGGGAATTACCGAAAAACCCCAGGCTGCGTCTAGCATCGCACCGGTTTTTGGTCGAAATCCGTATAAGTGAGCGCCCTGGGCAGTTCGCGTTATATAAGCGAACGCCCTGGGCAGTTCGTGTTTTGCAGTTGGAGAGAGCTGACAGAGACTCCACGACGCCTGTTGACACGACAAAAGCCTCTGCCTTTGCCTTCCTACAAACAGCAAGTTATACTGACGAACGAAGCTAAGCCAGCACTTAAAAACTAAACCAGCTGACTTAGAACAGAACATGCCTAGAATTATAATAGTGTCACTCTCAGAAGAAACAGGTTGGGAAGAAAACACACTCTTGTATAGAACAGACTGGTAAAAGTTGCTTTGCTTTCTTTAAACATACCCGAACCTTTTTCGGTTTTCATTTATTTCTTTTGGCTTGTGCGATGTCACCTCAGTTTAGACTCACCTTGCACAACGGCCCCGGTGCCTGATTGATCACGTCAACCTAAGATCAAAATCACACGTGGGTAGATTAGACTTGAGATCGAAGCAGTTACTTCGGTAACCAGTCATTGGAAGCGAGCTGAGAACGACGGTGGCTGGTGTCGAACCGGTTGCATCTGGTATGAAGCCGTTACGTATTCGTGCCGTCAGAATCGACCGATCTTCCCATTTGGTACCCAGACCAAAGGATCCCACCGGGTAGCGACGACCGCCGATCGACCGGGTTACATATTGGTGGCAGTGATTAAGAGTCGAACCCAGACTCCCCTAGCAGGTGTAACACCTCAATCTAAGCTTTCGGCTCACATGAGCCATCATCAGAGTGGTTATATGGACATTACAACAGAAATATATAGGAACGCATTGAAAATGAGGAAGAGAGAGATTGTCAGTGGTCAGGAATGAAGACAAGCATTACTGAGAGAATAGAGGATGTATAATGCAAATAACCTTGGGAAAGGTATGAATCCTCTTCTTTTCTCCCCCCCCCCTCGGATACGGGTAAATAGCAGGACAGACTGGGTTCTATAGCCTTGGCTGGCAACTGGTCTAGCGCAGAAAGAAATAGCAAACCACTGAGGGAAAAAATCTGCCTCGTCAGTCATGTATCGAAAGATACATCATCGCCTAAGCGTGTATCACGCGTAGCACCTGAGAAAGAAGTGTGAGGTGTCAGGTACTTACTGAAACAGTACAAGGGACTGACTATTTTTCTTTAGTGATGAATCGCATTTAGGAGTTCCACAAGGTCTGGACTGAGTTTAAATCCTGATAGGCACTCGAGGCATGGGATCTCCCTGAGCGGACACACGTTCATCGATTAGTGATGACGGAATGACATTAGTTTGGTTTTCGAGACTTTGAATGTGGTCAGCTAGTTCTTCCACCACTGATCCGTTAGAGCTCGGTCGGAAGAGAGATCAGCCACCAATCTTTGGTCATGTAGAGTTTTGGTGGTGCACCCATATACCGTTTTATCATCAGCATAGATATTCACAAAAGATCGGAGTATACTCTTGGGCAGATTTATGTAAAGTGGTACGAGGGTTGGGCCGAGAAACTAAGCTTGAATGACGCCTGAGTTGATTGCTAGGGCCCCTGAGGACTAGCTGTTAACAACTACCTCCAAGGATCTACTTGTTAGGAAAGAATTTATGATTGAGAAAAACTCTTCCAGTGATTCCATATATAGAGAGCTTGTGTAGTGATTCTTTATGCAACACGATGTCAAAGACCTCCGAAATATCTAATGCGATCGTCTTTGAGATGTATGTTTGTCAATAATTCAGTAAGTAATGGCAGTTAAGATATCAGCAGTGGATTAAGCTAATCGAAATCAGTACTGTTTGTCGATCAAGTGGGTGTTCCAATTGAGGTGATCAACAACCTTCTTCTTGAATATAGCTTTAAAAAGTTTACTAATGAAACTAGGGAGACTGATGTGTCTATAATGAAATTGGGAATGAGCGCTCGCACACGTTGTTGAAAAGCGGGTATATACTTGACACCTTCCACAGACTTGGGAAGGATTTCTACTTCAAGCAGTGGTTAAATAATTTCGCTATGATGGAGGATAACTCCGAGATGATATTCTTAAGGACAACCACTGGGATTTTGTCTAGATCAGTGGCCATCTTAGAGTCAATACTTTTGATAATTCGTAAAACTTATCAAGAGGTGATCAAAATATAGCTGGGATTGCGCTCAGTGAGACGGGAAGTGGGGTAGCCTTTATCGACTAACTTACTGCCAGAAAATTGATGAAATACACATTCAGTTAGGCAAAATGCGATTGGAACAAGAGGGTTTACTGAAGTGGAGTAGCCTTTGTCGACTAACTTACTGCCAGAAAATTGATGAAATACACATTCAGTTAGGCAAAATGCGATTGGAACAAGAGGGTTTACTGAAGTGGGGTAGCCTTTGTCGACTAACTTACTGGCAGCAACTTAATGAAATACACATTCAGTTAGGCAAAATGCGACTGGAAGAGGAGGGTTTACTTGGTGCATATGGGTCAAGGAAAGACGAAATGTTTTTTTGCTGTCCCCTCGACCATTGTCACGCTCTCATCAATATTACACCGGCTCCACTTCTCCCAGTTATGCTTCAAACAATACCCGGATTCCTACTTGAAGCAGTGGTCAAATAATTTCGCTACGATCGGTGATAACTCCGAATTGATATTCTTAAGGACAACTACTGGGTTTTTGTCTGGATCAGTGGCCTTTTTAGAATGAATACTTTTGATAAGTCGGGAAACTTTTCGAGCTTTGAGTTCGAGGCAAAGATCGTTGTGAAGAATTTTGCCTTACCTGATGAGGATGAGATGATTTCTGAACTATTTGTAATTGGAGGGCTACTGGTTGTCAGTTTATTTTCTGTCTGTATGCAGGCGTTTTAGCCTACGTAAATGTTCTGGGTTATTCTAATATCTTTCCTGAAAAAAAAAAACAGAAAAAAACGAGTTTTCCTAGCAGTTCAAATAGAATTTCGTTCCTTACTTTACTCTTACAAGTCACTCGCCAATAAAGCCATATGATTCAAGTCGTAGATGCAGGGCCACCAAGAACAAATTGAAAAAATAAATTTAACTGCTTCACAATGCGGGACAGGGATGCACGGTCGTAGTAGTTGCAGATGAAAATGCGGTCCGGGCTCAATTGCATAGCATTGCAGTACCTCCTCATCTGCCGCTTGTCTCTAAAAGCGATCCTACAGGTACTTTCAAAGGAGACAGCATGAGACAGGCGTCACGATTCTTAGCTAGCTTTGACCATTGACAATGGTTGTTGTGACAGGCACCAAAGGATTTTTTCAGGCAATATTTGAATCGATTCTATGGTGCTCCTCTGCCACGAGAGCCAGTGGAGAGTTCGCCGTACAATCAAATTTTAGGCGGGCGATGATTGTCCAGTCTGGAAACATGTCCAGACCAGCGTAGCTGGGAATTCAGCAGCATGGCCTCAATGCTGGTGATCTTTGCCTTTTCAAGAACTTCAATATTGGTGATGAAGTAACTCCAGTTAAGGATCTTTCCAAGACAGCGCTGGTGGAATCATTCGAGGGGGTGTCGGTAAGTGACCCATGACTCTGAGCCGTATAGGAGAGTGGCGAGGACGATAGCTCTATACACACTGATTTCCGAGCCCTTCTTCAGGTGTCTGTTGTACCATAGACGTTCATGCAGTCTACCAAATGCAGTGCTTGCCCTTACCAGTCAACTGTCGACCTCGTTGTCGATTCCAGTATCTGCCAATGCGTGACAGGCATACACAGTAGCAACAGTTGCAGCTGAAATCCGGCCAGGGCTCCATGGCATAGCGTCGCAATACTTCCTCTTGTTGAGAGCGGCCCTGAAGTTATTTTCAAAGGAGATAACATGGTTGGTGGTGAGACACCCGGCGTCACGTTTCTAGGGTTGACCATTGGGAATGGTTGATATGACAGTCAACAAAGGATTATTTTTCTGGCAATCTTTGAATCGTTTCCGTAATCTTCTACCACGACAGCCAGTGGAGAGCTCGCCGTACAATTTTAGGGTTTCGTTCTGGAGACGTGTTCAGCTCACATTGCAACTTTGTAGTTATTATCGATTTTTTCTGGCATTCCTTATTACTGGTTCCCATATTGTATTCATTTCTATACTTGGTCGGCTCAGGAGATTTTTGCGGCCTAGCATATGTGCTGATTCCTTAAGTTTACGAATTTTCCAAATGGCGTTCCTTGTCTACGATCTCAACCTGAGCCCACAGCTAAATTGTATTTTTCTATAGCAATTTTTCTTTTTTGTTTGTGCAATTTCATATTTTTACTCCAGCATTTTCTACTCTATAATTTACTCTGGAAAATGTGGAATCACTTGATCGTTGTACAAATGCAAACAAAGATGGATTTGTCTCAGAGATTTCGCTATGTTCAATAACGGTAAGCAATCATAAAAAAGAAAAAATTGCATACGCTTGAAATTCAAATAATTTACAAACGAGATGTTGTTCTTTTATTCACTTTTTATTTTAATTCAAATATCTACAAGAAAATCGATCAACATGTGCCCGGGTACGAAATGATGTCATCGATAGCCATGTCACTGCGAAAATGCGATCCAGTTACACTTTCGAATTCAATCTGAAAAGCAACATATAAAGAACATTTTGTGAGTATAGTAAAAAAAAATAATACTCAGATTCATTGCTTATCATTTATTAAAGACTCTCGAACCGGACATCCAGGCCGGTAGACGTAAATAAAACTTTTTTTTTATAAAAAAGGGGTGACGTCTACTCAAACACGTGTATACACTAAATATAATGTTTACAGTAATGACAAATGTGTGTGTGTATGTGTGTGTGTGTGCGTGTGTGTGTGTGTGTGTGTGTGTTTTGAACAATAAAAATATAAAAAAAATTAAAATTTTCAGGCACAGTGTGTTGTATATTAATATTTTTTGTTTTATTATTTCAATCAGGTTCCTCAAATAGTTTCGGCCAGCATGGCCATCATCAGGAGAGACAAAAATCCCTGCTTGTTAGTAGCAGTGAACTACAGGAGTGAATGACTGGCTCTGAAGAAAGTGAACTTTATCTGTAGTTTTACATTTTTTTTTTCTGTTTTTGTTTTTTTTATATCATTAATTTTGGTTTCATTAAATAATATTGATAAGTTTTGTCTATTTATTTTATGTAAGTTCTTTTCATATCGTCTGATAAGCTTAATAACATTATCATTAAAAGAAGAAAGAAAATCACCATATTGATACATATTTTTTAATCCTATCTAAGCTTTCGTCTTACATGAGCCCTTATCAAAGATGACAATTACATTACAATATATTAAACAATACACGGACAATTTCCTCCAGTTGGTCCGGGGTAGTTATATCTTTTAGTTTATCGTAGACGTCCTGTTTAGGGTGTTCAATTTTTCTTTGGCTATTTCAGTTTGCCTTTTCAAACGGCTACATTTATAATTCCAAGTGTTGATAATTTGGTGGGATGCTGGATCATGTAATTTAAATTGTGTGCATTTAGGCAGCATTTTTTCATTGATGCATGTTTCATTAAATAATATAGAAAAGTTTTGTCTATTTATTTTATGTAAATTCTTTTCATGTCGTCTGATAAGATTAATAACATTATCATTAAAAGAAGAAAGAAAATCAGAATATTGATATATTAAACAATACACGGACAAAACAATAATGATAGTCTGTTTTTATTTACATGGAAGATTTCCAAGCAACGACAAAGTCGTGCATACGAGACGCTGGAAGCGAAAATCGCACCACAGCTCGTGACGTCACACATGACCTCGCGAGAGCGAAAACAAGAAGTATTAAGTATGGGAAGCCGTTGGTAAAAAACCAATGGCTTCTGTTATCAATTTATTCGTTTAATAATAATGTTATTAAGCTTATCAGACGATATGACAAGAATTTACATAAAATAAATAGACAAAACTTATCAATATTATTTAATGAAACATGCATCAATATATATATATATATATATATATATGTTTGTGTGTGTGTATATTATAGACCTCTCCGCCCTTCTCTTTCTCTTTCCCTTATAATCCCCTCTCCCCTCTCGCGTTCTCTCTCCTCCTCTCATCTCCTCTCTTCTCCTCTGCCCTCTTCGTTTAAGAAGTGGGTACAAATCTTTCCATTTCACTTAAACAGCCGTAAATCATTTCGGTATTCACTTTCTTGAGAAATGACATAACTATATAATTTTCTGTCTCTTTTCTTTTGGGAGCCATATTGTTCTTTATAGAAATAATCAAATCATATACTACTACCACTGAATACCCAAGTGAGTAATAGAACGTACAGTCAAGTCGGACAGTAGTAGTCATAGAACGTAGAGTCGGTCGAGTAGATCGACAGTCACACGCAAGAGGGTAGTACAAGAGTCATAGTAATGAGCACTTAGACTCAGTAAGAAGTCATACAGCGATACGTCAATAATTTACTATCTCTCTATCTATCTATCTATCTGTTGAGGGGTCCTCCCCTTTTTACACAAATGGACTCACCCAGGGTATACATATACTACTGCTAGTTGGATACCCGAGAAAGAGTGAAAGGTCGAACATAGAGTACAGTCAGAGCGTCGGTCAAGACGGCGGCAAGATTCACAGTCACGAGCACAAAGACTCAGTAAGAAGTCATACAGCGATACGTCGATACCAAAGACTTTATATTTATTTGTCTACTAACCCGCATTCCTGGAACTACTAACCTGTATTACCAGTTTGTATGATTACGTTAATACATTTATTTCCTATATTCATTCTTGGCGTTTTTTTTATTATTTGATACCGGATTTCATCCCGGAATCCAGAACATCAACCCTTGGTGTTATTGTTCTTGTCCTTGACTGCAAGGATTCATTAATTATATATATTTCCGATTTCTGATTCCCGCGTTTTTTACGTTTTAATTTTTACGTCTTTTCAATTACGTTAATCTTGACTTTTGCATTTGCTTGCATTCATTCATAAATGTAATATTTTTCCAATTATAAATTCTTCTTCCAATTATAATATAAAAAAATTGGAATTGTATTAGTTTGTGTTGTATTTGTTATATTACGTTATACAGTTGAACCTCGGTTCACGAATTTAATTTATTCCCAAAGCCCGTTCGTAACCCGAAATGTTCGTAAACCGAAGTTATTTTTCCAATAAGAATCAATGTAAAATGGATTAGTCCGTTCCTGGTCCCAAGATGATTGCTTATTTCAACTTTAACAACAGTACTTTGTGCACAGGTTTATACACAAAACTAATGAAAATCATTAAATCTAAGAAAGAAAGAAATAAACTGAATACTGAACAGATATAGACGAACGCTTGAATTTTACCGTACCTATAAGTAGGGGAGTTGATGGCATAAGTGAAAGGTGAAGGACAGAGATGTTATTGTTTGGAAAAGAGAAGGAAAGACATGGTCATCTCTATTCATAAAAATAGTATATATCGTTGATTTTGTTATAGTAAACTGAGTAGGAAGAGACAATAGCATCAACAATTGTTTTTCTCTTAACTTTTCTTTATTCCTTTACCAGTATCACTGCTAGTTTTCTTTGGAGCCATGACGAAGTACTAATGAAGAGAAAAATACATTGGCAAAGAAAATGTATACAACATGGCGGTTGACTAACAAATGATTCCGTTCGGGTTAATTCGGTTCGGTTCGGCTCAGTTCGTCAATGTAGACCGAGAACCGAAATTTTGTTCGATAACCGAGTCATTTTCATCTCGAATTTTCCGTCCGAAAACCGATGTGTTCGATAGGTGAGACGTTCGAGAACCGCGGTTGCACTGTATTATTTAAGTTACAAAGTAAATACTTGTTAAAATGTCGACATCGACCCATTATTTCATTTTTCAAGTTTAATAATTTAATTTGGTTATTAAAAGTTATCGGGAATTTATCTTCTAAGCACATCAAAGATCTCAAAGATCTCATTAGTAAGATAACTGTTATTACTGTTCTTTTTTATCCATATTTTATTGTTGTAATATAGTAATGATTTTCTGCAGTCAATGATTATGCCAAATTCTTCGTCTTGAATATTTACGTTTTGTTCTACTAGATTTAACGCGTTATATAATACATACGCAGTAGCAGAAGTAAAAAAAAAAGTCTTTTATATCTAATTCAATAATTCCCAATGTGGGGTGCAAGTCCCACCCGTGGAGCGTGGTAAAACTTTTGTGGGACATGCGTAAAATGTGTACCTTTCGGTTTATTATTGCAACGTGAGCTCAAATTTCAATTTGCTTTATTATTTCATGATAAAAGTGATCAAAGTATAATTCAGAATAAGCTTTCATTCTATTTTTTTTATATTTCTGCCTTTCAGTTCTCTGTTGTATGTTTTGAAAATATATATGTATTTAACTGTCGATTTTTTTAATTTTTCTGTTTCATGGACAAAATGCTCTTTGGAGGCTTGTTTTGAGGCCAAGTTAATGGACTTTTAAGCTTCTTTCCTGTGAACTGCAGTAAAACTTTGAATATGTAAGAATTAAATATTATAGGGGTAGATAGATAGATAGATAGATAGATAGATAGATAGATAGATAGATAGACTCGGATAGATAGATAGATAGATAGATAGATAGATAGATAGATAGATAGATAGATAGATAGATAGATAAAGAGACTCGGATAGATAGATAGATAGATAGATAGATAGATAGATAGATAGATAGATAGATAGATAGATAGATAGATAAAGAGACTCGGATAGATAGATAGATAGATAGATAGATAGATAGATAGATAGATAGATAGATAGAGAGAGAGAGAGAGAGATAAAGAGACTCGGATAGATAGATAGATAGATAGATAAAGAGACTCGGATAGATAGATAGATAGATAGATAGATAAAGAGAGTCGGATAGATAGATAGATAGATAGATAGATAGATAGATAGATAGATAGATAGATAGATAGATAGATGGATGGATGGATGGATAGATAGGAAGAAAAAGAACATAGATAGATAGATAGATAGATAGATAGATAGATAGATAGATAAAGAGACTCGGATAGATAGATAGATAGATAGATAGATAGATAGATAGATAGATAGATAGATAGATAAAGAGACTCGGATAGATAGATAGATAGATAGATAGATAGACTCGGATAGATAGATAGATAGATAGATAGATAGATAGATAGATAGATAGATAGATAGATAAAGACAGTTGTAAAGAAATCCGCATCATTCACTCGTTACTTACTTTTGTGTCCTCGTTTGCAACGACGTTCAATTTGGCTTGTTTCCAATCGCTCCCCTGGTGCCCACTGAGAAGGAACAGTGTTATTTTTTTCGTGGGTTCCACTTGATACACATTCAATGAGCCCATGTCTCGTCCTTTCATATGGTACCAAAACGTGAAGCAATTTTCGCCTCTGTTCAATTTTGGTGTCTGGATTCTCGCCACTTTGAATTTGTTGTTGGAAGCTTCGGTGAAGAGGTAGTAACCTGCGAGGAAGGTAAAAACATTGACTGATTCCCTCCATGGAAATGAAAGATTTTATCATCAGATCTCAATATTTATGCAAATAATTGTTTGTTTTTTTAGTTATTTCAGCACAGATAGATAGATAGATAGATAGATAGATAGATAGATAGATAGATAGATAGATAGATAGATAGATAAAGAGACTCGGATAGATAGATAGATAGATAGATAGATAGATAGATAGATAGATAGATAGATAGATAGATAGATAACACACGGAGATAGATAGATAGATAGATAGATAGATAGATAGATAGATAGATAGATAGATAAATAGATAGATAATGAACACACTGAGATAGATAGATAGATAGATAGATAGATAGATAGATAGATAGATAGATAGATAGATAGATAGGACGAAAAAGAACATAGATAGATAGATAGATAGATAGATAGATAGATAGATAGATATATATGAACAGACTGAGATAGATAGATAGATAGATAGATAGATAGATAGATAGATATGAACAGACTGAGATAGATAGATAGATAGATAGATAGATAGATAGATAGATAGATAGATAGATAGATAGATATGAACAGACTGAGATAGATAGATAGATAGATAGATAGATAGATAGATAGATAGATAGATAGATAGATAGGACGAAAAAGAACATAGATAGATAGATAGATAGATAGATAGATAGATAGATAGATAGATAGATAGATAGATAGATAGATAGATATGAACAGACTGAGATAGATAGATAGATAGATAGATAGATAGATAGATATGAACAGACTGAGATAGATAGATAGATAGATAGATAGATAGATAGATAGATAGATAGATATGAACAGACTGAGATAGATAGATAGATAGATAGATAGATAGATAGATATGAACAGACTGAGATAGATAGATAGATAGATAGATAGATAGATAGATAGATAGATAGATAGATAGATAGATAGATAGATAGATAGAATATGAAGGCACGGAGGAAGCAAAGATGTTTAAGGCCCAACTCCAAACAGTTGCTTTAATCACTGACCTTCAAAAGATCCAAAGGTGTGGTCAACATTTGGCCCGGTTAACAAACTGCTGGTGCCACCACGGGATCGAACCCAGGTATTATTGT
The DNA here is from genome assembly GCA_964036315.1 of Acanthosepion esculentum. Lineage (NCBI taxonomy): Eukaryota > Metazoa > Mollusca > Cephalopoda > Sepiida > Sepiidae > Acanthosepion > Acanthosepion esculentum. The sequence goes on along the minus strand of OZ038519.1, from coordinate 56,707,985 downwards.
TGGGTGAGGGTACTGGTATGTTGATCCACCCACAGATCCCTCTCTCAAAGTGGCAATTGACAGAAACAGCATCAACTGATGTGGAAGAGAAAAAAGTGCATTTTCCATACATCCCGTTGTCATGTTGCAAAGGTTTGGTGAAAAACAGAATAAATACAAAGTTTAAGTAACCTTCATCCACCAGACGGATTCCTCGAAAGACTTTCCGGTGAAAGAAAATAGCCTTTTAGACGCTATTTATATATATATATATATATATATATATATATATGTGTGTGTGTGTGTGTGTGTGTGTGTGTGTGTGTGTGTGTGTGTGTGTGTGTGAAAGAAAAGAGGTAACCTTTTTATGTCAAGGCGTTTCCTTCCATAAGGTACTTTCTTTAAGGAACGAAACGCGTTGGTATATAATGTTTTCGTCTCCTTTTTCACTTGTATATATATATATATATATATATTTAGGCAGCAATCCTTCTTTTATGCAAGTTTCATTAAAAACGACAGACAAGGTACTACGGTTAAGTTTTTTATTTAAGTTTTCTTTGCTGGATAAAGGGTGAGAAATTTACCAGACTCCATTAGAAATATACTAGTAGAAAACACAAATATATTAATTGCTTCCACCTGTAAAAAAAGGTTACAAATAATGGAGGCTTTAATAATAAAAAAGAAAAAGCCTACCCTCAACAATATTAACTACGAACAAAGCCAGAACGTGCTAACCGTATTTGGAAATTAAAACACCACTACTACACACTAAAACATACACATAATGCACACACTCAATTAAGCTGAAAAATCAAATCATCCTTGATAATGGCTAAAGTGAACATTGAAGTCAACACTCAGAGGCGACGGGCTGGTTCATGCTAGACGCAATCGTCAGGCCGCGAGAGTTGGATTTTCTCTTGACTATTTATATATATATATGGGTCAGTAGTGCATTGTGGGTAATTTTTTATTTTAGATATTGATTTATTCTTTTCGGCTTTCGATGTTTTATTAGCGTCGTAAAAAATTTGGTGGGGTTTTGTTTAGGTCGCAGAAAAGGTTGATAACTTGTAGAAACGAATCAATCAATGAATGAAATACTGATTAGCTACATAGGCATATCTTTTAGATTTATTTAAATTCTCTGGAATATAAATATATAGAAACTACTCTGGCCACAAAGTGAGGGACCGGCTTATATAGTGATTGTAATGTAGAATTGACCCCCGACTTTATATCCACTTTATTATTTCTTGTTTGTTGATAAGCCATAGAAAACGAATCAATCAATCAATGAAATACTGATTAGCTACACAGGCATGTCTTTTAGATTTATTTACATTCTCTGGAATATATATGTATAGAAAGTAACCTGACCACAAAGTGAAAGATCAGTTTATATATTGATTGTAATGTAGAATTGATCCCCCACTTTATATCCTCGTTAAAATTGTATTTTTTTTCTCAGATTCTGATTAGGTAAGAATCTACTTCTTCTCCCCCTAGCTATGGGTTAATGAGTAAAACTTGTATCTCTAAAGCATTATTATCTTTAAAAAATAATTCTTGCAATTTACAAATATTTCCTGGCTTTGATTAGACTGCAAAGTGTTGATAAGCCGTAAAAAACGAATCAATCAATGAAATACAGATTTGCTACACAGGCATGTCTTTTAGATTTATTTACATTCTCTAGAATATAAATGTATAGAAATTACTATGACCTTAAAGTGAGGGATCAGTCTATATATTGATTGTAATGTAGAACTGATCCCCCACTTTATATCCACATAATTTCTTGGTTGTTGATAAGCCATAGAAAACGAATCAATCAATGGAATACTGATTAGCTACCCAGGCATGTCTTTTAGATTTATTTGCATTCTCTGGAATCGAAATGTATAGAAATGACTATGGCCATAAAGTGAGGGATCAGTTTATATATTGATTGTAATGTAGAACTGGTCCCCCACTTTATATGCACATTATAAATTCTTGGTTGTCGATAAGCCGTAGAAAACGAATCAATCAATGGAATACTGATTAGCTACACAGGCATGTCTTTTAGATTTATTTACATTCTCTAGAATAGAAATATATAGAGAAAGTACCCTGGCCACAAAGTTGAGGTTCAGTTTACATATTGATGTAATACTGAATTGATCCCCCACTTCATATCCACATTATAATTTCTTATTTGTTTATCAAATCCTGATTAGGTAGGAATCTACATCTTCTCCCTCCAGCTATGGGTTAATTAGTAAAGCTTATATCATTAAGTTATCATTATCTAAAAAAAAAATTGATACAAAAATATATTTTCTGGCTACCTGCAGGGTTGATCAGCCGTAGAAAGGGAATTAATCTAACAATATTTTCTTACTCCTTAATATTTTATTTGCTTTTTATATTCATTAAGTCTCTTTCACAAATATTTTTTTAAACTTACGACCAGATACAGAAACGATGACAAGATAAACGGCTTCATGGCCAATACTCTGCCCGTACCAAACAGGCTAATGTAGACAAACCCTGTACCCATCAGTGGCTACGTAGTGCAGGGTTAAAAGCTGAAAGCGAAGGTTTTTATTCTTGCTGGACCGAAATTATCAAGGACACATACTAAAATATTGTGTTAGCCCAAATTGCAGGTTCTACAATAAATACCCAGAAACAATTGATTATCTTGTATCAGGTTGCACGGTATTGGCACCCACTGGATATAAAACCCGGCATGACAGAGTTGGCCAATATCTACACTAGAAAATTTGCAACTTCTACGGAAAGGAAACTGAAAGAAACTGGTACGAACACCACCCAGACCCGGTTACAGAGATAGGACCTGTTACAATTCTATGGGACTACACAATACACACAGACAGAACAATCAAAGCTAATCGCCTTTTTTCTCTATCGCGCCTCTTTACTAATTAATTAATCTTAAAATATTTTCATACTCCTGAATAATTTATTTTCTCCTTTTTTTTTTTTCTTTTTTTAAGCATCTTTCACAAATATTTTTTTAAACTTACGATTTTGGAGTTTGAAACTGAAAGAAATTGGTATGAACACCACCCAGACTAGGTTTCAGAGATAAGACTTGTTACAATTTTATGGGACTACACAATACATATAGACGGAACAATCAAAGCTAATCGCCCTTTTCTCTATCACGCCTCTTTACTCTTGTGCCCACCCTCTGTAACCCCTTACATGCTAGTGGACTGCCGCCTTGTTTGGGGTGAAATGCTTAAAAAAATAAAAATAATACCTGGAAACTACAGAAGACTAGATGATGATCTGTGTTAAAGAACATGAAAGTAATAAACGACTTTATTCCGTAATAAAGGAAGCCAACAAGTTCAAAATAAGTTTCAAATGGGTATATAAATACAAGTAAAGCACAATACATCGAATTGAAGATGCAAAATACTTAAAATAAGAAACAAAAGCAAATGCAACCGACCAGATACAGAAACGATGACAAGATAAACGGCTTCATGGCCAATACTCTGCCCGTACCAAACAGGCTAATGTAGACAAACCCTGTACCCATCAATGGCTACGTAGTGCAGGGTTAAAAGCTGAAACCGAAGGTTTTATTCTTGCTGTTCCGAAATTATCAAGGATACATACTGAAATATTGTGTTAGCCCAAAATGCAGATTATGTGATAAATATCCAGAAACAATTTTTATTTTTTTAAACTTACGATTTTGGAGTTTGATAAGTTTTCGTTCCTTGCATCCGTACAAGCGCTGCAGTTGTACAATGTCTAGCTGACTCATTCCATATCGCTGGCCAATTTCGACGTTCTTTTGAAGGGGAACCAGCGTCGGTTTGTCCCGATTAATACCAAAGCTGTAGCCATCATAATGCATGATTGAGTTGTAGTCGTAATCGAGACCCTGCGTATCGATTAGCGGAGGATACATTTTCTCAAAGTTTTTCTTATATTCTGAAAATATTTTAAAAGCCACATATTTAAATAATAATAATATTATTAATAATAAAAATAATAATCATTGCTTACAACAAAATATTTACAAATTTACAAATAATAACAGATACAGAAACGATGGCAAGATAAACCGGTTCACGGTCAATACTCTGCCCGTACCAAACAGGCTGACGTAGACAAAACCCGTACCCATCAGTGGCTACGTAGTGCAGGGTTAAAAGCTGAAACTGAAGGTTTTATTCTTGCTGCACAGGACCAATGCTTGTTAACTGGAAATTATCAAGATTAATCGTGTTATTCTAAAATGCAGATTCTGTGATAAATATCCAGAAACAATTGACCATCTTGTATCGGGTTGCTCGTTATTGGCACCCAATAACACGACAGAGTGAGCCAATATCTGCACTGGAAAATCTGCAACACTTACGGGAGAAAAAACTGCAAGAAACTGGTATGAACACCATCCAGACCTGGTTACAGAAATAGGACCTGTTCCAATTTTATGGGACTACACAATACACACTGACAGAACAATCAAATCCAACCGCCCAGACATTGTTATTAAAGACAACAAACAAAAAAAGTGCCTCCTTATTGATATGGCAGTCCCTGCAGACTGCAATGTATCTTTGAAGATATTCAAAAAGATATCAAAATACAAGGAACTTGAAATCGAAATCTCAAAAATGTAAAGCATGAGGACATTAACAATTCCAGTTGTAGTTGGGGCCCTCTTATTAGTTGGAAAATATTTCCTTAGAGTTATTAAAGGAATCCCTGGAAGCCCATGCCTTAAAGAAATACAAAACTTGTGCTCACATGTACAGCCCAAGGCTTTATCTACATATATTTTTTTGTTTTTTAAATTACTCAGTGGAAAATATAATGATTCGATTCTTGACCTTAGGTCTCTGGTTAGGACCCGGAAAGAAATGAGCATACACCAGAAACCAGAGTTGCATTTAAATTTTTGAAGATTGTAGTTACCAGGAGAGCAAGTAAACAGAAGGGAGTTCCACATGTAGAAAGTGCAAGAAAAGAACTGTTAGTGTAGAAGTGGTGGTTGCATTTAGCTATTTCTATAGTAACAGGGTGGGACCTATTTGCCAATCTGGTAACACGATTGAATTCATATTGTCGAGCACCGTGGGGGGGGGGGTCGTCAATGCAGTTATCTTTTAAATTTCCGAATAAGTTATTTTGTTTTATCAGTAAATTTATTGGTACCTTAGATTAATCATCTATTAATAAAAAAATAAGTCATCAGCTCAAAAATTTAACATATGTAATAACAATTGTTTATGAATTCTTATGTCAACAAACAACATTAATTTTTTACATTGGCTACACATGCATCACAATGTCACGTAGGTTAACTTGTCATTTGTTAAAATCTAATACAATCCGTGCACATACAGATGAACATATGACAGACAAAATAATATTATCATTAGACAGGTTTTAGTTAGTATCTATCTATATTTCTGAGATGAAGTATTATGTACACTATTTACATTATTCGGACTGTTGTCCTAATCTTTGTCGCCATATTTATTATAACGTTTCGGCCCTCCAGTATCTGTCTCTATTTCTGAGATGAGGTATTATGTACACTATTTACATTATTCGGACTATTGTCCTCATCTTTGTTGACATATTTATTATAACGTTTCGGCCGTTGTACGTTCCGGCCTTCTTCCCTTTGTGGGATCAGGTTGAGATCATAGACAAAGAACACCATTAGAAAATTCGTAAACTTAAAGAATCAGCACATATGCTAAGCCACAAAAATCTCCTGAGCCGACTAAGCATAGAAATGGATACAATATAGGAACCAATAATAAGGAGTGCCAGAGAAAAGCGATAATAACAACAAAAATTGCAATATGAGTTCTCGTAAAATCATGCAATGATAACAATGGTAAAAAATGGTTGTTGATGACATTAAGTGCATAATACCCAGAAATTAATACACAGATGTCCTCAAAGCACAGTAGATAAAGGCGTTAGTTAGATCCAGTGACAGGACCCAAAGAGTGTGAGTTCGATACCCGGTTAAGGCAGTGGAGAACTTGGAGAGGAGAATTTACAGGAGATAACTGATAACTGACATCCATTAAACATAGCACGTGGAACTAGAACAGTCTACCCCAGTGATCGAAAGAAAGGGTTCAGTTCGACATTCCAACCACCTGAAGAAGGCCGGAGCGTACAACGTTGTAATAAATATGGCAACAAAGATGAGGACAATAGTGCGAATAATGTAAATAGTGTACATAATACCTCATCTCAGAAATCTAGACAGATACTGAAGAAGGCCGGAGCGTACAACAGCCGAAACGTTGTGATAAATATGGCAACAAAGATGAGGACAATAGTGCGAATAATGTAAATAGTGTACATAATACCTCATCTCAGAAATATAGACAGATACTGAAGAAGGCCGGAGCGTACAACGGCCGAAACGTTGTGATAAATATGGCAACAAAGATGAGGACAATAGTCCGAATAATGTAAATAGCATACATAATACCTCATCTCAGAAATATAGACAGATACTAAATGGCCGAAACGTTGTAATAAATATGGCGACAAAGATGAAGACAATAGTCCGAATAATGAAAATAATGTACATAATACCTCATCTCAGAAATATAGACAGATACTGAATGGCCGAAACGTTGTAATAAATATGGCGACAAAGATGAAGACAATAGTCCGAATAATCAAAATAATGTACATAATACCTCATCTCAGAAATATAGACAGATACTGAATGGCCGAAACGTTGTAATAAATATGGCGACAAAGATGAAGACAATAGTCCAAATAATGTAAATAGTGTACATAATACCTCATCTCAGAAATATAGACAGATACTGAAAGACCGAAACGTTGTCATAAATATGGCAACAAAGATGAGGACAATAGTCCGAATAATGTAAATAGTTTACATGATACCTCATCGCAGAAATATAGACAGATACTGAAAGGCCGAAACGTTGTCATAAATATGGCAACAAAGATGAGGACAATAGTCCGAATAATGGAAATAATGTAGTTTTATTTAATACCAAAATCTTATACAGGACACAGTACAAAGAAAGACTTGTAATAAAAGAGAAGCAGGCAAGTGTGTTGAAGTGTGTTTAAATATATAAAAAAACACACACACATAAAAATTTTAGTTTAACCTACACACAGAACAGTCCTTGAAAACGACCGTTTAGACGCCACCTTTAACGACTTGAAGTTGATTCTAACTTGAGAATTAAAAACCAGTTGCTTCAATAGACACGGAACAATACTTGAGGACGTATGTAGCTACATTCGTAAGTACTATGGAAGAAAAATTAATATAAAACAAAAGTTATTTCTTGGTAGGTGTATCGACGTGTCTTTGTCACTGTATGCGTGTGTATGTACGTGTCTTTATCGGTGTCTGTGTGTATGGTCACTTGTGTGTACCTTTCACTGTGTCTGTATTTTCTGTGTGTGTGTGTGTGTGTGTGTGTTTTTAAGAGTCGTGGAGATATTTCCTGTCTCGTCGCTTTTTTATGTGTGTGTATATATCTAAATACGACTGTGTGTTTATGTATTATAATCTGATTGTGTATGTATTGTCTTTTGCAAGATGTCATCCTCCCCTGCCTCTGTTTATGCTTCAAATTTATCTATGTTGTCATGAAGTTCAGGGCAACATTTCATCTTAACGTCTATTCCAACTTAATTTCAATAAAAACAAAATAAATAGAATAACATATGTATTTTTTTCGTTTTTCCTCAGTAATAACTTTAAACTTAAAATAGATTAAATTTAAATTTTAAAATGAGTAATTTTTAATTTCAAATTTTATCGTATAATTTAATATTTATTAGTTAGAATAAATTCTATTTTAGTCTAACCCCAACATTAAAGCATTAAATAATTATTATAACCTTAGTTCGTTGTTAAGTTTTTTGAATTCTCATATACTTGTATTTTGATTGGTCATTGCATCTTATGTAAAAGCGTTTCCCCTTGCGAGGGGTGCTTGATTAATTTGAACCATCTAGAACTCTTTATTGTACATTCAAGGAGAAGGATAGTGGATAGATCAACTGAAGATGCCGATTGACATTACGTTTGAATAGTTGGAGATTATAGTTGTCAGGGAAACAGGAAAAGGGAAGGCAGTTCCACAGGCGAGTGGTGCAAGATATGAAACTATTGGAGTATAAGAGATGTCTATATTTAACAGTTTAAACGGTGAAAGGGTGGGACCGGGATGCCAGCCTCGTCGGACGCTTGAATTCATGAAGTCTGGGAACCATCGAAAGCAGCTCATTGGAGCAATTGCCGTGAAAGTATTTGTAAAAAAAAAGACAGAGAGAGGCGACGGTGCGTATGTGAGAGAACGACTGCAGACGAGATGCCAGATCAGGGCCAACCACGTTGCAAATCCGTCTCTGGATTTTATCAAGAACTCCGAGGCAAACAGAAAGGGATCCAGAATATATATGGCAGCAATATATATATATATATATATATATATATATATATATATATATATATATATATATTATTATTATTATTATTATTATTATTATTATTTGATTATAAGAGATTATAATAAAACATTTTGAAATCGCTGCACAAAAGCTTTCATGTTTCAGTGCTATGACTGTACCTGTTTCTTAGGCGATAAGTAATTGGTGATTTAATGATTTCTAGGGAAATTTAAAAACAAAGTGTTAACTCTTTTCGGAAATGAAAGTGTGTGGGGGGCATATGGCAAGAATTAAAAAATAGACTTGTGGGTATGTCTTGATTAACCAATTAAATGTCATATCTACGCTAAATAGAAAAGTACGGTCAGAGAGGGTGGGGGCGGATGTGTTATTTTTGACACGTCACGATAAACCGGAACATAGACATGCCATCATTGACGATTACAGTTTCTTTTCTATTGAGCGTAGATCTGACATTTAATTGGTTATTCAGGACATGCCCACGAGTCTATTTTTTAATTCTGACCTCATGCGAGAGGGTCAGAGAGATGCAGGAGTAGATTGGTACGTATCAGAATATGCTAACTTTCTTGAACGTTGTCCATAATAACTTTAACGAAGCTGTCTCTGTCTGGTCGACTCTGCTCGTGATAAAATCCAAGAGCATGTAAGGTCTCGTGTATAATAGTTCCTTTGCTTCGACATCCGATACCCAGTCCAATACCCTGAGTTTTTCCTGAGAAGCCCAGTTGGCTGTGGCACCTGCAATAAAGAAAATAAAAAAAGATGGTCACCTATTTTAGCATAAAAATATCAGTGACCAATGTAATTCATATAATAAAAATATTATTACAGTAAACATCGTTGGTTAATACAATTTATATAGTCAAAGACATTGGTAATGATCTTGATATATTTAAATCGTTGTATCGTGATATATAGATTAAAATCATTTGTTATGTAATTTATATATGAAAATTCATTTGTAATGCAATTTATATAGTAAAAATCGTTAGTAATTTAATCTAGAGGGTGGTCGGAAAGTCTTCTCACCGCTCATCGCCCCTACCAAAAAGTAATGAGAACAATAGAAGAACAAGTAACACAAAGCACATGTACTGGATTCGGTTTATTCATTTCATTGACGCTGTCACACACCAAGAAGGTCTGTATGAAGACGATCATTTTCTTGGCATAAAATGATGCGACGCCATATTCTCTGCGATATTTTACGAAGCTGTGCTTTGTTGTTTGTTGCAAAGGCTCTCCGAACGGCGCCCTTCAACTGATGGGTATTCTGGTATCGTGCATGTGAAACTCTCTCTTTGATAATACTCCACATATATGTAGGGGTGAGAAGACTTTCGGTCCGTCTTGTCTTATTGATAAATACATATGCATTGCTCTTTTCAAAATGGCCCTTCCCTTGAATTGATAAAGATAACAAGCATAATAGAGATTTTATAAGTATTTTCAACTGCTCAGAATTAAAATTAGTGTACAGGGTTCTCCGAATGTCTTGTCGGGGGCCTACCGAAAAGTAACTTGAACAATAGAAGAACAAGTAATACAAAGCACATGTACTGGATTCGGTTTATTTACTTTCATTGACTCTGTCACACATCGAGAAGGTCGGCATGAACGCCATCATTTCCGTGGCATAAAACCATACGTCGCCATGTACGATATTTTATGAAACTGTGCTTTGTTGATTATTGTAAAGGCCCTCCGAACGGTGCCCTTTAACTAATGGGTATTCTGGTATCGTTCATGTGAAAATATCTTCCTGATGATAATGCCCCACAGAGCGTCGAAATAGAAAATTATATTATGCAGGGGTGACAAGACTTTCAGACCACCATGTATATTTTAAAATCATTGTTATTGCAATTTATATATTAAAAATCATTGGTAATGCAATTTGGGAACCCGGACGAAGTATGATGCTTAAGTAAGCTTGTCCCACTAGATCAATTCCGACTGAGTAGTGAGTTTTTATCATCACTAGGGGATCCACACTTTCGGTCTTGTCCCACATTTCAGCTCGGCTTAGAAATCAGCTGGGCATCTCGACGTGATGTAATGGCTAGCATGCTTGTCTCGATAAAGATCAATTACGACCGATTGGTGAGGTCTATCCTCACTGGGTACTCTACACTTACGGCTTTGTGCCACATCTAAGGTAGGCTTAGAAAGTCACCATTGGTAAAGCAATTTAGATACTAACATTCGTTGATAATTAAATGTACGATGGGTGACCCAAAAGTATCCGGAATTGTGTCATATAATTTTATTCATTCATTGTTGCATGTTTATATTCTTATCACCTTCAAAGTATTCTCCATTTGAAGCAATGCACCGGTCCAGACGCGTTTTCCATTGTTCAAAAGAGTCCTGGAACTCTTGTGAAGTAAAGTTTTTTAATGACTCCGTCGTTTTCTTCTTAACTTCTTCCGCATCTGCAAAGCTTTTCCCTCTGAGGACTTTCTTCATTCGGGAGGGAAAAAAGTCGCAGGGTGCGAGATCGAGTGAATAGGGAGGGTGGGGAAGTGGGGTCATGCCATTCTTGGTCAGAAACTGTCTCACACTCAAAGTGGTGTCCGCTGGCGCATTGTCGTGATGCAACCACCACCCTCCATTTTGCCACAGGTCAGGGCGTTTTCGTCTCACCTTGTCTCGCAAACGCTTCAGGATATCCAAGTAAAAAGCCTTGTTAACACTTTGACCAAGAGGAACAAATTCTTTGTGAAGAATTCCTTTCTCATCAAAGAAACAAATCGGCATTGTCTTGACATTGGACTTCACTTGACGCGCTTTTGGGGGGTCATGATGACGTTGGATGCTTCCACTAACTTGATAGCTGCTTCATTTCCTGGTTGTAGCCATAACACCAGCTTCGTCACCAGTGATGACCTTCGAAAAAAGGTCTGGATCAACTTCCAACTGTTCTTTCAGTTTACGACAGGCATCCTTTCAGCCATGGTAAAAATAGACGAAAAGGCGTGAATCACTTCAAAACAAATGTGAACCACGGAGTTGTACATCTTCCCACGATGACACCAGTTAGCACAATGATGCCTGAGGGTTGCCTCAAGTGGCATCTAGCGGTGGAAGCCTGAACTACTACGGGTTTGTCACACAGAAAACGATTCCGGTTACTTTTGTGTCCCCCCTCGTATATAATAAAATATCATTGGTAATATAATTGATATATTAAAATTCATTGGTAATGAAATTTACATATTAAAATTCATTGGTAATGAAATTTATATAGCAAAAATCATTGGTGATTAAATTTACATAGTAAAATTCATAAGTAATTTAATTTATACAGGGTGCATAAAAATACATTTACAAACTTTGGGAAGGGTTCCTCATATCCAAACAAGTACGTAAGTCCATATAAGCATATCCACAAATCCTTCGTTTTTGAGTTATTAAGTTTAAAGAAAGATTACAGTAGATGGGGTTGTGTTGTCATGTAGACTAGATTACATTTTTTGTTTGTTTGTGTTTTACGGTATATCAACCTCTTTGGGTTATTTAATGCCAATAATAGATATCCGGGCCTTGATAACTAGATAGATAGCTTGTCATTCATACTTCGATATAAAGATATATATGTCTATATTTCTGAGATGAGGTATTATGTACAGTATTTACATTAGTCGGACTAGTGTCCTCATCTTTGTCGCCATATTTGTCACAACGTTTCGGCCGTTGTACGCTCGAAATAAAGGGTTCAGTTCGAAATTCCAACCACCTGAAGAAGGCCGGAGCGTACAACGGCCGTAACGTTGTGACAAATATGGCGACAAAGATGAGGACAATAGTCCGACTAATGTAAATACTGGAAAGATATATATGTTAATATTTACACCTTGACAATCAGATAGATAGCTTGATAATCACACTTCGACATGTAGGTAGATATTCTGATATTCCGGCTTTAGAGGGTCTTGCAAGTACTTTAGCAAAGCTTAATTGCGGCATTGGATTAAGTTATAAAAAGGAATTTTTTTTTTTAATTTTGTTATGGATACCGAATTCTGAAAGGAAACTGTGTATCTTGTTGGTGCCTGTCTCTTCAAAGACTCTTTTGAGACTCTTATGGTTATAATATTTTCGTCTTATTTTGGAGATGGTTCCTTACTTCAACATGAACTGCTCGACTGTGAGTCTGCTTCCGTAAGAGCATTTTGAAGGATCCATCCTCTTCAGGATGTAAGAGTGAGTCAGGTGTGAATGCCCTATGCGTAGTCTGGTCATAAGAACTTTTTTTCTTCGGGTACCATCTGAGTCCCCTTTTCCATTGTTCTATTGTGGGTTTTATTTGATGGAGTTTATTTTTGCTTTGGTTTTCCCATATTTTTTGCCATTTCTCCTTGATGAGATTGTTTATTTCAGGTTTCAAATCCGTGTATGGTATTTTGCGTCTGTAATTAGTAACAGTTTATATATATATATATATATATATATATATATATATACATTATGAAATGGACAAAGTCCGACAATTATTTAAAGACATTTTTTTTATGTTTAATATTCTTTTTTTATAGATACAAGTATTTAAGTAAATGCTCTGTTTATAATATATATGTGTTTATAATAATTTTTCGGACATTCAGGCCGGTAAATGTTTTTTAATACTGTTTATTATAAACAGAGCATTTACTTAAATACTTGTATCTATAAAAAAAAATGTTAAACATAAAAATGTCTTTAAATAATTGTCGGACTTTGTCCATTTCATATGTGACGTCATTTGTTTACATTTGATACGCCATGAGCAGTTATAAATGTACGTGAGAGATTCATGGAAGATTGAAGTTTATAAGCAGTAAATTCGACCTTGCCAACCGAACGATCCTCAGTGGCCGAATCGGTTAAGGCACGTCAGGCTAAATGACGGTTCCGTATAGGATTCAGGTTCGAATCCTGTCGGAGGACGAATATGTTCTATGAAAATTTCTCGGACATTCAGGCCGGTAAATGTTATTTAATACTGTTTATTATAAACAGAGCATTTACTTGTATCTATAAAAAGAATGTTAAACATAAAAATTTATTTTTATTTAATATATATATACTAGGGATGGAGGGCTATTCCTCAGTTGTCGTGTTGCTAGGGGGGGGTGTTTTTTTTTACGGGGAGGATTTTGTTTGGCTTTTTTATCTGTTCTTGGAAGTTGATCGTTGGCTCGGCTGACTTTTCTTTTGTGTATGAGTTTGTGTCTTTCTGAGTCGCATTTTTTTCCATGCCGTGTTCTCTTGAGCCTGCAGTTCGCTCCTCTTTGCAGTTTGGACACCCAGGTCTTTCCCTGCAATCTTCTGGATGTTCAGTCTCTGTATTTCCACATCTTCTACACACTGGATCTCTAGCACAACTTTCTGTGTGGTGTCCGTATCTTTGGAATCGGTAACACCTAAGTGGCATTGGTATGTAGGTCTCCCCTTTTGCTATTGAATATCCAATTCTTATGTCGCTGGCTTTTACAGGAGAGTTAAAGGTTAATATATATGTGTTGGTTTCAATAAGTCTACCATTATTTTTAATAGTTATTCTTTTAACATCTTTTACTTGTTGGTTTTTTAGGTTTATTTTTCATCTCTTCCAAGGTGCATAGTGAGAGTTCATGGCTTCTCACTGCTCCTTTGGATGAGTTTAGGGTTTCGCGTAGGTATGTTTTGATTTTTATCTTGTCAAAGGTTGTCCAGTTTAATATTATTGTTACTCATTAAGAAGGTTTCCTGAAGACATATTATCGCTGGGTTTAGGTCTGTAATTAGTAACAGGAGTTCATTTACATTTACCTTCACTTCTCTGCAGTTCCATCGTAGAATTTTGTGTCATCTTGAGTTCATTAGGTTTGGAGCGGGGGTTCATGGTATATCCATCTCTTCTAGGGATGGAGGGGTATTCTCAGTTGTCATGTTTCTAGTGTTTTTGTTTTGTTTCTTTTTTTCCGGGGAGAATTTTGTTTGGCTTTTTGATCTGTTCTTGGAAGTTGATCGTTGGCTCGGCTGACTTTTCTTTTGTGTTTGAGTTTGTATGTCTTTTTGAGTCGCATTTTTTCCCTGGCGTGTTCTTTTCGAAAGTTCAGTTGTGGTCGTGTTTTCTGATTGTTCTTGTTCTATTTTGTTGAGAAGTAAAAATCTGTTTTGAGTTTTCAGGTTGTTTGCTGTACATTCTTTGTTTTGGTTTTGCAGGTCTGTTTAGCTTCTGCTGAGGCTTTTGGTTTCCTCTTTTTCAGTTTGTTTTGTGGTATTTGATGTGAATTGTTCAGTTGTCTTTTTGGTATTTTTTGCTGTTGTCATCGTTTCAAGTTTGAAAATTATGATTAGTTCAGTAAGTAGAATTCTCAGCTTATCTATTAAGGTTGAGATTTCTTCAGATTTGTAGTTAATTTTTTCTCTTGTTTCTTTTTTCAGATATTCAGGATGTTAATTTTCTGAACTCAGCGTAGAGACATATATTATTGTTGGGGTCTGCGTTTCGGCAATTTTTCTTGCTTCGAAGAAAGAGATATTTTGTGAATATTTTGTTTTGTTGATTTGCTTTTCTTTCTGCCATACTTTACATTCTCTTGAGCCTGCAGTGCGCTCCTCTTTGCAATTTGGACGCCTAGGTCTTTCCCTGCAATCTTCTGGATGTTCAGTCCCTGTATTTCCACATCTTCTATACACTGAATCTCTCGCACAAGTTTGTCATTCGTATACTATATTTGTGCTATGAGATGTACAACATGCTAGAACCACTTGACGTGTATTGATGCCTGGGTCGTCTCTGACAGCTTGTAGAATGTGTTCGTGTTCATGCGAAAGGATCTCTGTCTTCCTCGATCCATGATGTTGTGGTGCCAAAGATACTGTCCCTGCTTTGGGACAATAAATAGCTGCAAAGATTGGATGACTCGGCTGCCTTCGGCCGAGAATATTCTGGCATTGTTAAACGGAACTCTTCTAAGTTAAGTCACTAATACACACATTAAGGGTTGAAGACAGACTAGACACAAATGTATACGAATGACAAACTTTACCTCGTCTACATGACAATACAGTACCATCTACTGTAAACATTCAGATGGAAATCGTATTGTTAGAAAATCCCGATCTCTTATTTTTTGAAAAATTAATTAAGAAAGGGGCAGTAATTAACTGCCCCCTTCTCTCTCTATCTCTTTACATATATATATATATATATATATATATATATATATATATATTAATGCATGTTTCATTAAATAATATAGACAGGTTTTGTCTATTTATTTTAAGTAAGTTCCTTTCGTATTGTCTGATAAGCTTAATCACATTATCGTGTTTTCCTTTCGTCTTTCAATGATACTGATGTGCTATTAGCCCTATAATGGATCCCACAAAATATGCGGACATTTTTTTTTTAAGCGTATCACCCCAAGCAAGGCTGGTAGCCACTATCACGCATGGGGCTACAGGAGGGTTGGAGGAAGAGCAGATAGGAGTGGTAAAGGAAGGGATGTGGAGAAAGAGAAGGACGGAGGGTCGATCAAGGCAAGGGGGCTACAGAAGATTTGGAGCGAGAGCAGGTAAGAATGAAAGATGAAAGGAAGTGGAGAAGGGAAGTGGATAGATCAAGGCAACTGGAGATGACGATTGACGCTACACTTAAACCGTTGGAGATTGTATTTGTCAGTAATAGGGAAGGGAGTTCCATAGGCGAGATGTGCGAGACATAAAGCTATTGGAGTAGAAGAGACGTCTACATCTAACAGTTTCAACGGTGTAGGGGTGGGAACGGGATGCCAGCCTCGTAGGACGCTTAAATTCACGAGGCTTAGGGACAAGCGAAAGCAACTCCTCGGAGCAATTACCGTGGAAGTACTTGTAGAAAAGGCAGAGCGATGCAACATCGCGTCTGTGAGAGAGCGACTGCAGACGAGATGACAAATCAGGGCCAATTACAATGCATATCAGTCTCTGGATCTTATCAAGAACCCTGAGGCAACACGCAGGGGCCCCAGACAATAAATGGCAGCAATACTCCATGCAAGGGCGAATGGGAGACTTATAGACTTGGAGGATCGATTCCGGAGAGAAGAATTTCCTGGCTCGGCACAGGGAACCAACTTTTCTTGCGGTGGATGATGCAACTCGATGTATTTGTTCCATCTCAGATCAGCGGACAGCGTGAGACCGAGCAGCCGCAGAGAGGAGCTCTCGAGAAGTTGGTCCTCAGACATTCTAATGGGATGCAGGGATGGGTCCTTGTGGTGGTTAATGGAGAGCAGTTTTGTTTTAGAGGCGTTAAAGTTGACCATCCATTTCTCTCCCCAGTCCACAGCCGATTGGAGGTCCTTTTCAATTTGAGCTGCCAGGTTAATTTTGTCCGCCTCACTAGATTTGTGCTTGAGGCAGGAGTAAATAGTAGTGTCGTCAGCGTAGATACCGACTTGGGAGTCTATGGCGTCAGGAAGGTCGTTTATAAATATGAGGAACAGAGTAGGGCCAAGGATGGAGCCTTGAGGAACACCAGCGTTAGTGGGATAGGAGTTGGAGATGAATCCACTGAGAACAACCTGCAAATCCCGGTTTGATAGGAACGATTGAATTAGGTCAAACAATCGACCTGTGATACCATAACACTGGAGCTTGCGAAGGAGGCCGGCATGCCAAACCCTATCGAATGCTTTGGAGATGTCAAGGGCCACGGCACGGGCTTCGCCGTTATTATGGATAGCTTGGTAGACAAATTCTGTGATGGCCGTAAGCACATCGGCAGTAGACCGGGCAAAGCGGAAACCATACTGCTTGTCTGAGAGCAGATCGTGGGATATCAGGTGAGTAATCACTTCGGTGTTGATAATGGCCTCGAAGACTTTGCCGAAGAGGGGAAGGAGACTGATAGGACGGTAATTCGAAGGGTTGGAGGGGTCGCCAGAGTTCTTAAAGACAGGAACAATGGTAGAGGACTTCCAGCAGTCAGGAAAACAGGACTCCTTCAGGCAGCGGTTGTACAATTTAGAGAGGCCAGGTGCCAGTTCAGGTGCGCATTTCTTCAGGACAATGGCTGGTATTCCGTCGCCACCAGTAGCCTTGTGGAGATCAAAGTTAGAAATAATGCCCAGTACCGACGACGGGGTTATGTGCAAGCCGTCCAGTAGGGCCTCAGTTCTGGGAGAGAAGTCGGGCAAGGGTACCCCAGAAGAGTCAAGCATAGAATTGGAAGAAAACTTCCGAGCGAAGCATTCGGCCTTGTCGGCAGAGGTGGTCAGGATCTCAAACTGATTGAACAGTGGAGGAATGGAGGGTTTGATACTATTCAGAACGCTCTTGCAGAGGCGCCAATAGTCCTTGGAGCCAAATTTGCGGGATGCAATACGTTCCTTCATCCGAGCTGCAAATAGTGACTTGGTATCGTCGAGGGTACGCTTACACTCATTGCATGCAGAGGTAAATAGACGTCTGTTGGAGTCGGACATGTCACTACGAAAACGGTGGAAGAGGTGGTTCCTATGGGCAATGGCGGCTGAGCAAGCAGCTGTGAACCAGGGGGAGGAGCGCGGTTTGACCTTGAATTTCCTGGAGTGGATGAAAGCTTCGATACCGGCTTTGATCCAGGAAGAGAACTCAGAAGCACAATCATGAGTGGGGAGCTTAAATACAGCATCCCAGGGGACATCGCGGAGGAAGTCCCGAAACGAGTCCCAGTCAGCCCGTTGGTAGCAGAAAGTGGTTCTGGTGGTAGGAGGCTCTTTGCAGGGGGTGGGGCTGAAGGAGATACTAACAGACACGACAGCATGATCGGAGTTACCGATAGGACAGAGCTGCGGGGCACTACAAGACTCAGGGATGGAGGTAAAACATAGGTCGAGGAGTGAGGCCTTACAGTCACGATTGTAGGAAAAACGCGTGGGGAAATCGATTATCTGGGTGAGGGATTGAGAGATTGAAAAGTTGAAAGTATATATGCCAGCGAGGTCAGTGGTAGCGTTCTTTAGCCACTGGTTGTGATGGGCGTTAAAATCACCAAACACAAATATGTGAGCGTACGGATGGACAGAGAGGGCCTTATCTATGCTGTCAGAAATGACATCGAGTATCCCGCAGTCCTGAGAGGATGGAGAGCGGTAGAGGAAGAAAAGATAGCTTACAGCATTGAGAAGAGATAGCCGGAGACACAAGTAGGAATGATCCGGCGATTCGAGAGAGGTCTCTCTAGCCAGAGGGAGATGGACCTTGACGTAGACACCCAGGCCATGCATGTGGGTTAGAGAGTCTTTTCTGAGGAGAGGGAGGTATCCAGGGATCGAGAGATCAGAGGAAGGGATAGAGGAGTCAAGATTGGTCTCACACAGGGCGAGTATATCCGGGCACTTAGCTATGAGGAAAGACTCAACGCTGCAGAAGTTGGTTCTAATGCCACGCATGTTAGAGAAGGAGATATTTAGAGGTTTGGGTGATTTTTGGAAGGCTGGTTTAGGTTTGTATTTCTGTTTTTTGTTATTCATGTTGGTAATTGGTTTTGGAAAAAAAGAGAAGGCCTGAGTTAAAGGAAGCCGACGGTTGACACCCATGACGCGGACAGAGAGGGGGTTTGGCACAGCAAGATTCATAATGTGCCCTCAGGGTTGCCCACCGGAAATGACTGCAGGGACACCTATCCATGTGCGACATGGCACTACAGACACCCCGATATTATGCAACTGTTGATCAGAGCGGCCGCTCAAGGCGCTACGCAAGAGTTAGGGCTCCTCACTACCAGTCGGAAACAGCAACCAGGGAACTGTCAACCGTGTACCCTCAGAATGAACAGGCAATGCCACAGACTGCGCGCATCATGGGAGGAACACAGCGGTACCAGTACAGAGGCCAGTGAGAGAGAGAAAGAGAGAGAGATCCGGGAACCCCTCCCTAAACACGAAACAAGGTTTGGGCCTCTACTCGCGTCCAATAGAAGGGGGAGGAGTGTAGACCGGGCGGTAGGAAAGCCTACCTTCTCCAATTACATAAAACATATACAACGATGACAGAACAAAACAGTGGGGGGATGAAGTTGCGGTAGTTGCAGTATACAAGTTGAGGGTACTGGAGGATAGGAATGACTTATGGTACTAAGTTTTAACTTAGTATAAGTCCCATTGGCCTATATTAAAAACAAAAATGTTTAAAAAATGAAGAAAATGAGTAGAAAATACTGTTAGCAGGCTTTAGTGATTAAGAAGAACCAGGTAAAAAAAAAATAATTATGAAATAAAATATTTACTCACTCGAAATCAGCTTCAATGTCGACTCCCACTTCGCAAAAAACACAAGCGAAAGTGACGGTGTGCTCTAATGCCTAAGCACCAAGTTACAAAGAACGCAGTGTTGGTGGTGGAGTGTGGGTGAGGGTCGTAAAACCATTCCACCTTAACGTCCAACAGTGGGCTGGGATGAGCTTTTTGTATAAGAATATTCATTTCAGACAGGCAAACGAAATAATAATCTCTGACCAGCAAGTTTTCGAGCCGGCAGGGTTTAATGGACATTAAGCTAACTCTGAAATAATCCTAGAAAAATGTGCTCCTGAAATGACTCCTGTTCTCCCTAAACGTTATAATAAACGCCTTGCTGTTTCTCACTTTCCAGCCTGTTGAAAATCCTCTTCTGAGGTTTCTCCTATTTAGGAACTCTGGCAAAACACGTTATCCGTCTATCGACCTATAAGTCTTTTACCAGTTTTTGGCAGAGTACTAGCGGGTTTAATCAAATCTGAATTGGTTAAACATCTCCCTTCGCAGGGTCTTCTATCAGACAAACAATATGGCTTTCGCTTCTCTACATCAACTGTTGATGTAATAACGGCTATCGCTGAAAGAGACTGTTTAGCTTTAAATAAGAATGTTGAAGCTCCGACTGTTGCCTTAGATATTTCGAACGAGTTTGTTAGGGTTTAGCTTGCTGGACTTGTTCCTAAGTTGAAGAGTTATGTTATTCCTTGCCGAATGTTTGAGTTGAGTCAGTTTTTATATCAAATCACGAAATGAAAGTTGTCTCTTCTAGATCTTTTTACGCAATCGCTATCTATTGTCCTCCTGATTACTATTTTCTATTCCCTCTCATTAATAATGTTTCTGTTCCTAATTGTTCGACGCCCAGTAATCTCTTGTGTCTTAGTGGCTTTATTAACTTGCTTGGGGTGAAATGGATTTAAAAAATGCTGGGGTCCTCCAAAGCTCTATCTTTAGACCGACTTTGTTCCTAATTTTCATCAACGAACTACACGATGTCATCAGTTCACGTCATTTGCGACGATGTGAACGATACAGAATCGAACTGAAATCGAACTCTGCACACCTAATTCACTTTTCGCGTCGATACCATTATACTATCCGTGCCTATATTATACCAATAGCTAATACGATTTCTAGAATAAAAATCATTTGTAATGCATTTCTATAGTAAAATAAATTTGTAAAGCATTTTTATAGTAAAAATCATTTGCAATGCATTTTTATAGTAAAAATCATTTGCAATGCATTTTTACAGTAAAAATCATTTGCAATTCATTTCTATAGTAAAAATCATTTGTAATACATTTTTATAGTAAAAATCATTTGCAATGCATTTTTACAGTAAAAATCATTTGCAATTCATTTCTATAGTAAAAATCATTTGTAATACATTTTTATAGTAAAAATCATTTGCAATGCATTTTTACAGTAAAAATCATTTGCAATTCATTTTTATAGTAAAAATCATTTGTAATACATTTTTATAGTAAAAATCATTTGCAATGCATTTTTATAGCAAAAATCATTGCCAATGCATTTTTATAGTAAAAATCATTGGCAATGCATTTTTATAGCAAAAATCATTGGCAATGCATTTTTATAGTAAAAATCATTTGCAATGCATTTTTATAGTAAAAATCATAGGCAATGCATTTTTATAGTAAAAATCATTTGCAATGCATTTTTATAGTAAAAATCATAGGCAATGCATTTTTATAGTAAAAATCATTAGCAATGCATTTGTATTGTGAAAATCATTTGCAGTGCATTTTTATAGTAAAAATCATTGGCAATGCATTTTCATAGTAAAAATCATTGGCAATGCATTTGTATCGTGAAAATCATTTGCAATACATTTTTATAGTAACAATTATTGGCAATGCATTTTCATAGTAAAAATCATTTGCAATGCATTTTTTATAGTAAAAATCATTTGTAATGCATTTTTACAGTAAAAATCATTTGTAATTCATTTATATAATTAAAATCATTTGCAATGCATTTTTATAGTAAAAATCATTGACAATGCATTTGTATAGAAAAATCATTGGCAATTGATTTTTATAGTAAAAATCATTGGCAATGCATTTTTATAGTAAAAATCATTTGCAATGCATTTTTATAGTAAAAATCATTTGCAATTCATTTCTATAGTAAAAATCATTTGCAATGCATTTTTATAGTAAAATCATTTGCAATGCATTTTTATAGTAAAAGTCATTTGCAATGCATTTTTATAGCAAAATCATTGGCAATGCATTTTTATAGTAAAAATCATTGGCAATGCATTTTTATAGTAAAAATCATTTGCAATGCATTTTTATAGCATATGTACAGCAAAAATATTTTTTTTGATAATTTCTCCCAGTCACTAGAAAGATGTTTTATGAAATCATCTGAAAGTAACTTTAGAAGTGAAAAACAAAAAGATTGACTCACCCTGAACCCGTGGCATAAAAAAGATATCTCGTCTCTGTTGTTTTGTTAATAAATTTGATGCAATCTTCCCCATCAACTTTCGTATTTTCTTCGATCTCTCTTACAGCACTACGAATCAATTCTTTCTCCCGCGGTGCTGTACAATATAAGAAAAAAATGTTATGTGAGTTGTCGCCCTTGGTAAACTGCACTCTCCGAGATCACGTTTATCGTCAACCAACCAACGCTATTCTGTTCTTTTTCTCTTCTCATATTGCAATTTTGTTGTTATTATCGCTTTTCTCTGGCACTCCTTATTACTTGTTCCCATATGATGTCTGCAAAAACATGCAAAGATAACAGCAAAAATTGCAATAAGAGCACTGGTAGACAATGGTTGCTGAAGACATTAGGTTTATAATACCCAGAAATTCATACACAGATGTCCACAGTGGATAAAGGCGTTAGTTAGATCCAATGACAGGACCCAAAGCGTGTGCGTTCAATACCCGACTAAGGCAGTGGAGAACTTTCAGAGATAACTGATATCCATTAAACATGGAACTAGAACAGTCTACCCCAGTGAGCGAAATAAGGGGTTCAGTTCGACATTCCAACCACCTGAAGAAGGCCGGAGCGTAAAACGGCCGAAACGTTGTAATAAATATGGCGACAAAGATGAGGACAATAGTCCGAATAATGTAAATAGTGTATATATTACCTCATCTCAGAAATATAGACAGATACTGAAAGGCCGAAACGTTGTAATAAATATGGCGACAAAGATGAAGACAATAGTCCGAATAATGAAAATAATGTACATAATACCTTATCTCAGAAATATAGACAGATACTGAAAGGCCGAAACGTTGTAATAAATATGGCGACAAAGATGAGGACAATAGTCCGAATAATGTAAATAATGTACATAATACCTCATCTCAGAAATATAGACAGATACTGAAAGGCCGAAACGTTGTAATAAATATGGCGACAAAGATGTGGACAATAGTCCGAATAATGTAAATCGTGTACATAATACCTCATCTCAGAAATTTAGACAGATAATGAGAGCCGTACTATATTCGTCCGTAAACGAAACCATTCTACAACACCAAGGACTTCAGTTAAGTGGACTTATATTGTTTCATTATAATATAGCCGCAAACAGAACAATTTGTTTGCAATAAGAACTATTATTTCTATAGTATTTATATATATGAACGTCAGTAATATTCATTTTTTACTTTCAGTTGTGTTCCGTGTTCTTTCTGTATTGATTTTATTTGCGGCTTAAATCGCCACAACAATCAGGCAGAAAATATACAAGTACAATTATTTAATTTCCAGAGAAATCAAAATTGGCAGAATGCCTTTGACAATACAAAGTAATAAAAAAAAATCATTGTTAACTATATATCATGCCGTTGTGTATACTTTAAGCAGTTATTAAAACCAAACAAAGATATCTGTCTATATCTCTGAAATGCGGTATCATGGTTATTTACATTATTCGGACTGTTATCCTAATCCTCATTGACATCTTCACAACGTTTCGATCGTCGTACGCTCCGGCCTTCTTCAGATGCATGGCTCGTGGAACAAGAATAATCTATCCCGGTGAGCGAAATAAAGGGTCCGATTCGAAATTCCAATCACCTGAAGAAGGCTGGGGCAGTCAGCAGTCGAAACGTTGCGGATATAGCAATGAGGATAAGGATAACAGTCCGAATAATGGAAATGATGTAAATAACCAAACACAGATATAAAACGAAATGCTCAAAGGCAACCTTCAAATTCAACAATTAAGTAATAACAAAAAATAATATTTTTAGCTGTCCATTTCAAGGGCCTTAATATGAGAC
Organism: Acanthosepion esculentum; assembly: GCA_964036315.1. Taxonomy (NCBI): domain Eukaryota; kingdom Metazoa; phylum Mollusca; class Cephalopoda; order Sepiida; family Sepiidae; genus Acanthosepion; species Acanthosepion esculentum. The sequence continues at coordinate 56,684,005 of OZ038519.1, read as the reverse complement.
CAATTCGTTTTTAAAGATTCATCTCGAAGGCAACCTTCAAATTCAACAATTAAGTAATAACAAAAAATAATATTTTTAGCTCTTCATTTCAAGGGCCTTAATATGGGACCAATTCGTTTTTAAAGATTCATCTCGAAGGCAACCTTCAAATTCAACAATTAAGTAATAACAAAAAATAATATTTTTAGCTCTTCATTTCAAGGGCCTTAATATGGGACCAATTCGTTTTTAAAGATTCATCTCGAAGGCAACCTTCAAATTCAACAATTAAGTAATAACAAAAAATAATATTTTTAGCTCTTCATTTCAAGGGCCTTAATATGGGACCAATTCGTTTTTAAAGATTCATCTCGAAGGCAACCTTCAAATTCAACAATTAAGTAATAACAAAAAATAATATTTTTAGCTGTCCATTTCAAGGGCCTTAATATGAGACCAATTCGTTTTTAAAGATTCATCTCGAAGGCAACCTTCAAATTCAACAATTAAGTAATAACAAAAAATAATATTTTTAGCTCTTCATTTCAAGGGCCTTAATATGGGACCAATTCGTTTTTAAAGATTCATCTCGAAGGCAACCTTCAAATTCAACAATTAAGTAATAACAAAAAATAATATTTTTAGCTGTCCATTTCAAGGGCCTTAATATGAGACCAATTCGTTTTTAAAGATTCATCTCGAAGGCAACCTTCAAATTCAACAATTAAGTAATAACAAAAAATAATAATTTTAGCTCTCCATTTCAATAACCATAATATGGAACTAATTCGTTTTTAAAGATTCATCTCTCCCTGATTTAATTAACGCAAAGACAATAATAAATATGTATTTCCGGTTATCTGATTAGCACATTGGTTTGTAGTAGAGACAACATAACTTGAGTTGACTTAATCCCTAAGCCAAATACCTATATTCAAATTAAAGAATGTTTTACTTGCGTTATTCAAACTGTTATCCTTATCTTCATTGTCATATTCACAACGTTTCGGCCGTTGACTGGAATTTCGAACCGGACCCTTTATTTCATCCACCGGAGTAGATTGTTCTAGTTCCATGTTCCATGCCTCTTCCAGATATCTCAGTTATTTCCCTTTTAACTCAACTCTCCAAGTTTTGTTTCACTACTGCTGTGGCCCGGTATTGAACATACAACTATTTGGGTCTAGTCACTGGACCTAACCAACATCTTTAACCACAGGGTCATGTGTCCTTGAGGATAAAGACGTTGGTTAGATCAAGTTAAAAAAAAAACACGAGCTCGGTCGGAAAAAAATTGCAATCTCTTTTTTTACAAAATAAACTGAACAAAACCCTTAGAACAAAAAGCGTTTCAAAATGTCATTTGATGATACAAAGGTAACATTTCTTTCTGAAAACGACTTTAACCTTCATTTTGTTTTCGATAATTAAGCTATTCAAATTTATTCAGATTTTTTAATTATTCCAACATATATTTTCAACCTTTGTCTCTAAGTGCCCGGATAATCGAGAAAAAAAACTCTAATGTCTTCTAACAAATTCATTAATTTGACAAAGAAATTAACAGACGGCATTTTGGAAAACTTACAAAAATAGGAATGGATGACAAAAGGAATTGTTCCGTTCGGCCAGCGTTTATTTTTATCACCAATTGCATTTCTACTCTGTTATAAGTAAAAAGAACATATATAAAGTTTAATGGAAAAATGTTCAAAGTCATTCTCAGTACAATGTTAGGGGAATCTAGAAGTACCTTTCGCCCTTGTGCCACATCCAAGCTACGCTTGGAAAATCACTATAATGAAACAGATTAATTCCGAAAATTATTTAATATATCTCCCGTTTATACGTTATTTTTATAGATACAATTTATTTAAGTAATTATTTTTTATAATTAAACAGTATTACATTTACCGGAACTTAATGTTCAAGAAATATCATTGAAAATATATGTTCTCCGACAGAAATCGAACCTGTATTCATATACGGTGTATCTCAACGGCTGTTGTGATGCGTCTAGTGTGGTAGTCTGTAGTGGTAGTGCTTGTCGCTTCTCGCTTTCAGTTACCGCCGCTGGCTAGCAGCAATGCGAAAAGGGGAGCCGAGTGCGTAAGTCTTTCCCTGCCAGTATATAGCCTCTCCATCAGTAAGCCCTATGCAGTGCCTCCTCGTGGCGACACATGGTAACCGAGAACCTTGCAGACTCGGGCTAAAACTACAGGGAACGGGGGAGGAGTTTAGCCCTCTTATCATACAGGTCTACCGGTGTGTGGACATGCACATGAACAAATTCCCAGCTATGGGTTAAATAGCTCCACTGCCTTTTGGAAATCTTCGGGAGAAGAAAAGGCTAAGGAGTAAACCCTACACAAATCCGGAGTGGAGCCCCTATGGCGGATTGACGGCACTCTGTGTTACCTTCCGGCAACTCCTGCAGCTGCGCTGGTACCAAACTGTATTGGTTCATCCTCTCTTTTGGACTCTGCTAGCAAGGCCGAGAGGGGGAACTAGACGTCCGGGCAGCCCTAATTCTCCATACATCCCGCCCAGGCTCGTGGCGCACTAGCACTGCTCCATCGTCTCTCGAGACGGACGAATGCCGACGACGACGACGATTCATATACGGAAAGAGTAATCTGATCTGACGCGCGATACCATTTAGCTACAGAGAAGCGTCGGGTTAGAAAATTCCAAATTACTCTTTATAAACTCACAATCTTCGACGATAATTCTCGATCGATAAATCGATTAAATTTTGACCTTTTTGTTATTTATCCTAATTCCTATTCTACCACCCATTTCCACGCGTTCGTTAGGTAGGGTTTCTTCTTCTATGTACCGTGTCACTTCAGAGCGTAGCTGATCATGGATCTCCACTATTTCCTGTTCTTTGTAGCTCTTAGGAAATTTTGTCTTTTTGTTATCTCTCTTAATACCTTCCATATATTTCCACAGACACGTTAGGTCGGATATGCGTTGTTTTCGCCTGCCACTCTTGCCTTCTGTATGTCCCTGTGAGTATCAAATTTTCCAAGCTCACTTTCCTCATTATGTGCCCTAGAAATTTCAACTGCCTCTTTCTGATGTTAAGTATAAGTGTCACCTTTGTTTCCATTTAACTCTAAAGCTTCATCGTTTCTCACATGCTCGGTTAAAAGTCTCCTAGAGCAACAAATGACAGGAAGTTGTGGAGAGTCATTATCACTGAAGTGACACGGTATATGAATGAGGAAGTATTGGGGAATACCTGATGTGACTTCTTGAAGATATTCTCAAGGTGCTCCTGGATTCTATCATGATATGACTAGGGCAAAAAATATTTTATTTGGCTGCGCCCATCTTCTCTCCACAAGGCGGATAGTAAAGGGTTAAATTTCCCGAAACATGATTAATTGTACATATATATATTTTTATAAGAATGGGTAACTTACGAACATGTTCCCGTCAGGTAGCTCAATATCACCTTCAAAAAGTCCTGAATTGAAGAAAAAAAAATGTAAAATTTAAATTCTTACATTTTGTGTTTTAGTTATCCTTAAAATAAAAAAAAGAAAGAAAAAAAAACAGCTGAATCCTTTACCTCACGATAGAACGTGTTTTGATTTTGAGTGATATTTTTACGGATTATCAACCCTTCATGGGTTATTTAAAGTCGAAACTCGTTTTGCTTTCGTCACGAACGCGCGTCAGAACAGACGCAAAAGGGATCGCATGCGGACATCTTTGTCAACATCAGTTATATCCGGGGTTTTTTTTCTCGTTATCAGCGGGACAGTTTGACATGTCTAGCTAGATACGGGCCTCTCTGCAACTGGTCAAGATCTTTGTAAGTTGCCAGGAAAGTGTTTTTGGTGGGTTAAGTTTTACAATCAGACGTGGTGATTTCGTGTACCGGGGAATTTGCTCTCCAGTTGGGGTAATAGATCGACCCCACTGGCTAGTTAAACAATGTACATGTTGACGTGTTTAATAAGTAAATAAGTTTTTAAATTCCTTTTGCTGGAGTTCTCATTTTATCTCCGATCTAAAAAGAACGACTAGCGATCACCCGGCCGGAAGATGACAGGGAGAAAAATGCAACCTATGAGAGAATGAAGACCGTCGCCTAAGGACCTCCAATCGAAGCTTTAATCAACGCCGAAGTGGTTAAGCACCTTACATCCCATGATCTGCTCTCCGACAAGCAATATGGTTTCCGACGAGCAATATGGTTTCCGCTTTGCCCGTTCTAATGTGCTTACGGCCATCACTGAAATTGTTTACCAAGCCCTTCATAATAACGAAGAAGCTCGTGCCGTGGCTCTAGATATCTCCAAAGCGTTTGACAGGGTTTAGCATGCCGGCCTTCATCGCAAGCTTCAGGGTAATGGAATTTCAGGTCGATTGTTTGACTTAATACAATCGTTTCTGTCAAACAGTGTATTGAAGGTCGTTCTCAACGGATTCTCCTCCAGCTCCAATCCCACGAACGCAGGTGTTCCCCAAGGCTCCATCCTAGGCCCTACTCTGTTCCTTATCTTCACCAACGATCTTCCTGACGTCATAGATTCCCAAGTAGGCATCTACGCGGACGAAACTACAATTTACTACTGTCTCAAAAACAAATCTAGTGTCGTTGACAAAACTAACCTGGCCGTCTGTCTCGAAAAGGACCTCCAATTGGTTGTGAACTGGGGCAGGAACTGGCTGGTTAACGTTAATGCCTCAAAAACAAAACTTCTCTCTATTACTCACCACAGAGAACCATCACTGCCTCCCATTAGAATATCTGACGCTCAACTCCACGTGAGCACCTCTTTGCGACTGCTCGGTCTCACATTGACTGCTGACCTGAGATGGAACAAATACATTGAGTCAATAGCTTCGTCCACCGCAAGGAATGCTGGTTCCTTGTGCCGCGTCGGAGTCGATCCTTCAAATCTACAAATCAACCATTCGACTTTGTATGGAGTATTGCTGCCATATATGGTCTGGGGCCCCTTCTGTTTCTCTCAAGGTCCTTGATAAAACCCAGAGACGGATATGCAATGTAATTGGCTCTGATCTGGCATCTCGTCTGCAGTCGCTCTCTCACAGACGTGTCGTTGCCTCCCTTTGTCTTTTTTACATATACTTTCATGGTAACTCCTCCTATAAGCTGCTTTCGCTGGTTCCCAGATTTCATGAATTTAAGCGTTCTACTAGTCTCGCATCTCGCTCTCACCCTTTCACTGTCGAAACTGTTAAATGTAGCCGTCTCTTCTACTCCAATAGCTTCATGTCTCGCACCTCTCGCCTGTGCAACTCCCTCCTCTTTTCTTGTTTTCCTGATAGCTATAATCTCCAACTATTCAAATGTAATGCCAATCGACGTCTCCAGATGCCCTGATCTGTCCCCTGTCCTTCTCTTCATCCTTTCCTCTATCACTCCTATTTGCTCTCGCTCCATCTCTCTGTAACCCCTTGCTTAGTGGCTTCCCGCCTTGCTTGGTGTGAAACGCTTTTAAAAAAAAGTAAAAAAAGATACCCCCAGTGCGAGGTGGGTATATGAGACAGACTAAAGCATGCATGGCTGTTGTCTAGTTGTCATGACTACTGGATGAAGCAGGGAACTATTATACAGTGATTCAACTGGAACGAACAGCAAGTAGCATTACACAGACAAAATAGCAATAATCAGCAGACATCTCATATCAGCCACAAAATTATGAACACCTGATGATGATCGGACGGTGTTTGGCCGAAACGTGTTTGTAATAACATCTAAAATAATCCCGGCAATAATTCTAATAATATAAACTATATTAACAGTTCCTCATCTCAAAAGTGAATCACTTTAACATCACTCTAATGTCATTCATTGAATACACAAATTTGGTCCTTGTGCCATACGCTGTATTTTTAAAACAAATAAATATTTTTCCTTCAAATCTACACACGACAAACATATAAAAAAAGGCAGGAACTATTTTCGCCATTTTTCTTTCTCCTGACCTCTGTTACACACACATATACACTACATATGGACACTTCGACGCGGTGTAATGGTTAACAAGCTAGTTTCGCTCGATTAATTACGACTGAATAATGAATTCGATCCTCACTGGATGTCCCATACTCTCGCCCTTGTGCCATATCTAAGCTGCTCTTAGAAAATCACCATGCACAATCTGAAATATTTTGATGTCAGTGTTATTAAAACATGTTCTATTTAGTTACAACTTTTTGTCAGTGGTACTAAAACACATTAGTCCATTTAGTTAAAGTTCGTTTTCGTTCAGATTTATTTTCATGTACGACTTAAACATGCTTATTATATATTTCTCATATGAAATACAGCTTAATATATAATTTATTCAGGGCTAAGGATAAATACGCCACGAATATCTATAACGTGAATTTTACTAAAAATGTTTGCAATTTGACAACAATATTTGGAATTAAAACTTACCAGGGACTTCCTCTGGATATCGAGCGTCAAATCCTAAAAAAAAAGATTAATAGGGAGGTGCTGTTAGAAAACAAATACAAAACAGGTTAATGTATGAGTATGTCTGGACGAAAAAAGATTTTCCCCTTTAACACAACGACCTCTATCATGGATATAATTGACCCACTACCCTCTGTGCTTCTAATTTGAGTTTCAAATAGACAAATGACCTGATTATGCGGTGAGCTAATGAACTGAAATCACACACACGTAAATTATCATCTGAATCCCGCAGAGACAAACTAGAATTATGATACACTTACATACATAATATGTAATATTTACGACTTTTCAGTTAGGCTTGCATTATCATCATCAAAACTGTTTCGATTTGAGGTCATGAATTTGTTACAATTTTTGTGTTCTCTTATGTAACTAGTGAGCCAACACAAATGACTGGACTCACTTTATAGTTCCCCAATAGAAGGTTAACCAATCAGGAGACGTAAAATATTCAATCCGTCGTGTATAAAGGCGGCCATTTTGTTTACTCTCTCCGAATATCCAGTGCCAATCTGTCAAGCGAATGAACAGAAGGAAAAACTACTGAACTACGCTCTGCTACTTTATCGGGATATCCACTGCTAACCTGAACTACGCTTCCCTATTGTCTTCGAAATATTCACTGCCAACCTCTGGATTCTATACTCAAAGACTACCGTATTCATGAACAACAGAATTAACATGTTCTCTCATCTTCAGTGACATTGTATACTAATTTGACAATATTTTGCCAGCCTTCTCTGACCTCTGCGAGTTTTCGGATTCATTGCAGATCTTCCTTGATTATAAACTTCTCCAAAGGAAAAGTGGGAACTTTCTGCCTTTTCTTTGAATGTCTTGGTTCGGAGTTGTGACTGAAGTGGTTCTTGGATGACCTCTGAACTTTTTTGAAGTCAGTCTTTTTGAAGTAAAACTCCATGGCTTTGTGAGCTGGGCATTCTGAATCCATACCGTTTGTTGACATTCGTATGTTCTTTTCTTGCGCTGTATTACAGACACATGTTCTGATACTTTCTATCAGTGAGCTGTATTACAGACATATTGTGTGTGTGTGTGTGTGTGTGTGTGTGTGTGTGTGTGTGTGTGTGTGTGTGAAATTCATCGTCACTAAAAAAAAAAGACCTTATTCCTTGCTATTTTTATTTTTCCCCTCGACTATTAAGAGCTTTTGGCAAAGTACGTCACAAAAAACACTTAGAACTGCTAGGAATCTTGATTTTTTTTAATAATCGATTTTACCCCAAACAAGGCAGAAAAGCCACTAAGATACAAGGAGTTAATGGGTATGGAGAAATTAGGAACAGAAACGTTAATAATGAGCGGGAAGAGAATAGAGTAATTAGGAGGACAGTAGGTAGCGATTGACATTGCATTTAAATATTTGAAGATTAAAGTTGGCTGGAAAGCATGGAGCCGGAAGGGAGTTCTACATGCAAGAAAAGAAACTGTTAGCATAGAACTTACGGTTCATCAGAATGCATCATCAGAATACCATAGACTGAACACGTAAAAACAAAAGAGAAAGTTTAAATTTCTAGAAAACATAATGAGGAAAGAATGCTTAGAAAACTTGACACTCACGTGAAAGACTGAAGACAAGAGGGACAGAGGAAAAAAGCTCATAACCTACCTAGCGATCTTGAGCAAATGGATGGTATTCAGGGATTTGGAGAGATGACAAAAAGACAAACTTTAATAAAGGCTAAAAAGGACAGGAAGTCGTGAAGAGCCTTGATCACGTACAACCTGACGAGGCACTTAGAAAAAGAATCACCCAACAAACGCAGTAGATTTTGACGTTTGTGCCGAGGTACAATGCAAGGGAAGTAACTCGGTTAACAAATCCAAGGGAGATAATGCTTCTATGTTTAGTATTTAAATTCAAGACTAGCTGCTCAAGCGGGCGACTTCGACCCTAACCGTGAAAAATATGGGCTAAAAATAATTTTTTCTTTCGTTGTCTGTTCTTTTACAATTTTTTTTTTATCACGGCGCCATTGTCTAAAATATATTCACATAGTAAATCACTCGAATGTTCAGTACTTTATACAGAGATTCAAATTTTAAATATTTATTTGGAGGTCCGTTTAAATTTAAACTCCTCACAAAATTTAGCAAAAAAACTTTTCACTACTTAAATAAAATGGTCCACACATATAAATAGGGTGAATTTCAGGCAATCTTTAATTTGCATACCTACAAAATGGTGTGTCAAAAATGATTTTTTTCCCGTAATACAGCTGTTATTTTAACTACCTTCTCTCTTCAGCAATGTTTATTGTTTTAAAAATCGATTATTAAAATTTTAATAAATCCTAAACATATGATGAAAATGAATTTATACGTTTTCTTTCTTTTTAAGAATTGACAACAAAAATAATAAACTCTTGTGGAATCTTCCACATTAGCCTTTCAAAAAAGATGTATTCTTCTCTAAAAGCCTTTGACCAATCATCATCCCGTTTCTGCAAATGCAACCTTCTATTGGCTAAGAAACACTAAATTGTAGCAAAGTTCCAGGCGAACCCTATTTTCCCGCCGAGCTCTCTGGGGCCGATTTTGCTACACAAAAGTCTATAAAAATAACCGTACGACCGTCAGTCAGACATCGAGTTCCACGAGATGCTACCAAACTCCGCGCGTGTCAGTTTACTGACTCACATACCACATTGAAATCTCAACAAACGCAACAAAGTATTCGTCAACCATTGTCTGCGTGTTTAATCAACATCTACAATTGACTTAAAAAGTGAACGTTTTCGCTACTAAAAAAAAAGTAATTGTACACTTCACCAATTTAACCTATCTTTACGTCTAAACTACACACGTACACATTTGACATCTTTCTTTGCAGAAATCAAATTATTTTAATTTTTCTAACAATCAAAAAGCATCAACCTTTCTTGACCGCATTTCTGCATAGACATTCTTTATAACATTATAATGGAATCCCCCATATTTGGCAGTTACCCCCTGCGGGAAGATGCACTCTTGCCCCAAACCAACTTTAAACAATCAACACTACACTTTTCCAAATTCAACTTACCCTTTGGTTAAAACGGCACAAAAATGTAGCAAGTTCAGAGAAATCCTTTTTTCCCTCGCGCACTGAGCTGGGAGCCTGTCACGTGAGACACCACCTTATATAAACAAAACACGAGTAAGCCTTCTCTCTCCATCTCTCACCGCTTGGCTCTTGCGTCTCATTCCTTGCTGCCGAAATGTGACCTCCAAGAACTCTCGTCTTGACCTTGCGGTCAGACGTTTAGAAACATTACCAACATTCACGCACGTGCGAACTATGAAACTCTTCTGAACTCTACCAAATTTTCCAACTTACATTTCCTGAGAAGCAGTCAGGGTCTGAATCTTGGAGAGATGCCAACAAACTCCACGCGCGTCAGAACACTGACCCAACCAACTTTTCGCGCGTCAACATACTGACTCATCATTCACCATCTCTCTCTCAAGAACTCAACTTACAATTTACGAGAAAAAGTGACATTATTCACTACAAAGTAGTCTGTAGCAGAGGTTCTCAACCAGGGGTAAATTTATCCCTAGGGTTTAAAAAATTATATAGTCGGGGGTAAATAATTGAAGTACCTGATAATTTAAAAAATAATTCAATTAAATTTAATTTTGTAAAATGAGAGAGAGAGAGAGAGAATGCAAAGAAAGTGGGTGTGCGTGTATGTGGGAGAGAGGAAGGAATAGAGATTGTCTGTGAATCTTGTTCAGTCCTGTTTGGGAATGCTTACTCAATAAAAAGGTTCTTTCTGACCTTCTTGTTATTCTGTCACTTTATGACATTGATGTACAAATGAATGATGGATTGCTAACTTTTTTGATCAGAATACTGAATTTTGACTAATTTTTAGTATTTGTCAGTATTTCTTATTTCTGTTTTGGTGTTTTTACTAATGACTAATTTGCACAATTTTTAGTCACAAATTAGTCAGTACTAATCATAATCATTCATTCAAAAAAAAAATTTTTTTTAGTATTTTCCAAAAATTTTTTAAATTGCCAAAAACAAAAATACTAAAAAAAAATCTTTTTTGAATGAATGACTATGATTAGTATTAATTTGTAGATCTACTAATACAGCGGATAAAATGAATAATTTTTTATTAATGACTACAAACGTTAATAAAAATACTGAATTTTATACTAAAAAATTAGTAGATTAGTACTAAATAAGAAATCAGTATTTTGAGTGTCGCTTAGTATTTTTTTTTAGTCACAGTATTTTGACTAAAAAAACCCTTAGTATTTTGAATGAAAAAATCATTCATTCATTTAGTCACGAAATTGTTCATCAATGATTTATGATGGCTATGAATTTTTGTATGGGAGTAGGGTGTAAATGGAGAAATACATAAAGCCGAGGGGGTCAATGATGGAGGAAAGGTTGAGAATGGCTGGTCTATAGTCAATTATTATCATTCCAGTCAAAGGTACATAACTCCTTAAGACTTTAAACAAATATTTACTACTATCACACAGACACTAACATCTGAACTCATACAAGCGACATTTTCACCTTGCAGGATTCAATCTGTTTAATTTCACAGACAAACTTGAACTACAAACTTTCATACACCAAATCTATGAATGGTCTTTCCTTACCCTTTTGTCTAACTCGTCACACTTAACCAGTAATCTTAAACTCACTCTGTGTATGTCAAATGTATATACATTCATATTTGTTCAAACTACGTTGTTTTTCCTTGATTTCTTCCAATTGATTTGCCTTCAAATGTTTATTTGTTTTATTTGTTGTGGATGAATGTTTAACGAACACGCCCATTTTTAAGACTTCACACAATTTAACCTTCTGACACATCCAACTTATCACAAATCCGCAACAATTATCTTAGTTACTACGACAAATATTTTGATTGTCATTACATATGTATTTATTGTTAAATATATATATATATATATATATATATAGATATAGATATAGATATAGATATATATATATTTATATATATTTTATATATATATATATATATAATATATAAATATATATATATAATATATATATATATAATATATATATATATATATATATATATATATATATATATATATATATATATATATATTTATATATATATATAAATAAATAAATTTCCAAGAGGATAGAATCCAGGTAGAACTCAATGTCCAGGACAGAGTAAGAATATAATAAAAAAGGCTCAAACACTAATATTCCATGGTTATAATTTATTACATTGGAATCGTAATTACGATCCAATCATCAGTCCTACAAATTCAGAAATTTTTCAATTTGTAGCTCTGATGAATTGGATCGTGATTACGATTCCAATGTAATAAATTATAACCATGGTGTTTTATTGTTTGAGCCTTATATATATATATATATATATATATATATATATATGTGTGTGTGTGTGTGTGTGTGTGTGTGTGTGTGTGTGTGTGCGTGTGTGTAAAAAGAGAGACAGAGAGAGATGTATACATATTAATCTCATTTGAAGAATACAAACAGAAAAATGAAAAGAACAACTTACCTGGAGGATTCGGTGGCTACAAAAGAAATTTTAGAATTTTAGAATTTTATTTGTTCAAAACGTACATACAAAAATAAATATCCCCCTTGAAGCAGACAGGTGAGAATTAATTTAGACAAAAAGAACAGAATTATCTATTGGCAATTATTAACACACTTACATTCGCTTTTAATGATCATTATCTTAAAAGGGATGAACTAGTTTTTATCTTACTGTTAAATACGCATTTAAATAATTAGCTGCTATATTTTACGCAAATAACCTCAAATATTATTTTTAAATACTAATTTCAATTAAAAAATATTGAAATAAGAAAACTTTGAACTTTAAAATTATATTTAGTAATTTAATCATTTGAAATTCAGGTGTAATTATTAGTCCTCTTCTACCTTATAATACTGCTAATTAAAATAATTAAAGAATTGCTTGTTACTATCTTTGCTTGTATTTTTTCGGTGAAATGTTCCATTGGCCAAATCTCCGTTCGGTCAAATGTCTCCCAGCCAAATGTCCCTCGGCCAAATGTCTGTCGGCCAAATTTCTCTCAGCCAAATGTCCGTCGGCAAAATGTTTCACGGCCAAATGTCCGTCGGCCAAATGGCCATTCGGCCAAATGGTTGCCGGCCAAATGTCCGTTCGGTCAAATGTCTCTCGGCCAAAAGTCCGTCGGCCAAAAGTCCGTCGGCCAAATGTCTCTCGGCCAAATGTCCGTCGGCCAAATGTCTCTCAGCCAAATGTCCGTTCGGTGAAATGTCTCCCGGTCAAATGTCCCTCGGCCAAATGTCTCTCGGCCAATTGTCCGTTCAGCCAAATGTCTCTCGGCCAAATGTCCGTCGGCCAAATGTCTCTCGGCCAAATGTCCGTCGGCCAAATGTCTCTCGGCCAAATGTCCGTTCGGTGAAATGTCTCCCGGTCAAATGTCCCTCGGCCAAATGTCTCTCGGCCAATTGTCCGTTCAGCCAAATGTCTCTCGGCCAAATGTCCCTCGGCCAAATGTCTCTCGGCCAAATGTCCGTTCGGTGAAATGTCTCCCGGTCAAATGTCCCTCGGCCAAATGTCTCTCGGCCAATTGTCCGTTCAGCCAAATGTCTCTCGGCCAAATGTCCGTCGGCCTGATATTCGTCGGCCAATTGTCCGTTCGGCCAAATGTCTCTCGGCCAAATGTCCGGCCGGGGTGTCTTGAATTCAGCTTGCATTACAGCTTCTGGAACAAGTTCATTCATATTTATTAATGATATGACTCATGATGATAGCAGAAGAATGAATTCTGAAGTCTACAGAAAAGTTTTGTCTGCCAATTTACAGATAAATGAATCCAAAATAATCCGGATGAAGTTTATTATGCAGCAGGACAATGACCCAAAAAATATTGCCAACACAACAAAAGACACTATTTACATTATTCGGACTAATGTCGGATTCGGATAATTTTATGATGGTAACTTAAAAATAATTTAGCAACAATTTTTACCTCTGAAATTTTTTTATTATTTGCTGTTTCACTAAATGTGAAATCATTAAATGGAATAAAAAACTTAATAAAATTATTTATATAACAAATTATTTAATATTTATTATACTCTGTGTCCCGACAGGACTTACTTGGTGATGCCTCTCCATAGCTTCTTGTGAAAGATAATTGCTTTTTACATGGTTCTGAATTTGGAAATTTCTCCTAGAATGATCGTCTGCCAAAACTCAAAGGCCCTCCTCATTAACTGATAACTGATGCGTGAACCATGGATTCATACCTTTTCTAATCAGTCACATTTTTTGGAACGGGACTTTAAAAAAAAAAGTGGGACACATAGTGAGAATCAAATTCCACTTGAATCATACATACGGATAAAAAAGAAAAAATGAGAAATACCTCCATATCTAACGGAACAGCTGCGATCCATCCAGACCCATATGAAATTGCAACAATCCAGAAAAGTACTATTACCATGGTTACAGGTTGAAAACCACAAATTCGAGGGTCTTTTATTTTTTTTTTTTGTCTCCCTCTGGTGAATTTATGGCTGGCAATTAATCACAATTTTCTTAGCTTCTGGGCAAGGTGACTTGTGTAAAATGTTAACCTTTGCGAGTGTGTCTTCATGTCCATCTGTTGTTTGTTCTGATAAGATTAAAAGCTGGAAGGGGCGTGTTTATAGTAGGTCAGAAAAGTCCGAAAGCTAACAATGAATTACCTGGCCAGAAACGATTAGATTTTGCAGTTTTGATACATCTTTCTCAATCTTTGCTTTTCAAACTATTAAATTTAAATTTCGTAAAGCATTACTTGCTTAAAAATTACAGCGGAATTGAGAGACACGCAAATTCTACTTGAGGTGAGGAATGAGCTTTAGTTCCAAAAGTCAATAGATAGATAGATAGATAGATAGATAGATAGATAGATAGATAAATTATTTACTGAGATAGATAGATAGATAGATAGATAGATAGATAGATAGATAGATAGATAGATAGATAGATAGATAGATATTTTACTGAGATAGATAGATAGATAGATAGATAGATAGATAGATAGATAGATAGATAGATAGATATTTTACTGAGATAGATAGATAGATAGATAGATAGATAGATAGATAGATAGATAGATAGATAGATAGATATTTTACTGAGATAGATAGATAGATAGATAGATAGATAGATAGATAGATAGATAGATATTTTACTGAGATAGATAGATAGATAGATAGATAGATAGATAGATAGATAGATAGATAGATAGATAGATAGATAGATAGATTATTTACTGAGATAGATAGATAGATAGATAGATAGATAGATAGATAGATAGATAGATAGATATTTTACTGAGATAGATAGATAGATAGATAGATAGATAGATAGATATTTTACTGAGATAGATAGATAGATAGATAGATAGATAGATAGATAGATAGATAGATATTTTACTGAGATAGATAGATAGATAGATAGATAGATAGATTATTTACTGAGATAGATAGATAGATAGATAGATAGATAGATAGATAGATAGATAGATATTTTACTGAGATAGATAGATAGATAGATAGATAGATAGATAGATAGATAGATAGATAGATAGATAGATAGATATTTTACTGAGATAGATAGATAGATAGATAGATAGATAGATAGATAGATAGATAGATAGATAGATAGATTATTTACTGAGATAGATAGATAGATATTTTACTGAGATAGATAGATAGATAGATAGATAGATAGATAGATAGATAGATAGATAGATAGATATTTTACTGAGATAGATAGATAGATAGATAGATAGATAGATAGATAGATTATTTACTGAGATAGATAGATAGATAGATAGATAGATAGATAGATAGATAGATAGATATTTTACTGAGATAGATAGATAGATAGATAGATAGATAGATTATTTACTGAGATAGATAGATAGATAGATAGATAGATAGATAGATAGATAGATAGATAGATAGATAGATAGATAGATATTTTACTGAGAAAAGTAAGAGAAATGTGCTTGTTGTATCAAATAAAAGTGCCATCTGAAATAATAGTAGCAACATTTATTTTTCAACCTACATAATTCTATTCTTTCTTAAATATACCTAAAAAGGACAATTAAAGTAAATGAGATGGCTGTATATAAATTTAAAAATTGATGAAAAAGCATAAGAAACGATAGACAAAGAGAAAACAGAAGGATCTATCTATCTATCTATCTATCACTGCCTGTTCCTATCTATCGTTACTACTTCATTAATATAAAAAGCTCTAACAGATGACTTGATCGAAGTTAAGAATATTGCCGCCACATATCGTCCGGTGCCCCTGCTATTTACCTAGAACACCTTGATAAGATCCAAATAAGAATCAGCAATATTATAGGTTCTGATCAGGGGCTCGGCTTCAGTCACCTTCCAACCGCCGTAAGGTTAGCTCTCTGTGTCTTTTCTATAAATACTTTCATGGTAATTATTCGGATTGGATCTTCGCTCAGGTACCTAGAGTTTTTTAATTTAAGCGCAATACTAGACTAGCGTGGAGTTCTCATCAATTTACAGTTTAGCTGGCAAGATGTAGCCGTAAGTTTTATGCCAACAGTTTATGTTTTGGACTTCACGCTTGCGGAACTCCCCTCCGGCTACATGCTTTTCACTAAACTTTAATCTGCAAAAGTTTAAATGCAATGTCAACGGCGATCTAGTTTCCGCCAGATTTCTCTTTTATCGAACTGTGGCGTATTGGACATTTGAGTCCCGGGCAATTGCGCCCCTTGACAAATGCGTCCCTGGATAATTGCCGTCTTCTGATAATTTTTTGAAGTTACCATATTTTAAAGAGTTGTTTAATATAGAAATTTGCACACCAATACCTTTAATTACTCTAAGCAAGCAGAAAGGTAGTTACCATAAATAAAAAAAGAGAGAAAAATTTCTCTTTTAAAGAGAAAATTAAGCTGGCAGTTTCAGTTCACTACAACAGTCCGTACCACAAACATCTAATAGATTCTGGAGTTTATAGATTATATTTTTAATTGAAACCCATGGCTAAGTTCTGAAAATCAAACTGGTGGGAAAATATTTGTGAACGGGGTAAACTCCAGCTCCCACTATCGTACAAAAAATGCTGAGGAAACAAAAACATACTGGAGATGTGTAGAGCGTTCTTGCAACACATTTAATCTGGCATTGCATTTTAAACAAAAATAAAGTTTTAATTTTTTTTTTTTATTCCTTTTTTAAAAGTTTATGATTACTATTTATGCTTTTTTCAAAATTTATGGTAATTGCCTTTAAAAGTTTCAAGGTACGCAATTATCTACTGACGCAAAAGTCCAGAACACAAATGTCCAGTACGCAAGTGTCCTAGAACTTAAACTTATCAGAGATCTATATTTCGAGAATCGTGAAAGGTCCTTATTGAAAAGCACTGTTTGGGCTCTGCTTGGTCAGCAGGTTCTCTGTAGCGTAGAGGTTAAAGCACAGACGTGTGTGTGAAAAAAGAAATAATTCAAAGTATCCACTAAAAATAACACCCGAAGTCATAAAAATAAATCAGATTAATTCTTTTAAACTGGCTTTTGTTAACATTTCAGATGCGTAGAACTCTCTTGCAAAAATATTAATGTCATTGCATTTTAAACAGAAATAAAAAAAAAAATTTTATATTTTATTCATTTTTTTTTTAAATGGATGATTACTACCTATGCTTTTTTCAAATTTTATGTTAATTGCATTTAAGAACTTTAAAAAACGATCAGAGGTACGCAATTAAGCAAGGACGCAAATGTCCGGAGCGCAATTATTTGGTACGCAATTGTCCGGAGCGCAAATGTCCAGTACGAAAACCGTCATAGAATCAGATTTGACTTATACTGTAAAATGGATCCTCTGTAAAACTTCTTTCTTTTTATCTGCCGTGTCCCTTCAGGACGTAGGTGATCATGGCTCTCCACTTCCTCCTATCCCTTGTAAGCTCTCAATAAGTTTTATCTCTTTGCTACTTATCCCCAAGCCCTGTTCTTGCTTAAGCCAGCTAGGTATGTCACTTGTTTCTTTCCCTTGTCTCTCTTTCCCCTTATTCGCCCTGTGAGTGTCAGATTCTCCAAGCCTTCATGCAAGTGGTTACTGAGTGTTAGAGAATATGAAAAATAAAACGTCGTTAATGATGGAGAACAACAGAAGAAAAGGAATTAAGAAGACAGAATGCTTACAAAAGATGTACGCCTGTTCTGGTGTTCAGTATAAGCTTGTTTTGCATCCTCTCCAAAACCTCATCATTGCTCACACGCTCGGTCCATGATATCCTTAGCATCCTTCTGTAGAACCATACATCGAGTGTCATCTTCATCTTTGAGGAGACCGTCCAACATTAGCTGCCGTAAAGGACAGATGTCCCATAGCAGCTCAGTACTCTTTGCTTTGTTACAAAAGTTCTCCTGTCTCGTAATACTCTGCCTAGCTTTTGGAATGTGTCTTTGGGCATCTCAATATGTTTGGTCCATGGTATCCTCAGCATCCTTCTGTAGAATTATAGCTCCGTTGCCTCGAGTGTCTTCTTCATCTTTGAGGAGAACGTCCAACATTCGCTGCCGTAAAGGAGGACAGATGTCGTGTAGCAGTTCAGTACTCTTTCCTTTGTTACCAACGAAATCCTCCTGTCTCGTAATACTCTGCCTAGCTTTTGAAATGCGACTTTGGCCATCCCAGTGCGTCTTCGGATCTCAGATTCGCACTTGCCATCCTCTGTCAAATCACAGCTCCAAAATATATACGAAATAAATAAGTAAATGAATATATATAAACACATAACAGTCCAGTACTCGATTCTTTGTTGCTAACGAAATGTTCCTGTTTCTGAATACAGAAATACCTCGATTAATGCGAATTCGATTAGGGCGTTTTAAATTAGTACTGTAAAATTTTTATATACTAAAATCCGATTAGTGCCCACATAATAATCGATTAGTGTGGTAAGACATTCTTTAATTTAACGATAGTAAATTGTTGAAACTTGACTAATGCATGGAATAATAATGCAAACACAAAATGTACTTAGAACAAAATGTATTGAAACAAGAAAGTGTACACAATATTTACATATAGTCTTTTGTATATTCCTGGGAAGACCGTTCCTGGAGAATGTGTTGACTAAGTCGCAGTCGGGCAGAGTCTCTAGTTGGATCACTTGATTCGCCTCCCTGTCTTCCCGGTACCAACCATATTTATATAGTCGGCACTCCACTATGCAAATTAGGTGGATCCTACCACAACATAAATAAAAATTGATCTTTTTTTAGAATTACCGTATGTGTGTGTGTGTGTGTGTGTGTATGTGTGTGTGTGTGTGTGTGTGTGTCGTCGTGGACACTCCCGTCGTTGATCTAAGTGGGCCTACCGGGGACCCTTTTACGGCGTATGAGGGTCAGGCCACTCAGTCGTGTGGGACCGACAACCAGGCAATCTATAATAACAGATAAGTTCTATGCTAGAAGTTCCTTTCACTTCTTGCTTGCGGGACTCTTTTCCAACCCCAAGCTTTCCAGATACCTTTGCTCTTCAAAAATGTAAATGCTACTGTCTTTCTGATCACTCTTCTCTTATTGTTCTCACTATTTAGTAATGTTTCTGTTTTCTAATTCTTTTGCACCCAGCAACCCCTTCCGTCTTACAATATACAAGAATCCCTCGATTAATGCGTTTTCGAATACTGCACTAAAATGTTTATATACCTAAATTCGATTAGTGTATACATAATACTGAATTAGTGTGGTAAAACCTTCTTCAGTTTAACCATAGTAATTGAAAATTGTTTTTTTTTTTTAGTTACCGATTAATTAAAAATTTTCTAAAATTTAAAAATGGGTAGCTATTTTGTTTGTCAAGTATTACGTTATCTAAGTAATTAAAGTAGTGTTAAAATATGGACGTTTATCAATAGATCAATTTTATAATACAAGGTAACCAAAAAAGTTCTGTCCGTTTTTTGATTCGCCATTGAATGAAGTTGAAATATATACGAAATACGTCTAGCAATTGTTTTCAAATTCGGACAGCCGGAAGTAGGAACATCAGACGTTATAAAAAAAAACACTCGCACAGTGCCCGGCCATCAGTTATAAGCCGGACAGCTGTGAGAAGGATGGAAGTGTCTAGAGATCTCGTTCGGGGCTGTTTGCTTTACGACTTCAAAGTGGGCTTATCAGCAGCTGCATCAGGTCGCCGCATATGTCAAGCGTTTGGGGATAGTGCTGTGGATGAACGTACTGCAAGGCGTTGGTTTCGAAAATTCAAGTCGGGAGATTTGTCTCTCCATGATGAGCCTCGCAGTGGACGACCACAGGTCGTGAATGACGGAGTCCTGAAGGCGGACATTGAAGAGGACAGTAGTCTAACGTGTGGTGAACTTGCAAGACAGTTCAACGTTTCCGATGAAACTGTTAGACTTCACCTGCACCGCCTAGGTAAGACGTACAAACTGATCAAGTGGGTTCCGCAAGCGCTATTGGAGTTCCACAAGGGACAACGAGTGGCAGCCTGCGTATCGCTGCTTTCTCGCCACCGTACCGCATACTTATTAAATCGAGTGCTTACCAGTGATGAAAAGTGGGTTCTGTACGAAACTTCCAAGCGTTCCAGACATTGGTTGTCTCCTCAGGATGCTGTCCCTCACACCGCAAGACCGCCTATGCACCCACGCAAGATTATGCTTTGTGTCTGGTGGACAGGTCGTCAAGTGGTTGATTATGAACTGCTACCAACGGGCCAAACGGTCACTGGAGACCTATACTCGCAGCAATTGAAACGTGTGAAACAGGCATTGCGCCAGAAAGAGCCAGCACTGGTGAATCGCAAAGGTGTGCTTTTCCTCCATGACAACGCCAGGCCGCATGTCGCACGAGTGGTCAGGGATACCATACAGCAACTTGGGTGGGAGACTTTGTGCCATCCACCTTATTCACCTGACCTTGCGCCATCCGATTACCACCTCTTCCACTCCCTGGATAATCATCTTCGTGGGAAATCCTTCACCAATGAATCAGACTTGCGCAAAGCCCTCACGGACTTCTTTGCGTCAAGAGTTCTACCGCAAGGGCATTGAACAGCTGGAGACACGTTGGCAGAAGGTGCTGGATGCCGATGGCGATTACTTCGAAGACTAAATATAAGTTACACATACTGTGAAGCGTTTTCTTTTTTTACTTTAAAAACGGACAGAACTTTTTTGGTTACCTTGTATAAGCCGATAATAAAATGCATATTTGAATATTTGTCAATATTAAAAGTTTTTGACTATTTTGATTATTTTTCATGTTCATTTTGAAGGTTTTATAAATTACAGAAATCCCTCGATTAATGCGCCTTTGGTTAATGCGTTTTTGATTAGTGCATAGATAATACTGGATTAGTGCGGTAAAACACTCTTTAGTTTAACCATGGTAATTGAAAATTGATTTTTTAGAGTTACCGATGTATAACATTAACCGCATTAATTGAGGGATTCCTGTACTTGGTATAGCTTTTGGAAGGAATCTTTCGTTATTCCAATGCATCTTTCGATTTGGGCGCTGCATTTTCCGTTAGTCGAATAAATGGCCTTGGAATGCAATCCTTGAGAATAACAGCAAAATATCCCCCCCTTTATAGACAGAAGCAAAGAAATGCCTGCTGGGCTTTTTCTTTAGCCAATAAAATAAGCCGGTTTGTAGATTCTCCTGACTTAGTTCCGGTTTGCCGACTTAAGCGGTTCGCAGCTGACTTGTTGAACTCTCTGCCTTCGGGAAGAGAGGAACTCAAACGAGGCTATGCCGAAAGGCAGAGTCGCGTCTGGGGAGATAGACAAGCCCAACCCCGTGTATGCGCGGGGTCTACGGGGAATTTTTGCCCAAGCCTACAGGCTCGAAATCGACCCATATAAAAACAGCCTTGGGACACATCCTGCCTTGTGGAAGGGCTAAGGTAAATAACCTCAATCCCCATCTGCCGATTCAGGCAGTTCGAACTCTCTACCCGAAGACAGAGAACACAGATTAGGCTATGCCGAAGCACAGAGTCACGTCTGGGGAGATAGACAAATCCGACCTCGTGTATG
This sequence comes from Acanthosepion esculentum, assembly GCA_964036315.1. Lineage (NCBI taxonomy): Eukaryota > Metazoa > Mollusca > Cephalopoda > Sepiida > Sepiidae > Acanthosepion > Acanthosepion esculentum. The sequence goes on along the minus strand of OZ038519.1, from coordinate 56,662,432 downwards.
CCGGGGTATACGGGGAATTTTTGATCAAGCCTACGGGCTCGGCATCGCCCCACATACAAAAAACGGCCTTGTGACACATCCTGCCTTGTGGGTAGGCTAAGGTAAATAACCACAATCCCCATCTGCCGATTCAGGCTGTTTGAAATGACTTGTCGAATTCTCTTCCTCCAGTCGGAAAGGAACCCTTTTACGAGGCTATGCCGAAGAGCAGAGTCACGTCTGGGGATGTAGACAAGCCCGACCTCGTGTATGCGGGGTCTACGGGCAATTTTTGCCCAAGTCTACGTAATCGGAATCGCCCCACATAAAAAACGGGCTTGTGACAGAGCCTCCCTTGTATTAAGGTAAATAAACGCAGTCCCGGTCTGTCTTGTCTTGAAGTCAGAACGCTACGTTCGCGTGTCTGAATCACCCCAATTCTTAGTTTGTGAACATTTTGCCATATTACTCTTGTTTTGTCTGATTACTGTTAATTTGCCTTGCATATATTGTTTGCTTGCTTTATATATATTTTAAACAACACACACACATTTACTTACTGGTAAGGCTTACCTGTGCGGTCGTTCAGCGTTACAATTTTCGTACGCTTCCTTGCAGTAACGTCTATCGCAGACAATGGCCGTAGGACAACTAATCAACAGTCGAGACAGTTGTTTCTGGACGTAATAAAAATAATTGGATTTTGTCCATTTCATAATATATATATATATATATATATATATATATATATATATATATATATATATATATATATATGGTTTCAATCCGTATAGGAATGACTGAAAAACAATTGTTCCTCCCCAACGCATGCTTGGATTTCTTCCTAGCCAATAAAATAGGCCGCCTCTCGGTTTCATCTGACTCAGTCCCTGTCTGTCTTATTTTCAAGTCAGAATGCGACGTTCGCTTGTCCGAACTTTTGTGCGTCAATTCCAATTCTTAGTTCGTGAACTTTTTGCCATATTACTCTCGCTTTGTCTGATTACTGTTAATTTGCCTTGCATATATTGTTTGCTTGCTTTATATATATTTTTCCCTGTTCTTTTCTTTTTCTTGTTATTGCCTATTGCAATTCTTTGTCAATTTTATTTGCTGGACAGTTCTGCTATTTATTTTTACATTTGACCATGGCTACCCATTCCACAAATATATTTTGAAAACTGAAAAAAAAAAAAATGACAAAAGAACCCTTCAAACTTCCGAAATATCCCCACTAAAAGTACAAACAAACAACTTCTATCACGAACCGAATACAAAATATCTTGTATTAGAAACCAGCATCTTTAATAGCGATTTTATAAGCGTAGCTTACTTGGGGCACCCAGTGAGAATCCAACTCACTACTCAGTCGTAATTGATCTTGCGAAACAAGCTTGTTAACCATTACACCACGTGGAATTACCCAACTCGCATCACTAATAACTGATTAAAAAAAACTTCCTCCTACTAATCATCACAGAAAAAAAAACTGTCACTGATTCCACGTATAACTTCAATTTAAACCCCAAACCACCACGATTCAAAACCTTTATCCGTCCTTAAATAACGGCGTAATGGCCGAAGGGGTGTTAGGCAGGAACAATACAAAATTATTCCGCAAATGGTGATGAAATAAAACGCTTGCATTCGACAGTCTTCAGCGAAAGGTGGGTGACTGAGGCGAGCTTGGTTCGTTTGAACGGGGCTAGCCTTGATTTTCTCTTTTAGGTCAACCGATATCACATCGGGGTGGTTTCCTGTGGAGCCCCCCCCCCCCCACTCTCCATCCCGGTTAGGCTAGACAAACTTTTGTGTACCTAGTTCATGTAAGCGCGTTGTTCCTAGCCTACTCCCGGCAACATCTTTGGTTATGATCCAAGTTGAGATTCCCAACCTCCCCAGTTTGCTTTGGCCCCCTTTCATCTCGACTGGGTCAGATTTATTGATTCTCCATGCCCGTCTATATTTCTCTTTTCCCTCTCTTTAGCGAGAGAGCCTCTTGATTTTGTTCAATGGGCAAAATACAACGGCCTCTCCTTTTTGAGGGTTGGACGGGTCCTACTAGCATCAGTTATATTTATTTTGCCTTGTTTGATACTTAGTTTGTTTTGGGTCTCATCACGCCCTCTCATTGTCAAATATTAGATTTTTATCAACGAAATAATTTTTTTACATATATATTTGATATTTCAGATTGCCCCGATCTTTCGTCAGAAATTAATTAAATAACTTTTCTTTTTTTCTTTTTTTTTTAACTAGGGTAATGTATTTATTGAACAAAGTAACTAATAATAACAAAACAAAAGTCATTGAAACAAAGCAAGTTCAGTCGGCCAATGATGACAATTCCAGAACAACGTAACTATAAACAATTTTTTCTATCCTCTGCCAGCCGCTATGATGGAGAAAGCATTACCTCGAACCGTCGCCTATGAGACACGCTGCAAGAGCCACTCCGTTTCGCGAGGCTCGTTCCTTAATCGAGACGCAATCGCGCCAGTCCTCCGAAGGAACATCATCGAACGAGGGCCAATAACCCCTGAAGTCTCCACTGCCACAGGAGTAAAAAAAAATCTATCAGCAAGAGAAGAATATTTAGCTATTTTTTTATCTCTGCGTCTCGGGCGACGAACCCCGGCTCAACCGCGGACCTGATCAAATTACCGGCCGAAATATTTATTATTATTAAAGTTTTAAATCTCGGGGTGCGTTTTGTAGGTTTCCCTTGAGAGGATGCGGTACTATAGGGTACGAACGATTGATTGACAATCGTTGAGTTTTTATGGTGAATGAGGAAATTGTAATGAGTGAATGGGTCGTGAGTCCGATTAGCTAGGTATAAGATAGTTAGTGAAGACCAGTCTCCATCCATTCGCTCTTTTCGGCCTTGTGACATAATTGTATTAATTTACAATAAATCTCAACAATGGGCTTATTTGAAGAAAACGCTGGCTGGTCACGTGACAGCGCGAGTTTCGTTTGCATCGGAAACGCTCAACTGTCAAACAGTAAATCGAATATCTGCTTTTCTTGGCTCCTTGCTGATTGACTGACCGCCTGGTGTCTGAGGTTTACAGGTGAGCCTCATTGATTCATTTTAATTCATTATTTTTTTTCATTTCAATTTATTTGTTTCAGAATTACTTTGTTCGTCGGAAAGTAAGTTTATAACTTTAATTCATCATCCTTTTCTAAATAGCGATCGCGACAATTGAAAAAAAATGGCGTTTAAATAAATTAATAAACACTTCATGAACGTGGAATATAAATCTGGAAAGGGCTTGTCTACTCGTTTATAATATATCAGCACTGATCCTCACTGGGGATTTCTTTTTACTTCATAAACGTAGAATATAAATGTGGAAAGGATTTGTCTCTTCTTTTTTTTCACCTAGAAAATATAAAGATATTGTGAACACATCCCTAGTAAATCGATTAGCGAATGGATCATGTCAACACTGATCCTCATTGGGGATTTTTTTTTTGGTTTGTTTTTTATTTTTACTTAAAAAATGTAAAGCTATTCTGACACGTCCCTATAAATCGATTAGCGGATGGATCATGTCAGCACTGATCCTCATTGGGGATTTCTTTTTACTTAAAAAATATTAAGTGATTCTGAACACGTCCCTTGTAAATCGATAGGAGGATGGATCATGTCATCACTGATCCTCATTGGGGATTTTTTTTTTACTTAAAATATTAAGATATTGTGAACACAGCCCTAGTAAATCGATTAGCGGATAGATCATGTCAGCACTGATCCTCATTGGGGATTTCTTTTTACTTAAAAAATATAAAGATATTGTGAACACGTCCCTAGTAAAATGATTAGCGGATGGATCATGTCAGCACTGATCCTCATTGGGGATTTCTACTTTCACTTAAAAAATGCAACCGGGTATTGATGGTGTTCATACCAATTTATTGAAGTTTCCTTCCCTTAATAGTTGCAGATTTTCCAGTGCAGATTTTGGCCTCCCGTGATATAATGAGTTTTATATTCGGTGGATGCTAACAAGATGGTCAATTATTTCTGAATATTCATCAGAGAATCGGCATTTTGGGCAAACACAATTTTTTCTTGAAGGTTTAATTTTAGTTTTAATTTCGAGCTGTGAGATTAAATTTAATGCTTCTATTAAACAAAATACTGTATTTAAAATTTAATTTAAATTGATTGGATGATTTTTTTTTTATTTATTTATTAATTTTTTTTTTAAATTTCTAAAGTTTTTGATTTTGGCGCCTTTTTTTAGGAAAGTGTTATAAAAATATCAATCTCTTTATTAAAAAAATCTTCCAATAATAAAACATACTTTTCTGAAACTTATTTGATTTAAAGTTTAATTAATCTGATTTGAAACAACTACTATTTTTTTAAAGTTTGAAATGCATTTTTCAACTCGACAGCGGTTGGCTTATTTATGTTGACACCTTTTACACACGACAGCCGATGACGGATATGTTATATAATGTTGTTCTATGGGAGGATTTAACCGTAAAAAAATAATTGAGGAATATAACGAAAACATCTTTTAAGCTCCCAGTAATCTTAAAATTTTAAGAAAATATTTTCTGTAATCTAATGTTTAATTCAATTTTAGAGATTTTGGGCTCTAAATTTACTATTGGGGGTCGCCTATATTTTCTGAGAGTGTCGTGTATCGGTGACCATACCTATAAAATTCGGTACGTTTTTATACATACAAAAACAATTCAAAATTCTTTTAAAAATATTCGGGGGTGTCAGATTGTAATATATGATTAGTAAGTATAGATTTACTTAATAGCAATCGTGTCTAATGGTTACACCATTGAAACTGAATATTAAAAGATTTAAAATTTTAAAAACAAATGAAAAAAAAAATGTAAAAATTAATTCTTAATCGAATTTCTTTTTTCTTAAGACAATATTGTCCTCAATATATCATCATCAAAACTGTTTCGATGTGAGATCAGGAATTAACATAATGGAAATTATCAGGCCGCGTGTCTGTAATACAGCTTACTATTCAAGAAAAACATCCGAATGTCAACAAACAGAATGGATCCAAAATTCCCAGCTAACAAAGAAGACAAAGTTCAGAGGTCATCCAAGAACCCCCACAGTCACAACGCTGAACCGATGCGTTAAAAAAAAACAAGGCAGAAATATCACACTTTTCCTTTGAAGAAGTTTACAATCAGGGAAGATCTGCGAGGAACCCGCAAACTTTTTTTCCGCAGAGGACAGAGAAAGCTAGAGAAATATTATCGAATCAGTATCGAATGTAACGGAATATGAGAGAACATGTTAATTCATTAACATTTTCATTGAATCGAAAAGTTACGGTTACTGATTCGATAATATTTCACTAGCTTTCTCTGTCCTCTGCGGAAAAAAAGTTTGCGGATTCCTCGTAGATCTTCCCTGGTGTTGTCTCATTTTCTTTGGCATGTGTTGACATGCGTATTAGGCTCCCTGGGCGTACCTGATACTTGGCTCAGGTGGGGTGGGGTCAGGTAAAGCACTAGGGATGGGAGTAGGGGATTGCAGGTATTTCAAGCTTCCTCGGAAATCGAGGGTTCCGCAAGGTGATCCGGCCCGATCCATCGACCCTGATTCGGTATTGCCGGTTAGGTAGTGTCTCGACAATTCTACCTGTTGCGACCCACTGGTGACTGGTTGGACGTTGTATTGATACAATGCTCTCCTTTCTGAAACGGAAGCATGGCATGGGCCGCACGGTTGTACCTTTCTATCAGGCGGGCATTACGCTGAGACAGGCTTTTCTCACGATTTTGAACTGCAGCTATCCATTTCACATGCGGCATGTATCACCTGTGTTTGGGATGGTATAAAAATCCCGTAACCGACGGTGGACCTGAGACGAATAAGAAGAATAATTTTATCAACATATAATAAATAAATTTATTTAGACCTAAACATGAATACCACGCTTAACATAAACAGAATGCCCTTTCCGATATAGAGAGAATATGTCAAGCGGACTTACCCATAAGGCTAGATAGCTTGTGACTTTAAAACCCTCGGCATCTGGTATCGTTCGCGGCGGAGAGGATTTCTTGCGTGTAGCTACGGAGCAGGTTCGGTACCTTCTCTGTTAGTGGTCAGCTTACTCTGAACCCACGTGATTTTATTAACCAATGAAAGACCGCCTAGAATTATGTGACCAATATCTATACAGGGTGTCCATAAAGTCCGTGTGCACTTTAAAAACTTTATAACTTTATTTGTATTTGCGATAGAAATAATCTGTAAAAAATGTTATAAAGTTTAATGTACCTAGTTTTAAGTATAGCTAAAATAACTAATGTGATTTCAGGCATTACTGTAAATCAGTTGGCAAATGTTTTCCGTGAACTGCAAAATCGTATTACCCTTTGTATTGCTAATGGTGGAGGACATGTGGAAACTTGAATAAAATTTCAATAAAACCTTAAAAATATAGATTTACTTCTTTCCAATCCTTTTTACAAATTATTTCTATCGCAAATACAAATAAAGTTATAAATTTATTAAAGTGCACACGAACTTTATGGACACCCAGTATATATATATATATATATATATATATATATATATAGTGTGTGTGTGTGTGTGTAGTGTCCATAACATTCGTGTGCCCTTTAAAAAATTTATAACTTTATTTGTATTTGCGATAGAAATAATCTGTAAAACATGTTATAAAGTTTAATGTACCTAGTTTTAAGTATCGCTAAAATAACTAATGTGATTTCAGGCATTACTGTAAATCAGTTGGCAAATGTTTTTAAAAATTTATAACTTTATTTGTATTTGCCATAGAAATAATCTGTAAAACATGTTATAAAGTTTAATGTACCTAGTTTTAAGTATCGCTAAAATAACTAATGTGATTTCAGGCATTACTGTAAATCAGTTGGCAAATGTTTTTAAAAATTTATAACTTTATTTGTATTTGCCATAGAAATAATCTGTAAAACATGTTATAAAGTTTAATATACCTAGTTTTAAGTATCGCTAAAATAACTAATGTGATTTCAGGCATTACTGTAAATCAGTTGGCAAATGTTTTTAAAAATTTATAACTTTATTTGTATTTGCGATAGAAATAATCTGTAAAACATGTTATAAAGTTTAATGTACCTAGTTTTAAGTATCGCTAAAATAACTAATGTGATTTCAGGCATTACTGTAAATCAGTTGGCAAATGTTTTTAAAAATTTATAACTTTATTTGTATTTGCCATAGAAATAATCTGTAAAAAATGTTATAAAGTTTAATGTCCCTAGTTTTAAGTATAGCTAAAATAACTAATGTGATTTCAGGCATTACTGTAAATCAGTTGGCAAATGTTTTCCGTGAACTGCAAAATCGTATTACCCTTTGTATTGCTAATGGTGGAGGACATGTGGAAACTTGAATAAATTTTCACTAAAACCTTAAAAAATATAGATTTACTTCTTTCTAATCCTTTTTACAAATTATTTCTATCGCAAATGCAAATAAAG
>OZ038519.1:56647456-56649956 GCA_964036315.1 Acanthosepion esculentum | reverse complement strand
CCATCTTTTCTCTCCCCAGCTATGGATTAATTAGTATGACTTGCATCAGTAAACCATTATTGTCTCCAAAAATAAAATAAAATTGTGTATAAAATTCAGAGTGCGATGGGTAATTGCGAATTATCTTTGATTTTGTCAAATGGACAGTAGGTTCAGTTGAACACTGTGCAAAAAAAGAACAACATGAAGCAAAACACCTCGCCAGAAATTTAGAAACGGCATGCTGTACTGCTTGTCATTCATACCGGAAGCTCCAATACGAACATTTCAGAGTGTTTGGGTGTCAATCTGAGGACAGTGCAGAGGATTCGGAAAGAGTTCTACGTGCCATGCTTCTTCAGGATCTGTTCCGAAATAACAGACATCCGGAAGAAGTATGGCACGTGGAACAAGAACAATTCTCCCAGGTGGACGAAATATAGGGTTCAGTTTGAAATTCCTATCACTTGAAGAAGGCCAGAACGTACAACGGTCCAAACGTTTTGAATATGGCAATGAAGATGAGGATAACAGTCCGAATAATGTAAATAATGCAAGTAATCATAATACCTCATCTCAGAGATATAGAGGCCGAAGCGTTGTGAATATGGCAATGAAGATGAGGGTAACAGTTCGAGTGATGTAATTAATGCAAGTAATCATAATACCTCATCTCAGAGATATAGAGGCCGAAACGTTGTGAATATGGCAATGAAGATGAGGATAACAGTCCGAATAATGTAAATAATGCAAGTAATCATAATACCTCATCTCAGAGATATAGAGGCCGAAACGTTGTGAATATGGCAATGAAGATGAGGGTAACAGTTCGAGTGATGTAATTAATGCAAGTAATCATAATACCTCATCTCAGAGATATAGAGGCCGAAACGTTGTGAATATGGCAATGAAGATGAGGATAACAGTCCGAATAATGTAAATAATGCAAGTAATCATAATACCTCATCTCAGAGATATAGAGGCCGAAACGTTGTGAATATGGCAATGAAGATGAGGGTAACAGTTCGAGTGATGTAATTAATGCAAGTAATCATAATACCTCATCTCAGAGATATAGAGGCCGAAACGATGTGAATATGGCAATGAAGATGAGGATAACAGTCCGAATAATGTAAATAATGCAAGTAATCATAATACCTCATATCAGAGATATAGAGGCCGAAACGATGTGAATATGGCAATGAAGATGAGGATAACAGTCCGAATAATGTAAATAATACAAATAATCATAATACCTCATCTCAGAGATATAGAGGCTGAAACGTTAGAATTTTTTTTGGAATAAAAGTATGTAATAATGCGCGAAGATACAAGGTCGGGTGAGCATGGCGTATGTAGCAAGGCATCCCAGCCAATCTTTTCGGATTTCTACCAGACCTACAAAGAAGCATAAGGTCTGGTGAAAGACGACCCAGTTCCGATTAGCCAATTCTGATGTTTTTCACAGATCGCTCATCATCAACGCCTGCATGCCGTTGTCGGTTTTCTAGATCGAAATTTCCACTTCCGTCAATCCAATTTCACTGACAAGGATTGGATCAACACAGAGTTTGGGTTTATGCCTTTTCCAACGTTGCCGTACTCAGAGATCGCCTCCAGAGACCAATAATATCAACAAGTCACCTCACTGACAAATTGACAATAATAAGATTCGAACCTGGATCTCATGCTCAGAAATCGAGTCTTCTAAACAATTTGCCACGCTGCGCTGTATACCTTTTACTTACTCTGGCGCATAAAATCTCGCGGACCATTTACGAACAGTACTCTCAGCTATGGTACCATCACCATAAACGGCACATACTTTTTGCTGTTTCTTCAATGTTTTTTTTTTCTTTTCCGGGCATCAAAATGTATCAAATTACAAAAATGTGTCTCAATTTATTTGTTCAAAATAAAAACATTTGAAACATAATCAGCGCCTGAATCGTATCAAAAGATAGGTTAAAATGTTGCCTCTCTTAGTCTGTAAACATATCATAAATTTATAAATTTCAATTAAATATGAAATGAAATCATTTGTTCAAATACCAGCTATTAAGAATTTTGTTCCAACCCTGTATTTCAAGATACATTCTGGTTCGTGCTTATACCATTAAGCTGTATGGTCAAAATGTAGTCGCTTGCACAGTTCGCAGCAGATTGCCTTTCCTACCCAGTCATGCAGTTATTTCTTTTTCAGATATTTGAACGAGATCAACACCAAAATAGAATTGCACGATAAAGAACTCAACTCGCTTTTGCCGAGAATAGCCGAGATCGGTGCAAACAGTCGCGTTCGCCGGGCCGAACTAGCTAAACTAAACCAGTCTACAAAAGCAGATACTGATGCCATCATGGCTGACACAAAGCGGGAAGCCGAATCCATTGAGAACATCAACAAAGAACTGTCCGAATTCAAAGACGGAATGGTGTCGATGTTGGAGACTCTCGGATGTGAGAACGGACAATTGAAAGATATTAACGATTTGGTGGAAAATGAAGCCACGGTTTTCAAATA
>OZ038519.1:56624956-56644956 GCA_964036315.1 Acanthosepion esculentum | reverse complement strand
TGGATAAAAAAAAGTGAGACAATATTTTTTTATTATAAATTTTATTATGACAAAAGAATAAAACATTTTTTGATTAAATGTTGCTCTCGTCAAAAATATCTTCCTTTAGCCTCGATGATGTTCCCACAGACATTGTAGATGCGTGACGGCTTCAATGAAAGTAAATAAACTGAACCCAGTATATGTGCTTTGTATTACTTGTTCTTCTATTGGTCGCATTACTTTTTGGTAGGCAGTGACAAGACTTTCGGCGAATCCTGTACAATAATTTAAATATCTGACAAGATGAAAATACTAGTAATATCTCTATTGTGCTCGTTATCTTTATCAATTCCCAGAGAAGGGAACGGCCATTTTGAAAAGGCCAATGCATATGTGTTTATTAATAGACAAGGCGGACCGAAAGTCTTCTCACTCCTACATATATGTGGAGTATTTATTATCAAAGAAAGAGTTTCACATGAAAGATACCAGAATACCATAATACCCATCAGTTGAAGGACGCCTTTCGGAGAGCCTTTGCAACAAACAACAAAGCACAGCTTCGTAAAATATTGCAGAGAACATGGCGCCGCATCATTTGATTCCATAAAAATGATCGTCTTCATACAGACCTTCTCGATGTGTGACAGCGTCAATGAAAGTGTCTAAACCGAATCCAGTACATTTGCTTTGTATTTACTGTATTACTTGTTGTTCTATTGTTTACATTACCTTTTTTTTTCACATATATACACACACACACATTATATATATATATATATATATATATATATATATATATATATATATATATATATATATATATGTGTGTGTGTGTGTGTGTGTGTGTGTGTGTGTGTGTGTGTGTGTGCAGTTATGCAGAAAAATAGGAAAGAACACGTTAGGTAAATAATCCAGAGTTCTTTAGTATTTTTGTTTTTATTTTTAAAAAGATAGTGCTCCATACAGATGTAGAGCTTATATTATAATATTTTTTTTAAAATATTTTTTTCAAAATATTATATATATATATATATATATATATATATATATATATATATATATATATATATATATATATATATATAAATTTATTTCAGAAGGCTGACATGAAAATGATTGTGTTCATACAGACGTTTTCGATGTGGGTGAGCGTCAATGAAATAAATAAACCGAATCCAGAACATGTGCTTTGTATTACTTGTTCTTCTATTGTTCTCATTACTTTTTGGATGGTGGGGTGACAAGACTTTAGGACCACCCTGTACAATAATTGAAATATCTTGGAAGTTTCCAATCTTCCCCTTATAATTTTTGTTTCATTTCTATATCTTCCCAACACTCAAACAAACTCAATCTGCCACGGTGACACACAGACAGACGTTACTTTTTCTTTTCTTTTCTGTCGTCCAGAGAGAGAAATATAATCACGGCACCACTTACTGTTGTGGGGCAGACCCCTTTTACACAGGATGGACTCGTCCAAAGTATACTTATACTGACAGAGAATATCTGCGGGTTGAGATACGTTGAGTCAGGGTGAGAGATATGGAGACAGTACAGAGGGTGTCCACAGAGAGTTATACGAGAGTCCAGCGAGAGAGATAATTACGGCTTCACTTACAGAGACTTGTACATATACTTTCTACTAACCCGCATTCCTGGACTACTAATCTTCACTTCAAGTCTGTATTCTTACGTTTAATACACTTATTTTTCTATCTCAATTCCTGGCGTTGTTTATTTATTTGTGCAGGATTCCATTCTCGGAATCCACAACAGATACCAAAATCAAGTACAGGGTGGTCCGAAAGTCTTGTCATCCCTACATAATATAATTTTCTATTTCAACGATCTGTGGGGGGTAATTTTCATCAGAGAGAGAGCTTAACAGGAACGATACCAGAATACCCATCAGTTGAAGGACACCGTTCGGAGAGCCTTTGCAACAATCAACAAAGTACAGCTTCGTAAAATATGAACAAGGACATGGCAACGCATGATGGTGTTCAATGATAGTGTTCATACAGACCCTCACGGTGTATGACAGCATCAATGAAAGTGAATAAACCGAATCCAGTACGTGTGATTTGTATTACAGTATTACTTGTTGTTCTATTGTTCTCATTACCTTTTTGGTTGGGGGTGACAAGACTTTTGGAACACTCTGTATATTGATGTGACAGACGAAGGGTATTAGGTTTTAATTTTGAAGGATCTTGATTTCGCCAATGAAAGTGAATAAACCGAATCCAGTATATGTGATTGGTATTGCTGTATTACTTGTTCTTCTATTGTTCTAATTAATTTTTGTTAAGCGTTGACAAATAATGTATTATACGTGGTCAAAAAAAGTGAAACATGATTTTTAATAGAAATTTTATTATGACAAAAAGGAAGAAAAAAATAGGATTAATTCTGCTCTCGTCAAAATATCCTCCTTTAGCCTTCATTACCGCAGCGCAATTTTCTGGCATTCGTTGCAAAAGTTTCTCAAATTAAAATTTTAGATTGACTCTATTCTTTCTTCAACAACTCGAAATCCTCTCTCTCACTTTTTTCACTTTTCTATCAAGTTCATTTTGTTTATTTTTTGGGGGGGTGGGGTGTACTATTTCCCCATAACTGGGAGCCTAACAGGTGATCCCACCTCGGGTCAGGATAGACCTGTAAACAACAGCAATTAAGTGGTGGTTTCACGATCCGCAAAACCTTCAATCTCCAGATGCTGCCGGATGTAGTTTATCGTCGTAACCAGGAATTCTCAGTTCGTGGGCATGAATATATCAATTTGTTCTTCATAAGAAGCGCTGTATTTTTCTCTGATATATTTATGCCTTTTTCTCTTCGCTTTCTTTCTCTCTCTCACTCTCTATCTCTCTCTCTCTCTCTCTATGTTACTGCCTCGTTTTCATTCTCTCTCTATGTCTTTCTCTTGTTTGCTCTCTCTTTTTCTTTATCTATATATCTGTCTATGTCTCTTTCTATATATTAGTTCAAACCTTATAATAAGGGACACTTCATATTTGAAATAGACGCCCCATTTTTATTTATGAAACAGTTTGTACTATGTCTATCGCTGTGCATTCCAGAAATCTTAGAAAAGAAAATGTTTCCCCCTTTGTAGGAGTAACCGTCTTTTGATCCGAGGTGCTTTAGCGCTCGGCCACGATGTAAGCAAGGCTCTATTCACCCACTTTGATCTGACGTGCTTTTAACCATTCAGCTACAAAGAAGAGTCTGGTTAGCAAAGTTCAAATTACTGTTAAATATACAAATGACGATTTCCATATAGGAGTTACAGGTTCGATTCCTGTCGGATAAGCGCATATTTTCTACGAAATTTCTCGAACATTCAGGCCGGTAAATATAATTAATGCTGTTAGGTTATTTTGAGTACATTACGTACTAGAGATCAAACCAAAATGAGCTGACTCATTTTATAGTACACCCAGAAGATTAACCAATCAGAAGACTAGAAATATTCGACCCGATGTGTATAAAGGCGGCCATTTTGTTTTCATTTTCGGAAGATCTACTGCTAACCTGTCAGATGAGGAGACCTGCAAAAGTACGTTTTCCTATTCTTTCCAAATACCCACTGCCAACCTCTTATATGGAAGACCTTAAGAATTCCTGAATAGCTGCTACGAGACATTGGTGCTGTTACATTGGACAAATTACTTCCTACGTCGGATTGCTGCATTCAAACTACATTAAACATGTATATCAAATGCTGTTTGATTAAATTAGAGCATTTACTTAAATAAATTGTATCTATAAAACTATAAAAATAATGAATAAGGAAGAGTAACATATATAATTTGACGTTTGACACAGTGACACTTGTATCATATGGTCATTGTCTTTCAAAAACAGTTTATGTCATTGAATGACGAAAACCAGATCATATCGTTTTAGATAAGTAGACTAGTGCGTGTCAAATCTTTGATCTTCTCAAAGCAACATTCTTTTCTTTTTTTTTATTCCCTACACTCTTTATTTTTTTTTATTTTTCTTCATTCTTATCCACTTTTTTCTCTCTTTTTTTTTCCTAGCTCATTTCTTTAAACGTCTTCATTATTTTCCTCCATTTCTTTGCCTAAAATTCTTTTAGTAAGTGTCAAATCTTTGATTTTTCTGTTCCATATGAAAAAAAAAGGGAGAACGCAAAGTCTGTGACAAGGGTGGTCTGGGAACGTGCTCAGTTAGTATTGGAATTGAAACCAGGATTTTAGTCCTCCCGAAAACAGCAATCCTTTCCTCTATGGGAACAGTGCTTCTCAAAGCTACATTCTTTGCCTTTTTTATTCCTTACATTAATTTATTTTGTATTTTCCCTCTTTTTTCTCCCCTTTTTTTCCTAGATTATTTGTTTAAACTTTTTCATTATTTTCCTCCTTTTTTTTTGGCTAAAATTCTTTTATTAAGTGTCAAATCTAAGGTTTTGCTGTTCCATATGAAAAAAGGGACGACGTAAAAACTGGGGAAAAATAGAACACCAGGATATGCTAAGGATCCCTAATGAATCCCTGTAATAATGGAAGAAAACACCAGGATATGCTAAGTATCTATGGAAGATAATGGGTGTTCTTGGAACGTGCTCAACGTGTATTGGAATTGAGACCAAGATTTTAGTCCTCCAGAAAACTGCAATCATTTGCTCTATGAGGAGAGTGCTTCTCAAAGCTACATTCTTTGCCTTGTTTTATTCCCTACATTTATTTTATTTTTATTTTTATTCATTCCTATTCATTTTTTTCTCTCCTTTTTTCCTAGATCATTTTTTTAAATTTTCCTCTTTATTTTCCTCCGTTTCTTTGCCTGAAATTCTTTTAGTAAGTGTTAAATCTTGGATTTTGCTGTCCCATATGAAAAAAATGGGGGACGTGAAAACTGTGACAAATTCGAAGAACACCAGGATATGTTAAGGCACTGAAGAATCTATGGAAGATGAAAGTGGAATTAATCCCTGTAGTAATGGATGTTCTTGGAACGTGCTCTGCGAATATTGGAATTGAGACCAAGATGTTCGCCCTCCAAAAGAATAGCAATCCTTTGCTCTATAGGGACAGTGCTGCTCAGAGCTACCTGTTCGCGGCCACTGTCCAGGCCATGCTAAGGAATTACTTGTAAAGTTTAAGGTTATATAATTTTTTGTTTTTGTCCTAAAACATTGGTTCTTTTATTACTTTTTATATTTATAGTTTTGTTATTGAATTATTTTTTTGCAAAATAAATGGAAGACAATAAATCGTCAACTTTTATTACACTGCGTGCCAAATTATTATCGAGATAACTTTTTTCTAATATTTCAAAAACCGTCCAATCAATTCACACAATATATTCACACAATGTTGGCAACACTGACCTGCGCAATCACTGAAATTTTCGTACTGATCTGCGCAATGTAAACAAACTGGCGCCATATTTGTTATCAGCACGGTGATTTGAGCGTGCCAACTTATTAGAAAAGTGTAAGAATTTAGTGAAAAGATGGACCGTAAAAGCAGTTTAAGTGATGCTGAAAAGAAAACTATCACCTCAGAACTCTCAAAAGGTAAATCTACCCTAGAAATTTCTAAAATGATAGGGAGGTGTCATCAAACAGTGAAAAAGTTCACCACCGACCCGACACAAGTACGCAAAAGGGCAGATAAAGGCTAGCCGAGGGTTATTTCACGTCGTCTCATCTCACGACTTAAACGAGAGGCCATGAAGAACCCTTGACTTACCGGTCAAGAACTTTTCAGTTGCATTGGGGATCCTACTGTGTCTAAAAGTACTCAGTGTCGGTATCTTAGGGAAATAGCAACAACAGTCAAACCTGTATAGAAGCCTACGCTGACGAGAAATCACATTCAAAATCGATTGAAATGGGCTGAGGACAATATGAAGATTGACTTCTCTAAAGTTTTGTTCACAGCAACACTTGATGGGCCAAATAGATGGTGCAAAGGCTGGGTAATGAACGGACAGAATCTCCATCAGCGTTTGAGACGCCAACAAGGCGGTGGAGGTATAATGATCTGGGGTGGTATTATTGGAAAAACATTAGTGGGCCCATGGAGAGTACCAGATGGCGTCAAAATGACTGCTGATGCATACATAGCGTTTATGAAGGAGCATCTTGAACCGTGGATGAAAAGGCAAAGAGTTGCCTTCAGAAGGGCCATTGTTTTTTATGCAAGATAATGATCCCTCACATGCTGCTCACAAGACTACTGAATATTTGAAACAGGCTTCGATGGACCTCGAAAAATCAAGTGGCCAGCAAATTCTCCGGATTTGAACCCAATCGAAAACCTTTGGAGCATCATGAAGGGCGACAATTCAAAAGCAACGCTGAGTTGTGGGAAGCGATTCTTGACATATC
This sequence comes from Acanthosepion esculentum, assembly GCA_964036315.1. Lineage (NCBI taxonomy): Eukaryota > Metazoa > Mollusca > Cephalopoda > Sepiida > Sepiidae > Acanthosepion > Acanthosepion esculentum. Next base: position 56,638,598 of record OZ038519.1, on the reverse strand, counting down.
TCGCGGCATTACAGCTGATGACATCCTACAATTAACAAATTCTATGGATCGTCGACTTCTTCAAGTAATTTCAAAACAGGGAAAGCGCATTCCCTATTAATTTGTTTAAAACTGTGCCTTTGTTTGTATCTGTTATTATTTGTTTGATTATCTTATTTATTAGCTTCTTTTGATCATAAACATTCACGTGCAACATTAATGAACGTTTTGTTTGCTCAATTCTGGGAATTTTACTAAACCTTTCTAATAATTTGGCACGCTCAAATCATCGTGCTGATAACAAATATGGCGCCAGTTTGTTTACCTTGCGCAGATCAGTACGAAAAATTCAGTGATTGCGCAGGTCAGTGTTGCCAACGTTGTGTGAATATGTTGTGTGAATTGATTGGACGGTTTTTGAAATATTAGAAAAAAAGTTATCTCGATAATAATTTGGCACGCAGTGTATATTCATTATATCTCTCGTAGCTATGGAAGGTGAAGGTAGAACTAATCTCTGTAGTAATGGGTGTTCTTGAAAAGTTCTCAGTGATTATTGTAATTGAGAGCGAGGTTTAAGTCCTCCAGAAAACTGCAATCATTTGCTCTATGGGGACAGTGCTTCTCAAAGCTACCTGTACGTGCCAGATAATAAATCATCAACTTTTATCTTTTCCGGTATAAATTAATATGACCACGAAATATTACAGGCACGTGACACATTCAGAAAAAAATGTCGGTGCGCGATATCAGATAGTTTGAGAAGAACTGGGCCACACCATTTGTTGTGGTAGATGGAGTGTTTCATCAGACCAATCCACAATTCTACATTAAGTCCAATAAAATCAGGGGTCGATTTGACACTATATCGATATTATAAACAGAACCCTTCTAAATCGTTAACAAATCATTATTTTTCGATTCTGAGAAGCGTTGCAGCCAGTGTCAATTGCGGGGTCAGTATACTCGGATTTTAGGTGGAAAAATAAAATCCGAGGGACGTGTCCATAAATGCAACGCACATTTCAAAGAACGCGAGAAATGATCTCCCCAACCCAAAAAAATCAACAATATATGTACAGGTAAATACATGCATTTATACAGGTAAATACATGCATTATATACAGGTAAATACATGCATTTATACTGATAAATACATGCATTTATGCAGGGGTATATATATATATATGCATTTATACAGGTAAATACATGCATTTATACAGGTAAATACATGCATTATATACAGGTAAATACATGCATTTATACTGGTAAATACATGCATTTATGCAGGTATATATATATGCATTTCTACAGGTAAATACAGGCATTCATGCAGGTAAATACATGCATTTATACAGGTAAATTCATGCATTTATGCAGGTATATACATGCATTTATACAGGTAAATACATTCATTTATGTAGTTAAATACATGCATTTATACAGGTAAATACATGCATTTATGCAGGTAAATACATGCATTTATACAGGTAAATACATGCATTTATGCAGGTAAATACATGCATTTACATATTTAATTTCAATATTCTTTGTTGTGGCCATGAAAAGAGCAATTGTTCGATTTCCCCACATGATTTTTTACAAGTGAGTATGCCAATATGTGAGCGTGTGTAGGAATCATATGCTAATGAGACCTGTGTGCGACTGCTGCTTGATTGTGCGCGATAGCAGTAATTTTTTATACACATTAAACAAAGAGAAAGAAGACAGGACTTACTTTCGTCACAATCTTGTATTATAGAACAATTACTGACGCGTTGTCAAGGTAACGTGTGTCTATGCTGTTGATCGAGTCAGGGCCTTGTTCTTCGCTGAGATTTTTTTCACTGATTGTCTTTTATCTGTTAACAGCGGGCCGTATTTATGCCTTATAACGAGCTGGTGATCGGCTTCGAATCCTATCTGAGTTTTGGGCAGCAATGTCATCAGTAAACCGGGCCCCTAACTTTTTCCAGGTTAATTAGAATTTAACCGTGCCGACTTCGTTGAAAGCACATCACGTTACTTGTCCTATTCAATCAGGTTCAAGAAACCATTTATTTATTTATTTCTGAGCCCGTTTGTACCGAATTGTAAAAACGTTTTCTTATTAACTGAAATTAGTAAGATTTATTTGTAATTTATTTGTAATTGTTTATTACATGTTTGTGCATCCATAGCTGGCCGTAAAATATAGGGGTTTATATCCTATAAACAGTATATTTATTTATTTACACCTACCGGCCCGAATATTCAAAAAATCTTGTTAGAAAAATATGCGCCCTCTGGCAGGATTCGAACCAGCGTCCCCTAACACTATTCGGGCTTGTTTGGTTAGGAGGTCCTACGTGACATGGTCACGTAAGACCTCCTAGGTCACGTTGCCAACTAGGAATTACCAGTACTATAAAACCTTTGGAGTAACAAAACACCTTATGTGACTAAAGCCGAATTAAATAATATTTTTATGGTAGACTTTCAAAAATGGTCGGAATATTTGTTGCTACCGTTACTGATCGACAAAATTGGAGGAACCAAATTAATTTTTCCTTGTCGCTGGTCGCCTATACTGTGAGCGTTGTCATTATTTTGAGGCCCCTTATTTGGTATATAAAAACGGAGTGGGTAAGAAGAGTTGATTTTAAAATTGTGTACAGTTTTAAGTTGTCAGGGTACATTCAGGCAGAGGAAAATCCTTTATCAACTTTGGTAAGTGCTGTGGAGCAGGAATTCGACAACTCATCTTGAATCTAATCTTTTTATTAACTTTTTGTTTTGGTTGGGGAGGGGGGAGTATTTTGTTTTTTCTCGGTAATTGCTACTTTTGTATTAAAATACACCACATGTGAACAATCTATGCATCTGCAGTATATGATACAATTTGCAAATGGCCAAATACAAATGTTGGAGGAATTAGAGTGTTATTGTTTTGATCGTGTGTCCTTGAACGATTCTCCTTATGGTCGAAGTGGGAAATTTCTTGATAATATCAGCTTTGGGAGATAATCCCATTGTACCGTTGTTAAGAGCCCGATAAAGCAGACCCCACTTTGTGAGTGAAATACAAAAACACTATTCGGAATCTGCCGATGGTCGCACTCGGGCCTAGCGCCAATTATTACGTAAGATATACGACACACCTTTTAAAATAACATGGAGACAGATTTTATATAAAGATTTTCATCGATTGAACATAAGTTCCAAAAAGTCAAACACAATGACGAACATAATTCTTTTCACGTTTGAATAGCAGGAGTACCAAACCAGAGAGAATTCAAAACTTATATTTTAGAAATAAAAAACACAAAGTCCTGTGAAAATCCTTCAATGATACTCAATGTCGGAAGGAAAGGAAGTGTGTAACTGCATATATGTTGATATAGTGGAGAGATATTCTTCAACTAACCACGATGTAACTGCTAAATTGTTCAACAAGAAAAGCTTCTCTAGTTTTAACTGCTTACAGAAAAGATAGTACTGACCACTGAAGCATATCTCATGATTGACAAAGAAAAGCTTAAAATTGAATTAACACACGGCCCTTAAAAAAAGAATCACACGATAAACGAAAAAAGATTTTGATGGTTCTGTAGTGCAAGGGAGGTAACTCGATATCAGTCCAAGGGAGGTAATACGGTTAATATTCCAAGGAAGATAAATTTTAAATTCCGAACTCAACATCTTGGCCATCATTCGTCGATAACGACGTGAGAGTCCAATCTATAATAATTGTGGATGCTGTTTAACATTTTTTTATTTGATATTGTCGTTTGTTATTAATAAGTCTACACGAACAAGAATAAAGAAAATAACAAACAAATTAGCAAACCACGAACGCCCACCTAAATAGAAAAAACAGCATCCGAATCCACAATTATTTCCACCCATTAGCCGCTAGAATAATTCGAAATACGTCCGTTACCTCCTACCAAAACAACTGTTAGAACAATAAAATAGACTATCTACAATGTATTACTGAACTGTATATATAAATAATCGATCAAAAACACAAGGCATATGGCCTGACGATTTCTTGTAAACGTGAATCTGACTGTCGCCGATGGGTGGTGACTTCAGTGTCCACTTTTATATTTACATACGAGCCATCTCTGGTATCGAAAACTTTAATCCATAATCCTTCAGAGGACGAAACGTATCGGCTAAGTGTTCCTTTTGTCTTTATACATATTATCTTTTTACACATAAACTCTATCTGAAATTCATTCGAACTGAATATTAAATGTGTAAATTAAAAATTAAGGAACTCGGACGAGTTATGGAGAAAGCATCATTTATTTTATTTAAACTTTTTCGTTCGACATGTATGTTACCAGTGAAATGATGTAAGCACTTTCAGGTAAGATTGTCTCTTCCTAGCTAGGAGAGTTTCCAAGGGAGGCAATTCGTGAAGATTAACATTGTGTAATTTTACTTGGGATAAATTCTTTTCAAAGACTTTAATTTTCTTCATGGATAACCCTCATATTGCCATCAAAATAATACTTGAGCAGAATTCGAAATAGCTCCACCCAATCATTATTTTCAAACGTACGGATTGTGATTTGGTGATTTAGTTGCTTCAAACCATCCCGGTAATTTTTTCTCTCTGCGTTCTCATGTGTATGTTCCTTTTCTATACATGAAGGTCGCTCTATATAATACAAACTAGCAAATATTATGGTCAATTCAGCATTTTTCTCTTTGGAAAAATTTAATAACTGCTGGCTGCATTTATAGCAAGGAGACCAATTGATGTACAGTTCGATTCTTCCATCTTCTTTTACTTTAGGAAGAGACATTAGGTAAGTTATGGCGTCTTTTTCAGCATCTATACCGTTGTTATTCTCAAATATGTTGACTGATTCGATTGTATTATCTCCATCTCTTATAATAACAGCACACCGTGTCAAACTTGGCCACTCCAAACCATGTGTACCTGTTGACCGAAAAGTCTTGAAATCTTCCAGTAAGTCATCCAATTTAAACCTTGGAATAAACAGAAAGACAATATTGATATCATATTTAAAAACAGAATGCAAACATTACGGAGTTAATCTTATCAGAAATATTACAGACTATTAAAAACAAACGTTCAGTTCGTATTTAGAGGACAAAATAAAGAAAAAAAACGCAGAGAAAAAGAGAAAAATGAATCTGGTGAATAAAAAAGGAAAAGAATTAAAAGAATTTACTGGTAAAAGAAAGATAATAATTTAGAAAACCGAATGCATAGAATACAGAGAAAAAAGAAGGAAATGAATGTAGTTAAGAAGAAGGAAAGGAATGTAACTGAAAACGAAGTTAAAAAAATGTAGAGGAAAAAGAAAGAAAAGAAAATAGAAAAGCCTAATTCAAGGAATGTAGTGATTTAGAAGAAAAAGAATCCAGATTTTCTGTTTCAAGTTTCAGACGAATTGTAATTCTTCAGTTATTACCGATAATCCTAGGAGCCGGATTTAGATTGTGAAAGATCCAATGCTATTCCATTTGTAACCCCCTCTAAATCCCTATTCTTTTGAATAGAGTAAAATGTTAAATTAAATAATTTGAGTAAAGCCGAGGATTATGGTGTGTGCTTAAAACTGATGAATGGTTATTGAGAGACTGCAATGCGTTTTGATATCATTTCTAAGACAGTGTCAAAAATATTATACACCTTGGCTGGAGGCCATCTAGATTTTGAAGCCCTAAATCCGGTAAATCCTGTCCTTAGTACACCTATATAACAAAGAATGCTAGCGAATCTTATCACAGGTGTAGAAGAGATCTGAATCAAATGTGGTTCTACAGAAGGATGATCAGAATACTGTGCACTGAACACGTGAGCAACGACGAATTTTTAGAGAGAATGAAGACAAAACAGACAGTTGAAATTTCTTGGGAACATAATGAGAAAAGAATGCCTTAAAATTTGACTCTTACAAGACAGGCCTAAGACAAGAGAGATAGGGAAAACAACGAGTAACCTACATAGAGAGCTTGAGCAAATGGTTGTCAAAACTGGGATTTGGAGAGGTAATAAAAAGACAAACTTTAATAAAGGCTACAAAAGACAGGAAGTCGTGGAGTGCCATGATTGCCTACATCCTGACGGACACGTCATTTAGAAAAAATCACCCAATAAACGTAAAAGGTTTTAACGTTTCTGTTAAACGGCAGTCCAAGGGAGGCAACTCGGTTAAAAATCCAAGGGAAGTAACTCGTATAACATTAACATAAGGAATGCAGAGATGAAAAGGAACGTGAATGTCATGAAAGAAGAAGAAAAAGAAATCAATTTTTCTGTTTCAAGTTTCAGATGAATTGTAATTCTTCAATTAATGTTTGAGTAATATTCCTGGCGATTTCTACGACAATAAATTATCTCATCATTAAATAATTAAGCTTAACAAAATGTTACAGTAACAATCATAACATGAATGTTTGTCGTTCTTTTAAGATGTAAGCCGATACAAATGAATAGATTTAAAATTAACAACTTTTTCATTTCATTCTCAAACGTTGTCCATTCTTTACGCTCAAAAACGAGGTTTCAGAATCAGATAAAATGACATATTACCACTTACGTTAGAATAGTTAGTTCTAAAATAAGAGGGGGGTCCCAGAGTGCCGGTTAACAAAAAGCAAAAATCTTGCTTTATTTCTTCCTTCCTATATTTCTTTGTCTTTCATTTTATCAATGAAACCAAGTCGTGTCTCTGATATTGCCTTTTCCGTCTTTCCACGCGATCAAAACGGAACTGTCCATTATTTATGCGTTACTGGCTGGACGTAACGGTCGTGCCCAGAAACGATGTGATATTCATAATTATAAGATATTAAAATAATAATTGAAGTCGAGAAAATTTTATTAATACCAAAAGAAATATTGTTAGTGACATTTACTGTAGAAATTACATTGATAAACGAATTCATAAAAAGTCACCGTTCAATTTTTTTAATTACAAAAGTACATTTATGTAGATTTTTCCTTACGCTGGTGGGATTGGCTCCGGCAGAACTTCAGTTAGTAACTAGTTATCTTATAAAAATCGCTTACAAGTGATTTTATTACAAGTGAATTATTTATTAAAATAAGTCCGATTTCTATTTTTGTCTGTTTACTGTAAGCAACGTTAAGAAGGTAAAATGTATTTTTTTAAATCTTCAAGATTTCATTTCTACTCATTGACATTAAGTTGATTTGAAACTGAACAATTTATGACATTTCAAAGTTCCGGTTTCTATCTAATTTGCGATCACATTTTGCCAATCATCTTGCATAGACACATCCTCCTCTTGGAAACTTGTATCTTCCGCCCAATACTTGTAAGGCTTTGAGTAGCTTTCCCAATGCAGGCATTCGAATAAAGACACCCAATCATCTCCTTCAATTGGTGTTACCCTGTTGTCGGGCAGATCAACTTCAGTCACTGCCAGTTTAATTTTAGTTACGTTCTCCATCAATACGTCTCCAATGTTCTGGCAATTCCTGCTAATATATAATTGAATCTTCTTGCCTTTTTTCCCCTGTAGGTAATCGATGGCATTTTCAGAGATGCTGTCTGTGTCATTCCGAAATATTTTTACTTTTTTTATCTTATTGGCACGATCTTTAACGACAATAACGCATATTGTCTCACGTGGATCATCGTCTCCATGTAAAATAAATCTCCGGAAATCATTGTCCAGTCTGCCTAAGACGGCCCTTGAAATAAACAGAAAAAAAAAACATCGATATTACATGTCACAGTGAAATAAAAAAAGAAATATAGATTCTCACCGAATTCATAGTGTCAAGGGTTATCAGGATTAAACTTGTTGGTAATCCTTTACATAAGCGGTGTAAAATAATATCTCAAAGTTCTTCACATAAACCGCAACAAATATATAGAAGGGGACTGTTTAAACACATTATTATTATTATTATCATTATTATTATTATTATTATTATTGATGTCATTATTACTATGACCTATCATTTTTTTACCACAGTAAAAGCCCTCATGTACGGAATCTCTCATATCCGGAGTCCCTCATATCCGGGCATGAATTTGATGTGTATATTTGAACTATTTGGGTGATGTGTAACTGATTTGAAATTTTTGTTTTCCAGGAAAATTACTTTGGATGATTGCGTATGTGTATTTCAACCTAATGGTTTGTATTGTTGCAAAAGATGATGCGAATAAGAGGAAAGGATGACAACTGGACACATCTGCAACAAGATAGCAACGAGATACATGATTGTGATGAAACTTGGACTGAAATTGAAAAAGCTATTGAAAAGGTTGTCAGTTTTATGGAAAGAAAGCCAACATTCGGCTATGACGATTGCAATAACGCAGGCAGAGTTAAAAATTGTCTTTCATTTATATAATTTCAAGAACAAAAGCAAAATGAAATGCGGAAAAAGCTGAGAATGACATTAGAAGAGAAAGAATCATCATGCAACAACGATGAAAAAAATCCTCGTTACATTATTTGATTTGCATACGTGGCATACTTAATTTAATGAATTTTCATTAACATTACATAATTTATTTCTTTTTCGTTAAAATCAATTCCGTTATATTTCACTCAGCTTATTTTGTTTACTATAAAACATTGAAAATAAATCTGAAACATGATTTCATTTCTTTTATTTTAATCTTATATTCATGAGGTTGCTGGAACAAAACGAGCTCATGACAACAGGTGCTATGGATATTTAAAGAAAAACAGAGGAAATCCGCAAAATTTTCAGACTAAAAATACAAAGACATATACACTTTTAAACACATTTTTTTTTGTCAGATTCTACCATTATTTACTAGTGGACCAGTATATTTAAGTAGCTCATATTATGGAATTAAATAGTTTATAAGTAAATCTTTCTATTCATGATTCTCTAAAAGTTGGAAAAAAACATTTACCTTGCATCATTTTCTGCCATTCTTTCAAAGTAATTGAATTATTGTCGGATACCAAAATACAGCTGTTTTCTATCACACCAACTGCAAACTAATGACAAGTTCAAAATACAAATACTTACATATCTAGTTTCGTTTTCACCCACACAATAGGGAACGATGGGAAGCTATGACGTTTCAATGCAACTTCACAAAACTGAGTCATAGTCAAATGCCAAAATGCAACTGCTTCAGTGATGGCTGTTGAAAACTTGTTTGACCAGAACGCAAAGTTAAACCCGGATATGAAATGTGCAGACATATACATAGCAAAACGTAAATAGAAAATAAAAACAAATTGATATTCTTTCAGGCTCTAGTAAAAACTGGAGAGAATAATGATGCTGAGAACGGGTCTAAACATGAAATATTTCTCAGAAATCGCAAGAGGTATCCTCGAAATTTCAAGATGAAAATTGTCTCAAAATCCTAAGTCGAGTTATTTTGTAAATTTAGTTATATATTCATTTTTATTGTCTTTACTTACTTCATTTTATTTCGTCACATCAATGAGATAGATAGATAGATAGATAGATAGATAGATAGATAGATAGATAGATAGATAGATAGATAGATAGATAGATAGGCATCCATGAACACAGATAGATAGATAGATAGATAGATAGATAGATAGATAGATAGATAGATAGCAATGAACACAGATAGATAGATAGATAGATAGATAGATAGATAGATAGATAGATAGATAGATAGATGTGAACACACTGAGATAGATAGATAGATAGATAGATAGATAGATAGATAGATAGATAGATAGATAGATAGATAGATAGATGTGAACACACTGAGATAGATAGATAGATAGATAGATAGATAGATAGATAGATAGATAGACATCCATGAACACAGATAGATAGATAGATAGATAGATAGATAGATCGATAGCAATGAACACCGATAGATAGATAGATAGATAGATAGATAGATAGATAGATAGATAGATATGAACACACTGAGATAGATAGTTAGATAGATAGATATGAACACACTGAGATAGATAAATAGATAGATAGATAGATAGATAGATAGATAGATAGATAGATAGATAGATAGATAGGTAGATAGATAGATAGATATCAATGAACACAGATAGAGAGATAGATAGATAGATAGATAGATAGATAGATAGATAGATAGATATGAACACACTGAGATAGATAGATAGATAGATAGATAGATAGATAGATAGATAGATAGATAGATATCAATGAACACAGATAGATAGATAGATAGATAGATAGATAGATAGATAGATAGATATCAATGAACACAGATAGATAGATAGATAGATAGATAGATAGATAGATAGATAGATAGATAGATATCAATGAACACAGATAGATAGATAGATAGATAGATATGAACACACTGAGATAGATAGTTAGATAGATAGATATGAACACACTGAGATAGATAAATAGATAGATAGATAGATAGATAGATAGATAGATAGATAGATAGATAGGTAGATAGATAGATAGATATCAATGAACACAGATAGAGAGATAGATAGATAGATAGATAGATAGATAGATAGATAGATAGATAGATAGATAGATAGATAGATAGATAGATATGAACACACTGAGATAGATAGATAGATAGATAGATAGATAGATAGATAGATAGATAGATATCAATGAACACAGATAGATAGATAGATAGATAGATAGATAGATAGATATCAATGAACACAGATAGATAGATAGATAGATAGATAGATAGATAGATAGATAGATAGATATCAATGAACACAGATAGATAGATAGATAGATAGATAGATAGATATATAGATAGATAGATAGATAGATAGATAGATAGATAGATAGATAGATATGAACACACTGTGATAGATAGATAGATAGATAGATAGATAGATAGATAGATAGATAGATAGATAGATAGATAGATAGATATCAATGAACACACTGAGATAGATAGATAGATAGATAGATAGATAGATAGATAGATAGATAGATATCAATGAACACAGATAGATAGAAGGATAGATAGATAGGTAGATAGATAGATAGATATGAACACACGAGATTGATAGAGAGATAGATAGATAGATAGAAAGATACCAATGAACACAGATAGATAGATGGATAGATAGATAGATAGATAGATAGATAGATAGATAGATATGAACACACTGAGATAGATAGATAGATAGATAGATAGATAGATAGATAGATAGATAGATAGATAGATAGATATCAATGAACACGGATAGATAGATAGATAGATAGATAGATAGATAGATAGATAGATAGATAGATAGATCGTTAGATAGATAGATAGATAGATAGATAGATAGATAGATAGATAGATATCAATGAACACAGGTAGATAGATAGATAGATAGATAGATAGATAGATAGATAGATATGAACACACTGAAATAGATAGATATATAGATAGATAGATAGATAGATAGATATGAACACACTGAGATAGATAGATAGATAGATAGATAGATAGATAGATAGATATAACCACACGAGATTGATCGAGAGATAGATAGATAGATAGATAGATAGATATCAATGAACACAGATAGATAGATAGATAGATAGATAGATAGATAGATAGATAGATAGATAGATAGAATTTTCGAATAGTCTCTGTTCGAGAACTTTTCTGCACCCCATTGTAAATATGTGAGATTTAGTCGACATATGCGTCCGAAATTAGATTTTATAAGTTACAAAAATATTTATCTTAAATAAAAGAGAAACGATTGGTGGAAATTCTGTATATATATATATTTTAAGATATTATTTTTTTTTAAATAACAGCAATTTCTGTCCGTCAAATAAGTTGTTTTTTACACTTTTTCGAAAATATTTCTTGTTATTACAGAACAGAGGCAATCAATTTTAATTAAAGGACACACGGGAAATGACATTTCAAATTAAAAATACAATCAGATATCTACAATTTTAAACACACTTTTTTTCCTCTCCAAATTTCAAGAAGAAAATTTTCTTAATATCCTAAATCAATTTATTTCGTAAATTTTGTTATATCTTCTTTTTTTTTATTTCATTCACTTATTTTTTTATTTCCTTTTTATTTATTTCCTTGAATTTTTTTCTTCGTCACACCAACTGCAACGAAGAGACAACGCCCAGAATGCATACATTTGTTTATCTCGTTTCGTTTTCAGCCGCAGAAATGGAAATGACGTGAGGCTATGACGTTTCAATGCAAATTCACAAAATTGGGGTTGAAATGTGCAGAAATAAACATAGTGAAACGTAAATACAAATTCAAAACAAAATGAAAATCGACCCCGTGGAGCTTAACGTTAGATAAGCGACGATACAAGTTCAAATCCTGCTCTCAACTTTTCTCTTTATTTAACACGCGAAAGGCATGAAATTATCTCTCCCCTTCGAGTCATTTTTAAAAAAATTTCTAATTATTTTAACACAAGCAACTTGCTAAACACACTAAAACGGAAGGATTTGCAAAATGTGAATTAGAAGACGACATTATTGAGAAGAAAAGACAATAAAAAAACAGAGCTAAGGAAGTCAAATGATGACGTTTGATGGTGTATTTCCATTTTAAAATTCAATTTTAAATACTGTATCAAGAAAAACCGAAAAGGATTCCACGGACAAGAACATAAACTAATAGAAAATAACTAACATTTATATATAGCTATTTCAATACTAAAACGATGAAACTTAACTGCCAATCAAGCAGTACGCTTACATTCATGAGGTTGCTGGAACAAAACGAACTCATGACAACAGGTGCTATGGATATTTAAAGAAAAACAGAGGAAATCCGCAAAATTTTCAGACTAAAAATACAAAGACATATACACTTTTAAACACATTTTTTTTTGTCAGATTCTACCATTATTTACTAGTGGACCAGTATATTTAAGTAGCTCATATTATGGAATTAAATAGTTTATAAGTAAATCTTTCTATTCATGATTCTCTAAAAGTTGGAAAAAAAACATTTACCTTGCATCATTTTCTGCCATTCTTTCAAAGTAATTGAATTATTGTCGGATACCAAAATACAGCTGTTTTCTATCACACCAACTGCAAACTAATGACAAGTTCAAAATACAAATACTTATATATCTAGTTTCGTTTTCACCCACACAATAGGGAACGATGGAAAGCTATAACGGTTCAATGCAACTTCACAAAACTGAGTCATAGTCAAATGCCAAAATGCTACTGCTTCAGTGATGGCTGTTGAAAACTTGTTTGACCAGAACGCAAAGTTAAACCCGGATATGAAATGTGCAGACATATACATAGCAAAACGTAAATAGAAAATAAAAACAAATTGATATTCTTTCAGGCTCTAGTAAAAACTGGAGAGAATAATGATGCTGAGAACGGGTCTAAACATGAAATATTTCTCAGAAATCGCAAGAGGTATCCTCGAAATTTCAAGATGAAAATTGTCTCAAAATCCTAAGTCGAGTTATTTTGTAAATTTAGTTATATATTCATTTTTATTGTCTTTACTTACTTCATTTTATTTCGTCACATCAATGAGATAGATAGATAGATAGATAGATAGATAGATAGATAGATAGATAGATAGATAGATAGATAGATAGATAGATAGATATGAACACACAGAGATAGATAGATAGATATCAATGAACAAAGATGGAGAGATAGATAGATAGCAATGAACACAGATAGATAGATAAATAGATAGATAGATAG
>OZ038519.1:56594956-56619956 GCA_964036315.1 Acanthosepion esculentum | reverse complement strand
TTGCTACCATTTTGCTTTTTATTTCTAAAATGAAATCATCGCTTTCAGCTTCTTTTTTGATTTCCTTTGATGTAACCGGTAGCTCTCTTACAATGTTGTTTACCATGCTTTTCACCTCATGGTCTGCTCTGATAATTGCAATAATTGATTCTTCGAATCTTTCTTCTTGACTCGGTACGAGTCTTGATAAAGTATCCGCATGAATTATATTTTTGGATGATAGGTGCTTTATGTGAAAATCATAATTGAGAAGAATGGTTCCCCATCTTAACAGTCGATTTGCCGTGTAAACGGGTAACCCTTTCTTTGAACCAAAAATAGTGATCAGAGGTTTATGATCCGTTTCTAACATGAAATGTCTGCCGTAGATGTATCTATGAAATTTTGTTATGGCAAAAATGATACTCGGTGCCTCCTTTTCTATCTGTGAATAACTTCGCTGTCCTGGGAGTAATGCTCTCGAAGCATGTGCAATTGGTTTTCTAGAACCATCTGGCATTATGTGTTGAATACACGCTCCTACCCCGTATGAACTAGCGTCACTTGCCACTACAATATCAAGTTTAGGATTGTAATGGGTTAAAAAGAGGTCGGACGTAAGCATTTTCTTTATTTCATCAAAGGCTTTCTGACATTCTACTGTCCATTCCCATGCCTTGTCTTTTTTTAGTAGTTCATTCAACGGAGCTCTTAGATTGTACATTCCTTTAATGAACGCTTGATAATAGTTTGCGAGCCCCAGAAAACTCTGTAGTGTCGCCACATTAGTGGGCGTCGGCATGTCTCTAATCGCAATGGACCTTTCCGGATCTGGAAATCTGCCATTTTTGTTGATTATGTGACCTAAATACTTAATTTCCTCCAAACCAAATTCACACTTTGATTCTTTGACTTTAAATCCAAAGTCCTGAATCTTTTTAAATACTTGATTGAGGTGCTCTCGATGTTCGTCGACGTTTGCACTCCTTACTATGATGTCATCTACGTAGGCACACGCAAAGTCTAAATCATTCAACATGACGTCCATAGCTTGTTGAAAAATGGCTGGTGCCACTGTAATACCAAAAGGAAGCCTGTTGTACTTGAATAAACCCCTATGCGTGTTTATCCCTAGTAACTTCGAACATTCCTCTTCGACGGGAATTTGGAGATAGGCATCTGATAATTCGATTTTTGAAAAAATCACTCCGCCATTTAGCTTGTTAAAAATCTCCTCCGGACTCGGTAACGGTTTCCGGAAATTTTTTCTTTAATTCATCTTTAATGTCCTGTCTTGTTTGCGTATTACTTTCTACTTTTCTACAGAATGAGTTTAACGGTTTATCCCACAATTCGAATGTTTCAATAAAATCTGTACCCAACAAGTTTTCTCCATTTTTCAGAATGAAAACTTTTATTTTTTTAACGATCCCGTTCAATTTCATGGGAAGTACAACCTCGCCTTCGAAGTTAATTT
Organism: Acanthosepion esculentum; assembly: GCA_964036315.1. Lineage (NCBI taxonomy): Eukaryota > Metazoa > Mollusca > Cephalopoda > Sepiida > Sepiidae > Acanthosepion > Acanthosepion esculentum. Next base: position 56,618,500 of record OZ038519.1, on the reverse strand, counting down.
CCTTTCCAGTTACCGTTCGAGCGAGTTTCGTTGACTTCATTATTGTAGGTCTTTTTAAAATTTTCCATGTTTTATCGTTCATTATTGTTAAATCTGACCCCGAATCGAGTTGAAATTTGATATTCTTTTTGACCTTTTTTCCATCCTAGGCCTTTTTATTTTCTTGCCTATTATTAAAATACGCCGAATTTTTTCTCCAATTTTTCTCTGATGGGTAATTTGACTGTTTTTTTTATTTTTTTTAATATAAGCAATGCCAGCTTCTTCGATATTTTGCGACTCTTTCTTTAAACTTACGGCCCGTTGACACTCCTCTGCTAACTTTTGCAGGGTAAGGTTTTGTTCAGATTCGAGTTTAGACAAAACTCTACGTCTTATTTCGGCACTCTTACTGGATACCAGTCCTTGAGCAAAAATTAAACACTTGAATTCTTCAACCGTAATCTCTGCCAATCTGAAATTGTCACAATGTCTATTCACTATAGATGCATATGTTAAGTAATCCTGATCGTCGGATTTAGAGACATTTATGCATAACCATCGCTTATGCCAAAGCGACATATTTGCTCCAAACAGCTCTTTTAGCAATTTCACTGTTTCCGAGAATTCCAATTCAGTTGTTTTTCTCGGTAGAATAAAATCTACAAATTTGCTATGTTCTGCTGTACCTAGCTTTCTTAGTAATAGACTGACTTTTCTTGAATTCGACCAGTTTTCACAGTCTGTGTAGAAAATATCTTCATATCGTTTAAAGTACGCTTCAAACGTTTTTTCTTCGTCTGGCACATAGTTGAAAGTTTCCAGCGAATTAAATATGGTGTTATTAGAATATGAAGAATTTCCCTCATTTGCCTGATAGCTTTTTAATTTCTCCAGTGTTAACTTTTGAATTTCTAAAAGTCTTTCATCTTGCTTTTCTTGATATTTTTGCAGCGCTATCTGTTGTTCTTGCTGTCTTTCATCTTGCTTATCTTGATATTTTTGCTGTCTTTCATCTTGCTTTTCTTGATATGTTTGCAGCGCTATCTGTTGTTCCCTTATTAATAAGGCAAACTGTTCATGCTGACGTTGTTGACTCAACTGCTGGGATTTGAATAATTCAGATATGACTTTGGATAATTCATCCATCTTTAGCTGATAGTGTTCATGCAACAAAGAATATACTCTTAATTTGTGTATCCACGGATATCATATAAGCTGACCAAAAAAATCGAAACAACGTACGACTTTTTAATTTTATGACTTGCTTTTACATTCACGCCCGTGATAATCAACTTTGGTATTTTTTTTTTTTTTTTTGTGAACAGAGACCGTCGGACTTTTTTTTCGTTTTCGACTTCTGTTCGCGTATTTTAATGACAACTTCTGATTTTATTATCAGAGGTAATTTGTCACTATATTGTTGAACAAACAAAAAAAATAATTTTTTAAAGTTCGTTACCTTTCAAAGTCGACACGGTGTATTTGTGCTCCTTTTACTTCCATGCATGTTTTTGTAGTCGGCCAGTTTTTTTTCTCTTTTTAACGGGTGCCTCGTTGTAGATAATTTTTTCAATTTAAAATTACCGTTATTTGTTTACGACACCGTTCACATTTTTCTGAGTGAACGTTCCTTTATGCTTAGTCGTCCTTTAACGAGTTCTACATATCCAGAAGTTCAGAATCCTTCGTCGTTACGTTAAAGTTGGACTTTGAATTAATAAAAAAATTTTTTTCAGCCTGGGTTCTTCAATGACTTATCCCAATTGTTGAAAACTCTCAATCATTAATTCTTTTTTTTTTCCGTATGGTTCGTTCTACTTCGTCGCCATTGTTGAAACTTGACTAATGCATGGAATAATAATGCAAACACAAAATGTAGTTAGAATAAAATGTATTGAAACAAGAAAGTGTACACAATATTTACATATAGTCTTTTGTATATTCCTGGGAAGACCGTTGCTGGAGAATGTGCTGACTAAGTCGCAGTCGGGCAGAGTCTCTAGTTGGATCTCTTGATTCGCCTCCCTGTCTTCCGGTACCAACCATATTTATATCGTCGGTACTCCACTATGCAAATTAGGTGGATCCTACCACAACAGCGTCTAAACATGAAATACTTGTCGGAAATCAGAAGTGGTATTCTCGAAATTTCAAGATGATAATTTTCTTAATACCATAAAAAAATTTATTTGGTAATTTTTTTCATATCTACTTTTTTATTTTATTTACTGACTTTCATTATCTTTTTATTTATTTTCTTGTTTTTTTTTTACTTCGTCACATCAAGTGCAACCAAAGGACAACGCCCAAAATGCAGACACTTGTCTGTCTTGTTTCGTTTTCACCTGCAAAAATGGGAATGATGTGAGGCTATGACGTTTCAATGCAAATTTGCAAAACTGAGTCATAGTCAGATACCAAAATACAATTTGCTTCTGTAATGGTTGTCTAAAAGATAGATAGACAGATAATGAAAATCCTGAGATTGATCGATAGAGTGATATATATAGAGAGAATGAACAGTTTTAGATAGATAGATAGATAGATAGATAGATAGATAGATAGATAGATAGATAGATGCCTGAGATAGATCGATAATGATATAGAGAGATAGACAATGAAAAGCCTCAGATACATAGATAGATATAACTGCCAAAAATAAGAAAGAAAGAAGAACACAACCTTAGTAATTGTCCTGGTGGAATTTCATTGAGTTTCAGTGAAGTACTAAATTAGCAGCAAGTTCTCATCATTTTACAGTTGAAATGGTTCGATGAAACCGTAAGTTCTACGCTAACGATTTCTTCTCTAGCACTTCTCTATTGTGGAACTCTCTTCCGTCTTTTTGCTTTCCAGTCACCTTTGATCTTCAAAAGCTGAAATGCAATGTCTATCGCTATCATTTGTCTTCTTAATACCTGTTCTTTTTATCGCCCTTTCGAATTAATAGTGATTTTGCTGTTATCCACCCAAACTGTGGAGAGAATAATGATGCTGAGAACGGGTCTAAACATGAAATACTTGTCGGAAATCACAAGTGGTATTCTCGAAATTTCAAGATAATAATTTTCTTAAAATCCTAAATCGATTTATTTCGTAAATTTTTTCATATCTACTGTTTTATTTTATTTACTTATTTCATTTTATTTCGTCACCTCAACAAATAGACAACACCCAAAATGCATATACTTGTCTATCTAGTATCGTATTCATACACGAAAATGCGAATGTCCTGAAATTATGACGCTTCAATGCAAATTCTCAAAATTGAGTCATAATCAGATATCAAAATGCAACTGCTTAAATAATGGCTGTGGAAAACTTGTTTGACCAGAACGGAAAGTTAAACCCGGATATGAAATTTGCAGAAATAAACATAGTGAAACGTAAATACAAAATAAAAACAAAATGAAAATCGCCTCTGCGTGTAGCTTAACGTTAGATAATCAATGATCTGAGTTCAAATCCTACTGTCGCCTGTTACTTTCAAAGTTTCTCTGTTTCCCCTAGCGAAAGGCATGAAACTATATCTTAATTCTTTTTCTAATTATTTTAACTGAAGCAAGTGGATAATACTGTAATACATCTCGTGACCTCACTTGATCGATGTACTCTACAAGACCGACCGTTGGTCCTCTCCTGGTTCAGTATTACAGGTTCAATCAAAGTCTCCGGTTCATATATCGATTCGATTCCACTTTCCAGCCACGTCGTGATTTTTTTTTTTATCCTGGAGAGCAATTATCAAATCGTAGATCCCGGAAGATTGAGCTGGTCTACCTGCAAGTTCGTTGGGGCGAGAATCGGGCCAAGCAGAAAAATCAAATGTGAACAAGTCGATTCGAGTCTAAAGGCCGTCCTATCAGTCTCCTACCCCTCTTCGGCAAAGTCTTCGAAGCTTTAATCAACGCCGAAGTGGTGAATCACCTTACATCCCATGATCTGCTTTCAGACAAGCAATATGATTTCCGCTTTGCCCGATCTGCAGCTGATGTGCTTACGGCCATCACTGAAATTGTCTACCAAGCTCTTCAAAATAACGGAAAAGCTCGTGCCGTGGCCCTAGACATCTCCAAAGCGCTTGATAAGATGCCGACCTTCTTCGCAAGCTCCAGGGTTATGGTATTACAGGTTGATTGTTTGACTTAATACAATCATTCCTGTCAAACCATGAATTGAAGGTCGTTCTCAATGGATTCTCCTCCAGCTCCTATCCCACGAACGCAGGTGTTTCCCAAGGCTCCATCCTAGGCCCTACTCAGTTCCTTATTTTCATCAACGATCTTCCTGATGCCATAGATTCCCAAGTTGACAACACTACAATTTACTCCTGCCTCAAAAACAAATCTAGTGTCGCTGACAACACTAACCTGGCCGTTCGTCTCGAAAAGGGCCTTCAATCGGTTGTGAACTGGGACAGGAATTGGCTGGTTAACTTTAACGCTTCAAAAACAAAACTGCTCTCTATTAATCACCATATAGATCCTTCATTGCCGCCCATTAGAATGTCTGACGCTCAACTTCTCGAGTGCACCTCTCTGCGGCTGCTCGGTCTCACGTTGACTGCTGACCTGAAATGGAACAAATACATTGAGTCAATAGCTTCGTTCACCGCAAGGAAAGTCGGCTCCCTGTGCCGCACCAGGAAATTTTTCTTCCTGGAATCGATCCTTCAAATCTACAAATCAACCATTCGTCCTTGCATGGAGTATTGCTGCCATATATGGTCTGGAGCCCCTCTGTTTTCCTCGGGGTTATTGATAAGATCCAGAGACGGATATACAATGTAATTGGCCCTGATCTGGCATTTCGTCTGCAGTCGTTCTCTCACAGACATACCGTCGCCTCTCTCTGACCTTTTTACAAATAGTTTCATGGTAATTGCTCCGATGAGCTGCTTTCGTTGTTTCCCAGACTTCATGAATTCAAGCGTCCTGCGAGGCTGGCATCCCGCTCTCACTCTTTCACTCTTGTTACTGTTAAATTTAACCGTCTCTTCTACTCCAATAGCTTCATATCTCGCACCTCTCGCCTGTGGAACTCCCTTCCCTATTTCCTTGATATCTTTAACCTCCAACTATTCAAATATAATGTCAATCGACATCTCCAGTTGCCTTGATCTATCCACTATCCTTCTCCTCATTCTTTCCTCTATCACTCCTATTTGCTCTCACTCAAAATCCTGTCACCCCTTGCGTGCTAGGGGCTTCCCGCCTTGCTTAGGGTGAAAAGCTTAAAAATACACACACACACACACACACACACACACACACACACACACACACACATATATATATATATATATATATATATATATATATATATATATATATATATATATATATATATATATATATACGAGTTGAATTTTTCGGTATAAGGACTTTTAATACAGATAGAATCTTACTCTTTCTTTTTTTTTGTTTTACTTTTTTTCACGTGGATTTAATTTCTTTTGCAGATTAAAAAAAACTTTAAGAGTTTTGGCTATTAACAAGAAGCATGCTCCAGGATTGAACAGCGGTCAGTTATCAAGTTTTTGGTTGCTGAAGGGTGCAAACCAGTTGAAATTCATAGGAGAATGTCAACTGTGTATAGTGCCACGTGTTTCAGCCAAAAAAATGTCTTCAAGTGGGCTAAATTGTTTAAAGAAGGACGGAGCAGTGTTGAGGATGAAGACAGGCCTCGGAGGCCTACAGAAGTGAGGTCTCCTGGGGTGATCAAATCAGTCAATGACCTCATTCAGTCTGACAGAAGGTGACAGTGGATGACATTGCAAGGACTTTGAGCTTATCTGTTGGGACAAACGCAGGGGTCATCAGTCAGAAGGAGTCATCTTGCATCATGACAACGCAATGCCTCCCACAGCAGCCCAAATGGTGCAGGCCATCAACGAGCTGGGCTAGGAACTGCTCCCTCATCCCCCTTACGGCCCAGACTTTGCCCCTTCAGACTTTCACCTGTTTGGTCCCTTGAAAGCGTTCACGAGAGGCACGAAGTTTAGACGCGTATTATAAACATGACATCGAGTAATATTTCTCCATAAGATTTTTTTTATTATTTCCTAAGAAATATAGGATGAATTAGAATTGTATTTCTTGCGTATTATACAAAGAAAAGTCAATAATTATTATTTCTCTATAGGATTTCCTATATATTCTAAGAAATGTTAGATGCATTTGATGCGAATTATACATACGAAAGAGCATAATTAATACCTTATGGGATTTAAGTTATTTTTTAAGAAATGTTGGATGCATTATTATTATATTCCGTTCGGTGCGTATTATACAGAGGAATTAGTATAATTAATATTTCTCCATATAAAAATAATATTTTATTTATCCATAGGATTTTCAGGATATTCAAAGAAATGTTCGATGTATTAGACGTGTACGTGATGCGTAATATAGAAACGAAATATAGGAATTTCTGTATTTTCCAAGAAATTTTGCGATGTATTCAGCTCGTAGATGTTCTGTATTATACACAGGAAAATGAATAATTAATATTTCTCTATAGAATTTCCGTTATTTTCTCTGAAAGGTTTGGTTTATTAGACTGGAATTTGATGTGTATTATACACAGTAAATACAATAATATTATCTTTATACATAAGAATGTCGGTATTTTCAAAGAAACGATGCGTGATTAGACTTGAATTTGACGCGTAATATATACAGGAAATTGAATAATTTTATATTTCTCCATCAGATTATCAGTATTTCTAAGAAATGTTTATGCAATAGAATTCAATTTGACGCGTATTATACACAGGAATTAGAAAACTTTACATTTAAAGACAAGATTTTCGTTATTATAAGAAAAGTTAGATGTATTAGACGTGTATTTCATTCGTCATATTGAAAGGAAATAGCATAATTTTCATTTTTCCATACGATTGTCGATATTTTCTTAGAAACGAGGAATGAAATTGATTTGTATTTGATGCGTGATACACACAGGAAATATGATAATTAATATTTCTCCATAGAATTTACACTATTTTCTGAGAAATGTTAGATGTATTGACATTGTATTTGATGCGTACTATACACAGGAAACATAATAATTAATATTTCTCCATGAGATTTTCTTTATTTTCGGATGTATTAGACTTGTATTTGATACGTATGATACACCGGAATATGATAAGTAATACGCCTCAAATTAGAGTCTAATACATCCAACATTTCTTATAAAATAAAGAAAATCCAATGACGAAGCAATTATTCTATTTCCTGCGTCTTCAAATAGAAATTTAATAATCCAGCATTTCTCAGAAATATCGAAAATCCCATAGACAAATATATATTGTTATATTTCCTGTGTATAATACGCATCAAGTTGAAGTCTAATACATCTAACATATTGCGGAGAATGGAGAAAATTCTATGCAGAAATATAAAGTCTTCTATTTCATATGTATAATCCGCATTATATACAATACATTTAGATTGAAAATTTCTTTAAAAAAAAAACGTAACTCCTATAGAGAAATATGAATTATTCAATTTCCGGTGTGTAATACGCATCAAATACAATTATAAAACATCCAGCAAGTCTTAGAATCTACCGTAAATCCTATAGAGAAATATCTATTTGATCTTAGTGTATATTACACATCAAATGCTAATTTAATACATTCAATATTATTCAAAGAGACCGAAATTCCTATGGACAAATAATAATTATTTTATTTCCTGTGTATTATATGCATCAAATAAAAGTCTAATACCTGCAATATTTTTCAGAAAATAGCATAAAATCTATGAAGGAATGCAAAATTATTCTATTTCCTGTGTATATTACGAATCCAATTCAAGAGTAATACATCCGAAATTCTTAGAAAATACTGAAAATCATTTCGAGAAATAATAAGTGATTCATGTGTATAATAAATCCAAAATTTCTTAGAAAAAGACGAAAATCATACGAAGAAATATAATTATTCTATTTCCTATGTATAATACGCCTCTAATACAAGTCTAATACATCCAACATTTTCTAAAAAATAACTAAAATCCTACGGAGATTATATATGATATGATTCTATTCCTGTGTATTATACGCATCAAATACAACTCTAATTCCTCCGGCAATTCTTAGAACATAACGAAAATCCTAGGGAGAAATATTTATTATTCACTTTGCTGTATATAATACGCATCAAATACAATTCTAATGCATCCAACCTTTCCTAGAATATGCCTAAAACCATGCGGAGAAATATTAGTTATTCTGTTTCCTATACATAGTACGCATCAAATACAAATCTAATGCGTCAAACATTTCTAAGTATATGATTAACATTCTAGGGAGAAATATTAATTATTCTATTTTCTGTGTATAATACGCATTAAATACATATCCAATGCATCGAAAATTTCTTAGTATTTGACAAAAAGCCTAGAGAAATATAAATTAATCTGTTTCCTGTAAATAATACGCGTCAAATACAAGACAAATTCAACCAACACTTCTGAGAAAATGCCGAAAATAATACGAGAAACAGAAACTATTCTATTTCCTGTGTATAATACGCTTCAAATGCTAATGAAATACACCCAATATGTCAGAGAAAATAGAAAATATACAATCGTGACACGATAACTCGGCGTATAATAAGGTGGATTTGTAAAATATGTATTTTATTATAATAGATTTAGAAAAATAGTTTAAAAACATGTTTCGTTTAACAAAAGTACTAATTGAAAAAGAAAAGGAAAATAAATAAATAAATAAACGCCTTTTCTTTTATAAGTAAATTTGTGGAAGAGAAAAGGGCATCAGATTAACTGTTAAATCCTACCAGTCTTCCAATAAAACATTTGACTAAGTGATTTGATGTGATAAAAGATAAACGTTTAGGAAATAGATTTTAGGTGACCGGGTCAAAAACCGTCTTTACTGTATCTTGACCACGCATTAAGGAAATAAAGAAAAGATAATATAATTTTCCCTTTCTCCAGGCAATAAAAAACGCCTGGTTACGAGTAAAGTGTCAGGGTTATAGTGCAGACGGGATGCCTGCGGGATGTTTACACATCAAAGGAAGCAAAATTTAAGTACCTTGAAATTTTGGACTTACAGTCGCCAATGCTTATCTTTTGTCTCTAGTGGACTTTCAGTATAAATACAAGTGATTTTTCCGAGCAGATCAGTTCAGCTGGGCGTGTGCTTGAAGTAGCTACGTGTGTCAGGCACACTGAAGAAGGGAAACTCCGTTCGTCTGAGTCGGTCGGTTCGGCATTTGATCTCCATTCATTAGAGTTAGAGCTGAGTGTTACATCGCCTGCCCCCAACTGCAAGACTAACTCTGAACGGAATAAAGCATCGATTTAACTCATCCAAATTGTGGAAGTTCGTTCCTTATAGTTTATCTTGTACCCCCAGCTTGAGACTTCGACTTTTTCAACCAACCCCCGGCAACATCACAGCGTGGAGAACAGCCGCCGGAGAGATTGTTCGGGCCTTCATCTGGGGTGTGACACAATAAAGAAAGTTGAATTATTGCATTACCTGTGTATGATGCGCATCAAATACAAATATAATGCATCCATCAATTCTCAGTAAATAACAAAAACCGTATGGAGAAATAAAATTACTCTCATTCCCGTGTATAATACGCGTCAAATACAAGACTGATTCATCAAACATTTCTTAGAAAATGCCAAAAATATTAGGATAAATATTAATTATTCTATTTCCAGTGTATAATACGCATCAAATTCAAGTGTAATACATCCAATATTTCTGAGAAAATATCAAAAATAGTATGGAGAAATCTTAATTATATTACCATATGTATAATACGCATCAAATACAAATTTACCGCATTCGAAATTTCTAGGTATATGACAAAAACCCTATGGAGAAATATAAATTACTCGCTTTCAACATTTATTAAAAATTGTCAAACATCCAGGAGAAATACTAATTATTCAATTTTCTGTGTATAACACGCAAGTGTAATATATTCAGTATATCTGAAAATACTAGGAGAAATAATAATTATTGAATTTCCCCTGTATAATGCGCATAAAAATTTCTAGGTATATGACAAAAACCCTATGGAGAAATATAAATAACTCTCTTTCCTGTGAATAATACGAGTGAAATACAAGACGAAGGCATACATTTCTTAGTAAATGACGAAAATACGAGGAAAAATAGTAATTATTCAATTTTCTGTGTATAATACGCATCAAATGCAAGTGTAAAACATCCAGCATATCTCAGAATATAGCGAAAATACAAAAGAGAAACCACAATTATAAAATTACCTCTGTATAATACGTATCTAATAAAGGTGAAATGCATCCAACATTTCTTAGAATGTGACAAAATCCCTATGGAGAAATATAAATAACTCACTTTCCTGGGAATAATACGAGTGAAATACAAGACTAATTCATCCAACATTTCTTAGCAAATGTCGAAAATACGAGGAAATATAGTAATTATTCAATTTTCTGTGTATAATACGCATGAAATTTTATGTAATCCACCAATATTTCTGAGAAAATAACTAAAATACTATGGAGAAATATAAAATACTTTCTTTCCAGGGAATGAGAGGGGTCAAAAACCACAAATATTCATCCAACATTTTAGAAAATACGGAATATAGCAACAGAAATAAAATTATTCAATTTTCTGTGTATAATACGCATGAAGTTTAAATGTAATACATCCGATGTTTCTTAGAACATAACTTAAATACTATGGAGAAATCCTTATTTTTCATTTTCTCCCGTATAATGCGCATCTAATTTAATTATGACGCATCCAATATTTCTTACTATATACCAAGAACCCTATGGAGAAATATAAATTACTCTTTTTCCATAGAATAACAGGAGTCAAAAACAAGAAAGATTCCTCCAAAAAATAAGCATCAAATACATTGTATTTCGTGCGTATTATACCTAGGAATTGGAATAATTCATATTTCAGCAGAGATATTTATTTCTTTTAGAAATGCTGGATGTATTACACTTGTGTTTCTTGCGTATTATACAGGGGAAATATAGCAGTTAATATTTCTCCAGGGGATTTTCGATGTTTTCTAAGAGACGTTGTTTGTATAAGACTAGTGTTTGAAGCGTATTATACACAGTAAATAGAATAACTAAAATTCCACCATAAGGTATTCAGCATTTTCTAAAAAAGGTTGGATGTATTAGATTGTATTCGTTGCGTATTATACATAAGAAATACAATAGATATTATTTTTCATTAGAATTTTTGTTAATTTCTAAGAAAAGTCGAATGTATTATACTTGTAATTGAAGCGTATTATACACAGGAATGAAATAATAATCCTCCATAGCATTTGCGGTATTTTCTAAGAAATGTTGAATGTATGTTGAATGCCTATCATACCTAGGAATTGGGAAAATGAATATTTCTCCGTAGGATTTTAGTCATATTCTAAAAAATTTTGGTTGTAATGGAATTGGATTTGATGCGTATTATACACCGGAAGTAGAATAATTAATATTTCTTCGTGGCATTTTCAGTATTTCTAGAAAATTTCGGCTGTATTTGACTGCTATTTGTTGCGAATTATCCACAGGAAATAGAATCGAATTTACGTCATTTTCTATGAAGTTTTCTATGCATAAGAATTAATGCGTATTATACACAGGAAATAAAATAATTAATATTTCTACATAGTATTTTCGGTATTTTCTAAGAAAATTTGGTTGATTTAGATTTGTATTTGATGAGTATTATACAGAGGAAATAGAATAATACTTATTCTTCCATAGGATTTTTGATATTTTCTACGAAATGTTGGATATATAATTAGTATTTCTTCATAGGATTTTCGTTAATCTACACGAAATTTTGGATGTATTACATTTTCATTTGATGCGTATTAAACACAGAAAATAGAATAATTAATATTTTTCCACGGGATTTCAATGAATTTCTACGAAATGTTTTATGTAGTACACTGGTATTTTCTTATTATACACAGGAAATAGAATAATTAATAATTCTATATAGGATATTCGTTATTTTCTACGAAATGTTGGATGTTTTGCATGTTATAATAAATAGAATAATGTTAATGTTTAGTATAGAGCTTAGAAAACACTTCGCAGCGTGAGATAGGCAAGAAGTTTGGGTTACACGTGAAATAGGCAGTGAAGTACTGGAGTGTGCTGGGCCGCGTAGTAAAGGCAGTACACTTCAACTTACAGGTAATAGGTAACTTGCGTTAGCAGGAAGCTGTCAATTAATCCAAGGACAAATGCGATCAAATCAAGACGCGAGTGCGGATGCAGCCGCGCTGAAGGTATTTAAAGGGAGCGTGACTTGTCATTGATTGGTGTAGCCTGGACAATGGCCAATGAATAGACCAATGAATGAGCTCACGCAGAATGGAAGATTAATAATTCTATATAGGATATTCGTTATATTCTACGAAATGTTGGATGTTTTGCCTGTTATAATAAATAGAATAAGTAATAGGAATTCCATAGGAATTTCGGTATTTTCTACGAAATGTATTATTAGACTTGTATATGATGCGTATTATATACATGAAATAAAGGAATTTATGTCCCTCCATAAGATTTTCGCTATTTCCTAAGTTATATTTATGGTCTTGTATTTAATGCGTGTTATACACAGAAAATAGAATAATTAATTTTTCTGAACAGGATTTTCGGCATTTTCTACGAAATCTTAGATGTATTACACCATGTTTGATGCGCATTATACACAGAAAATAGTATAATTAATATATATCCATAGGATTGTCTGTATTATCTACGAAATTTTGGAGGCATTAGTCTCGTATTTGATGCATATCATTCAGAGGAAATAGCATAATTTAATATTTCTCATTAGCATTTTCGCTGTTTTGCGAGAAATGTTGGGTGCATTTTAATTCTTTCTGATGCGTATTATACACAGGTAATTGAATAATTTTTATTTCTCTATAGGATTTTCGGTATTTTCTATGATTTGTTAGATGCATTAGACTCGTATGTGACGCGTATTATACACAGGTCATACAATATTTAATATTTCTCTACAGTATTTTCTGAGAAATTTTGGATGTATAAGAATTGTATTCGATGGGTATTATACACTTGAAATAGAATAATTAATATTTCTCCCGAGAATTTTGGTTATTTTCCCCGAAATGCTTGAATTTTTAGATTTGTACACTATTTACATTGTTCGGACTATCGTCCTCATCTTTGTTGCCATCTCCGGCCTTCTTCAGGTGGTTGGAATGTCGAACTGAGCCTTTCATTTCGCTCACTGGGGTAGACTGTTCTAGTTCCACGTTATCAGATATCTCCTGTTAATTCACCTCTCCAATTCTCCACCGCCTTAACCAGGAATTGAACTCACACTCTTTGGATCCTGTCACTGGATCTAACTAACGCCTTTATCCACTGTGCCATGTGTCCTTGAGGATCAGGTATTTTCAAAGAAATATTGGATGTATTAGTTTAAATTTTGTGCGTACTATACACAGGAAATAGCATATTCTTTATTTTGAAAGAAATGTCGGTTGTATTATATGTTGCATTTGCGCGTCTTATACAGAGTAAAATGAATAATTAATATTTCTCATAGCATTCTCGAAGAATTGTTGGATGTACTATAGGTGTGTTTCATGCGTAATGTGAAGAGGATACAGAATAATTATTATTTCTCCATGAGATATTAACTATTTTATAAGAAATATTGGAAGTGTCAGAACTATATTTGATGCGTATTATGCACTAAAAATAGAATAATTAATATTTCTTTGAAGGATTTTCGTTATTTTCTAATAAATGTACGCTATTCTATACATCTGATGCGTTTATACACATGAAATTTAGTCATAAATATTTTTCCATAGGATTTTCTGCATTATCTCAGAAATATTGCACGTATTTGACTTGTGTTTGGAGCGCATTATACACTGGAATTAATTAATATTTCTCCATAGGATTTTCGTTATTTTCTAAGAAATATATGTTGTAGTACAGCACTATTTCATGCGTCTTATACACAGGCAATGGAGAAATTAATATTTCTGCATAGAATTTTCATAATTTTCCAAGAAATCTACGTTGTAGTATATCTCTGCTTGATGCGTCCTATGCACAATAAATAGGCTAATTAAAATTTCTTCATGAGATATTCGTTAATTTCTAAGAAATTTGCTTTGTAGTATACCTCTATTTGATGCGACTTATACTTAAAAAATTTATATACTCCATAGGATTTTCGGCATTTGCTAAGAAATTTAATTGTACTATACATCTATTTGATGGGTCTTATACACAAGGAATAGAGTAATTATTATTTCTCCATATGATATTCGTTATTTTCCAAGAAATGTGCATTGTAGTATAGCTCAATTAAATGCGTCTTATACACTGTGGGCATGGTCATTATTTCGAGGCCCCCTTATTTGCTATATAAAAACGGAGTGGGTAGGAAGAGTTGAAAGTGAGGGAAATTTCTTGATAATATCAGCTTTGGGAGATAATCCCATTGTACCGTTGTTAAGAGCCCGATAAAGCAGACCCCACTTTGTGAGTGAAATACAAAAACACTATTCGGAATCTACCGATGGTCGCACTCGGGCCTAGCGCCAATCATTACGTAAGATATACGACACATCTTTTAAAATAACATGGAGACAGATTTTATATAAAGATTTTCATCGATTGAACATAAGTTCCAAAAAGTCAAACACAATGACGAACATAATTCTTTTCACGTTTGAATAGCAGGAGTACCAAACCAGAGAGAATTCAAAACTTATATTTTAGAAATAAAAAACACAAAGTCCTGTGAAAATCCTTCAATGATACTCAATGTCGGAAGGAAAGGAAGTGTGTAACTGCATATATGTTGATATAGTGGAGAGATATTCTTCAACTAACCACGATGTAACTGCTAAATTGTTCAACAAGAAAAGCTTCTCTAGTTTTAACTGCTTACAGAAAAGATAGTACTGACCACTGAAGCATATCTCATGATTGACAAAGAAAAGCTTAAAATCGAATTAACACACGGCCCTTACAAAAAGAATCACACAATAAACGCAAAAGATTTTGATGGTTCTGTAGTGCAAGGGAGGTAACTCGATATCAGTCCAAGGGAGGTAATACGGTTAATATTCCAAGGAAGATAAATTTTAAATTCCGAACTCAACATCTTGGCCATCATTCGTCGATAACGACGTGAGAGTCCAATCTATAATAATTGTGGATGCTGTTTAACATTTTTTTATTTGATATTGTCGTTTGTTATTAATAAGTCTACACGAACAAGAATAAAGAAAATAACAAACAAATTAGCAAACCACGAACGCCCACCTAAATAGAAAAAACAGCATCCGAATCCACAATTATTTCCACCCATTAGCCGCTAGAATAATTCGAAATACGTCCGTTACCTCCTACCAAAACAACTGTTAGAACAATAAAATAGACTATCTACAATGTATTACTGAACTGTATATATAAATAATCGATCAAAAACACAAGGCATATGGCCTGACGATTTCTTGTAAACGTGAATCTGACTGTCGCCGATGGGTGGTGACTTCAGTGTCCACTTTTATATTTACATACGAGCCATCTCTGGTATCGAAAACTTTAATCCATAATCCTTCAGAGGACGAAACGTATCGGCTAAGTGTTCCTTTTGTCTTTATACATATTATCTTTTTACACATAAACTCTATCTGAAATTCCTTTGAACTGAATATTAAATGTGTAAATTAAAAATTAAGGAACTCGGACGAGTTATGGAGAAAGCATCATTTATTTTATTTAGACTTTTTCGTTCGACATGTATGTTACCAGTGAAATGATGTAAGCACTTTCAGGTAAGATTGTCTCTTCCTAGCTAGGAGAGTTTCCAAGGGAGGCAATTCGTGAAGATTAACATTGTGTAATTTTACTTGGGATAAATTCTTTTCAAAGACTTTAATTTTCTTCATGGATAACCCTCTTATTGCCATCAAAATAATACTTGAGCAGAATTCGAAATAGCTCCACCCAATCATTATTTTCAAACGTACGGATTGTGATTTGGGGATCTTCATTTAGTTGCTTCAAACCATCCCGGTAATTTTCTCTCTCTGCGTTCTTATGTGTATGTCCCTTTTCTATACATGAAGGTCGCTCTATATAAAACAAACTAGCAAATATTATGGTCAATTCAGCATTTTTCTCTTTGGAAAAATTTAATAACTGCTGGCTGCATTCATCGCAAGGAGACCAATTGATGTACAGTTCGATTCTTCCATCTTCTTTTACTTTAGGAAGAGACATTAGGTAAGTTATGGCGTCTTTTTCAGCATCTATACCGTTGTTATTCTCAAATATGTTGACTGATTCGATTGTATTATCTCCATCTCTTATAATAACAGCACACCGTGTCAAACTTGGCCACTCCAAACCATGTGTACCTGTTGACCGAAAAGTCTTGAAATCTTTCAGTAAGCCATCCAATTTAAACCTTGGAATAAACAGAAAGACAATATTGATATCATATTTAAAAACAGAATGCAAACATTACGGAGTTAATCTTATCAGAAATATTACAGACTATTAAAAACAAACGTTCAGTTCGTATTTAGAGGACAAAATAAAGAAAAAAAAACGCAGAGAAAAAGAGAAAAATGAATCTGGTGAATAAAAAAGGAAAAGAATTAAAAGAATTTACTGGTAAAAGAAAGATAATAATTTAGAAAACCGAATGCATAGAATACAGAGAAAAAAGAAGGAAGTGAATGTAGTTAAGAAGAAGGAAAGGAATGTAACTGAAAACGAAGTTAAAAAAATGTAGAGGAAAAAGAAAGAAAAGAAAATAGAAAAGCCTAATTCAAGGAATGTAGTGATTTAGAAGAAAAAGAATCCAGATTTTCTGTTTCAAGTTTCAGACGAATTGTAATTCTTCAGTTATTACCGATAATCCTAGGAGCCGGATTTAGATTGTGAAAGATCCAATGCTATTCCATTTGTAACCCCCTCTAAATCCCTATTCTTTTGAATAGAGTAAAATGTTAAATTAAATAATTTGAGTAAAGCCGAGGATTATGGTGTGTGCTTAAAACTGATGAATGGTTATTGAGAGACTGCAATGCGTTTTGATATCATTTCTAAGACAGTGTCAAAAATATTATACACCTTGGCTGGAGGCCATCTAGATTTTGAAGCCCTAAATCCGGTAAATCCTGTCCTTAGTACACCTATATAACAAAGAATGCTAGCGAATCTTATCACAGGTGTAGAAGAGATCTGAATCAAATGTGGTTCTACAGAAGGATGATCAGAATACTGTGCACTGAACACGTGAGCAACGACGAATTTTTAGAGAGAATGAAGACAAAACAGACAGTTGAAATTTCTTGGGAACATAATGAGAAAAGAATGCCTTAAAATTTGACTCTTACAAGACAGGCCTAAGACAAGAGAGATAGGGAAAACAACGAGTAACCTACATAGAGAGCTTGAGCAAATGGTTGTCAAAACTGGGATTTGGAGAGGTAATAAAAAGACAAACTTTAATAAAGGCTACAAAAGACAGGAAGTCGTGGAGTGCCATGATTGCCTACATCCTGACGGACACGTCATTTAGAAAAAATCACCCAATAAACGTAAAAGGTTTTAACGTTTCTGTTAAACGGCAGTCCAAGGGAGGCAACTCGGTTAAAAATCCAAGGGAAGTAACTCGTATAACATTAACATAAGGAATGCAGAGATGAAAAGGAACGTGAATGTCATGAAAGAAGAAGAAAAAGAAATCAATTTTTCTGTTTCAAGTTTCAGATGAATTGTAATTCTTCAATTAATGTTTGAGTAATATTCCTGGCGATTTCTACGACAATAAATTATCTCATCATTAAATAATTAAGCTTAACAAAATGTTACAGTAACAATCATAACATGAATGTTTGTCGTTCTTTTAAGATGTAAGCCGATACAAATGAATAGATTTAAAATTAACAACTTTTTCATTTCATTCTCAAACGTTGTCCATTCTTTACGCTCAAAAACGAGGTTTCAGAATCAGATAAAATGACATATTACCACTTACGTTAGAATAGTTAGTTCTAAAATAAGAGGGGGGTCCCAGAGTGCCGGTTAACAAAAAGCAAAAATCTTGCTTTATTTCTTCCTTCCTATATTTCTTTGTCTTTCATTTTATCAATGAAACCAAGTCGTGTCTCTGATATTGCCTTTTCCGTCTTTCCACGCGATCAAAACGGAACTGTCCATTATTTATGCGTTACTGGCTGGACGTAACGGTCGTGCCCAGAAACGATGTGATATTCATAATTATAAGATATTAAAATAATAATTGAAGTCGAGAAAATTTTATTAATACCAAAAGAAATATTGTTAGTGACATTTACTGTAGAAATTACATTGATAAACGAATTCATAAAAAGTCACCGTTCAATTTTTTTAATTACAAAAGTACATTTATGTAGATTTTTCCTTACGCTGGTGGGATTGGCTCCGGCAGAACTTCAGTTAGTAACTAGTTATCTTATAAAAATCGCTTACAAGTGATTTTATTACAAGTGAATTATTTATTAAAATAAGTCCGATTTCTATTTTTGTCTGTTTACTG
This sequence comes from Acanthosepion esculentum, assembly GCA_964036315.1. Taxonomy (NCBI): domain Eukaryota; kingdom Metazoa; phylum Mollusca; class Cephalopoda; order Sepiida; family Sepiidae; genus Acanthosepion; species Acanthosepion esculentum. The sequence goes on along the minus strand of OZ038519.1, from coordinate 56,599,897 downwards.
TAAGCAACGTTAAGAAGGTAAAATGTATTTTTTTAAATCTTCAAGATTTCATTTCTACTCATTGACATTAAGTTGATTTGAAACTGAACAATTTATGACATTTCAAAGTTCCGGTTTCTATCTAATTTGCGATCACATTTTGCCAATCACGTTGCATAGACACATCCTCCTCTTGGAAACTTGTATCTTCCGCCCCATACTTGTAAGGCTTTGAGTAGCTTTCCCAATGCAGGCATTCGAATAAAGACACCCAATCATCTCCTTCAATTGGTGTTACCCTGTTGTCGGGCAGATCAACTTCAGTCACTGCCAGTTTAATTTTAGTTACGTTCTCCATCAATACGTCTCCAATGTTCTGGCAATTCCTGCTAATATATAATTGAATCTTCTTGCCTTTTTTCCCCTGTAGGTAATCGATGGCATTTTCAGAGATGCTGTCTGTGTCATTCCGAAATATTTTTACTTTTTTTATCTTATTGGCACGATCTTTAACGACAATAACGCATATTGTCTCACGTGGATCATCGTCTCCATGTAAAATAAATCTCCGGAAATCATTGTCCAGTCTGCCTAAGACGGCCCTTGAAATAAACAGAAAAAAAAAACATCGATATTACATGTCACAGTGAAATAAAAAAAGAAATATAGATTCTCACCGAATTCATAGTGTCAAGGGTTATCAGGATTAAACTTGTTGGTAATCCTTTACATAAGCGGTGTAAAATAATATCTCAAAGTTCTTCACATAAACCGCAACAAATATATAGAAGGGGACTGTTTAAACACATTATTATTATTATTATCATTATTATTATTATTATTATTATTATTGATGTCATTATTACTATGACCTATCATTTTTTTACCACAGTAAAAGCCCTCATGTACGGAATCTCTCATATCCGGAGTCCCTCATATCCGGGCATGAATTTGATGTGTATATTTGAACTATTTGGGTGATGTGTAACTGATTTGAAATTTTTGTTTTCCAGGAAAATTACTTTGGATGATTGCGTATGTGTATTTCAACCTAATGGTTTGTATTGTTGCAAAAGATGATGCGAATAAGAGGAAAGGATGACAACTGGACACATCTGCAACAAGATAGCAACGAGATACATGATTGTGATGAAACTTGGACTGAAATTGAAAAAGCTATTGAAAAGGTTGTCAGTTTTATGGAAAGAAAGCCAACATTCGGCTATGACGATTGCAATAACGCAGGCAGAGTTAAAAATTGTCTTTCATTTATATAATTTCAAGAACAAAAGCAAAATGAAATGCGGAAAAAGTTGAGAATGACATTAGAAGAGAAAGAATCATCATGCAACAACGATGAAAAAAATCCTCGTTACATTATTTGATTTGCATACGTGGCATATTTAATTTAATGAATTTTCATTAACATTACATAATTTATTTCTTTTTCCTTAAAATCAATTCCGTTATATTTCACTCAGCTTATTTTGTTTACTATAAAACATTGAAAATAAATCTGAAACATGATTTCATTTCTTTTATTTTAATCTTATATTCATGAGGTTGCTGGAACAAAACGAACTCATGACAACAGGTGCTATGGATATTTAAAGAAAAACAGAGGAAATCCGCAAAATTTTCAGACTAAAAATACAAAGACATATACACTTTTAAACACAATTTTTTTTGTCAGATTCTACCATTATTTACGAGCGGACAAGTATATTTAAGTAGCTCATATTATGGAATTAAATAGTTTATAAGTAAATCTTTCTATTCATGATTCTCTAAAAGTTGGAAAAAAAAATTTACCTTGCATCATTTTCTGCCATTCTTTCAAAGTAATTGAATTATTGTCGGATGCCAAAATACAGCTGTTTTCTATCACACCAACTGCAAACTAATGACAAGTTCAAAATACAAATACTTATATATCTAGTTTCGTTTTCACCCACACAATAGGGAACGATGGAAAGCTATGACGTTTCAATGCAACTTCACAAAACTGAGTCATAGTCAAATGCCAAAATGCAAATGCTTCAGTGATGGCTGTTGAAAACTTGTTTGACCAGAACGCAAAGTTAAACCCGGATATGAAATGTGCAGACATATACATAGTCAAACGTAAATACAAAATAAATCCAATTTCACGCGCTAGTAAAAACTGGAGAGAATAATGATGCTGAGAACGGGTCTAAACATGAAATATTTCTCAGAAATCGCAAATGGTATCCTCGAAATTTCAAGAAGAAAATTGTCTTAAAATCCTAAGTCGAGTTATTTTGTAAATTTAGTTATATCTTCTTTTTTATTGTATTTACTTACTTCTTTTTATTTCGTCACATCAATGAGATAGATAGATAGATAGATAGATAGATAGATAGATAGATAGATAGATAGATAGATAGATAGATATGAACACACTGAGATAGATAGATAGATAGATAGATAGATAGATAGATAGATAGATAGATAGATAGATAGAAAGATAGCAATGAACTCAGATAGATAGATAGATAGATAGATATGAACACACTGAGATAGATAGATAGAGAGAGAGAGAGAGAGAGAGAGATAAATAGATAGATAGATAGATAGATAGATAGATAGATAGCAATGAACACAGATAGATTGATAGATAAATAGATACATAGATAGAAAGATAGATAGATAGATATGAACACATTGAAAGAGAGAGATAGATATATAGATAGATAGATAGATAGATAGATAGATAGATAGATAGATAGCAATGAACACAGATAGATAGATAGATAGATAGATAGATAGATAGATAGATAGATAGATTGATATATAGATAGATATGAACACACTGAGATAGATACATAGATAGATAGATAGATAGATAGATAGATAGATAGATAGATAGATATGAACCCACTGAGATAGATAGATAGATAGATAGTTATGAACACACTGAGATAGATAGATAGAGAGATAGATAAATAGTTAGATAGGTAGATAGATAGATATATAGCAATGAACACAGATAGAAAGATAGATAGATAGATAGATAGATAGATAGATAGATAGATAGATAGATAGATAGATAGCAATGAACTCAGATAGATAGAGAGAGAGATAGATAGATATGAACACACTGAGATAGATAGATAGAGAGAGAGAGAGATAAATAGATAGATAGATAGATAGATAGCAATGAACATAGATAGATAAATAGATAGATAGATAGATAGATAGATAGATAGATATGAACACACTGAGATAGATAGATAGATAGATAGATAGATAGATAGATAGATAGATAGATCGATAGATAGATATGAACACACTGAGATAGATAGATAGATAGATAGATAGATAGATAGATAGATAGATAGATATGAACACACTGAGAGAGAGAGATAGATAGATAGATACATAGATAGATAGCAATGAACACAGATAGATAGATAGATAGATAGATAGATAGATAGATAGATAGATAGATAGATAGATAGATAGATAGATATGAACACACTGAGATTGATAGATAGATAGATAGATAGATAGATAGATAGATAGATAGATAGATAGATATGAACCCACTGAGATAGATAGATAGATAGATAGATAGATCGATAGATAGATATATAGATAGATAGATATGAACACATTGAGATAGATAGATCGATAGATAGATAGATAGATAGATAGATAGTTAGATAGATATGAACACACTGAGATAGATAGATCGATAGATAGATAGATAGATAGATATCAATGAACACAGATAGATAGATAGATAGATAGATAGATAGATAGATAGATAGATATTTAGATAGATAGATATATAGATAGATAGGAATAAACGCAGATAGATAGATATATAGATAGATAGATAGATATGAACACACTGAGATAGATAGATAGATAGATAGATAGATAGATAGATAGATAGATAGATAGATAGATAGATATGAACACATTGAGATAGATAGATAGATAGATAGATAGATATGAACACACTGAGATAGATAGATAGATAGATAGATAGATAGATAGATAGATAGATAGATATGAACACATTGAGAGAGAGAGATACATATAGATAGATAGATAGATAGATAGATAGATAGATAGATAGATAGATAAATAGATAGCAAAGAACACAGATAGATAGATAGATAGATAGATAGATAGATAGATTGATATATAGATAGATATGAACACACTGAGATAGATAGATAGATAGATAGATAGATAGATAGATAGATATGAACCCACTGAGATAGATAGATAGATAGAGAGATAGATAAATAGATAGATAGGTAGATAGATAGATAGATAGATAGATAGATAGATAGATAGATAGATAGATAGATAGCAATGAACTCAGATAGATAGAGAGATAGATAGATAGATATGAACACACTGAGATAGATAGATAGATAGATAGATAGATAGATAGATAGATAGATAGATAGAGAGAGAGAGAGAGTGAGATAAATAGATAGATAGATAGATAGATTGATAGCAATGAACATAGATAGATAGATAGATAGATAGATAGATAGATAGATAGATAGATAGATAGATAGATAGGAATAAACGCAGATAGATAGATAGATAGATAGATAGATAGATAGATAGATAGATAGATATGAACACATTGAGATAGGTAGATAGATAGATAGATAGATAGATAGATAGATAGATAGATAGATATGAACACACTGAGATAGATAGATAGATAGATAGATAGATAGATATGAACAAACTGAGATAGATAGATAGATAGATAGATAGATAGATAGATAGATAGATAGATAGATAGAAAGATAGCAATGAACTCAGATAGATAGAGAGATAGATAGATAGATAGATATGAACACACTGAGATAGATAGATAGATAGAGAGATAGATAGATAAATAGATAGTTAGATAGATAGATAGCAATGAACACAGATAGATTGATAGATAAATAGATAGATAGATAG
>OZ038519.1:56574956-56577456 GCA_964036315.1 Acanthosepion esculentum | reverse complement strand
TAGATAGCAATGAACTCAGATAGATAGAGAGATAGATAGATAGATATGAACACACTGAGATAGATAGATAGATAGATAGATAGATAGATAGATAGATAGATAGAGAGAGATAAATAGATAGATAGATAGATAGCAATGAACATAGATAGATAGATAGATAGATAGATAGATAGATAGACAGATAGATAGATATGAACGCACTGAGATAGATAGATAGATAGATAGATAGATAGATATAAACACACTGAGATAGATAGATAGATAGATAGATAGATAGATAGATAGATAGATAGATATGAACACACTGAGAGAGAGAGATAGATAGATAGATAGATAGCAATGAACACAGATAGATAGATAGATAGATAGATAGATAGATAGATAGATTGATATATAGATAGATAGATATGAACACACTGAGATTGATAGATAGATAGATAGATAGATAGATATGAACCCACTGAGATAGATAGATAGATAGATAGATAGATAGATAGATAGATAGATAGATAGATAGATATGAACACATTGAGATAGATAGATCGATAGATAGATAGATAGATAGATATGAACACACTGAGATAGACAGATCAATAGATAGATAGATAGATAGATAGATAGATAGATAGATAGATAGATATCAATGAACACAGATAGATAGATAGATAGATAGATAGATAGATAGATAGATAGATACATAGATAGATAGGAATAAACGCAGATAGATAAATAGATATATATATAGATAGATAGATAGATAGATAGATAGATAGATAGATATGAACACACTGAGATAGATAGCTAGATAGATAGATAGATATGAACACATTGAGATTGATAGATAGATAGATAGATAGATAGATAGATATGAACACACTGAGATAGATAGATAGATAGATAGATAGATATGAACAAACTGAGATAGATAGATAGATAGATAGATATATAGATAGATAGATAGATAGATAGATAGATATGAACACATTGAGAGAGAGAGAGAGATATATAGATAGATAGATAGATAAATAGATAGCAATGAAAACAGATAGATAGATAGATAGATAGATAGATAGATAGATAGATAGATAGATAGATTGATATATAGATAGATATGAACAGACTGAGATAGATAGATAGATAGATGGATAGATAGATAGATAGATAGATAGATAGATAGATAGATATGAACCCACTGAGATAGATAGATAGATAGATAGATAGATAGATAGATAGATAGATAGATAGATAGATAGATAGATATGAACACACTGAGATAGATAGATAGAGAGATAGATAGATAGATAGATAGATAGATAGATAGATATCAATGAACACAGATAGATAGATAGATACATCGATAGATAGATAGATAGATAGATAGCAATGAACAGAGATAGATAGATAGATAGATAGATAGATTGATATATAGAGAGATATGAACACACTGAGATAGATAGATAGATAGATAGATAGATAGATAGATAGATAGATAGATATGAACCCACTGAGATAGATAGATAGATAGATAGATAGATATGAACACACTGAGATAGATAGATAGAGAGATAGATAAATAGTTAGACAGGTAGATAGATAGATATGTAGCAATGAACACAGATAGATAGATAGATAGATAGATAGATAGATAGATAGATAGATATGAACACAGTGAGATAGATAGTAGATAGATAGATAGATAGATAGATAGATAGATAGATAGATAGATAGCAATGAACTCAGATAGATAGAGAGATAGATAGATAGATATGAACACACTGAGATAGATAGATTGATAGATAGATAGATAGAGAGAGAGAGATAAATAGATAGATAGATAGATAGATAGATAGCAATGAACATAGATAGATAGATAGATAGATAGATAGATAGATAGACAGACAGATAGATATGAACACACTGAGATAGATAGATAGATAGATAGATAGATAGATAGATATGAACACACTGAGATAGATAGATAGATAGATAGATAGATAGATAGATAGATAGATATGAACACACTGAGAGAGATAGATAGATAGATAGATAGCAATGAACACAGATAGATAGATAGATAGATAGATAGATAGATAGATAGATAGATTGATATATAGATAGATAGATATGAACACACTGAGATTGATAGAGAGATAGATAGATAGATAGATAGATAGATAGATATGAACCCACTGAGATAGATAGATAGATAGATAGATAGATAGATAGATAGATAGATAGATAGATATGAACACATTGAGATAGATAGATCGATAGATAGATAGATAGATAGATAGATAGATAGATAGATAGATAGATAGATATGAACACACTGAGATAGATCAATAGATAGATAGATAGATAGATAGATAGATAGATAGATAGATAGATAGATAGATAGATACATAGATAGATAGGAATAAACGCAGATAGATAAATAGATATATAGATAGATAGATAGATAGATAGATAGATATGAACACACTGAGATAGATAGCTAGAT
>OZ038519.1:56542456-56564956 GCA_964036315.1 Acanthosepion esculentum | reverse complement strand
GATAGATAGATAGATAGATAGATAGATAGCTATGAACACAGATAGATAGATAGATGCTTGCATGCATGCATGCATGCCTGAGATAGATCGATAATGATATAGTGAGATAGACAATGAAAAGCCTCAGATACAGTTAAACCCGGATATGAAATTTGCAGAAATAAACGTCGTGAAACGTAAATACAAAATAAAACAAAATGAAAATCGCCTCTGCGTGTAGCTTAACGTTAGATAATCAATGATCTGAGTTCAAATCCTACTGTCGCCTGTTACTTTCAAAGTTTCTCTGTTTACCCTAGCGAAAGGCATGAAACTATATCTTAATTCTTTTTCTAATTATTTTAACTGAAGCAAATGGATAATACTGTAATACATCTCGTGACCTCACTTGATCGATGTACTCCACAAGACCGACCGTTGGTCCTCTCCTGGTTCAGCCTTACAGGTTCAATCAAAGTCTCCGGTTCATATATCGATTCGATTCCACTTTCCAGCCACGTCGTGATTTTATTTTTAAGAAAATGCCGAAAATATTAGGATAACTATTAACTGATCATATTTCCAGTATTTAATACGCACCAAATGCAAGTGTAATACATCCAATATTTCTGAAAAATAACGAAAATACGATGGAGAAATATTAATTCTTGCTTTACCTATGTATAATACGCATCAAATCCAAATTTACCGCATTCAAAATTTCTAGGTATATATATGACAAAAACCCTATGGAGAAATATCAATTACTCGCTTTCAACTGCATAATACATGCAGTTGAAAGCGAGTAATTGATATCGTGAAAGAATCAAAAATTCAGAAAAATTCATCCAACATTTATTAGAAACATAACTCTCTTTCTTGCGAATAATACGAGTGAAATACAAGAGTAATTCATCCAACGTTTCTTAGCAATTGGCGAAAATAGTAGGAAAAATAGTAATTATTCAAATTTCTTTGTATAATACGCATGAAATGCAAGTGTAATACATCCAGTAATAAAGTAAATACTAAGAAACCATAATTATAATATTTCTGGTGTATAATACGCATCAAACTAAAGTAAAATGCATCCAATATTTCTTAGGATAAGACAAAATCCCAATGGAGAAATATAAATAACTCACTTTCCTGTGAATAAAACGAGTGAAATACAAGACTAATTCATACATTTCTTACCAAATGCCAAAAATATTAGGAAAAATAGGAATTATTCAATTTTCTGTGTATAATACGCATCAAATGCAAGTAGAATATATCAAGTATATCGCAGAAAATAAAGGAAAAACTAACGGAATCCATAATTATTATATTTCCTCTGTATATGCATCAAATAAAAGTCAAATTCATCCAGCATTTGTTAGAAGATGACAAAATTCCTATGGAGAAACATAAATAATTCACTTTCCTCTGAATAATACGAGTGAAATGCAAGACTAATTCATACATCTCTTAGCAAATGCCGAAATTATATGAAAAATAGTAATTATTACGTTTTCTCTATATAATACGCATCAAATGCAAGTAGAATACATCCAGTATACCGCAGAAAATAAAGGAAAACCTAAGGAGAAGCCATAATTAACATAACTTAAATAATATGGAGAAATCATTACTTTTAATTATTCTCTGTATAATACGCATAAAATTAAATTGTGATGCGGTCAATATTTCTTAGTATATGCCAAAAACCCTATGGAGAAATATAAATTACTCTCGGGGCAGGGAAAAATAGGGGTCAAAAGCAAGAATAATTCATCTAACATTTTTTAGAAAATAGGAAAAATACCAGAAAAAATAATAATTTTTCAATTTTCTGTGTATAATACGCATCAAGATTAAATGCAATACATCCAACAATTTCTGAAAATACAACTAAAATAATATAGAGAAATCATTATTTTTCATTTTTCTCTGTACAATACGCATAAAATTAAATTATGATGCGTACAATATTTCGTAGTATTTGTCGAAAATCCTATGAAGGAATATAAATTACTCTTATGGCAGGGAATAAGAGGCGTCAAAATCAAGAAAAATTTCTCCAAATTTTTAGAAAACAGGAAAAATTGCAGGAGAAATAATAATTATACAATTTTCTGTGTATAATACGCATCAAGTTTAAATGCAACAATTTCTGAGAACAGAACTAAAATATTATGCAGAAAACATTATTTTTAATTTTCCCTGTATAATACGCATAAAATTTAATTGTGATGCGTACAATATTTCTTAGTATATGCCAATAACCCTATTCAGAAATATAAATTACTCTCGGGGCAGGGAAAAATAGGGGTCAAAAGCAAGAAAAATTCCTCCCACATCTTTTTTAGAAAATAAGAAAAATAACAGGAGAAATAATAATTCTTCCTTTTTCTGTGTATAATACGCATCAATTTTAAATGCAATACATCCAACAATTTCTGAGAACAGAACTAAAATAATATGGCGAAATCATTATTTTTAATTTTTCTCTGTATATTACGCATCAAATTAAATTGTGATGCGTACAAGAACCCTATGGAGAAATATAAATTACTCTTTTTCCAGGGAATAAGAGGCATCATGAACAAGAAAAATTCATCCAACCTTTTTTTAGAAAATATTAAAATAGAAGGAGAAATAATAATTATTCAACTTTCTGTGTATAATATGCATGAATTGTAAATGTAATGCATCCAATATTTCTGAGAACATAAATAAAATACGATGGAGAAATCTTTATTTTTAATCCTCTTTCGTATAATACGCAGCAAATTAAATTATGATGCTTCCAATATTTCTTCGTATATGCCAAAAACTCTATGGAGATTTTCTGTGTATAATACGCATCAAGTTTAAAAGCAATAAATCCAAACATTTCTGAGAACAGAACTAAAATATTATGCAAAAAAAATTATTTTTAATATTTCTCTGTATAATACGCGAAAATTTAATTGTGATGCGTACAATATTTCTTAGTTTATGCCAAAATCCTATGGAGTAATATAAATTACTCTCATGGCAGGGAACAAGAGGCGTCAAAAACAAGGAAAATTCGTCCAACATTTTTTAAAATGACAAAAATAGCAGGTGAAATAATAATTATTCAATTTTCTGTGTATAATACGAATGAAGATTAAATGCAATACGTCCAACAATTAAACAAATTACTCTCTTTCCAGGGAATGAGAGGCGTCAAGAACAAAAGAAATTCATCCAACATTTTGTAGAAAATATAAAAAAATATATAAAAAATAACAAAAATAGCAGGAGAAATAATTATTATTCAATTTCCTTTATATAATACGCATCAAGTTTAAATGTAATACATCCCATTTTTTAGAAATTGCACAAAATAGCGTGAGTTATCGTAATTATTCAGTTATCTGCGTATAAAATTTAAATTTAAGTGTAATACGTCCAATATTTGTGAGAACATACCTAACATACTAAGGAGAAATCATTTTTAATTTCCCTCTGTATAATACGCCGAAAATTGAATTATGATGCATCCAATATTTCTCAGTATATGCCAAATACCCTAGGGAGAAATATAAATTACTCTCTTTCCGGGTAATGACAGGCGCCAATGACAATAAAAATCCATCCAACATTTCTTACAAAATACACAAAATAGCTGGAGTTATCATAATTATTCAATTTTCTGTGTATAATACGCATCAAATATAAGTGTAATAAATTCAATATTTCTGAGAACATAACTAAAACAATATAGAGAATTCTTCACTTTTAATTTTTCTCTGTACAATACGCATCAGATTTAATTGTGATGCATCCAAAAATTCCAAAACACTATGGAGAAATATAAATTTCTCTATTTCCGGGGAGTAAGGGACGTCAAAAACTAGAAAAATTCATCCAACTTTTCTTAGAAAATACCCAAAATAGCTAGAGTTATCATAATTATTCAATTTTCTGCGTATAATACGCATCAAATTTAAGTATTTTACATCCAATATTTCTGAGACCGTTTGGAGAAATATAAATTACTTTCTTTCCAGTGAAAAAACACGCGTCAAAAAGACAAACAAATTCCTCCAACATTTCATAGAAAATCCCCAAAATAGAAGGAGAATATATATAAGGTGATGCATCCAATATTTTTGAGAACATACCTAAAATAATATGGACAAACCTTCATTTTTAAATTTCCACTGTATAATACGCATCAAATTTAATTATGATACATCCAACATTTATTAGTATATACGAAAAACACTATGGAGAAATATAAATTACTCTCTTTCCAGGGAATGAGAGGCGTTAAAATCAAGAAAATTTCATCCAACATTTCTTAGAAAATACGAAAAATAGCTGGAGATAAAATAATTATTCAATTTTCTGTGTATAATACGCATCAAATTTAAGTGTAATACATCCAATATTTCTGAGAATATAACTAAAATAATCTGTCTATATTTCTGAGATGAGGTATTATGTACAGTATTTACATTAGTCGGACTATTGTCCTCATCTTTGTCGCCATTTTTGTCACAACGTTTCGGCCGGAGCGTACAACGGCCGAAACGTTGTGACAAAAATGGCGACAAAGATGAGGACAATAGTCCGACTAATGTAAATACTGAACTAAAATAATATAGACAAATCTTCATTTTTAATTTCCCTCTGTATATTACGCATCAATAATGCATACAACCTTTCTTAGTATATGAAAAATGTCCTATCGATAAATATAAATTATTCCCTTTCCGGCGAAAAATACACGTCAAATACAAGAATAATTCATCCAACATTTCTTTGAAAGTGCCGAAAATACCAGTAGGAATAACAATTATACAGTTTTCTGTGTATAAATCGCATCAAGTTCAAGTTTAATACATCCAATATTTCTGAGAAAGTAGCGGAAATACTATGGAGAAATCTTTATTTTATTATTTCCTCTGCATAATACGCATCAACTAAAAATCTAATGCACCCAACATTTCTTAGAATATGACATAAAGCGAATGGAGAAATGTAAATTACTCTCTTTCCAGAAAATAATAAGTGTCAAATACAAGAAAATTTCATGCAAAATTTCTCAGAAAATGCCGAAATAACAAGGGGAAATAATAATTCCTCAATTTCCTGTGTATAATACGCATCAAATTCAAGTGTAATACATCCAATATTTGTGAGAAAATACTACAAATATTATGAAAACTCCTTATTATATTATTTTCTCTGTACAATACGCATCAAATAAAAATCTAATGCATCCAACATTTCTTAGTATATGCAAAAAAAACCTATCGATAAATATAAATTGCACCCTTTCCGGCGAATAATACGCGTTAAATACAAGAATAATTCATCCAACATTTCTTAGAAAATGACAAAAATACCAGAACTAATAATTATACAGTTTCCTGTGTATAATACGCATCAAATTTAAGTGTAATACATCCAATATTTCTGAGAAAATGTCGACAATACTATGGATAAATCTTTATTTTACTATTTCCGGTGTATATTACGCATCAAATAAAAATCTAATGCATCCAACATTTCTTAGTGTATACCAAATACTCTATGGAAAAATATAAATTTCTCTCTTTCCTGCGAATAATACGCTTCAAATTCAAGAATTCTTCATCCAACCTTTCTTAGAAAATTCCGAAAATACTAGGAGAAATTATAATTATTCAATTTCCTGTGTATAATACGCATCTAATGCAACTGTATTACATCCAATATTTCTGAGAAAATACCGAAAACACTATGAAGAAATCTTAATTTTACCAATTTTTCTGTATATTACGCATCAAATAAAAATCTAATGCATCCAAAATGTCTTAGTATATGCAAAAAAAACACTATGGCGAAATATATATTGATCTCCTTGCTGTCAATATTACGCGTCAAATACAAGAGTCAAATACATCCAAAATTGATTAAACAATTACAAAAATCCTAGGATAAATTTTAATTATTGTTTTTTCTGTGTAAAATACGCATCAAATAAATCTAATACATCGAAGAAAATCCTAGGATAAATGTTAATTAATCTATTTTCCCTGTACAATACGCATCTAATACATCCAACATTTCTTACAAAATACCGAGAAAATCAGCGGAGAAATATTAACTATTCTATTTCCAGTGAATATTACGGATATTACGAAGAAATGTCTTATACATCCAACATTTCTGAGAAAATACCGAAAATATTACGAGTGATGGTAATTATTCTATTTCCTGTGCATAATACGCATCAAATACAAGTCTAATACATCCAACATTTCTTAAAATATACACAAAATCCTATGGAGAAATAGGAATTATTCTATTTTCTGTGTATAATGCGCATCAAATACTAGTCTAATACATCCAACATTTCTTACAAAATACAGAAAACCCTCTGGAAATATAAGAATTTTTATATTTTCTTTTGCATAATACGCATCAAATCCAAGTCTAATTAATCCCACATTTATGAGAGAATACCGAAAATCCTATGAGACATATTAATTATCCTATTTCCTGTGTATAATACGGATGAAATACAAGTCAAAGCCATCCAATATTCTTTAGAAAATACGGAAACTCCAATTGACAGACAGAAAATTTTCTTTATAGTGTGTATAATGCGCATCAAATACACGTGTATTACATACATTTCTTAGAGGATACCGAATATGGAGAAATATTAATTATTCCATTTCTTCTGTACATTTAGCATGAAATAGTAGTCTAATTCAGCCAACATTTCATATAAAATACGAAAAATCCTACGAGAAATATTATTTATTCTAATGCGTCTGTATAATACGCATCAAATACTAGTCTAATACATCCAAAATGTCTTAGGAAATATCGAAATCACTATGTAAAAATATTAATTATTCTATTTCTTGTGTATAATACGCACCAGATACAGGTCTAATGCAACCAACATTTCTAATAAAATAACGATAATCCTTTGGAGAAATATTAATTATTCTCTTTCAGGTGTATAATGCGCATCAAATACAAGTCTAATACACCCAGACTTTCGTAGAAATTAACGAAAATCTCCTGGAGGAATATAAATTATTCTATTTCCTGGGTATAATACGCATCAAATACAAGTTAAATGCATCGAACATTACAGGAAATTCTATGAAGAAATATTAATTATTCTATTTTCTGTTTTATAATTAATATATCTCCATAGTACTTTCCATATATTCAAAGAAATGTGTGATATATCAGAATTGTATTTCATGCGTATAATACATAGGAAATATAATACGAAATAAGAAAAGATAAAATTTTGTTTATTTTTTGAGAAATTTTTGATGCACAGGAAGTATAATAATAAATATTTCACCATAGGATCGTCGTTATTTTCTAAGACATTTTGGATATATTAGACTTGATTTAATGTTTTATTCCCCGCGGGAAACAGAGAAATTAATATTTCACCATAGGATTTTCTCTATCTTCTAAGTAATGTTGGACGGATTCGATTTGTATTTGATGAGTATTTCAAGCGTATTACACTCAATAAGTAGCATAATTACTATTTCTCCATAGGATTTCCGTTATATTCTAAGAAATATTCGAGAACATAGACTTGAATCTGATGCGTATTATACACAGGAAATTGAACAACTAATATTTCTTAAACGGATTTTCGTTATTTCGTATATTTCGTAATAATTATCATTTCTCCAAAGTATTTTTAGTATTTTATAAAACATGTTTGATATATTAGTCGTGATTTTGATGCGTATTATGCACCCGAAATAAAATAATAAATATGTCGACATAGGATTTCCGATATTTTCTAAGACATGTTGGATGTATTAGCCTTGTATTTGATGCGTATTATACACTGGAAATAAAAATAATTAATATTTATCCATAGGATTTTCGTCATATCCTAAGAAATGTAGGATGAATTTGACTTTCATTTTATGCGTAGTATACACTGGAAATAGGATAATTAATATTTCTCCATAGATTTTTCGGTATTTACGAACAAATGTGCGATGTATTAGATTTTTATTTGATGCGTATTATACACAGGAAATTTAATAATTTATATTACTCCATATTATTTTCGGTATTTCCTAAGAAATATTGGATGTATTTGACTCGTAATTGATGCGTATTATATACAGAGAAATTGAAATAATACTATTACTCCATACGGTTTTCAGTAATTTCTAAGAAATGTTCGATAAATTAGACTTGTAATTGATGCATGATTTACAAAGAAAATATAATAATTTATATATCTATATATAATTTTTGGATATTTTCTAAGAAATGTTGAATGTTGTAGGCTTATATTTGATGAGTATTATACAGAGGAAATAGATTAAGTAATATTTCTCCATTGGGATTTTTGTTATTTTCTGAGAAACGTTCGATGAACTGGATTCGAAATTTAAAGCGTATTATACACAGTAAAAAATAATTAATATTTCTCTAATGTTTTATTCATTAGATATGTATTTTATGAGTATTATATAGAGGAAATAGAATAATTATTATTACTGCAGAGGATTTTTTTTTTTTTTTAAATTGGTTGTTTTATACTTGCATTTGATGCGCATTATAGCAAGGATATACAATAAATATTATTTCTACATAGGATTTTCCTTACTTTCTAAGAAATATTGAAAGAATTAAACTTGCATTTGATGCGTATCATACACAGTTAATAGAATAATTAATATTGCACCATAAGATTTTTGTTATTTTCTGAGAAATGTCGGATATATTAGACATATGTTTCATGTGTATTATAGACAAGAAATAGAATAATTAATATTACGCCATAGGGTTTTTGGTATTTTCTCAGAAATTTTGGATGTAGTATAACTTTATTTGATGCGTATTATACACAGAAAATACAATAATTGTTATTTCTACATAGGATTTTCGGTATTTGCTATAAAATGTTGGTTAAAATAGAGTTGTATTTGATGCGTATTATAATCAGGAAATAAAATAATTAATATTACTCCACAGGATTTTATATATTTTCTGAGAAATGTTTGATGAATTAGACATCTATTTGATGCGTATTATCCACAGACAATACATTAATTATTATTTCTACATAGGATTTTCAGCAATTAAATGATGGGTAAGTTTGACTTCTTTTTTTTTTTTTTTGGAAACGTGTTATACATAGTAAATAGAATTATTAATATTATTTAAATGTGGGCTGAAAAACACTTGGAAATAAGACTACTTATTTTATCCATCGAATCTTCTGTATTTTCTAAGTAATGTAGTTGATGCGTATTTTAAAACGAAAATACAATTAATATTTCTCCATAGGATTTTGCGTTGTTTTCTAAGAAATCTTATGTGCATTAGAATTACTTTCATGTGTATTATGCATTGGAGATAGAATGATTAATATTTCTCCATATATTTTCCGTATTTTCTAATAGATGTTCGATGTATTAGACTAATATTTGATGCGAATTATACGCAGAAAATAGAATAATTAATATTTCTTTCGGGATATTCGGTATCTTCTGAGAAGTATTTGATGCATTAGATTAGTATTTGATGCGTATTATACGCAGAAAATAGAATAATTAATATTTCTTTCAGGATATTCGGTATCTTCTGAGAAGTATTTGATGCATTAGATTTGTATTTGATGCGTATTATACGCAGAAAATAGAATAATTAATATTTCTTTCAGGATATTCGGTATCTTCTGAGAAGTATTTGATGCATTAGATTTGTATTTGATGCGTATTATACGCAGAAAATAGAATAATTAATATTTCTTTCAGGATATTCGGTATCTTCTGAGAAGTATTTGATGCATTAGATTTGTATTTGATGCGTATTATACGCAGAAAATAGAATAATTAATATTTCTTTCAGGATATTCGGTATCTTCTGAGAAGTATTTGATGCATTAGATTTGTATTTGATGCGTATTATACGCAGAAAATAGAATAATTAATATTTCTTTCAGGATATTCGGTATCTTCTGAGAAGTATTTGATGCATTAGATTTGTATTTGATGCGTATTATACGCAGAAAATAGAATAAATAATATTTCTTTCAGGATATTCGGTATCTTCTGAGAAGTATTTGATGCATTAGATTTGTATTTGATGCGAATTATACGCAGAAAATAGAATAATTAATATTTCTTTTAGGATATTCGGTATCTTCTGAGAAGTATTTGATGCATTAGATTTGTATTTGATGCGTATTATACGCAGAAAATAGAATAATTAATATTTCTTTCAGGATATTCGGTATCTTCTGAGAAGTATTTGATGCATTAGATTTGTATTTGATGCGTATTATACGCAGAAAATAGAATAATTAATATTTCTTTTAGGATATTCGGTATCTTCTGAGAAGTATTTGATGCATTAGATTTGTATTTGATGCGAATTATACGCAGAAAATAGAATAATTAATATTTCTTTTAGGATATTCGGTATCTTCTGAGAAGTATTTGATGCATTAGATTTGTATTTGATGCGTATTATACGCAGAAAATAGAATAATTAATATTTCTTTCAGGATATTCGGTATCTTCTGAGAAGTATTTGATGCATTAGATTTGTATTTGATGCGTATTATACGCAGAAAATAGAATAATTAATATTTCTTTTAGGATATTCGGTATCTTCTGAGAAGTATTTGATGCATTAGATTTGTATTTGATGCGTATTATACACAGGAAATGGGATCAATATTTCTCCACCGGATTTTCATTAATTTCTAAGAAATGTTCTGAGATGAAGTATTATGTACATTATTCGGACTATTGTCCTCATCTTTGTCGCCACATTTATTACAACTTTTAGGCCGTTGTATGCTCCGACCTTCATCAGGTGGTTGGAAAGTCGAACTGAACCCTTTATTTCGCTCACTGGGGTAGACTGTTCTAGTTCCACGTGCCATGTTTTAATGGATGTCAGTTATCAGTTATCTCCTGTTAATTCACCTCTGCAAGTTCTCCACTGCCTTAACCGGGTATTGAACTCACACTACATGAATCCTGTCACTGGATCTAACCAACACATTTATCCACCGTGCCATGGATCCATGGCACGTGGAAATAGAACATTCTACACCAGTGAAAGATATAAAGGGTTCAGTTCAACATACCAACTAATTGAAAAAGTCCAAAGCGTACAACGGCTTAAACGTTGTAATAAAGATGTCGACAAGGATGAGGACAATAATCCAAATAATGTAAATAGTGTACATAATACCTCATCTCAGAAATATAGACAGATACTGAAAGGCAGAAAAGTTGTGATAAATATCGCGACAAAGATGAGGACAATAGTCTGAATAATGTAAATAGTGTACATAATACCTCATCTCAGAAATATAGACAGATACTGAAAGGCCGAAACGTTGTAATAAATATGGCGACAAAGATGAGGACAATAGTCCGAATAATGTAAATAGTGTACATAATACCTCATCTCAGAAATATAGACAGATACTGAAAGGCCGGAACGTTGTAATAAATATGATGACAAAGATGAGGACAATAGTCCGAATAATGTAAATAATGATCCAGATTAATTTTATGATTACTTTTAGGAATGATTAAAAGTAATGGCTTCGGTATGCGACTCCTGTCACCAATCTTCATCTTCTTAGCTCACAGACAAAACAATACTTACTTCTGTTATTAGATGTAAATTGTTCTTTTAAATTTTTATTATTTTAAAACCAAATATTTGTCCTATTTTGTTCTGCCTAACTTGTTCCTCTTGCCACCAAGAACATTTTCATAATTATGGCGAAGCTATTTTATTTGCATATAAAAGAATACTTTACTGTAGCTTTTCAAAAATTTACTCCTAGAATAAATGTTTTTCTTTACATATTAATCTTGTAGTGACTACTCCGATTTACCACGCCCACAAAATACTTAGTTATAATTGGTTAGAAAATAAGTACTGTTTACAACAGGACAATTTACCTATCGCAGTAGCCACACAAAATTTTCTGCCATGACTTTGCCTAACTTGGTTTTGTAAAAAAATCAGTGATTGGTCAATTTTTATCCAATCGTGTATTTTAGATATTCCTTTCGATATCTTTCCCGCTTCTCTCTGGAGCCTACCCAAAAAGTATTTAAACAGTTCATACTCCAGAAATAAAGTAGTAGAACAATAAATCAGCAGAACTCAGCAACGCACGCATATCTACATTCTTCTACTCACGAACACACAGACACAGAACTACCATTACACTACACTGTAAACTGTCTGTCACAAGCCAAGTCACAAACCAAATTCTATTATCCTTTTTGTACAAACTTTTCATTCTTGAATTCAAATCTTATTTGTTCACTGATCTCTGAACATTTCAACAAGAAAATTCTTAAGTACATTATTCCTATCTTGTATCAGATATCAGTACAAGGGAAGCTACTTTTCTCTCCCTAAATATCAATACATAAGCACAATTGTTGTACTCAATTTTCAATATACGAGGGTCATTCAATAAATAAGTTGAATTTTTCAGTATAAGGACTTCTAATACAGATAGAAGCTTACGTTTTTTTCTTTTTTTTTTCTTTTACTTCTTTTTCACATGGATTTAATTTCTTTTGCAGATTAAAAACAAACTTTGAGAGCTTTGGCGATTAACAAAGATGGCCGACCAAGAAGCATGCTCCAGGATTGAACAGCGGTCAGTTATCAAGTTTTTGGTTGCTGAAGGGTGCAAACCAGTTGAAATTCATAGGAGAATGTCAACTGTGTATGGTGCCACATGTTTCAGCCAAAAAAATGTCTACAAGTGGGCTAAATTGTTTAAAGAAGGACGGAGCAGTGTTGAGGATTAAGACAGGCCTGGGAGGCCTACAGAAGTGAGGTCTCCTGAGGTGATCGAATCAGTCAATGACCTCATTCAGTCTGACAGAAGGGTGACAGTGGATGACATTGCAAGGACTTTGAGCTTATCTGTTGGGACAAACGCGGGGGTCATCAGTCAGAAGGAGTCATCTTGCATCATGACAACGCAAGGCCTCACACAGCAGCCCAAACGGTGCAGACCATCAACGAACTGGGCTGGGAACTGCTCCCTCATCCCCCTTACAGCCCAGATCTTGCCCCTTCAGACTTTCACCTGTTTGGTCCCTTGAAAGCGCTCACGAGAGGCACGAAGTTTAAAAGTGACGATGAAGTCAAAAGTGTTGTGAGCGACTGGCTGAAACATCAGTCCAAAAGATTTTTATGCTGAGGGAATACGGAAGCTTGTGCACAGATGGGAAAAGTGTGTGACAGTGCTGGGAGACTACGTTGAAAAATAAAATAAAAAGTAAGCTTCTATCTGTATTAGAAGTTCTTATACCGAAAAATTCACCTTATTTATTGAATGACCTACGTATATTTTATTGTTGAATGCAATTTGATCTCATGTGCTTCTTTCCTTATATTCTTGCAAATTTAAGTGTATGTTCTCTCACTAAAAACGCAGCCTCACTAACAACCTCATTAAACAATTTTAAAACAAATCTGAGCAGCACACCACAATCTAAGGCAAATTACATTTAATTTACACTATACTATTATTTTGGTAAAGCATTAATGCCTTCAAATTTATTCATTATATTAAATTCTATAAAAGTGTATAGAATAAGAATTATATTCTTAAATTATTGATATTATAAGGCTAAAGAAAATTTATTTTTAAATATAAATAACAAATTTTTCATTATTGCACTGCTCGTCTTTAAGGTTTTATTCTTACTTTTTCAGAACAGTGGTGGAATTAGTATTTTTATTATGTCCTTTGACCTCATAGGCATAAACAAAATGTTATTTTCATTCTGTTTAAAGTAAAAAAAAAAGGTGGCATTACTTTTAGAAAACCCAGTCAATTGAGCCTTAAATTTAATAACAGACTTTGAAACACATGTCTATGACAAATATTGGATTTTAAAAACTGAAAAGAGATTTTTAAATTCATTGTTTAATTTTTTTGTATGCAATAGCAGTTCAATAAATGGATAACAAAAAATGTGTAAATATTTTAAAAATCCCTAAAAAGTTTTATCTATATACAGAAATTAATTTTTCTTTTAATTTTAATTAATTTAAGTCCATTATCTTTCAAATAGAATAGAAATTTAAGCTTAAAGACGACATATAAATTAATTTAAATGCGTTTTTCGAGTTTTTTTTAAAATAAAAACAGAAAAATAAAAATTAAATTTTTTTTTAATTATCTAAATGTCATTTTAAATAATTTAAAATTTAAATGTACTTAAGAATTAAAAATTTAAAAATAGAAGTATGGCCTTGAAGTAATGATTAAGAAATTAGTTTAGTAGGTTTAGGTTTGTTTAACTCTTAAATTACATGGCCTTGTGCCAGACTATGCTAAACTCGATTTAAAACCAATTGTACCATAAACATTTTTCCTCTATATATTTAAATAAACTGTTTTTTCCCCACTAACGTGTGGAGAGTATTACTCAGTGATCCTACCGGAAGCGGAAATAAGTACCGGTGTTGGCAGTGCGCATGCTCCCTAGCTTTAAGCATGGTTTTAAACAAGGGAGAAAGATTTGGTTCGATGAAAAGATAAATAATTTATTGTTGTTCTTATTGTTAGTTGCAATTATTCCTTTTCTTATTCATATAAGCGTCAATATAAGCACTTGTTCTTTCCAGTAGAGGTCTTAAATCCTTATTTTTTTGTAGAAAAGGGATTTTTTTTCAAGCACCAAAATGCAAGATATCGTGGCCCCTGTACGAAATTTGAGATTTGATATAGAATTTGCCTTGGAAAACCAGATAGGATGCCAACCTCTCCCGTTTCCCGGAATGGACAGTAAGTAAATAAATAAATAAATGAATTTATTTTTAGTTCATTAAAAGCACGTCTAAATATTCCGACGGGTATATATATTTTTAATTTCTTCCGACACTTTTACAGGCTTTTAAAGTTTAAAACAGTTTTACGTTGCGTACGACATTTATAATCACTATGTAAGCATTTTTAATTTTAGTATTCATTTTATATTGCTTACACTCTTTCATAGTATTATTGTAGGTGTTTATTTACAAAGCTGGGTTTAGCCTTGAGCCATACGTATGAAGCAAGTACCAAGGCGCGAACTCATTGTACTGCACGTAGAAGAAATATAAATCTTTCTAACATGGAGAGGTAACAACCTAACCATAAGTGAATCTGTCACAATGTCAGAGCAATCAACCATAATTTAGACTCCACAGTCCTGGAATACGAACTACTTGACAATCATTGCTCTATATAGCGAGGCCACTTTATTTATTATTAAAAAAAAACAAAAAAAACTGCTATATGCCTAAAAGTCTGTAGCACGGACACTGACTAAAAAAATGGATCGGGTCCACTCAAGGGAAAACTTTTCAGGGTGGTGGATAACTTTTGTTTTTGTTTGCATTGTTTTTAGATCTTCCTTATGTCGCGATACTTGTTAGAATCGAAAAACATTGATTTGTTATCGATTTAGAAAGAGGGTTCTGTTTGTAAGATCGATTCAATGTCAAGTCGACCCCTGAGTTTTACAGAGTTATTGGCCTTAAGACTAAGTTACTATTTATTACAAATAGGAAGTTCAAATTGCTAAAAATAGCATTGATATTGATATTTTAAAAAAATAATTAAGCAGTTTTCTTTTTTTTTTTGGCATGGGACTTTTTCAAAACACACAGCTAATATAGTCATATTTATCTTAAAAGGAACAATAAACGGATACATAACTTTATTAATTTATTTAAAAAAAAAAAAATCTTAAAAATATCCGTTTATTTAAAATAAATCTTTTTGTAACCACCCGTCCAAAAAGTTTGTTTTCGTATACTAAGGCCAAAAACTGGTAAAAAAAAAAAAGTCAAGAATCAGTCTGATTGCATCAATAAATCTTTCCTTAAATCAATAATAGATTGGTACTTTTCAATTCTAATAAATGTCACGGGCTAAGGAAGGTCTAAGAAATGCTATTATAAAAAAAAAAAATTATTGCAGCACCCCCCTCCCCCGCCGGCAATTATCAATTGACCATTCTATTTAAGTAGGTACCTACACTAATTCGTTGAAAAAGAGCATACCATGATGAAAAAAGGCCCCAAACTTCATAAAAAAATGTTTTATAGTTAGTAATAAATGTTTATTATTCAGAGGAAAGACGAAGGTATTTTTTATTTTATACAGGGTGTCCATAAAGTTCGTGTGCACTTTAAAAAATTTATAACTTTATTTGTATTTATGATAAAAATAATTTGTAAAAAAGGATTAGAAAGAAGTAAATCTATATTTTTTAAGGCTTTATTGAAATTTTATTTAAGGTTCCACATGTCCTCCATCATTAGCAATACAAAGGGTAATACGATTTTGCAGTTCACGGAAAACATTTGCCAACTGATTTACAGTAATGCCTGAAATCACATTAGTTATTTTAGCGATACTTAAAACCAGGTACATTAAACTTTATAACATTTTTTACAGATTATTTCTATCGCAAATACAAATAAAGTTATAATTTTTTAAAAACATTTGCCAACTGATTTACAGTAATGCCTGAAATCACATTAGTTATTTTAGCTATACTTAAAACTAGGGACATTAAACTTTATAACATTTTTTACAGATTATTTCTATCGCAAATACAAATAAAGTTATAATTTTTTAAAAACATTTGCCAACTGATTTACAGTAATGCCTGAAATCACATTAGTTATTTTAGCTATACTTAAAACTAGGGACATTAAACTTTATAACATTTTTTACGGATTATTTCTATCGCAAATACAAATAAAGTTATACATTTTTTAAAGTGCACACAAACTTTATGGACACCCTGTATAATAAAAATCTATAATGCTTATTATAGAAAAAAATTTGAAAATGACCCACTGAAAGGTCATGTGGGCCTTGCAGACATACCACTATGACCCTCCAGTGGGTTTATGTGAGGCAATGTGTTGAAACTGTTTTTCATGATAATAGACATCTCAAGTAAATGTTATTGTTCTTTCAATCGTTGATGGGAGTTTCCTTCCTAACCTTTTGTTTAATGTAGTGTGGAAAGTGGTTTATTTTCTGTAGAAATAGAAAAATGGAATTGCCTACTTGACATGAAAATTTTCTCATTTCTAACAATTAGATTTGCCTGCTGCCATTTTAATCTGTTGTTATGTTTGCTTTTCCTAACTCGCTTGTCTGACAGACATTACTGGATAAATTCGGTAATGTTTTAATACATCCACCTTATCTACTGTCTCCCTACAGTTTAGGGTATTTAAGAACCCAGTTTTAC
This sequence comes from Acanthosepion esculentum, assembly GCA_964036315.1. Lineage (NCBI taxonomy): Eukaryota > Metazoa > Mollusca > Cephalopoda > Sepiida > Sepiidae > Acanthosepion > Acanthosepion esculentum. Next base: position 56,547,698 of record OZ038519.1, on the reverse strand, counting down.
AAAGTTGGCTTGATTTAATAATAATAAAAAATAAAGGTGGTGGGCAAAACAAAATTTTGTCTTTGTTTTATCCGGTTTTTTTTTTTTGGTTTTTTTTGTCTGATCGCACTTGGTGACACGTGGTGGGTGCAGTTATTTCAGAAAACTAAATTTTATGAATTAGACTACTTTTTAAAATTTTAATAATTTCATTATCTTGTTTTAGTAACATCTATATATTGTTACGCTTTTAAAAGTATTATAATGAAGACCAGACAGAATTCTATACTGAAACCAGGGTGGGGAAAGTGAAATTCTATACTGAAAAAGGAATTCCCTAACAGTTGAAACGGAATTATGGGAAATTTGAAATGTAAAATTTGGTCACTTGCATTATTTACATTATTCAGACCGTTATCCTCATCTTTATTGCCATATTCAAAATGTTTTGTTCATTGTATGCTTCGGTCTTCTTCAGGTGATTATAATTTTGAACTGAGCTCCTTGTTTTGTCCACAGAAGATCTAAAAGTAAATAATGCAAGTAATCATTATACCTCATCTCAGAGAGATAGACAGATATTGTAAAATTGGTTCCTCTACATGTGCTATCCGTTTTAGTAGTGGTTGCTACTGTTGGAAGTCTTCAAGTGATGTGGATTTTGTTATTTGGTAAAGTTCTGTAGCGCCAGTCTATAAAATCTGATTGACGCATAGTCTTCTTCAGGATTCCTTCGCTTCAAGCCATTCTGTATGAATCTGGGAAAACCGGTTTTGTGTAACTAATAGTTTTTACATTTCTGAACAAGTCTGGTGCTATGCATGACATCCACATGATAGTCTAGATCTGATGAGACTTGAGTAATATATTGGTTTTGTGTAGCAGCTCAGAGTGTTAGACAAAAAATAACCCATTGTGCAATAAATCTTGTCAGTTTCCTCATCTCCTGTACTAAATTATGAATTTCTTCAAATTTACGACTTACCATAGATTTTCTGATATAGTTGCAGCTGAACTAGCAAAGACTTAAATTAGTATCTACTAATATAGAAACTCTTAAATTAGTGATTACTCCATTACTTAATCTTTGCTTATCTCTGCTTTTGTTGCATAGGATGCATGCTAAATTTGTATACATTGTGTGTGTATGTATGTGTAAAATATATATATATATATATATATTATGAAATGGACAAAGTCCGACAATTATTTAAAGACATTTTTATGTTTAACATTCTTTTTATAGATACAAATATTTAAGTAAATGCTCTGTTTATAATAAACAGTATTAAACAACATTTACCGGCCTGAATGTCCGAGAAATTTTCGTAGAAAATATTCGTCCTCCGACAGGATTCGAACCTGTATCCTATACGGAACCGTCATATAGCCTGACGTGCTTTTACCAAGTGAGCCACAGAGGAGTGTTTCGGTTAGAAAGGTCAATTTTACCGTTTTTAAACCACAGTTCTCCATGGTTTTCTCTTAGACATTCATATCTGCTCGATGTGTATCCAAATGTAAACAAATGACATCACACATTATGAAATGGACAAGGTCCGACAATTATTTTAAGACATTTTTTATGTTTATACATTCTTTTTATAGATACAAATATTTGAGTAAATGCTCTGTTTATAATAAACACTGTGGCTCAATTGGTAAAAGCGTGTCAGGCTATATGACGCTTCCGTATAGGATACAGGTTCGATTCCTGTCTGAGGACGCATATTTCCTATGAAAATTTCTCGAGCATTCAGGCCGGTAAATGTTGTTAATACTGTTTATTATAAACAAAGCATTTACTTAATTATTTGTATCTTTTTTTTTTGTCTTTTTATATATATATATATATATATATATATATATATATATTTATATTATCTCCTGTAGTGTAAGATGAAACACTTCCCTATGTTAATAGCTATTTAATATATTATAAAATATACATGATACCCTATGTTTATTGCACTACTTGGAGTTTCCTGGCATGGAATTCCAACTTGTGCAACCAGTGTAGTGGATAGTGGATATTTTCTTTGTGTGTTTTTGAACAATAAAAAAAATTAAAATGTTCAGACACACTCGGTTGTATATTAAAATTTTTTTCTGTTTTATTATTTAAATTACATTCCTTGACTAGTTTCTGCCAGCATGGCCATCGTTTGTGGGGGGGGGGCCTGCTTGATAGTAGCAGGGAACTACAGGAGTGAATGACTGTCTTTGAAGAAAGTAAACTTTATCTGTGGTTTTCGTTTTTTTTTTTATTGTTAATTTTGATCAGTGCTTGTATTAGTAAAATGGCCTCCTTCAAGTTGTTTTTAAGAAAGACTAGAGTAGATTGATGACTTGTATATATATATAAAATATAAGATGATATATTGAAAAAGGAGGCTGAAAGAGTGTGTGTGTGTGTGTGTGTATGTATGTATATAAATATATATATATATATAAGATGATATATTGTAAAAGGAGGCTGAAAAGTGTATATATATTAAAAAAGATATATTGTAAAAGTAGGCTGAAAAGTGTGTGTGTGTGTATATATATATATATATATATATAGTAAAATATAAGATATATTGTAAAAGTAGGCTGAAAAGTGTGTATATATATATAGTAAAATATAAGATATATTATAAAAGTAGGCTGAAAAGTGTGTGTATATATATATATAGTAAAATATAAGATATATTGTAAAAGTAGGCTGAAAAGTGTGTGTATATATATATAGTAAAATATAAGATATATTGTAAAAGTAGGCTGAAAAGTGTGTGTGTATATATATATAGTAAAATATAAGATATATTGTAAAAGTAGGCTGAAAAGTGTGTGTGTATATATATAAATATAGTAAAATATAAGATATATTGTAAAAGTAGGCTGAAAAGTGTGTGTATATATATATATATATATATATATATATATATATATATATATATAGTAAAATATAAGATATATTGTAAAAGTAGGCTGAAAAGTGTGTGTGTATATATATATATATATATATATATATATATTCTTTTCTTTTTTTTTTTTATCTCACCAGTATTAAAAATCTGAGTTTCATACACATCACAATCTTGATGTGCTGATTGAAAACTGGCCATTACATAATTTAAATTTTGAGAAAGAATTGTATCTTTAGAAAGAAACCAATTTTAGTTCACTACTGATTTTATTAAAATAACCTTGAAAACAACAGAGATATCAACAGTTGCAATAGGGGAAAAAAATGCAATTTTGAAATATCTCCTAACTCAAGAAATTTGGGATTACCTACTTTAAAAAAGACCAAGTGCCAGAACACCGAATAAACACTATTTTCCCTCTTGAAAGCAGTCGTAATATTCAATTTTCTTATGACCAATTTAAAACTTGCAGCTTTGTTTGTTTGTTTTTTTTTCTTTTCTTTTTTCCGAAATAACCTCCTGAATCCTTTTTGTTATCAAATTCTTTTATTTTACAGAATCTGGTGCTGCCATCTGCACATTCTTTATGCGAGGACTGTGCTCGAAAGGAAGTTCTTGTCCGTTCCGACATGTTAAAGGTGACCGTACAATTGTTTGCAAGCATTGGCTGCGGGGTCTCTGCAAGAAAGGCGATGACTGCGAATTTCTTCATGAATACGACATGTCAAAGATGCCTGAATGCTACTTTTTCTCCAAATTCGGTCAGTGAATTCTAATTTCAGTTTATTTAACCGTTTTTCGTTTAAAATTCTTTCAGGAGTCAAATTGTTTATCTGTAGCAAAAAATATTCTATAATTTATTTTTCAATAACAACAATCGTGAATCCCTGGTCTTTTGAACAGGAGTAGAGGTTTATCCTTTGTTTACTGTTTAGGATTGCGCTTCCAGTTTCCTTCTAAAGTCTGCTTCAGCTCTGTGCTTCTCATGTCTCTGTTGAAAATTTTGGAATTTTATTTATTATTTGGTTACTGTTTCTCCTTCAATAGGGGTAGATAGGTTTGCCTATCACCTGGTTCACACTCCTCCCTGGTTTTCTGGGCAGGAGTAGAGGGGTTGTGTTTTTTTTTGGGTGGGGGGTAAGTTTAGGATTGGGCTTCCAGTTCCTTCTGAATTTTTATTTTTTTATTTTTCCTCAATCAGAATAGATAGATTCACACTCTTCTTCTGTCCTTTTGAACAGGAGTAGAGGTTCATCCCTTCTCTCCTGTTTAGGAGTGGGTTTCCAGTTCCTTCTAAATTCTTTTCATTCTCTTTCACTCCCAGGAGCCCCTTGCATCATAGTGGCATTAACACTTTGCTTAGGGTGAATTGATTTTAAAAAAAAAAAATTAAAAAAAATACAAAGATGTTTGCCATTACAATGTTTACAGTAAAAATAATTTTTTGCATGTGGACTGTTGTCTCCATTTTTGTTATCACGTTTCGACCATGGCGCCCTCCAATCTTCATCAGCCCTATCTGGGTAACCTTCAGGGAATTTTGAACTGAATCCTTATTTAATTTACAGGGGTTGATTGTTCTCATTCTGCCGTGCTGCCCATGCCCAGAGATGTCTCGTCTACTTATTTAGTGCTGCTCAGTCATTAGTGGTTCGAATCTGTCCGAGTAAAACTTACCAATGGAATGAGGGTGGCTTGCTACAATGCGCATAGCATGGCGGTTTCTAGCCGTGAAGGTTACAAGTGGTGGAACTAAGGAATGCACTTTCCATGGAAATAGTGATAGAGCAGCAAGAAGCTTCTGACATTTCATATGTGAGAGAGGGGTTGTAAGGTGGGGAAATAATTCATCACCCACAAGGGTGCGGAGACACTTTTGAAGTCTATTGAGACTAGTCAGATCCTGTCCAAACATGACAGCAGTGCTCCATTTTAGCCCTGATCTAGCTCTTGTAGAGGATAGCATTAGGAGTCAGGTACTTACTGGAGCGGCACAGAGAACTGACCCTTTTTCCAGCATCTTTAGCAATGGATTGTATCTACATGTTCCACTTGAGATCTTGGTTGAGTTTAATGTCCAATAATGGCTCAGGGCACGGAGCCTCCCTGAGGGAACATTGGACTTGGGGTAGTGCAGGATCCAATCAGGGATCTAAAACACAATAACACTATGGGATAGAACACGTTTCCAGGTACAAAACGCTTTTTCTTTTTTTCATATAGGCACATCCATTGACTATGCGTTTTATTGGAGGTCCATTTCATTTTGTGTTTGGGCCTGTTTTTCTCTATATGTGGTTATTAATAATTAAAATCTGTCACTATTTCTGAGATGAGGTATTGTAACTATT
>OZ038519.1:56527456-56537456 GCA_964036315.1 Acanthosepion esculentum | reverse complement strand
CCTCAAGGTTCTTGATAAGATCCAGAGACGGGTATGCAATGTAATTGGCCCTGATCTGGCTTCTCGTCTGCAGTCTCTCTCTCACTGACGCACCGTCGCCTCTCGCTGTCTTTTTTATAAATACTTCCATGATAATTGCTCTGATGAGCTGCTATCACTGGTTCCCAGGCTCCATGAATTCGAGCGTCCTACGAGGCTGGCATCCCGTTCCCACCCTTTCACTGTTGAAACTGTTAAATGTAGACGTCTCTTCTACTCCAATAGCTTCATATCTCGCACCTCACGCCTGTGGAACTCCCTTCCTCATTCCTGTTTCCCTGATGACTATAATCTCCAACTATTCAAGTGTAACGTCAATCGACATTATCTTCATAAATATTACATATTTACAACCAAAATTATGTTTCCTGCAAAAGTTTCAAAAGCACAATATTTTTTGTGCAAACTTTGGACGTTCTGAATAATGCTTGGCAATCTATAGATTCGATCTGTAATTTCAGAGTCTGATTATTTCTCAACCTACTAAGAGCAATGTATCGTCAGATAATTTTAAATCTTTTTTTTTTTTCAAGCTTTAACCAAATTCCACAAGATATACTCCGAATGTGTGTGTGTTTATGTATATATACCACCCCAAAATTCAACAAATAGATTTAACCAATAACAAATAAACAAATATATAAAATAAAAATGAAAATAAATAAAAACAAGCAAAACAATTTGGCCCAAATAAATAAGCAAACAACAGACTTCCGGTAAATGACGGCCATAATAGACTACCAACAATAAGCTATATAAATAAATTTTTACTACGTTAACAAAAAACACCGATCAAAATAAAAAATAAATAAATATATAAGATAAAAAATAAAAAAACAAACAAAAAAAACAAGCAAAATAATTTGACATGAATAAACAAATAAGCGACTTCCGGTAAAAGTAACCGCCAAAATAGACTACCCATAATGCACCACTGACTCTTGTATATAAATAGCCAAGAAAAATAACAGCACTATATATATATATATATATATATATATATATAATATACGACATATTGTCACATACTGTTTCCCTTACGCAATCTGATATACGTAAAATACTTATAGAAAATACTAAAATTATAGATAAACATACAGACATTAGACGCCTTAAAATCTTAGAAACATTACATATTAAAAGCAAAAGACCTCTTATTAATCGTATAGATTACAATATATCTGGTAATATATTGCAATGTTTATAATATATTTAAATTTTATAACGTATTCTTCGATCTTTTGGCTTGTATAATAAAAAAATCTTTTTCACGCTGTCACATGATAAGAATCTTCGCCATGCACATGATAACATCATCGCGTCTTTTGAAATTAAAAGGATTTTAACGTTTATTTAGTTTGTAAAAAATGTAGCAGCATGATTACACTACAAGACAATTGGCAAATGTTTTTAAAAAATTTTGACCCTGAAGATGAACAGTGATGTTCGAATGTACGAGGTTATCGTACGGACAATATTTATTTTGATATCATTTTCAAATAAAAAGTCTCATTAGAAAATATGAGAAAATTCAAAAGAAAATATGCAGGACGATGTTGTCTTTAAGATTCAACACAACATGTTTAAAAGAAAAGTTGCTGCCAAATTACAAATTTTTATATATATATATATAGTGTGTGTGTATGTATATATACCACCCCAAAATTCAACAAATAGATTTAATCAATAACAAATAAACAAATATATAAAATAAAAATGAAAATAAATAAAAACAAGCAAAACAATTTGGCCCAAATAAATAAGCAAACAACAGACTTCCGGTAAATGACCGCCATAATAGACTACCAACAATAAGCTATATAGACAAATTTTTTCTCATGCGTTGTGATACGATGGGCACTTACAAAGAAAAGGGAGATCTCAAATGTTTCCATTTTGACCAAAGGGGAACGCGAAGTAAAAGAATGGGTGAGGCATTTTTGGAAATCAAATGACGCCAAAACTGGAAATAGTGTATCTTAATGCTGGTTTATATCAAGTCAAGCTTCGGATTGGAGTCAATGCTTATTTTGTATTGCCAGCCACATGTCAGGTTGCGTCGATGGGCAAGGAGTTGGTAGGGGAAAGAGCTGATATAGCAGAAGTTGTCCCAGGTATCAGCTACCTAAGAGACGAACAGATGTAGCCCTCAATGAAGCATCTACATGTAATATGGGAAGCATTTTGTGTCCTTGTATCTCAACGTGACATCTGTTTTCTTTATCTTTTTATGAACATGCAACAGGCCGTTTCCCAGTTTTTGGTGCACATTGGCTGGTCGGAGGGTTGTATCACGTGTTTACACTATTATTGTTTTGATTTTAGTCAACTCCAAAAATAAGGGTGGATGTGTCGGTGGTATAACGGGTGTCAGTACAGAAAGTAGGAAGGTTGAAGCAAGTTCGAATTCCAAATTAGTCTGTTGCACATACTGTCGCACAAATACTCTAGGGAAAGTAATGGAAATATCTCTTTCAGCTAAGTGTTAAGTATCAAAATAAACCAGCATCTCTCACGTTGGGTGGCAACCCGTCTAAGAGAATGAAAATTCTGAATTTCAAAGTAATGCAGAATCCCTACATTATCTTTCTGAAGAACATATGGCAATTCTTAAATTATGGTTTTTAAAATTAAAATGGTAAAATGAAATCCATGGAAGGTAATTCTGTATTACTACTACTGTAATACTCTGGTAAATTGTCAGTTTTTTTTTTTTTTTTTTGGTAATGCTATGGGAGTTTTTTTGTTTTGTTTTTTCTGTTTTTTTTGGGGGGGGGGGTCTGTTTGTTTTTTCTGTTTTTCGCTTTTTTCTGTTTTTTTTTTTTTGTTTTTTTGTCTTGGGTTTTTTTTTCTGCTTTTTGCCTGTTTTTTTTTTGGTTTTGGTTCTTTTTTGTTGTTTTTTTTTTTTTTTGTTTTTTTACCATTTTTGATTTGTTTTTTCTGGCGATATTTTTTCCCAGTTTTTTTTGTTTTTCCTTTATCTCTTTTTTTTTTTTCTTTTTTTTTTCTTTTTTTTTTTTTTTTTTTCTTCTCTGTCTTTTTGTTTTGGAAAATGATAATTTTTTTTTTTTTTTTAAATATTTTTTCCTTCTTCTTTTCAGGACCCAATTGTAAAAACCGTCATGTGCGACGTGTTATATGTCAAAGTTATTTAAATGGTTTCTGTTGTGATGGCCCCAACTGTAAATTTATGCAGTAAGTAAAGTTTGCATTTCTCATTCAGTATTTGTGTGACAGAGAGGCTAGGGAAATTTGTATTTATCTCAATATGAAAAAAATTAGGATTTAATTCTAAAAAATATTTGGGAAGTTGTCTAGGAAAAAAAACTTTTCTTTTTTTAAAAATCATTTCGTTCAATCTCAGTGGATTTGTTAGTAGTACACAGTCGGGTTACAGGGAGTAAAGGTGAGAGAAAAGACTGTATCTAGAGAGGATTGAGGAAAGGATAAAAGATGAACGCGGTTCAAGGGGACGGAAGATGGCAGTTGACGTTGCATTTAAAGTTTTGAAGATTGTAGTTATCAGGGAAGCATAAAAATGGAAGGGAGTTCTGCAGGAACATCTGGCAATATACAGAAATACCGAAGGACCAGAAATATTAAAATCTGAAGTGGCATCTGCACTGACCAAATTGGACAGAAACAAAGACACAGGACCAGACAGAATCTGACTGATAAATGATTTTGGTATTGGGAAGATTAGACATAATATACAACAGTGGTGATATACTGGAAGCCCTAAGTAGATCCATTTTCATAGCACTGCCTAAGAAGCCAAGTACATATAAATGTGAACTCTGTTGAACAATCAGCTATATAACAAAACTTATCCAAATTCTGATGAATAGAGCATCCAGCAAAGATCTGAAATCGGGACACAAACAGTATGGGTTTGTTGCAGACACTGGAACAAGGAATGCAATCTTTATGTTCAGAAATGATATCAGAAAGAAGTGTAACTGTGTTTTATATATATATATATTTTTGTTCTTTTAAGTGTCTAAAAATCTTGACATACTTGGGAAGGATGTTAGAAATATCCAGACGCTATACTGGCAGCAAACCACGTTATCGTACATTATTAATGTGACGAAAGACATGACTTACCTCAGGATTCGAAACGAGCGCGAACGCGTCTTGTCTGCAAAGTGATGATAAAAGGAAATATGGCCGCTATTGAAGACGCAATTTGTGTGCGCGTGTCTCGTCCAAAACGAGGCGATATTTGCACACATGCAAATTTTGGCCGTAGCCCAAAAAGCAGGAGCACGAGACGAGGGAAGTCGTTCGGCAGACTGCTTGCAATAGAGTTGGACGTACGGATTGACTGGCGGACAAAGGGGGAGCCGAAGTAGGCGCGGCTGAGCTGGTGTCCGTTTCACTACTGCCCAGTGTAACGGCTGAGAAAGGGCACCACGCAATCCATTTCTTTGAGATGACCAAAGGGGAAGAAAGAATAGCTGGCCTGTCGGCAAGCATCGCACTGCACTTTTTGACCACCCCCCCCCCCCCCCCATATCATTTTTTTTTTTTTTTTTTTCTCCAATTAAGACATTGTCCTGACTTTTTCTCTATATTAAGACATTCAGAGTGTTTTTATTTAAGGAATTCAAACATTTTGTTTTATGATATATTTTTTTTTAATACAACAATAACTGGAATCCCTCCTTTTGCTTTTGCCTTTCTCCTTACGTTAGACAATGTAGGGTACTCTGGTCAGTACAAGACACGCTAGAGCGGCACCAGAAAATGAATGCAGAGACCACGATCTTTAAATTTTTCTACATCCTATGTCCCTTCAGAATGTATGTGATCATGGCGCTCCACAACTTCCTATCATTTGTAGCTCTTAGCAAGCTTTGTCGTTTTGCTATAACTCTACTAATCCCTGTTTTGCCAACCATTAATACCATCTTCTGAGATAGCTTATTCACTGCTTCCCTTTGTTTTTCCTCACTTTCAGTATGTCCTGTGAGTATCAGATTCTCCGTGCCCTCTTTCCTTGTTATGTGCCACAGAAATTTTTCCTATCCTTTTCTGATTCTGTTTCTCTGAGCAGGTGTCCTTCACATAGTGAATGGGCGAGTCTATGTTTAACAATTAGTGTAGAGCAGGTCGGTCATCTGTTTACATAACAGAAAATTTCTCTGTAAAATTATTCAAGTGGAATTTTAACAAATGTTTAATTTTGGTATCTATCTATATTTCTGAGATGAGGTATTATGTACACTATTTACATTATTCGAACTATTGTCCTCATCTTTGTCAACATGTTTATCACAACGTTTCGACCATTGTACACTCCGGCCTTCTTCTTTTTTCTCTGTAAAATTATTCAAGTGCAATTTTAACAAATGTTTGATTTTGTCGAATTTGGAAAATTGTCAAATCGATGTCGCCATTCAGTTTCTTAAAAAAAAAAATACCTTGTCTAGAAACCTACGTGAGTTTGGAAATCAATGAAAGGTAAAAATATTGTTTAACAAACCTAGAAGGCGCCCTTTAGGCTTAGCTCCAGTGAATGGCTTTTGGGCCGTCAGACTTTTACTTTCAGCGTCCTATGTACATACATCCGCGTCCTGGGCATGACGATAAACTACGTCCAGCAGCAAGGCCTCTGATAATACGTTTTTGAAAAAATATTACCAGCTATCCATTTTTGAGGAAAAAATTATTAACAGAAAGAGATTTTTGACAAAAAAATATTACCAGGAAAAGAAAAAAAAACGTTGTCGGCATTAAATGACCCATTGAGGTTGATATGCCATAAAACAAAACAAAACAATCTACATAGATTATAAGAATTTAGAAATAATAAAATTATTTTATCTTTATTCGACACCTTAATTCGACATAATCTTTCTTCATATACACAAACAATCTCTGTAGTTTGTTTACATTTCTTTTGTGCGCAATTTTTATTTTCTTTTAAAATCCCCATTCTTTATGATCCCTTCACAAAAAGTCACTCTTAAAAGACATTAGGGAACCTGAACTTTGTAATATTTCGAATACGATACAGTACGCGTGCTAGAAAAAGAAGAAAAAACATGAGCAACTTAAGTTTTAATTATGGTTTAATTAGACAATATCAATTGCAAATTGTGACGAAAAACGAAATTAAAGTTAAACCTTTTAATAAAAGATTTTTTTCTTTTTAACCTTTCACTCTGTTCGATATTTAAATTTAATTTTAAATGATTTATTTATTTAATTTTTAATCATATGTAACTACAGTAGTTGCTACCTGTTACTTCAGGCTGTTTAGGATTCGCCGAGATCAAAAAATGGGCAGACAGACATGCATTCACTGCGCTTTATTTATATAGATTTATGTTTTTTTTTTTTTTTTTTTTAAATCAAAATGATACATAATTTCCAAATAAAAAAGGTGAAATACAATTTTCTTATTTTAAGGCAATTAATGACTGTTTCACAATAAACACCTTCAGCAAGCTTTGCAAACCTGTTACCAACTTTTGTAAGCATTATTTTGGGGAAAACATGTTTTAGGAAAACATCAATGTAGACCACATGCCCCTTTTTATTTTTTTTTTCCCTCTCCTTCCTCTCTCCCTCTCCTTCCTCCCTTCCCCTTTTTTCTCCTCTCACCTTCATTTTTCTCCCTCTCCCCCTCTTTTTTCTCCCTCTCCCCCTCTTTTTTCTCCCTCTCCCCCTCTTTTTTCTCTCCCTCTCCCCCTCTTTTTTCTCTCCCTCTCCCCCTCTTTTTTTCTCCCTCTCCCCTTCTTTTTTTCTCCCTCTCCCCCTCTTTTTTCTCCCTCTCCCCCTCTTTTTTTCTCCCTCTCCCCCTCTTTTTTTCTCCCTCTCCCCCTCTTTTTTTCTCCCTCTCCCCCTCTTTTTTTCTCCCCCTCCCCCTCTTTTAACAAGTTTCTCCATTTTCTAGGCCCTGAAATTAGGTGCATTTTTTTAAACATGAAAATAGGGGTGTTTTTTTTTTTTTTTTTTACCTTTGTTGTTTTTCTTTGCAACTGTCTCTTTTACTCATTAGCAAAATCCATACACAAAGGATTATGGTAAACATTATACAAAGAGGAAGCTTAATTACATAGCAAAATTTAGTTAAATTACATTAGATTTATTATATAAGTGTGTATATGTGTAGATTTATATTTTTACTGAAAAAACCAAATATTACATCAATACTGTGTTAGTCAGAAAATGGTTAAATCAATATGGTACTTCAGTTTGTTACCGTTTAACATACTACACCAGTCATTACTTTCCTTTCCGCTGCATTGTTTTTCAAAGCTCCCCTACTGCACTACTTCATTTCAGTGATGGTCATTTTCTGTTGCCATAGCAGGATACGCGTCCTGGGTAAGACGATAAACTACGTCCAACAGCAAGGCATCGGATCGGGAGGTTTCGAGGCAAATAGACGCCCAAACTATGAAAGTGTAAAAATAGGTTTTAATAAAAGCAATACCTTTTTGTAAAAGGTTATTACCAGAAATTAATTTTTGAATAAAAAAAAATCTATTACCAGCAACACACGTTTTAAAATAATATTACCAGCTATACATTTTTGCACAAAAAAATATTCCCAGAAATAGATTTTTGACAAAAGAAAATATTACCAGGAAAAAAAAGTTGTCAGCATTAAATAACCCATTGAGGTTGATATGCCGTCAAACAAAATAAACCAAATGAATCTAAACAAAAGAATACATATTCTATTCATACGAATCTATCCTAATAATATTGTCGGCATTAAATAACCCATTGAGGTTGATATGCCGTTTTGAGGAGCGTGGAACCACCTGTTAATTGCTGGTGTTCCCAGGTCCACCGTGAGTCGGGGTGGTAGCACCTGTTAGGGTCCCAGCTATGGGCAAATAGTTAACTATTACCAGCAATACTTTTTGAAACAAATTATTACCAGCAATACAATTTTGAAGGAAAAATATTATCAGAAACAGATTTTGTCAGCATTAAATAACCCATTGAGGTGTTGATATGCCGTAAAACAAAATAAACCCAACCAAACCATAGCAGGACATGACAAAGAAACTGCAAAATTCAAACGTGCTATCATTCATTCAGCTGAGTCACTTGCAGTGGCAGGATAAAATTTTTGCTAAGTTAATGGTTAAACTATAAAATTTTGGGATATTTACAGAGAAATATAAACACTTTGTAAGATAAAGGAATTTGACGTATTTTGCTAAGTGTTGGTGGGGTGAATATCTCTATGCCTGGCTAAAATGTCCTTCAGAATTCTGTTTGGTTATATCAGTGGGGGGAGTAGGCTGGCCAGGAAACTTTTAAGCACCCCTTTGATAAATAAGCCTTTATTTTGCACAGCAGATTTATTTTTCAGTAATCTCCTTTTGTGAATGCATTTCATTTGGTTTGGTTTACTTGATGGCACCTTATGGATCATTTAATCCTGAAATTTTCTTTTCTTGTGAGCTTTTGGACTTTTTTTTTTTCTCCTCCAGTTATGTATTGCTGGTAATTTTTTCTAATGTATTTTCATATTTTGACCCCAATTTGGGGGTCCACTATTTGCCCATAGCTAGGACCTTAACAGGTGCTACCACCCTGGTTTAGGGTGGACCTGGGAACAATAGCAATTAAGCAGTAGTTCAATGCTCCTCAAAATCTCCCAGTCAAAGGCATTTCTGCTGGATGTAGTTTATTGCTATACCCAGGACAATCGATGTATTTTGCCCATGGCTTCTGTATTCGTTAAATGAATTACTGTAATCGCATAAGTATAAGATGCAGGTTTTTTTTTTCATCTAAAATTGTGTCCAATGGTCTGTGCCTTATATTTCAGTTTAGAACTTGATGCCATTTTTCCCAGAACTCAAAAACAGACAAAAATTTGCTTACTGAGAAATAAATATCTATCTAATGGTGTATTGCAACAAAGGGAGATAATTCTTTCATAATGTTTCTTTAAGTCTTGGACAGTTCCATACTTTTTCTGGATTTCATTGTGTCTAGAGTCTGCGGCTGGCTGTGCTTAGGCTTTAGTAATGAGGTCACCTACTTAATTGAACTAGAATTGGCTAAATGACCCCTATAAATGAAGTGAACCCTATTGTCTATTCGTACATAGCAGACTGAACAAAGATCAGATGGGCTATTCTTTAGATAATGTGACCTTCCAAGTGGTCTAGTAATTAAGATTCCACCCTCTCATCACAGCTGTCAGGGTTCCATTTGCTGCTCTGAGGGATGTGATCCACCAGCCTGTCAAGTCCAAGTGTCACATACATCACCACCCCTCAGAAGTACCGAAGAATCATTTTATGTATTGACTGAAATATAGAATTGATCCCCCACTTTATATCTACATTATAATTTCTTGTTGGCTTAACAACTTCTGATTAGGGATGGATACATTTCTCCATATAAATAAATAAAAATTATGGTCCAGAAATATTTTCTGTCTTTAAATAACCTGGGAATGGGTTGATGAACTGTAAAAAAAAATTTTTTTAAATATATATATATATATATATATATATATATATATATATATATATATATATATATAAAGTGAACATAGAAGCCAACACTTAGAGGTGACAGTCTGTTTCATGCTAGATGCAATCATCAGGCCACGATTGCATCTAGCATGAAACAGACTGTCGCCTCTAAGTGTTGACTTCTATGTTTACTTTTATATTTACACACACTCTATCTCTGATATTGAGCACTTTATCCCATAAATATAGCACACTTTCTTCATACATACATACATACATATATATATATATATATATATATATATAATATTTAAAATTAAAGATTTATTCATTTGTTTACTATCATCGAAGTTCCAGCCACTTTTACATATTGGAAAATTGTTGTTATATCCCGTGCTAAGAGAATAAATATTTAACACCAGAAGGAAGGTTTATTGTACACAACCAGTACAATAAGAAATAGGGTACTTGTATATACACAGGTCAATCTAGTAGTTAGT
>OZ038519.1:56519956-56522456 GCA_964036315.1 Acanthosepion esculentum | reverse complement strand
AATGGGTGCATCGAAAATGAGGAAGAGAGGGATTGTCAGTGGTCAGGAATGGGTGCATCGAAAATGAGGAAGAGAGGGATTGTCAGTGGTCAGGAATGGGTGCATCGAAAATGAGGAAGAGAGGGATTGTCGGTGGTCAGGAATGGGTGCATCGAAAATGAGGAAGAGAGGGATTGTCAGTGGTCAGGAATGGGTGCATCGAAAATGAGGAAGAGAGGGATTGTCGGTGGTCAGGAATGGGTGCATCGAAAATGAGGATCAGAGGGATTGTCGGTGGTCAGGAATGGGTGCATCGAAAATGAGGAAGAGAGGGATTGTCAGTGGTCAGGAATTGTTAAACAAAAAAAAAAGTTTGGCTCTTATATGTCTAAATGCTTTTATCGTTTATTTTCTCTCTTTCAGTGTGGTGAGAAAGGTCACTATGCCAACAAATGTCCTAAAGGTCATCTCGCCTTCCTCAGCAACACAGCGATTGTGTGATCAGGATCCAAGCGTGTCTCCTTCGAACGCCTCTACCTTACCCTATTGGTGCACATAGGGGTGGATGGAGAGTAAAGAAAATCTCTCGTCTGGAAGTCTGGGATGGGGTGGGATTGCTCTGACTGACCACTTCAGGGAATCTGGGCTGACTGAACTGTTTTCTCTCGGGCACTGAAATTGTTCTAAATAATGGACACAGTAAGTAACTTGCCTGTTACTTCACAGTGATATATACACACACACACACTGCATTTTATGCATATCTCCATGTACATCTTTACACACACACACACACTATATATATATATATATATATATATATATATATATATACACACACACATACACCCCATATGTGTATATAATGTACACACGTGTATATATCATTATACACATTGACTGAAACTGTTATCAGAACGTTAGATAAGTTTTCAACAACTCCAACCACCCGTGTTGCATATGAAGTGCAATTTTGGGTTCTTGCCATGTTTAACATCACACCAGCAGAGGCAAAATGTTGGCCTACCTGTGTATAAAACTTTACTTCATATATATATATATA
Source organism: Acanthosepion esculentum (assembly GCA_964036315.1). Taxonomy (NCBI): domain Eukaryota; kingdom Metazoa; phylum Mollusca; class Cephalopoda; order Sepiida; family Sepiidae; genus Acanthosepion; species Acanthosepion esculentum. The sequence goes on along the minus strand of OZ038519.1, from coordinate 56,521,414 downwards.
TATATATATATATATATATATGCATACTTCTAGCCATACACACACACACGTATACATTTCGCTACAAACACGCATCCTTGTATGCATATACAAGCATGTGCATGTCTGTAAGCATCTATACATATCTATATATGAGGGTGTCAAAAGAAAAGTATTTAATTTTATCCAACAGATATCAATTTTTAGCACGATCGCCTTCCTTCTTAAGACACTTATTTTGGCAACCTGCCTTTTTTCCTGCACAAATACTGTGAAAACTTGCATATTGGGCAAGCCGGCAGATGAGGCGGAGTCAGTGTTTGACCTTGTAATTCTTTCCTCGGGCATTGTATATCGAGGTCGGCTTCTGAAGTATTGGCTCTGAAAAAAAAAAAAATACAAGTGGTAATGAAGATTTCTACAGAAAGAATTACTCTTGTTTGTAAGGGCAAAAGGTCAGTAATAGCAACAATTCGCGATACTTTCCGACACGGGTAACATATATCGAAAGCGCTGCTGAGCTCTGGCAGGGGTGGGCTGATAGTTTCCGATTTCATTATCGGCTTGTTGGACAAATCTTTGTTAGAGATAATATATAGATAAATAGTTACAAAGTAATTAAGGTATGTAACTCGTGAAAGAAAGTTATATCCTGTGAATGCAACAATGTTGGGGGTGGGGAATCAATTCGAGAAACACAACTCCAAGAAATCCACAAAGAAAGCTTCTCTTTTGTGTTGTATATGGAGTTACTGGCAAACTGACATCAGTGTATGAAAATCATTTCATTGTTTCGTGGGTGAAAATTTAATTGTTAATTTAAATTAGAAATTAATGTTGGCTTAATAGTTTTGCCCCTGTGTTTTTTTTGTTTTTTTTTAGCATGTTGGGTTGGGCCTGATAACAACATTGTGTGCCCTGTTTGACCCAGAGCAGCTTTTCAACTAGCATAAAATATCCTAGACGTTATAAGTCTAGTGAGCTTCCTTGAAAATTGGCTTAGCTGGATTTTTTACGGTAATTTGTCCAGCCACTGCGGGGGGGAAACCCGATTCACCAAACGATAATGCTTGAATTTCACGGTCGTGTTGTTGTGTCCTGCGAAGGCGACAGTGGCTTTGGTTGAGATTGACATCGGGGCTATGTAGTTGAGGATCGTTGCAAAAAGAATTTTGTGGTTAATATTAACATCACAGATCAAACATTATACAGCGAAAATTTCAGATCAAAATTCAGCTATGAATTTAATGATCTGCCCTCGTACACACGTCCGTGTGTATGCTTCTATACCTGTAGACAGAAACGTATCTTGTGTGTACGACATTAGTTAGTTAATTAGTATTTGCTTTTAATAACGTTTCATTTGATTTTAGCTCTGTTAGCTTCAGGTGGGAATTTGGTCTGATTGATCTCTTCCGATTTGCGTCATATTAAATCCTGGAAAAGGCCTTGCCACTTGCAGATTCATGGCAGGCTATC
>OZ038519.1:56369956-56514956 GCA_964036315.1 Acanthosepion esculentum | reverse complement strand
ATTCTACTTCAAGATTCCGTTCTTGTGCCGATTTTGTCTTCCACAAAACAATAAATAGTTTGTTTGTCACCGTCTACTTGCAACTGTTGGAGTGTTTGTCTCCTGTTGGATAATCTGGCCTTGTTCAGCTGATGCACGTTGGAATTTCAAACTGAACTCTCTATCTCATCCACCGGGGCAGATTGTTCTAGTTCCACTTGCCATGCCATTTTGGTTTCAGTTATTTCTCTTCTAGTAACTTAATTTGGTTTGAAATTCCAATGTATATCACCTGAAGAAGGCTCGAGTGTACAACAGCCGAAACGTTGTGAATATGAATAAAGATGACGACAACAGTGTGAACAATATAAATAGTTTAAACAATTTTTTTTTTTTCCGCATACATAATGCATTATGTCTGGGCACTTGGATATGCGTATGCCTTTTACGCTAGCTGATCCCTGTTGCTGACACCTCCTCAGGCACATTAGTATTTCTTTAATAAACACAAAATCAATTTGTCATTTATGCTGTAACTATTCTGAATGGATCTTAGTTTCTGGGAGAGTGAGAGTATAATATGGCAGGGACAGTAGTTTTGAATAAGCCCAGTACGCTCAAACCCTCTCGGTCATGCTGACTTGTGTCTTGAAGCTTGCATAATCGTTCACAACTTCCAAACAATACTGTCTACCTAATTTTGTTCAAAAGTCCTGGGTCAAACTGACATTGTTTTCAGGCCTCGTGTTCAGTAAGCTAATGTCCTAACCACTCGGCCACTTCCGCCCGTCCCTCACTCCCAAAATGCACGAAGAGGAATATTTGTCAGTCATTCGGTTCTTCAAGTAAAAATTTTGGTGTGCCATACAAATGCAAATGCTTCAAAATCTATTAAAATTGAAAATGAAATAATTGTTATAAAATGTCACCTGAACTACACGAAAGGATTTATCTGAAAAGATATCTCCCTGCCCAAACGTGGAAGGCGTCAACCGATTCCTCTGCCAGGAATCTGAAGAAACTAAATCTCTGAAACTGATTCTTCAAGTCCAGAAGTGAAACCAGATTTCAACTCAAATTTTCTTATTGCAATCTCCCCCCAGACATTCTCAAGCAAAGTCGGAACTTCATGCCTACAATAAACAGTGTTGAAAGGATGGTCTTTCCTTTAACACTGCTATCGTTTTAACAACCTTCACTCCTTGTATGCATATTCGAATTGTAAGAAAACCGAATCATTTGAAAGTAAATTTATACATTTTCTTTATTCTCTAGAGATGAAAGCAAAAGTATACACTATTTATTATACGATTTCTTGAAATGGTTGGCAAAACTCCGGCTAATTGCCAATCAATTCGAACTTTCTAAAATGGTAAATAAGAATTTACTTAAAATTGGTTCACTTATTTTAATTAGTAATTGTTTATGAATAAAAAAAAATTGTTTTCTTCTTACTTTAAGAATTGGTAAATGATAAATATTGCATTAGTTTTCAAAATGTTGTAAATATAAAATTATACTTGCAAATAAACAATCTAATAGTGTTTTGAATATTTTTCTTGTAATTTCTCAAGGACAGAAAAAATGTATAAATTCACATTGATAAATGAATAAGGATATTGAAATAATAGCAGTGTCAAGGGAAAAACCCTCCTTTTAGCACTCGGGGTTTGTTTTTTTTGCAGCAGAAAGGTCCAAGTTTGCCGTCTTTTCCTCAAAATAGTATCATGTAAATATTGAACTACTGCTTCATTTCTCCTAAACTTTTGTGAATTTACAAACACCCCATTTTATGCTGTCAAAAAAGTTCATCAACTCATTTTTCTATTGGAATAAAATCATTGATTTTTTTTTGGTATTTCTTTCTGTTTATGACTATCCCCCCCCCACTATGTGGAGCACTGACTGTTCAGGGAGTGGGGTGGGGAGCAAGGGGGTTTTTTTTTATACATATATACACATATCTATATAATTTTCTTCTTATGGTGAGATAACTCAACCTTTTTGGATCCTAGGTCCCTGTTGTCCATGGCTCTGGGCATTAGACTAACAGCCCAACCCCCCCGGGTGTGTATATATATATATATATATATACTTTCACACAGCATCTGGTATACTGGCAACTTGGATTCAAAAAGAGGAAGGAAATAGATTAGTGTGTATATATATATATATATATATATATATATATATATATATATATATATGTGAACGTTGACACACGCTCTCTCTGATATTGAGCACTTTATCCCATAAATATAGCAGACCTTAAGAGTATATTCCTTCATGTGTGTGTGTGTATATATAAATAAAAAGAAAGAACAGTAAGATATAAAATCCGGTGTTCTTATAGATATTTTTATTTTTACACAATAGTGCTCAATATAAATTTACAGAGCATTAATATTATAAATTAATTGATTTAAAATATGGGTTTTTTGCTACACAGTGATAACCATGTTTCAAAAATGGAAGCTGAAGCCTTCAAATTTAATTTTGTTATTAAACTAAAAACATTAGTTCCATTTCCTCAAGCGAATTTTGGAGTAACTTATTTTTTTAAAATTTACGGTTTTAAAGGCACGGCAAAGATTCATAATTGAGTGTTTCCAAGGATACGTGTGTGTGTGTGTATATATATATATATATATATATATATATAAAAAATGTGTGTGTGTGCATACAAATGTAGAAAAATAGGAAACAACACATTAGGTAAATAATCCGGAGTTCTTTAGTATTTTTGTTTTTATTTTTTTTTAAAAATAGTGCTCCATACAGAAGTAGAGCTTAAATTATAAAAAAATAAAAATAATATATATATAGTTTTTTTTTTTATAATCCAAGCTGAGAACCTCACTGAAACAAATGGCAAATTGTTGAGAAGCAGATTTGTCTTCATTTCTTGCTAGAGAACCATAATGGGAATTGGCAGGTCCAGTCAGTGAAAGACACGGCAAAGTTTCCGCTGTTTGTTCACAATAAAAATATAATTAAAAACATAAGTTATGACACATGGGGAAGTGGATTATTTCGTCACAATGGCAAAAGCCTATTCGTCTGTTAAAAAAAAAAAAAGGTTAAACATTGCCAAAACATGTCTATAATACAAGGATGTTGTATTTGTAGTTTTAAAGCCTTTCTATAGACGGTGGAACTATAAATCATTTCAGATGAAATTAATTTAAATTTGGATACGAATGGCAAACATCAGTATCAGAAGAACGGATTTCATTTCCAGGAAATCCATATTGTCAAAATGCACGAAAGTCACACACGTGACCTACGAAATCTAAAAAAAAAAAAAACAAAAGAGAAATTGAGCAAAGCTTTATCAAAATCAAAAAAAGCCTACAGAAGAAAATTAATTTGGAGAAAACATCTAGAATTTAAAGAAAATATATAAAAGGAAAGTTAAATTAAACTGTGCACAGATATGCAACAAAAATAGTTTTGGTGAAAATTTTCACCTATAAATACCGTTTGATTAAAAAAAAAAAAAAATTTGTATAATGGGCTTGTGCTTCCCTCCTTTGCACCAGCAAACGCCTGATAAATGCACTATTCTGTGTGACGATCACATGGAAAGAGGGTCGGTGCCGACCGTTCGTTTCTCAGCTTCAAGGCTAAGATCACGGTGTAGTATCTGTTCTCAGATTACTCGCTGGACGATCGCCATATGGGGCTGAGATTCGATCTCTGATACGGGCCGGTTGCAGGGATTCAACCCTGCGCTGGTAGTATCGCAGCTATGACCAGCTAAAGCCAAAGTACTGCGGCCCAGGTGAAAACTCGGGTCCACTCCCCCTCCCTTCCCACATTAAAAACCGACCTTGTGTCACAACCTGGCCCTGTGGGAGGTCAAGTAAATCGACGATCACATGGAAAGAGTTGGTTTTGGAGAGAGAAAAAAAAAAAAACAGGGGAAGGGAGATAGAGAGAATCAGAATAAGAACAGATCCTATATTTTGACCCGTCAAAAATCCAGTTCCCTTAAATAAAAGGAAATTGTCCACTCAGATGGTTTTTTTAAGAAATGCCTTTTATGGTGACTGGCTAGCAGACATATTGAAAGTACCAGGATCTACAACAGGCATCGGCAACCTTTTGCCACCTATCAACTTTGGGTTTTAAAACCTGTGTACTTTTATACAAGTCAAGGTCAGTATACTTGTTCTGCAATATATTTTATATACCAAAATAGAGAGTGTGTGTGTGTATATATATATATATATATATATATATGGATAAAATAACTGAAAAAAAAAAAAAAAAAAAAAATTGGACACAGTCGCATTCCACATCACGTGACGTCCACGGCAAACGCTGTAAACAAACAGTATCTCATTTGATTTCTGAGGAAGGACCGAGGTGGTCTGAAATATTAAATATATATAAAAACACAGAAATAAATACTTTCGTAAAAAAAACACCCAATTTTTTTTTCAGTTATTTAAGCCATATATTATATACATATCAAGAAAGTATATGTGGCCTCTCATCATGCTATATATATATATATATCACTTTAGTATATAGGAAAATTGAAACGGCTAAATATCTTTGTTATAGTTATTGATTCGGACTTTGTGATGTCATTTGCAGTTGTGTGCCATTGGAAATCACTTGGGGTGGCACCTGCCACAGGTCGCCGACCTCTGCTTTAATTGACCTAAAGTTGTTATGTTGGTGAGACTATACATGAACACGAACAAAGGATGCTGGGAATTTTTTTTTATCTAGCCAATTTCATTTCGATACTTTTTTTCATCACATTTGTTATTCGATATCCCACCCTTTGATAATAGATCTGCCAGGAATGGTGAATGGATCAAGGGGATCAGGGTAAGTAGCTGCAGCACTATTCTAAGCCAGGTATCGGCAACCTTTTGCTATGTGCCGACAGCATACGTATTTTCTGCAAGTCAAGGTCAGTATATCTGTCCTACAATATATTTTATATATTAGGTTGGTGCAAAAATAATGTCGTTTTTTGACATGATCTTGAACGTCAAAAAACGACATTATTTTTGCACCAACCTAATAGTATATCTAATTCAGAATACATTAAAATTGGAACAGCTAAATATCTTTGTGTTGTAGTTATCGGTTTGATCTTTGCAAGGGCATTTGCGGCTGCTTGCCATAGGTTGCCAACACCCGCTCTACGAGAAAATGGAAAATAGAGTGAGAGAGAGAATCAGAAATACAATTTTGGCATAATGCTGACAGAGGTGGAAGTGGGGTGAGACTGATCATCACTATCGTAAACATAACTAAAATAAAAAACACATTCAAATTAAAATATGCTAGGACCTGTTCACCCCACCAATAAAAATGAGTAAAATCTAACATTCACTCATCAAACTGCTTAAAGAAAAACAAAAAAAATAGTTTGGTTTTATATTTTATTTTGTGAGGTGTTGATAATCAAGGAAACCTTCAAGCAAGTTTAACTCCAGTTCTCTGCTGTAGTTCCGCCCCACTCCGTAGCCATGGTCCCAGCAGCTGCAGCAGTTGCTCCGGCAGTTGCCACAGTGGTGGTGGTGGTACCGGCGGCCCCAGAACCACTAGCAGCAGGGACAGACCATTCCGCCTCGGGGACTGACCAATCCTCTGTGGCTGCACCATAAGAAGTGATAGGGACCGCAGAAGCACTGGGCACGGTCTCGCTGGCCCAATCAGTCACATCAGCTGTCGCCGTTCCCAGGTCAGCGCCGGTTGGCCAGGTTTCAGTGACATCTTCTTTAGCAGCAGCCTTCTCGAGGGCGGCCTGTTCTTCCTTTTCAGCCTCTTCGGGGTCTCTGTAGAAGTAGAGATCGACCATTACATCCCAGGGGTGCTCGCGGCTGATATTACCCCGAAGACGAAGAACTTCACGGGCAAGCAACCACCACATCAGACCAATGGAATGGATAGACTAAAAAGAGAAGAGACAAAATAAAAATGGTTTTCATTTTGATTTTTTTGCAAAAATAAAAAATAAAAAAATAAAATAAAATGCTCACAAATTTTTGTTTTTTGTGTCACAGCTTGAAATGATTAAAACAAAAAAAATTTGGCTGATACCCAAAACTCCTAATTTCCCCCCATTCAGGCTAATGCCCTGATCTTTGTTCCTGCTATTGTCGCAATACAATTTCTCACTGTGGTGAACAGCCCCGTAGAAGCAAGCGAGGCAGCCATGAAAATGGCATTACTCTCCGATCTAGTATGTGCGGTAACAAGGGTTTTTGTACATTTTGGCATGCTTCCACCAATAGCAACTCGCGTGCCGATTGGTCAAACTGAAGGAGGCTATTCGCCTGGGTAACTGAGAATAAAAGCGAACAACGCTGATTGGTTGGTCGACCAGTGTTGGCTCGAAGCAGTGAAAACAGCAAAAGAAAAGACGGATATATGTTGTGACGTCTTCAGAGAGCAAGGACGGTGAATTGAACCAGCGGTATCTTGATTTGTACAAGTGATGTCATAGCAATACAGGTTATTTAAACTACACTCACACATCCTTAGGAGGGGGATTGATTTTTAAACAGACTGAAATAAATAGGAACAGATTGAGATAAACAGACAGACACTTTTCCCTTTTAAGTCAATTCAATGACCAGGGTTTCTTAGGAATCTTGTCTTCAGCCCAACTTTGAATCATCGAATAAAGTTTTGTTCACGTTTTTTATAGCCATAAAAGTAGGTCCTTCAAAAGACTAACCACCAAAAACCTGTCTGGGTGGCTCCCTTTTCCAGTTGGTGGAACACAAGTGACAGAAAGAAGTGATGGGTCTGCCAACCAGTATTCATATGAGTGGTCAGTGAAACGGCCAAGCAGAGAGTGTGTTGGGGTCTATTTTCTGTGGTGGGAACTTAGTGAGAAGTCAGCTGGTTCATTCTCGCTAAAAGAAGGAAGATATTGCCAATTAAGCGAGAAGTCATTTTTCCTTTTGAATAGAACCAAAGCTGTACCATGCCTATACCAAGTTTTTACTGGAGAGGAATTGCCAGCCTTTCAATTCAGAGTCCTTATATAACTGTTGCTAAACAAGGCTGGAAAGTCCAGTCTGCCTAGTTATTTAACCCATAGCATGGAGAGAATGTTTATACTTTTCTCCAAGGATATTTGTGCTAAAGTCAAAGCAATGCATTCTGGTGGAATTTGAATCCATGTGCCAATTCAAATTTCTGCACCGACAACCACTTACCCTACAAACATATCAACAAACTAAAACTACCTTCTGGCTGAACTTTTCAGCCTAGTAATTTTTTTTGTTTGAACTAATGTCCTCATCTTGATTGTTATCACCACGTTTCGAGTTTATATTTTCTAGCCTCTTTCAGGCACATGTTGTAGTTGGTAATCTGTGGTTTGATTTATTTTGTTTTACGGCAAAAACCTCAATGGGTTATTTAATATGGACAAGATTTTTAGGATAGGTTTGTATGAATAGAATATGTACTCTTTGTAAGAAATCAATTTGTAGATCAGGTTTCATTGACGTATTTTTGCTGAGTCAAATGTATTGCTGGTATTTATACTATAAAAAATTTTTTTTTTTTACTTCCACACTTTTTTGACCCCAATTTGGAGGTTTACTATTAACCTATAGCTAAGATCCTAACAGGTGCTACCACACTCCTGATAACCTTCTAATCAGAGGCTTTGCTCTCAGTTGGGGTTTATTGCCACACTCAGGTTGTCGAGTTATCTTTGTAAATTTGGAGCCAAACTTTTCCATTCAATCCACAATGGCTGTTCCAAACTTTTTGGCAGGAAATAACAGATAGCAAGTGGAAAATAAAATCTTCACAAAAAAAAAAAAACTGCATGCATTGCTCGAGGAATGACATCAGCAGACCTAGTCGAGAAATGATCACCAAATAGTAAGAAATCTTATTCTAAGTTCAGCTGAAGAACTAAATCAGTGATATCAGATTTCTGGCATTTTCTCTAGAATTGCCCTGCAACACTGGAGTGGATGGATAAAGGCGTTGGTTAGATCCAATGACTAGACCTAAAGAGTTGCGAGTTCGATACCAGGCCACAACCGAGAGGAACCAAGAACTTGGAAAGATGAGTTAAAGGGAAATACCCGAGCCACCCAGAAGGTGTATGGCACGAGAACAATCTACGCCGGCGGATCAAATAACGTGAATATGGCAATGAAGACGAGGGTAACAGTCCAAATGTAAATAATAAAAGCTTTGGTTGAGTGTAGAGAGTTATCAAGTGAGCAGGAGAGAAATTGTCAAATTCTAGTTTGATGGAAAAGACAAGGTGACAAAAGAATTAACTACATTTTTTTCCCTGTCTCGGTCAATAGGGAATTCTGTAATGCTAGGGGGGGGGGGTTACCTGAGCGTACCATTCATTCATGACACAGGTAGTAAACCCATAAAAGGAGCCTCACCAATTTGGCAGTGGCAATTAAAAGAGGACATTACAAGCAAATCTAGATTGCTGAAGTAAGTTTGATGCCTTTTGCTGTTTACCCAGAAATAAAGGGAGAACCTTACCTTGTTGTTACATGGGATGGCAATGTCAATGTACTTGAGAGGTGAATCTGTGTTACACAAAGCGATGACAGGGATGTTAACATAGGATGCTTCATTTACGGGTTGGTGATCAGTCCTTGGGTCAGTGACAACCAATAGACGGGGCTCCCGGAAAGCTTTCTGGGGAGAAAAAAAGAAAAAGAAAGATAGAATCGGATTGAATTTGCTGCATTACACAGATGTCTCTGAAAGTCGAATGATGCTCTGCATTGCACAGGGAATTATCACGGCTTCTAAATTCTTCCCAAAAAGATTTTTTTTATTTTTTTAATATTATATATATATATAAATTAATGTTCTACCTGAATCTGATTGGTGAAGGCACCAGGAGTGAATCGACCAGCAATGGGTGTGGCTCCAGTGGCTGAAGCAAACTTCAGCACAGCCCTTTGCCCATATGGACGGGCAGAGATGACACACACATCGGCAGGGTTTTCAATGGCAGCAACAGCCCGAGCAGCCAACAACAGTTTCTCCCATGTCTTACGCAGATTGATAATGTAAGTACCTGGACAAAGAGGTAGAGAAAAAGACAAATTAGAAATTGAAGATTTTAATATGAATTTATCAACTAAGTGTGTGTGTTTTTTATATATATATATATATATATATATATATATATATATATATATATATATATATAATGTATCCCTCTATCTACCCGTTTAACTATACATACATACGTACATATAAACCCATATACAGATATATATGAATACATACATACATACATACCTAAACATGCACACACAAACATATCTACATACATCCATATACGCATATACACACACACACACACATATCTATATATAAATCAAAATGAGCCAAAATTTTTTTTCTCAAATCAAAAAAAAATGTTTAGGGATGATATCCATCTACATTTAACAAAAATATGTGAGTGGAATTAAATTAATTTATACTTTAAGAACATTGAGGAAGACAACATTAAGAATATTAATATATATATATATATATAAGTTTCATTGAAAATGACAAAGTTTGGTGGTTGAGTTTTTTTTTTATATTTTTCTTTTCAAGACCTGAATTATGTAAACATTGTTAGCACATTATCCAAGTACCTTGAACTATACTTTTAGCCATTATCAAGGATGAATTTTATTTTACTTTTAACAGAATATATGCATTGTTTAATGTATGTATCTTGAGTTATTAAACAATGCATATATTCAATTGAAAGTAAAATAAAATTCAATATATGTTTAATGTGTATGTGTGTGTGTGTGTATGTATATATATATATATATATATATATATATATATATATATATATATATATATATGAGAGAGAGAGAGAGAGTTATAGAAGAGGCACGGTGGAGCAATGGAAAGCAGCTCGGATTGAGGAATCAGAGAGCCAAGTTCAAATTCCAGTCGAATCCATTACATTCACTTATGTGCTATACCCTTGGGAAAGGTATGAATCCTTTTCAACTCCCCTCTCCACCAGCTATGGGTAAATTAGCAGGACAGACCGGGTTTTATAGCCTTGGATGGCAGCTGGTCTACCGCAGAAAGAAATGGCAACCTACTATGGGGAAAAGTTCTGCCTCATCAATCATGTATTGAAAAATACATGATCGCCTAAGTGTGTATCACGCATGGCACATAACTGACTGATCCAGAGTTATAGGAATGTTTTATTTTCCAAACACAGCACGTTGTGGACAAGTTCACAGTTGATATTATTGAGTGTTGGCTTTTTCTTTTTCCTTAATAATGCCTCCATTATTTTCAGCCTTTTTTTGTACCTGTGGACGATGCTATTATATTTGTATTATCAACAAGTTATGGATAGAGTTTGGTAGGTCACCAGGTATATTTAACCCTAGAACACTAACCATCAATTAAAGTTACACCACTACTAACCATGGGTATATCATACCCGATTTTGAAAATATCAACAAAAAAATATATTAAATATAAATCTTTCTTTGAAATATTTTACATGCAGGCACTTCAAACTTTGTACTTTGAGTTAACATTAATAGGAACTGAAAAACATTATTTAGGTAAGAAAATCAGGTACTGAAAATTGTAATTAAAAATAGGTAAATTTGCGCTGGGTACTATATACCCATGGTTAGTGTTCTAGGGTTAAATGAGACCTAATTGAGCTATGGTCAGAGAGATGGAACACGAGTCTTTGTATTAAACATTTAGCATATTCAATATAATTATTTACAAATTTGGATTGGTCAGAAACTCCTTAAGGGACATGGAAATTTGAAAATAATATTGGTTCTCTGTAATGAAGATCCTGCAGGTGAATTATTATTTTTGACAATGAGGTTAGTGGTTTTAAATTTTTATAATAAAATTAATTTTCTCATTTTTGTCAACTGTAGCTGTGTATTTTATGTTTTTTCTAGTAAAGATTCATCTTGCTTAGACTTACTATGCATTTGTTGTAATAGTTTATAATAAACTATTACTATTCTAGTTTATAATAAACTATTACTATTCTAGTTTATAATAAACTATTACTATTCTAGTTTATAATAAACTATTACTATTCTAGTTTATAATAAACTATTACTATTCTAGTTTATAATAAACTATTACTATTCTAGTTTATAATAAACTATTACTATTCTAGTTTATAATAAACTATTACTATTCTAGTTTATAATAAACTATTACTATTCTAGTTTATAATAAACTATTACTATTCTAGTTTATAATAAACTATTACTATTCTAGTTTATAATAAACTATTACTATTCTAGTTTATAATAAACTATTACTATTCTAGTTTATAATAAACTATTACTATTCTAGTTTATAATAAACTATTACTATTCTAGTTTATAATAAACTATTACTATTCTAGTTTATAATAAACTATTACTATTCTAGTTTATAATAAACTATTACTACAATTAAGAATTCTAAAAGCCACCGTCTAAAACCACAAAAAATTACTCACGGGGGATACAGTAACGGTGTCGTCAAGAGGAAAACGGTCCTTTTCGCCTGCATTTTTCTTGGCAGAAATGCCAAACTTTGCTCAGAAATTTAACATTTCCTCTCGCTTTTCTGAGGTTTCCTTAAAAAGGGGACCAAAAGAATCCTTGTTAAGTTCAATTGTCTTCCCTGTTGTGCAGCAGCTGGAGGTGGGGTGGGAAGAGGCACACACATACACAAACTGTGCTTTCAGGTATTCATTCTCTTTAAACGCTGCTACTAGAACTTTTTATTTCATTAGGATGCACATTATGTCTGTCTCCCTTCCAAAAAGGGGTCTCAGTTGTTCTAACTACCCATTGTGACTGAGACCCAGTAACATTTTCCCAGGAAGGCACAATTAACTCTTAAACAAAAAAGAAAAAAAATGCTTACCATCAGGTTTCCTTTTGTAGACATATTGTTCCATTTGGAAATCAACATTAGTGGCACCGAGATGAGTTCCACAAGCCAGGAACTTCATCACGTCATCTTCTTTCATAGCAAGGGCATCCAAACCTCCGGACATCTTGAATTCGTCACTTCAGAGTTACGGTAAGCAACACTAAAAGGAAAAATAAAAAAACTTAAAATATTTTATCATTTTTTTCTTCATTCCTCAATTTGATGCAAAGGAAAAATTACAAAAAGAAAAAAAGAAAAAAAAAAGAGAAACTTCCATAAAGAAAATTCATTGCCTTCAAAACCAAATTGTTACTTTAATATGCCAAAACAATTTCACCCTCAATACTGAATTATTTTACCTACATGTCTTGTGTGTATAGCTAGAAGTGTGTATATATGTATTCATGTATATATGAAAAAGTTTTAAACAGGCAGGGTCCAACATCGTTTGTCAGTTGGGGAGGAGAGAGGACACACCCAAAGGATAAGAGGACTGCACATTGTATGCAACATGGCTGGCTGGAGTTGCTGAAAATTTATTTAATATCCCCATAACATCTTGCCTCATTGTGTATAAAGACACACACACACGCATGTGTGTGTATATAGGGATCGGTTTAGTCTAAGAGAGGGTCAGGCAAAAATAGCCTTGGTGTACCCCTTAGAAATGAGGGCACGGAAGCATTTTTTTTAGGATTTGCAAAATGTACATTCTTTTTACCTGTAAAAAGTAATGTTAATAGAAAAAACTTTAAAATCAAATATTTTATTGACAAATAACAGATTGCAATGACTAGAGAATTATTAGCAATGATTGCAATGGAACATATTTAGAAAAAGAAATCAAATATTTATTAGCATAGAATATGTTGTGGAAAGAATGAGATTTTGTTGTATTACTGTAGAAAAATGTAAAGCTTTCGTCAGCATAAAAATCAAAATAATTATTGAAACAAAAAGTAGAGTAAATGTCAAAATGACCCTTTACTTCTCGGCATGAATATTGTAAACAGACCCCCTTCCCGGGGGTCTGTTTACAATATAAATACATCAAACTGACTTTTTGACATGCAGTTTTCTCTCCTCCTTGAGAGGACCAGTCTATTAATTATTGCCGTTTTAATCTTTTAAATATTAGTTTCATCCTGACGTTCATGTTTCTTAGTAAAGTTTCCAGTCTTCAGGGTTTATGGTTTTGAATAGTATTTCCAACACACACACACACGAAATATGCAGAAATTCTTTTGGGGACAAATTTATTACTTGGTCACAACAGAAAACCAACCCCCCACCACTTAATGTTCAGTTGAACCCCATTAACATAAGTTTAGCAAGGCTGCCAAAAATGTAATCTTTTATGACCTGACTATTAGATTTTCACATTTGAATTCCAATTACCTCAATTGATAGTAAGACAGTTGAGAGAGGGTCAGTTTATTATTCAATAATAGTTTACCCATTCCATTATAAAGAACAAAAAAACGAGATGGATGGGTCTCCAAAAGATGAACCTTGACAAATCTAGCCAGCAATAGTTTAAGGAAAGAAATTGTTAAGAGATGACAAGACGTGCATTGCGATGCAAATCACAATCACTTCACTTGCAGCTCTTTTCTTTTTATGTTGCATTGTTTACGACCGATCAAGGTTACAAAAACAAAGGCCGGAGATACACAATGCAATGAAAGCAAAACATTCACAGGAATTTGGGTGAAAGTGGGTCAAAGTACAGATTTTAATACTATTCACTCAGAGAATTCTGGGGGAAGACTGTCTAGCATCACATAACAGTTCAGTACTCTTTTCTTTAACAAAGATTCTATTTCTTAACACTCTGCTTAGCTTTTGGAATGCATCTTGCGCAATCCCAATGCACCTCCAGATTTCCAGTGTTGCATTTTTCTGTCCTGTTAAAACACTTCCCTGATATTACTAAAATAAAAAAATCCATGAGTTTAGTTTCAGTTTTAACAACTGTTTTTTTTTAATTTTTTCTTTGTTAAAATAAAGTCCTAATTTTAAAGTTTTGAATTAATAAAGTTTCCTATTAGATTTAATTTTTGGTTAAGAAAATTTGAAAAAAAAAAAAAAAATGTATTTGTCGAAACTATAACATTGGTCAGAAAAAAAAAAAAAAAAATTTTTTTAAATCATTTCAGAAACTTGGAGAGGGAAGGTGTTCATTAGAGCATCAAATTGATTTAAAATGAATAAATATCTTTACCATGTGCTTATTAACAAATTTCAAACTAGGCCCTTGTCTGCATACTGATTTACAAACCCCCCAACTTTACACATTTTCCTAATTTTTTTTAGGAGTCAATATGAAGACGGTTTCACAAACATCAGGATAAACATCTACCTTAAAATGCCAAACTGTTCCCGACACACTTGTAGGCTATAGGTTGGACTCTGGAGTTAATAGTCAAATGCCGACATGTCGGAATGTTTTACTCTAAGATATTCATGAACAATGACAAAGATGTCGATGTAAATCTTGGTAAAAACCTTAATGTTTATAATAGTCATAAGCATCTTTGTTTTTGGTCAAACAGGAATCCCAGTTACAGAAAATCTGCTTTGAATCGAAATAAAATGTGCAATAAAACCAAGACATTTATTTCAAAGCTTTTAATTGCATTCACAAACAATTTTGATGAATAATGAAAATTTACAAGAATCGTTTTGCATTTTTTTTTTTTTAAATTTGATTTATAAATTTTTAAATCTTAAAAATAAAATTCTGTAATTACTTTTAGGTTAGATGACTTATCAAGTAAAAACTATATTCACTAAAAAAATAGAAATGTTTATGTTGGTGATCTCCAGAATTTTAAAAAGAATTTTGAATTTGTGCATGTTTAAACGTGCCAATTTTAGTAAAAAAACATTTTATTTAACTCACAATCAAAAAAATAATGCTAACTTCAATTAATTTTAAATTTGAAAGATTTCTAACAGTTCCTCATCGAGTATCTTTGTAAGCCAAACTACCTAAAATTCAGTTTTTTTTTTTGTTTTTTTTTAAATTAAACATTTGGGTTCTTAAAAAAAAAGTAACTTTTGAAGTAAACAAGTGACTTTTTTTTAAGAACTCAAATGTTTAAATTTTTTTCTTTAAATTTAAAATTAATAATTTTTATTTTAAATTTAAAATTAATAATTTTTATTTTAAATTAATTCAAATAATTGTTACTTGTGAAAAATAAAACTAAAGCATCAAGAATGCTTTTTCATTTTAAAAAATTTATTTTTTAAACCTTGATAGCAAAAATTCAGTTATATATGCTTAGGCGATCATGTGTCTTTTGATACATGACTAACGAGGCAGATTTTTTCCCCGCAGTAGGTTGCCATGTCTTTCTGCGGTAGACCAGTTGCCATAAAAGGCTACAGAACCCGGTCGGTCCTGAATGTAACGAATTCGACTGGAATTCGAACCCGGCTCTCTGATTCCTCAGTCCGAGCCGCTATTCCAAACGTGCCTGAGGTTCCTACGTAAAACCTTGTTGGCATCATCATACGTACTAAATAGGGGAGATCAGTCTGCGTTACTGATAAATAACCTAAAGTCTTGTTTTAAAGTTTAACAGAAATTATTGGAATGTATGATTTAAAAACAATCTCTTTTTAACATTTCTCACGGAAATAAGATTTGAAATGTCTTTTTTTCGTACTGTTTATGTTCAATTAAAAAAAAAATGAAAACTTTGATCTTGTGAGATTTAAAAATGAACAAAGTTTTTAATTTATTAGTAATAAAGTGGAAATAACGTTTGAAATGAAGCATAAAGATATTAAAAAAATTAAAGTGAAAAAGTGATTAATATATTTAATAATTTCTAATCTAAAAACACTTTTTACGCGAAACTTTTTTGACAGCATTTTTTTGTTTTCAGAAATTAGAAATATATTTTGCATAAGAAAACAGATTGCATGTATAGCATATCTTAGAGGTAATCTAATATTATATATATAATTTTTTAAAAAATCAGAGGACTTAAATTGTAATAATAAATTGGGAGAATGTAATTTCTTTTCTGAATTTATTTTTGAAGAAAGAAATCGTTGAAGAAAAAAGCCATTGCAGACACGTGGGGCGATGTAAGTTAGTGAAAAGAAATGTTAATAATAAAATTATTAAACAGATATAAATAACTCAAAATGACCTGCTGAAATTATTTAGACCTTAAAAATTACTTTAAAATTAAGAATTTGGTTCAAACACCTTTAAAAACGACATAAAAACACAATTTTAAAGTTAGAGCTCAACTCACCACGTCTGACGCCAAATGGAGATGGAGCGGGAAAGGAAGGAACATGGATGATAAGAGAGAGAATTATGGGAAATTACAAAATTTAATTTCTGATTTTAAATTATTAAATCTTATTAGATTTTCATAAAAAAATTTAATTTAATTTATGAAAATATTTTTGTTATTTTTCTCCGTTTAAATAAAATCTATTGAATTGTCATATTTAGACCAATGAGAATTTGCCAAACTATTCATTGTTAAAAATCTTTGACGAGTCGACTTCCGGTTTATAAAGAAAAATGATTTTTATTTTTTTTTTTAAGAAAGAAAGAAAAAAAAAGAAAATAGTCTTTCTTCACAAACAAAATACATAAACTATTCGCAAGCATATTTTTATCAATTAGATGTTTTAAGTATTTTCTATTTTACAAATGAATCTGTGATACAACTGACCGAAAAAGCTTGTTTACTTCAATTTATTTAAATACATTTGCTTTGTATAAGAGTTTCTGATTCAAATGGCAGTCTAGAAATTTAAATACATTATTAAAAATAAAAACTTACCAAAAATAAATACAATTTTAAATCAAATTTATTTATTTACATAATATTTTTCCCTACTGCATCGTAAGTCAGGATGGCCGAGCGGTCTAAGGCGCTGCGTTCAGGTCGCAGTCGGGTCTTCCCGGCGTGGGTTCGAATCCCACTTCTGACAGCATTAATTTTTTTATTTTCTTGAATTTTAACTATGAATTATTTAACCTTTTCTTTGTTATAGTAATTATTTTTATAAACCTTGTCTTTTAAAATTCATTTTCATCGCCAAATTAACAATTCAAAAATTGATACTTTATATCCCAACACTCAGCTTACAGCCGATGAATTAATTAAACACTAAAAAATGCATATATTCAACTCGCCGTGTTATTTCATTCAATATCTCCATAAAAACATAATGCATACCAAATAAAAGCTTATTTCATGAACTTTGTTTCTATCTTATTTATTTTTATATGTAGTACAGTGTCCGATGAACATTACAGTTTGAAAATAGAGACATTTTGGTGATTTCGCAAAATTTTGGCCATTATTTTCACTGCCTGCAGTTTAGAGACTTCCTCAAATTTTGTAATATGCGCACTCTGCAGGGTTTATTACAATTTTGGTAACACGTTACTTTGAAAGGTAACATTCTAATCTTTATTTTCATATATTTTATATTTTTTAATTTTAATAAGAAGTTTATAAACAATTCAAATGAAAAGTTTGATCGTAAAATTCAAATGCATCTTGTAAAAATAAAAACACATAAAATATATCATTAAAACGCTCATTTAATAATCTATGAAACAAAGTCGGAATCAAATATGAAACAATAGCTCCATTTTGCGCGTGTGCGATTATGTCTAACCATGTGCGACTCGCTCGGCCATCATTTCAACTCAACGCGAGACACAATAATACACAACGTCAACACGGACACAAAAGAATCGACCAGCATGTTTTCTGTGGACGAAATTTTCAAGGAAATTGCTATGAATTTGTTTTAAATATTAATTTTCTATGATATGTAAAATGTAAATGGGATTTAAAAACCGTTTTCGTCATAAAAAATATGAAATAAAAATCGATTTGTTTACTTTACGCTCAGATTCAAATCACGAAAAAAAACCGGACTTATTGATCGAAAAATGTTATATTCAAAGAATGAGATAAAAAACATTCTACAAAAAAATTCTAGAATGTCGTTTATGTTTTTGCAGTATTCTCACAATAATTATCAGCATTTTTTCAGTTACCAAGTAACATTTTGTTTAAACTTTAAAGTTACCTCTTCAAACAATTTTCTTACTTTTTAAATTATCTAATGAATGGATTTTAGTTACGATTTATTGCTATCTAGATACAAATTTATGATTTAATATTAATTTTCCTAATTTATTATTATTTCTTAGTAATATTTATTTCATACAGATTATTAGTAATCATTAGTGGGTATTGCTTGACGTGTGTTAAGCTTCTCTCTCAATACAGTCCAGAAATTGTACATGTTGAGTCAGGACTGTACTTGTTCAGTATCTGCTCCATATACATTCTAATCTGTTGATTTCAGGTCATTTTAATCATGATAAATGGTAAGAGCACCCCCAGAAATGGCTAGATATGAAATTTGGTGTTTCTAGTGTAAGAAGCATTCATTTTATGACACAATTCAAGCAAGTCTAAAATCCGCCTTTCAAATACCTTGTGACAAAAGGTTAAAAAGCAATTTTTTTCAATTTTGAAGTGGAATAATCCAGAATGTATCCATTCTATCACTCCCCACCAAATTAGGCATGTTATTGGTATAGTCATAATGTGATATTTGAAATTTGGGATGAATGTGAGTCTTATTTCCAGTTTTATGAAATGTCAAACTTCGGGTTATGAGTTGTTTGCACGTCGTTGCAGAAGTTTTGATTTATAAAATTTGCATATTCAGACTGAATTTATTTAAGAAATATGCATTGATACTATCTGTAATTTTATTATTAATTTCTTTGTTATATACCTAACAAGCTAGTATAATTTTAACTGTTGTTCTTAATTGCTTTTTAAAATATAGGAGTCCAAATATGGTATTTTGTCCTAATTCATAATAGACAAAAAAATAAAATGGCTAAGTCGAGCACATGTATAAAAATAAAAATAAATCTGCCAAAATTAAACGGTTTGAGATATTTTAATGAAATTGTTGCGGTTGAGTGAGAATGTCGCAGTTAGCTCCCCTTCATTTTCTTAACGCTTCACCAGGGGTCTCTCTCTCCCGGGAGTATAAATACGGGCTGACCTTTCGCCTCTGCCTCTCTTTCCACGGCTTCGCCCACGTGCGGCCAAACTTGCCTCTCTTGAGGCCGGCAACCTCGCACCACGTGCGAGGTACAAAAACCTTTTCTTAACATCTCCAGTATGTGAACTCTCACACACAACCAGCGTTTCCCATGTTCAGGGAATACGCTAAAACAAAATTCACAACCGTACGGACATTTCAATTCAACACACAACACGATAACTTTCCATACAGACACTAACGCTTTATTCATGTTTTAAATGATGTATTTGTAATTCGTGTTTTAACCTGTTCAATAATATATATTTGTTCGCATACATATATATCGGTCTTGTTTGTTTCTTTGGACTCCATTAAAGTCCAACATTTTTATGTGGCTGGACCGGCCATCGAAGTCTTAACCCAGAGATAATTCATCTTCTCTACTTCTTCCATTCTCACACGGCCGGTCCACTACAGAGATATCAGAAAGTTTGAATGATCAGAAGGCTTAAAATTGTGCATGTTCAATAATCTCCCATCCACAACAATTTATAAAAGACAAAAATAATGATTTAAAACATAACAATTGAATTTATTAAGTATTTGATGTACATGCATGTGAACTGAAAAGGTTGGACAGAGTTGTGTCCCTTAGACCAGGTAATAGTTGTACCTAAGCTCATAACAAATAAGTTGATTGTTAAAAATTGTAAGTGAAGACAAACATTAAAAGTGCAACAGTAACATTGGTTTCACAAATACAATTGGATTGAATATTTATGTATGTATGTTGCGGCATTCACCCTGGATCGGTTAAGCCGGCTCCTTCCAAGGAATTCACCGCGCCCGGAACGAAGGCCGACCAAGCACGGCGATCCGTCGCCAATGCTGAAACGAGCGACAGCCATTCCTGATTCCAACGGCGGCGAATTCTTGAAACGGAGTTTGAACTTCACACGCGGTCCCCACGCTATCCCAGTGCTCTTACTTGCCGCAGAATTTCCACAGGCAGGAGTAACCAAAAGGCCGCCGGATGCCGGTGCAGACGCCGAATGGTTTTGACTTCAGAGTTGTCCTTCTCCTAGACCAGTTGCCATCCAAGGCTATAGAACCCAGTCTGTCCTGCTATTTACCCATAGTTGGAGGGAGAAGAAGAGGATTCACACCTTTCCCAAGCACTGGAATTCGAACTCGGCTCTCTGATTCCTCAATCCGAGCCGCTATCCATTACTCCACAGTGCCTCCTTTTTATTATAAATTATAATAAATTGTTTTGTTTGTGTTAATAAATAAATCAGGGGAGAAGAAGAGGATTCACACCTTTCCCAAGGGTATTAGCACGTAAGTCAATGTAACGGATTCGACTGGAATTCGAACTCGGCTCTACGATTCCTCAGTCCGAGCCGCTATCCATTACTCCACCGTGCCTCCTTATTTATGGATAACTGAGGATAGATAAATTAGGTTATATAGAATATCATTGTGGATGTTTCAGCGTGTTTGAAATTGTTGTTAAGATTTGTTCATAAAATTAAACTAAGTGTTTAGTTATGTACGAAATTGTCCTTTGTGCGAGTCCAATTGTGTGTGCGTGAATTTGTTTGAGTTATTGTTCAAAATTGGTAGGAGTTGCGTACCTTTAGTTGTTTGGAAGTTTGATTGATTGCTTACTAATACTTACTAGGTAGTGAGTAAATATTACTTTTTAAGTATTGTAAGTGATTGCTAGAAAGTGTTCCTGAGAGAGAGAGAGAGCGTGCTTGTGGTTTTGTTGAGTCAGAGAAATTTGCATGGATTAGTCTGGCATCTCTCCAGGAGGAAAGTCTGACTGTTTGAGGCGACTCAGGATTTCCTAAAAAAAAAAAGTAGGCTCCAGCGAGTTGAGCGCGAAAAGGCATTTTCGCGTGAATTTGCTACAGTTCTAAGGCTTTTAGCCAATGAGAAGTCTCGTTTACTGAAACTAGAGTGTTGATTGGTTGATAGGTGATTTTGGTGTGAAGTGGATTATGCTGGAGGGGTGAGAGGTTAGTATGGATTATTCTAATAATATTGTTGCGGAATCTATGCTCAGTAAGACGGTGATTTTTTGTCAAGGCCAAGAATGTGCGTGACCATAAAGCATTTATCCACAACAAATAAATCAGACAAAAATATAAAGACAATTCAACTTCAAGAAATTAATGAAAACAACGTAATTAGTGATTTCAACAAAACTAATTTATATATAAATATATATTTGACATACACAAGATGATAATAAGTTGCTTGTTAAATGTGGCAAGTGAGGTAAGGTTACGAGGATTGTCCATGCAGAATTTTAGTGAGTAAAGGTTGATAGTAATAAGTTTGTTTGTGAAATTAAAATAGTTTGGTATCTGCAAGGTATTGTGCCAATTGTGTAAGTTCAAGTGATAGTGTGTATATAGAATCGTCCATATTTTCTACTCACCCCCGCAAAAAAATACACTCTGCCATTAGAATCAGTTTTAACCAATCAACACCTCACATTGCAAATCTCGACTTTTTATTGTTCAAGACGACACCAAAATGTCTATCAATTGTCAAAAATCTCATTTCCAGCCAAGCTCGCCGGAGCCTACTTTGGTCTCCCAAAACAAATAAAAGGACAAATTTCAGTCCAATTCACCAGTCAGTAACTCAGCTTCAGAGAGATGTCACACGAATCCACGCGTCTCACTATTTTGACTTAAGAAACTTTTCGCGCGCCAACTGCTGACTCAACCACCAACATCATTCTCTCTCTAAATCCATTACAACTTTCGTAAAAAGTGTTCCTTCACACTACTAAATAGAAATTGTAATTTCAACAAAAGACAAACAAAAGACAGTTCAAGGTAAACAACTCTGGAAGAATAAGAAAAACACATCCTACTTTATTCTCGCATATTTACTACCTAAATTACCTTTTTGATAAATTTTCCTTTCTTATTCTATTTGAACATTTCTTCAACAATTGAACATTGCTTAACTGTAATTCATTAAGATACTTAATTCACACTTCGTCAACTTTCATATAACCAAAACACAAGCTTTTTCAAATTGTATTAATTGTATATAAATGTTTGATGTTTTCTAATTGAATTCACGACTACCGTTGTTTCTTGTTCAATTTTGCCTTGAGATTTTTTCAACTTGTATGTCTATGCTTTGTATTGTTGTGATTAATAGGAAGAACATGCTTTCAAACTCATCATCTTAAAACAAAAAACCTTCTGATTACACACTCATTTCATAGCCATCCCAACATGTATGTGTGTGACAACCGTTAGTGTTGATTTAAGTTATGAAGAGTCGTTCGCCTTTAACTGATAGGCTAAAGTTGATTGAATGTACAATTACTGTTTTGTAGTGATAATGTCACTTTTTTTAGTAAATTGTAAGTTAAGTTTCTTCACGTGGCAATAGTTGTGCGAGTTGTGTTGAGTTGTTGAGAGGTTCGTAGTGGTTGTTGAGTCAGTATGTTGGCACGCGTGGGGTCTGCTGGTATCTCTCGAAACTCAGTGTCTGACAATATTTATTTCTGTAAAAGAAATTACAGAAAATGTGGCACAAGGTCGAAAAAGGGGGCGGGGGAAAAGGACGGTCATCATTTGTCTTAATTTAAAACTTAGCTAGCCACAACCACTGACCCAAACATACAAAACAATATTCCTACCGCCAAAACAAGACATTCATACTTACCTTTCTTGCTACATCCACCAAAATACCTCATTGTCTCAATGAACATCCTAATCAGAACCCCATATGTACAAATATTGTCTGGGGAGGGGGGAATAAGAACAACAAGTTACAAGATCCCCAATGATTACATTAAATTATTTCCAATAAACTAAACAAAATCATGTTAGTAATAAAAAAAAAACCACAAACCTTAAATGTGGCAGAAATATCAGTTAACTGGACGAAATCGATGCGGGACTATAAGAATATCGAAAAACATCCATGCATCCCAAGCACTGACACAGACGCGCACTCATTCTGACACAACAACAAATACGAAAAACATACACGCGAAACGAAAGGTGCCCGCATCCACCAGAGAACTGACATCACTGACCACCTAACGAGTGAGGGGATGGAGTGTTAAACTAAAGGGAAAAAAAGAGGACAGAAATAAAAGGGGCCAATGAGCAAACATACCCTAGCTAAGTTTACTGGAAAAGAAAAGAAAACAAAAACCTACTCTAGCCTAAATCCAGGGAAGGGTTACCCAAGTTCAACCCAGGAAACCAATATCCTGATGTCTAACCGGCATCAAAATGCCACTCCAGGTCAGCCCCTTTTACTCGGCACAAGCGCGCAAGATTCACCCACCTTTTGCCAAATTCTGATGAGGTGAGCCGCCGCCTTTCCGTCCTAATCTTGACTTTAAGCTGGTGCTTAAAGAACAAGATCAGTTGGGAAGAAGTGAACTTCTCGCCATCATAGACGCGTCATCCAAATCACGACTCTCATAACTCCTAGTAAGCAAAAGAACACATAATGTTCAGCCTTCGTCATCTGCGGCACCACATTACTACAAACAGAACTGGCCTCAAGGACAAAGAACTTTCCCTGCAGCATGCGAACCATGAGGCCTTCAACAAACTTGCACAACGGCGCTACCACCCTGCAATGAAAGAAGGCGTGATCAATGGTCCCGACTTCCCCAATACAGTGTCGGCAGTTTGGAGATTTCTCCAAGCCCGCTGTGCAAAATCTTTTGGCGACCCAGAGGGCCCCACGAATCACCAGCCAGGTGAGTGGTGCCTCATCGTTATTGAGGCATTTCAACCCAGGCGCCCAAGGCCATATTGAGCGAGACCCTGCTTCCTAAGACTGAGCTCGTCAATCAGATCATCCTGAACGGCCCCCCTGACTAATATTTGATACAATGTCCTACGAGACAACGCCTGGACGTTGGAGAGGCCATCTAACGCCCATAAGAGGTGTTTCAGTGCAA
Organism: Acanthosepion esculentum; assembly: GCA_964036315.1. NCBI lineage: Eukaryota > Metazoa > Mollusca > Cephalopoda > Sepiida > Sepiidae > Acanthosepion > Acanthosepion esculentum. The sequence goes on along the minus strand of OZ038519.1, from coordinate 56,491,030 downwards.
CACGACATTCACGATAGAAGGAGCATTCGGCTCGGGGTAAAAGGCAAGCCTCCTCCTCGCTCGAGTGCACACTTCTCAGGGATGGGAAATTTCTACGGACGTTTTCCTTCCAGAAGGCACCCTCCCCATCCGATTCGCGACACATTCGGTCTAGAAAGGCGATGCGAAGCATATATTGACGAATCTCAATGCTAGGCATACCCAGACTGCCTTCAGATGGATGAAGGCAACAAATCTCCCGAGATACCATAGCGGCCTTGTCTCTCCACAAGAAAGAGAACAAGAGCCTTACTAATGACATTAGTGTGGTATACGGAAGTGGAAGTACAGAGAGTCGGTAACGGAGAATCGGGTAGATGTGTGAAACACATACTTCCGCCTCCCCTTTAAGGAAAGTTTCCTCCGAAACCACAGATTAACCGCGACCTCGGCCTTCCCTTGTACCTCCGACCAATTCATTTCCAACTGGAGATCAGGACCGAATCAGACGCCGAGTATCTTGACCGGCCCATCCGTCCAGAGGAAAGGTCCGGGAAGAGAAACTCCCTTCCACACACCCAACTGCAAGCCAACAGACTTATCGCGGTTGATCTTGGCCCCTGTCACCATCTCATAACCACTGATCTCTTTGCTGACTTCGTCAATCTCGGCTCTGCTCGACACAGGAACCGAAACGTCATCAGCATAGGCAGAATACCTGGCTGAGGCGGTAGCCCCAGACATGGAAATTCCGCGCAGGACCGGATTCGCCTTTAACTTGCGAAGGAAAGGTTCCAACGCAAGAACGTAAAGCAAAGGCGAAAGCGGACAACCTTGACGAATGGAGCGAGACAATACGAAAGGCTCCGATCTTACCCCATTCACCTCCATCAGCGCACCGGGAGTCGCATACAAAAGTCGGATTCAGGAGCGAAAGTCCGGCCCGAAATCGGCCGCCGAAAGGACAGCCTCCAGAAAGCGATGGTCAACCCTATCGAAGGCCTTGGACTGATCTGAATTGATCAGCGCGGCTTCACTGTCGACTTGTTCTAAGATCAAGCGTACCAAATGCAGGTTGTCCTGAATAGTCCTGCCCTTCACAGCACAAGTCTGTTCGGGGCCAATCAGACTAGACAGGACAAGCTGCAAACAGTTGGCTAAGATCTTCGCCAAAATCTTTAACTCTGTGTTTAATATAGTTAAAGGGCGACATTTACCTAAGTTATTTAACCCATCCCCACCGTTCTTCTCCTTACGCAGCAACTTCATTTTGACACATAATTCCCGTGTGTATCTTTGCGTGTGTGAGTCTCAAATGCGACGAAAATTCGTTTGCTATTTCTTTTATAGTTTTCTTAACAACAAAATGGGCTCCAGCGGCTTGGTAGTTTGTTGTGAATTTTTCTGAGAAATGCGTGGCTGAATGACATTTATATTAGGGTTGAATTTGAGAAATATTTTTTATGTCAGTTGAGCCTATTTTTGCACAAATTTTGACTGTTTTGTTATTGAAATTTCTCGAAGTTTATTTTTATTTAATAACCAATGATATTCAAGAAAATGTTTGAAAATTGAAATAAGGGTTACTAAAAATTAAATTCTCAAATCTAAGGTAGTAATTATTAAATATGAGTTTAGAAAGGATATTATGGAATCCTCCACATTTGCCTGTCACCCCATACAGGAAGATGCACTTTTCCCCAAATTAACCTTTAACCAATCATCACTGTACTTTTCCAAAACTCAATCTCCCATTGGTTAAAAGGGCACTAAAATGTAAAAAAATCGAGACAAGCCTTTTTCCCCCGCACAGCGACCTGGAGCCTATTTGAAAACCCGAAAATCTATAAAAAGATTCGCTCGACTTAATTCAAGTGAGTCAGACACCGAGTTTTTTTTTTTGGTCGACATTTTTTGACCTTTTATGATTGCTGTTTGCCACCCGGCTGTTTTTTGGAATTTACCCTTTATTTGTTGCTCTACATTTTTGGTTGAGTTTGTTTTTTATTACCGCCTTTTTTACGACTGTTTTGAAAAAGATTTCGATTTTTTCTTCTCCTTTTTTCTACCTTCCCCATTTTTTATTTTTACCCCCTTAATTTTTGCTCTTTTTCTTTTTATTCTAGTTTTCCTTCTTGATTTTCATTTTCTTTAATTTCTCTTTTAAATATATCTTCGTTTTCTCTATTTTGTAACCACTGTCAGTGTTTCGATTTATTTTTTGACTAACTTTAATTTCTTGTTATTTCTTTAATTGTTTCTTTCCTTTTAATATCCTTTAAGTTTTTCGTGTTTTGTTTTTTTAATTTTTTCTCTACCAGATTTGTTCTAATCTTTGTATTGTCTAATTTGTCTTTATTTTCTTTTGTTTTGACTCGCTTTCATAGCGTCAGCCATTTTGGATTTTTGTAACTAGCTCCGTCTATTGTTGAAAGATTCGTATTTTCTTTGTTTTCCTTTTTCTTTGTCTAGCGTTTTCGTTTTATTGTTTACTTTCCTTTTTGTGTTTTCCTTTTTTAATTTATTGTTTCGCTTTTAGGTGAACTTTGTTCTTTTAATTTTTGTCTATCTTTTTATTGTACTTTTTAAAATTTGTCTTGCCTTTAGGTGAACCTTGTTATATTTATTCTCTTTCGTCATGTGATCTTTTTTTTGTGTATATTTATTTATTTGTTCTTTTTATTAACTATTTCCCCCCTTTCACCCCTCCCCTTCCCTTTAAAAAATGGATAAAGAGGAAAAAAAGTACCTTCTTTGTTAGTTTAAAAAAAAGCCTAAAATGGCTTCCTTCGGGAAAACGGCGAGGAAGCATTTGTTTAACCCGAAGGAAGATCCGCCTGATAAAGATAACATTAAGGAGTATCCAGCCTGAGCTACTATTCCTACAAATGAGGAAATTATAGACGTTCTCAAAAAAGCTTCTAAATATACGGAGGCTGAAAAGAGCAACAACGTAGACCAATTAAAAGACAACCCAAGTGATAATGCAGAGGCCAGGAAATCGCCCTCTTGTTGGAAGTCCCCTCCTAAATGCATTATCGAAATTTCAGAGTTCTTGGAGCGTGTCAAGAGTTACGCACACCTTGAACTTAAGAAAATCGACAAAAGACACAGTGGTGAAAACACTGGAGTCCCTGGGGTTTAAGCCACTTCAAATCATTAAGGGCAAGGGCTTTTTTCATGTGTGACGTGCTGTTACCCACCGCCGAAGATTGCGTAAGAACAACAAGCAGTGAACTAATCACCAAGCATTTAATTCTTCGTACAGAGTACGAGGGGTGGCGAAGGCCTACTATAGCAGTATATGAGGTCCCTCCTCAGGTTATCGGGGAGCACCTGGCGGTTTTCTTGTCCAAGTACAGCGAGATTTTGGGTGCTTCTTGTGATAGCCTGACAGGGGATGGAGCTTTGACATTATGCTAGATCGTAAGGCCTTCGTCTCCCTCCCCAACTGTCTTGACATTAGTGGCCTGAAGCTGCCGGTCATCGTGATTGGCCGTAAACCAGTTTATTGGAAGTGCGGAGAGACTGTTCACCTCTCCTCTTCCTGTCCATAGAAGAAGGCCTCTGGAAGTCAGGCCCCAGTTGACCAAACTCCCCTTCTGACCGAGTCTTTAAAAACCGCCTCGCCTGTAATGGGCATGCCAGCTACTGGGACCGGAGTGGTCAAACCCCCGGTTGGGCCATCACCAAAGCCCCCATTCTCCGAAGAGCTTTCTTCCACTGCAAATGTAGTTGAGGAGAAGGAAGAGGGCGGAATGGCTGGGCCAGAGGGAAGCGTCAGAATTTTTTTATTCTATAAGGTGCACCTTGTTGTCACTTGATCTCAATTTTTTCCACTCTCTTTTAACTGAAGCCACAGAAAATATACATTATAGTTTTTTTTACCAAATTTTCTTTGTTTAACATTATTAGCTAATGTTAAAAGTTACTCTTTTAACTCTGAATAAAATTTGGTTTTCTGTAGTTTGGTGGGGAAAGGATGAATGTAATATAATAATTTACTGAAATCTGACCATGTCACCCTGTGTACAAAGCTCTTTGACCAAGGTGTTGAAGGTGGATCAATTGAAGTTGAAGGAAAAGGAAAATAAAACAGATGTGTTTTTACTACGACGATAAATTGTTTTGCTCAATGTGATTTATTTAACCAATGGCTACTCGAGCCAGTTGATATCTGAAATTCTTGTGTTGACCACCAAAATTTTTCCAGTAAATTGGAGCCAACCTTTTGCCTACAAAATTCCCTGTAATATGCCCACCAAATGGATTAAAAGATTTCAAAACATCTGAAAACCTGACTGAGTGTAGACTCAAATAAGCAGCCATCCTCAACAAAGTCTTGACAACCACATTGTCATTTCACAAAAGAATTATGCCTTATTTTCACCCTGACTGTAATAATAAAATTATTTTCATAACAGAGAACAAGTACTGTTCTAAAACTGACACTCTCTGTTGAAGATTCTGAAATCTGAAGGCACAAACAGATTCTGTCACAAACTTCGACAACACACATCAAATCACAAGAACTATTAAGAATATTCCCATTTTATCCTTTCAAGGTAAAGATACCCTTTTAACTGGGTTCAAACCTCACCGAAACCCTTTTATTATACTTTCCTCCTTGTAATTTGTATTGTTTTGTATACGATGGCATTGTGTTGTGATATTTCACGTTATTTGATTGTAAACTTGATCTTTTTTCCCACAACTAATATTGAGCCTTATTTTAAAAAAAAAATAAGTTACTTATCCAGAAATTTATTATTCCCTTTTCCAGGTGCACAGACAACCAAATTTGGGCATCCCTAATATTTAGTAAAATTTACTTTTATTTTAATAAAATTGTTTTAGTTTTATATCTCACTGAGTATCTCTCATCATTTTTTTTATTCTTTAAGGTGCAACTTGTTGTCACTTGATCTCAATTTTCCCCAATTTCTTTTAACCAAACCCACAAAATATGAGGAGGTATGGTGAAGTAATGGATAGCGGCTCAGATTGAGGAATTGGAGAGCCGAGTTCGAATTCCAGTCGAATCCATTGCATTCACTTACATACTAATACCCTTGGGAAACATATAAATCCTCTTCTTCTCCCCCCAGCTATGCGTAAATAGCAGGACAGATCAGGTTCTATAGTCTTGGGTGGCAACTGGTCTAGGAGAAGGACAACTCTGAATTCAAAACCTGATCCCCCAGGTTGGGGGTTGTACAGTAGTAGTAAATTGGAGCCAACCTTTTGCCTACAAAAGTCCCTGCAATATGACCATCAAATGGATTAAAAGAGGCGACGCCTTTTAAAACATCTGAAAACCTGACGGAGTGTAGACTCAAAGATGTAGCCATGCAACCTACTCCTCAACGAAATCTTGACAACCACATTATTGCTTTGCAACAGAATTACCCCTTTTCCAGGTGCACAGACAACCCAATTTGTGTATCCCTAATATTTAGTAAAATTTGCTTTTATTTTATTTTAATAAAATTGTTTTGGTTTTATATTTCACTGAATATCTCGCATCATTTTTTTACGGTTCACCTTGTCGCTTGATATCCATTCTCTCCAACCTCTTTTAACTGAAGCCATAAAAAATACACAATAATCATTTTTCTTTTTGCCTTTTTTCATGGAAGTCAAGATTTAATTCGTGAATATGATCAGAGATTTTATAAGTATAGAAGTAGATATTAATTGGAAACCCAATCCTAAAAAGGGAACAAGGGATAAACCTCTACTCCTGTTCAAAAGACAGGGGAGGTGTGTTAACCGGATGATAGACAAACCTATCTACAATAAGAGAAAAAGATGTTGTTATAACGAAAAAAGAAAAGCAACTAATAAAATAACATTTCAGAGTTCAGAAATATAGAGTTGAAGTAGACTTTAGAAGGAATTCGAAACCCAATCCTAAACAGGGAACAAGGGATAAACCTCTACTCCTGTTCAAAAACAGGGTTGGTGTGTGAACCGGACAATAGGCAAAACTATCTACTCCTATTATATGTTATAATTTCTCTGTGTGGGACAAATAGTGAGAGATTAATTAATTTGTTTTCTGCAGCTTATCAACCCTCTGCAAGTTATTTAAAGCCAGAAAATATTTTGGGGGATATATCTTTCCCAGGTATAGAAAGAAACTCCGGCTTGCAGTCCTCAATTTGGGTAATCCCAAGATTTGCTGTTTCTCCCTCATGGAATATGTCCCGAGCAAGGACATATTCCATGAGGGAGAAACATGGATCCCGCTAGTTTGAATCTGGAGTCCTAAACATGGCTCCTCCAGACACAGAAGTATCTCCATATTGTATCTAAGACCCTTTCTTTTTGTTTCTCCTTACACTCTGCTTTCTGTGTAGATATGTGATATATTATTCTTTGCATGGGACTCATGTGTGTTTGTGTGTGTGTGTGTGTGTGTGTATATATATATATATATATATATATATATATATATTAAATAATAATAAACAAGTTAATGGTCAGAGTTGAATCAGACAAGGAAACAGTAGTATTAAAAAAGTGCTCAATACACTTATAAAAAGATAAAAATTTAACATGTAGAGCTTTTAAGTATAGAAAATTAGGAAATCATCTGATTCTGCTACTTTAGTTTCATTTTTTTGATATCTTGAGGTGATTTATTTTTAAAAAAATAAAGAATTAGGAAATCACCTGGAGATACCAAAAGGTTGAAACGAAGGTAGCGAAATTGTCTGATAACCTAATTCTCTCTCTCTACACACAAACATATATATATATATATATATATATATATATATATATATATATATATATATAGCTTTGTGTATATGTTAGTGATATAAAAGTCTCTCTGAGAACAAAGTATGTCTGTCATTCCTTTTCATTTCAGCTATTTAATTCTGTCTATGAAGTATGGTGTTATTATATCACATATAATAATGCCCATAATGGGGGAAATACAAATGCGAGAATAAATCTTTCTTCCAAGCTCCCAGGTTACAAAATTCAGAGCTTAGTAGATTTATTAAATACTAAACAATTTTACCAGCTGGGAGTTTAGTCAATTCATATCTACTGTTCTTTTTCTATGGCCTTGCACAATTTTCTGAGGTCATTTGAAATATATTTGATAGCTACTAAAAGTTTAAAGTGTGTTTTATTTTTTCAAGTATCATTGATCAAAGTTGATTCCAAGTGTATGTTTTGTTTTTTAAAACCTTTAACATCCTGCATTCTTCATAAGTACTAATTCCACTATACATGGTAACCTTCAACAGCATTTCTGAGTTTCATTCAAGGTCATTTTTGCTGTTGCTATAGAATGGTATAACAACACAACCGTGAAACTCAAACACAGTATCACAACGCACTCACTTGCAGTGGCAAGAGAAACATTTTGCTTGGTAAATGAAGTTGTGATAGAGTGCTAAAAGTTAATACTCCCTCTGTTCCGAAATAGTTGTTCCATAGCCGGAAATCTCATGTGGAATATACTAATTCTTAGTCGAATTGTTTGCCGTTTACATTAACAGGTTAGCATTGATGTTCCTCAAGTATTTATATTAGCTTATTCAGGTAGAATAATTTGAAGCGCAAATTATATCACTTGCATTTTTTTTTTCAGACCACCCACTGGCAAGAGATTATGATGGGAGAAGAGAAGCCAATTGGCAGAAATGCTAAACGAAATTGCAAGAAGCACGAATTGACAAATAAATGAACGTAGTGCTGTGTTGCAAGCACTGCTGGAAAGATCCACAGATCGTGTCCTGAAGCGTGGTGCAATAAAACAGGTTGCAGATGAATTAAACGTAGCTGCAGAACGTCTGGGTGTGCAAATTGAATTAGTTTGCCAGCCTCCAAATAGTCCCGATCTCAATGTCCTTGATCTGGGTTATTTTAATGCAATTCAATCAATTCAGCACCAGCAAGCTCCAAATGATGTTGACCAGCTCATTGAAGCAGTGGAAGAAAGCTTCAATAAACTTCAGAAGTCGAAGCTTAACAATACTTTTCTAAGTTTGCAGTTAGCAATGGAACAGGTTATTTTAGTTGACGGCGATAACAACTATAAACTCCGTAACATGTCTAAAGAGAAGCTTGAAAGAGAAGGAAAACTTGAAGTATCCATTTCTATTTCTGACGAGTTACAACAAAAACTGCTTTTGTTAAAGTAAACCTTCCCCAGTTATTTTTGTTATTAATTTAACTGTTTATGTATATCAGTTTCGATATATTTCACACTTATTTATATGACAATTCACTAATATTACTCATTTACTGTTGAGTATGGGAATAAATAATATTTTTTGTTCTTTTTGGTGTTTTTTTTTATCTACTGGAACAATTATTTTGGAACAACATGAAATTTTTTTTGGTACAACTATTTCGGAACGGAGGGAGTATTTGAACCGTGTTGGGCATTTTTACTATTTTTGATTTGGTAGGATTACGAAGAATTTTTGTCAGACTGTCCTGGGTATGACAATAAACTACATCCGCATCGTGGGTAAGACAATAAACTACATATGACAGCAAGGCCTCTGATCAGAAGGTTTTGAGGAGCGTGGAAACACCTCTTAATTGCTGGTGTTCCCAGGTTCACCCTGACACGGGTTGGTAGCACCTGTTAGGGTCCCAGGTATGGGCAAATAGTTAACCCCCACAAAAGGAAACACCATGAAAGTATAAAAATAGGTTCTAATACCAGCAATACTTTTTTGGAAATTTTTTTACCAGCAATACATTAAAAAAAAAAAAAATTACCAGGAATACATTTTTGAAAAAAATATTACCAGCAATACATATTAAAAAAAAAAAAAATTACCAGCAATACACTATTTACATTATTTGGACTATTGTCTTCATCTTTGTCGCCATATTTATTACAACGTTTCGGCCGTTGTACGCTCCGGCCTACTTCAGGTGGTTGGAATATCGAACTGAACCCTTTATTTCGCTCACTGGGGTAGACTGTTCTAGTTCTACGTGCCATGTTTAATGGATGTCAGTTGTCAGTTATCTCCTGTTAATTCCCCTCTCCAAGTTCTCCACTGCCTTAACCGGGTATTGAACTCACACTCTTTGGGTCCTGTCACTGGATTTAACTAACACATTTATCCCCTGTGCTATGTGTCCTTGAGGACACATGGCATGTGGAACTAGAACAGAAGCTATACGGCAGTTGGAAAGTGACTGAAGCCGAGTTGCAAGGACCAATAACCTTGCAGATTTCTTCTTAGGATTTTCTCAAGAATATTTAAATATGTAGTCAGAGCACCAGACCATGTGGCAGCAATATTCAATGGATAGATGAATGGTAGACTTATGTGTAGGACAGATTCTGACATGACCAACTTTTCTAGCAGCAGATCTAGCAATTGATGCAATATAATCTTTCTGTTTCATATTTGCAGAAAACGTTAGCCCAAGGCTGCACAATGAGTCATTTGTCTGGAGGATAGCATCAGCCATGTTGAAGGAAGATAAAAGAAAAAAAAAGGTTCTCTGATTAAAAAATAGCAATTTTGAGTTAACATTAACATGCCATTTCTTGCCCCATCTAACAACACATTATAGCTAACAAATTTATTTTCGATTTTTGTGTGCTGATATTTAATTTATACATGCTTTTTTGCATACTATTTAAGTCAGTTCAGGGTTTCTTTGCATGCACTATCTTATCAGAAAGTGTAATAGAAGGCTAAAGAGTCACTCAAGATAGAGGGCTGCCGAATGGGTTTGCTCTATGAACATGAGAGAAGGAGGTAAGATATGCAGATTATGAGGATATGTAGAATAGATAATGGTTAACCTCAGACAATAATGGCATCTGAAATTTCCCGGAACCGGTTCTATAAAGGCAGATAATCTTTAGGAACCTATTCTGCTTATTTTCTTTTCAATCTCAGAATGGAAACAAATCACTTTTTAGTATAAAAAAGAATTAAACTTTTTAATAATTTAATAGAAAACATTTATTTATTAAGATATTTCCGGAGTGAAATTCATATTTCTGTTCAGAAGTCTGATGCTTTCTGACTCTAGTGTCATCAGCTGTTTTATAGTTTCTTAGCCAGATTCGAACTAAATCACTGCAGCTCCAAAGATCCAATGGAAGACCAAACAAATTTATGACTAGAAGATTTGCTACGTTTTTAAATTCATTATGATTTCTTTTGATGAAACTGAAGATGAATTTGGGGGTTAAAACTTTTCTTTTTCCAAGCAAAAGTTTATAATCCTTTCAATAAAATGGAAAAATTGATGTCTTTCATTTGAGACGTTACATTATCAGTCAAGTGTCCTGTGGTCATATATGATGCGCAGAATATTAGATTAGGTCTTTCCTCCTACGTCCTGCCCAATATTGGGCTCTTTTCTTAAGCGTCCCCAGTTTTACCATTCTTTTAAAATCATGGCTCGTGTACACCACATACGATGCACAGACATGGAAATCACATGCCCTGTGCATCACATATAATGTGCAGGACAGGCAAAGGGTTAATAATGAAATATGAAGGAAATGATGAAGATTCAAATCTGTCTACATGGAATGATGGATCTCGGCTGTGTGTGGAAGCAGGAATGTTAGTGGTTATCAGTGTGGAGAAAGGAATCAGAAAGCCAAATTGAAATTGGAGTTGAGGCGATTTATGCTTAGCAAAGGCATGAATCTACCATTCCCTATACCATCTTCAGATTGGCATACCAATAAGATAATAAATAAGGTGCGATTGGTAAATTGTTGCCATTTTATATTTTTAATTTTGTACATGTGTGTTGTTTTTTTTAAAATTTTATTTTGTCAACAGCCCAGTATAGTAGGGTCAGCTGGGCATCGTCCGTGAGAAAAAAAAGAGTACCAATTTGGAATTGGCATGCTGTATATCTTGACATTTGTGCCGGAAGCTCCAATACTAACATTTCAGAATATTTAGCTGTCAAGCTGAAGACAGTGCAAATGATTCGGAAGGAGTTGGATGAGTCTAATGGTGATTACAAAGGTATGACAGTTTAGAAAAGTCACTGATCGTTCTAATAAGAAAAGAACTCCCAAATTTGTTGGTGAGGACCTCAGACTCAACACGAAGGCCTACATCAAGGAGGTAGACATTCTGGGTCAAAAGTGTGGCTATGGGATGACCCTATGTCTAGCAACAGGATTCTGAACCATGCTACACAGGCAGGAGAACCCAGTCATAGCTGTCAGACAATTTCTACATCCACATCACCCTTACATCTATCTACATCCCAGACTGCAACACCCTTGATTATTATGTGTGAGGCACAGTTGAGCGAGAGACCAACAAAATTCGTTGTGACACCAAAGATGAAATGAAGGCAAGGATTATAGCAGCATTCGCCAACTTAAACAAGGAGACCGTCCAGAAGAGTTGCAGGAGATTCCAAAATCATCTGGAGGCTGTAGTTTAAGCCAATGGTGATTTTTATTGAATAAATTTACTCTTTTAGCATTTCAAGATATTTTTGTGTAATTTTGGTAAATATATCTGTTAAACTGAGACGTCAGTGTTATTTTCATTTTTGCGTCATTTAGACAATTTATCCATCACACATTATACAGAGAGTGTGCAAACTATTCATCTGTCCAGGTAGCCGCAACCAGTCATAAAATGCATTATCATGTGAAGCACCTGTATTGTGGTATCTTCACAGTGTTCATCTGTGGAAATTTAGATAATTACAATACTTCCTATTTGGCCCTTAATAATTACAGTCAACGACGGGGATTACTACATTTTTTTATCATCCTGAATTTCCCTCAACAATAGAATCATCGGTATGTAACTCCTCAACCTTTTTTTTTTATAATCATATAATAATTATGCTTGAGCTCATCTTCATTAGTTCGCAAGACCATTATGCCCTGCCAATACTTCATAAAAAATGGAACTATTCCATTTTGATTGCATGGAAAGAGAAGACATACCAGAGAAGCTACTTGGTTTTAGTGACCCCCCACCCCCCAAAAAAAAACAAAGTGTTTAAAACCTCTGGCTAATGAACTATTCTCTTTTAATCATGTGTGAAAGCAAAACACATCATCAGCAGCAGCAACACTACTTGGTTTCAGTCAGAAAATGAATGAAAAAATGATAGAAGTGTTTAGCATGTTTCAGTGAAATGGAAAAAAGTTATCAATTTCAAATATTTCATTTGTACCCACTTCTTAAAATAATGACCAGAATTCATATTTATAATGATTATTGCAATCTTTTGTTAAAGTTGTTAAGCTCAAATATTTAACGATGCAACAGGGGAATTTCTACGGATATTTTATTGATGTAGAACTCGCCATCAGCTTATTCAATCATCAACTGAAGAATTAAGATTCATGAGAAAATTCAAATAGGAAAACCGTGAAATTATTACGGGTCTTTCTAGTTTTGTTAAGGTTGTTAAACTCAAATATTTAAACGATGTGATTGGGGAATTTCTACGGATATTTTTTGTCATAGAACATGTCATGAGCTTATTCAATCATTAACTGAAGAACTAAGATTTATCATAAAATTAAAATAGGAAAACCGTGAAATTATTACGGGTCTTTCTAGTTTTGTTAAAGTTGTTAAGCTCAAATATTTAATGATGCAACAGGGGGATTTCTACAGATATTTTATTGTCATAGAACTTGCAATCAGCTTATTCAATCATTAACTGAAGAATTAAGATTCATTAGAAATAGGAAAACCCTGAAATTATTACGGGTCTTTCCAGTTTTCTTAAGGTTGTTAAGCTCAAATATTTAACGACGCTATAGGGGAATTTCTACGGATATTTTATTGTCGTAGAACTCTCCATGAGTTTATTCCATCTCTAACTGAATCATTATGATTTATCAAAAGATTAAAATAGAAAAACCAAGAAAATGTCAGCTGTTAAAACTAGTTCAAATGAATTTACAGAGAAAAGTAACAGGTAATTCTAAAGACAATAACCGTTTCCATACAAGAACTATTTAGAATTCATTATGGTCATGGCAACACGAGATTACTCATTTCCATAGAATAAACCTTTGGCATTGATTGGCCGATTAGTCAGTGATATCCACTAGCATTCACATTTATGATTATTGCAACATTTTGTTAAAGTTGTTAAGCTCAAATATTTAATGATGCGATAGGGGAATTTCTTATGGACATTTTATTGTCGTAGAACTCGCCATGAGCTTATTCAATTATTAATTGAAGAATTAAAATTCAAATAGGAAAACTGTGAAATTATTATGGGTCTTTCTAGTTTTGTTAAAGTTTTTAAGCTCAAATATTTAACGATGTGATAGGAGAATTTCTATGGACATTTTATTGTTGTAGAACTCGCCATGAGCTTATTCAATCAACGTAAGAATTAAAATTCCCTGCTAGTAGGTTGACTTTATCCACTAGAAATCTGCTCTATTTTGATGAAGTCGTTAAGATCAAATATTTAACTATGCGATAGGGGAATTTCTACGGATATTTTATTGTCGTACAACTCGCCATGAGCATATTCAATCAACTTAAGAATTAAAATTCCCTGCTAGTAGGCTGACTATATACACTAGAAATCTGCTCTGAGAGGTGACATGCCAATTTCAAATCTTTTCATTTGTACCCCCTTATTTCTTAATAATAATGACCAGCATTCATATTTATGATTGTTATTGCAATATTTTGCTAAAGTTGTTAAGCTCAAATATTTAATGATATGATAGAGGAATTTCTACGGACATTTTATTGTCATAGAACTCACCATGAGCTTAAGGTTGTTAAGCTCAAATATTTAAAGATGCGATAGGGGAATTTCTACGGATATTTTATTGTCGTAGGACTCGCCATGAGCTTATTCAATCATTAACTTAAAGAATTAAGATTCAGCAGAAATATCAGATGCTGCACTTCATGTTGAATTCTTTCCCCAACGTGTTGCCTGTTCTCACAGTGTCATACTGTAACTTTCTTTTCTCTCTGTAAAAATTATTATTATTTTCTGTCAACTTATTATTGTAACTGATAGAACATATTCCTCTAAGCAAAGTACCTGCTACCCACTTTATCTATTTAGACTCACAGTCTTGCTGTTATATTCAGCCTTCACGCTCTCTTTGTCATATTTCTTCTTTCTCTTCCTTTTTGTTATTCAGACTTAGTCCTTAGCTTGTATCTATTTCTTTTTCTAGTTTTGCATTTATGGCTTTCAAGAAAACTGTTGATGAACAAGACTTTGTCTTTGGAAGTTTTGATTGCTATAAAGCATTTATCTAGCTGTCAGGAAACGGATGCTTACCAGAAGGCAATACAACGGTGAAGGCTTATTCCGGACCAAACACATTTCTCAGAGTAACCGAATACAAGCAACTAGTGCACATAGTGTGCCAATGGGTCTTCAGACGAACCTTCTCAGGTTTTGAATTCAGAGTTAGTTGTTCTTCTCTTAGACTGGTTGCCCAAAAAAAGAAAAAAAAGAAAGAAAAAAGAAATAAAAGAAAAAAAGACCAAAAAAAAGAAAAAAAGACCAAAAAAAGGAAAAAGAAAAAAAAGAAAAAGAAAAAAAAGGAAAAAGAAAAAAAAGAAAAAAAGGAAAAAGAAAAAAAAGGAAAAGAAAAAGAAAAAAAAGGAAAAAGAAAAAAAAGGAAAAAGAAAAAAAAGGAAAAAGAAAAAAAAGGAAAAAGAAAAAAAAGGAAAAAGAAAAAAAAGGAAAAAGAAAAAAAAGGAAAAAGAAAAAAAAGGAAAAAGAAAAAAAAGGAAAAAGAAAAAAAAGGAAAAAGAAAAAAAAGGAAAAAGAAAAAAAAGGAAAAAGAAAAAAAAGGAAAAAGAAAAAAAAGAAAAAAAGGAAAAAGAAAAAAAAGGAAAAGAAAAAGAAAAAAAAGGAAAAAGAAAAAAAAGGAAAAAGAAAAAAAAGAAAAAAAGGAAAAAGAAAAAAAAGGAAAAGAAAAAGAAAAAAAAGGAAAAAGAAAAAAAAGAAAAAAAGGAAAAAGAAAAAAAAGGAAAAAGAAAAAAAAGAAAAAAAGGAAAAAGAAAAAAAAGGAAAAGAAAAAGAAAAAAAAGGAAAAAGAAAAAAAAGGAAAAAGAAAAAAAAGGAAAAAGAAAAAAAAGGAAAAAGAAAAAAAAGAAAAAAGGAAAAAGAAAAAAAAGGAAAAAGAAAAAAAAGGAAAAAGAAAAAAAAGAAAAAAAGGAAAAAGAAAAAAAAGGAAAAAGAAAAAAAAGGAAAAAGAAAAAAAAGGAAAAAGAAAAAAAAGGAAAAAGAAAAAAAAGGAAAAAGAAAAAAAAGAAAAAAAGGAAAAAGAAAAAAAAGGAAAAAGAAAAAAAAGGAAAAAGAAAAAAAAGAAAAAAAGGAAAAAGAAAAAAAAGGAAAAAGAAAAAAAAGGAAAAAGAAAAAAAAGGAAAAAGAAAAAAAAGGAAAAAGAAAAAAAAGGAAAAAGAAAAAAAAGGAAAAAGAAAAAAAAGGAAAAAGAAAAAAAAGAAAAAAAGGAAAAAGAAAAAAAAGGAAAAGAAAAAGAAAAAAAAGGAAAAAGAAAAAAAAGGAAAAAGAAAAAAAGGAAAAAGAAAAAAAAGGAAAAAGAAAAAAAAGAAAAAAAGGAAAAAGAAAAAAAAGGAAAAGAAAAAGAAAAAAAAGGAAAAAGAAAAAAAAGGAAAAAGAAAAAAAAGAAAAAAAGGAAAAAGAAAAAAAAGGAAAAGAAAAAGAAAAAAAAGGAAAAAGAAAAAAAAGGAAAAGAAAAAGAAAAAAAAGGAAAAAGAAAAAAAAGGAAAAAGAAAAAAAAGAAAAAAAGGAAAAAGAAAAAAAAAGAAAAAGAAAAAAAAGGAAAAAGAAAAAAAAGGAAAAAGAAAAAAAAGGAAAAAGAAAAAAAAGGAAAAAGAAAAAAAAGGAAAAAGAAAAAAAAGGAAAAAGAAAAAAAAGGAAAAAGAAAAAAAAGAAAAAAAGGAAAAAGAAAAAAAAGGAAAAAGAAAAAAAAGGAAAAAGAAAAAAAAGAAAAAAAGGAAAAAGAAAAAAAAGGAAAAAGAAAAAAAAGGAAAAAAGGAAAAAGAAAAAAAAGAAAAAAAGGAAAAAGAAAAAAAAGGAAAAAGAAAAAAAAGGAAAAAGAAAAAAAAGGAAAAAGAAAAAAAAGGAAAAAGAAAAAAAAGAAAAAAAGGAAAAAGAAAAAAAAGGAAAAGAAAAAGAAAAAAAAGGAAAAAGAAAAAAAAGGAAAAAGAAAAAAAGGAAAAAGAAAAAAAAGGAAAAAGAAAAAAAAGAAAAAAAGGAAAAAGAAAAAAAAGGAAAAGAAAAAGAAAAAAAAGGAAAAAGAAAAAAAAGGAAAAAGAAAAAAAAGAAAAAAAGGAAAAAGAAAAAAAAGGAAAAAGAAAAAAAAGGAAAAAGAAAAAAAAGAAAAAAAGGAAAAAGAAAAAAAAGGAAAAAGAAAAAAAAGGAAAAAGAAAAAAAAGGAAAAAGAAAAAAAAGAAAAAAAGGAAAAAGAAAAAAAAGGAAAAGAAAAAGAAAAAAAAGGAAAAAGAAAAAAAAGGAAAAGAAAAAGAAAAAAAAGGAAAAAGAAAAAAAAGGAAAAAGAAAAAAAAGAAAAAGAAAAAAAGGAAAAAGAAAAAAAAGGAAAAAGAAAAAAAAGGAAAAGAAAAAGAAAAAAAGGAAAAAGAAAAAAAAGGAAAAGAAAAAGAAAAAAAAGGAAAAAGAAAAAAAAGGAAAAAGAAAAAAAAGAAAAAGAAAAAAAAGGAAAAAGAAAAAAAAGGAAAAGAAAAAGAAAAAAAGGAAAAAGAAAAAAAAGGAAAAGAAAAAGAAAAAAAAGGAAAAAGAAAAAAAAGGAAAAAGAAAAAAAAGAAAAAGAAAAAAAGGAAAAAGAAAAAAAAGGAAAAAGAAAAAAAAGAAAAAGAAAAAAAGGAAAAGAAAAAAAAGGAAAAGAAAAAGAAAAAAAGGAAAAAGAAAAAAAAGGAAAAGAAAAAGAAAAAAAAGGAAAAAGAAAAAAAAGGAAAAAGAAAAAAAAGAAAAAGAAAAAAAGGAAAAAGAAAAAAAAGGAAAAAGAAAAAAAAGGAAAAGAAAAAGAAAAAAAGGAAAAAGAAAAAAAAGGAAAAGAAAAAGAAAAAAAAGGAAAAAGAAAAAAAAGGAAAAAGAAAAAAAAGAAAAAGAAAAAAAGGAAAAAGAAAAAAAAGGAAAAAGAAAAAAAAGAAAAAGAAAAAAAGGAAAAGAAAAAAAAGGAAAAGAAAAAGAAAAAAAAGGAAAAAGAAAAAAAAGGAAAAAGAAAAAAAAGAAAAAGAAAAAAAAGGAAAAAGAAAAAAAAGAAAAAGAAAAAAAAGAAAAAGAAAAAAAGGAAAAAGAAAAAAAAGGAAAAGAAAAAGAAAAAAAAGGAAAAAGAAAAAAAAGGAAAAAGAAAAAAAAGAAAAAGAAAAAAAGGAAAAAGAAAAAAAAGGAAAAAGAAAAAAAAGGAAAAAGAAAAAGAAAAAAAAGAAAAAAAGGAAAAAGAAAAAAAAGGAAAAAGAAAAAAAAGGAAAAAGAAAAAGAAAAAAAAGAAAAAAAGGAAAAAGAAAAAAAAGGAAAAAGAAAAAAAAGAAAAAGAAAAAAAGGAAAAAGAAAAAAAAGGAAAAAGAAAAAAAAGGAAAAAGAAAAAGAAAAAAAGGAAAAAGAAAAAAAAGGAAAAGAAAAAGAAAAAAAGGAAAAAGAAAAAAAAGGAAAAGAAAAAGAAAAAAAAGGAAAAAGAAAAAAAAGGAAAAAGAAAAAAAGGAAAAAGAAAAAAAAGAAAAAGGAAAAAAGAGAAAAAAGAAAGAAAGAAGAAGAAGCAAAATGCCCTACTATTTTACTGTCCTTTTTATTTATTCATTTTTCAGACGAGTCTCAAGTTTGTATTTATTTCTTTTTCTCGTTTCCCCCTTTTGGCTTTCAAGAATCCTGTAGATGAACAGGACTTTGTTTTTAGAAGTTTTGATAGCTATAAGGTGATTATTTCATTGCAAGATGGATGCACATCAAAAGGCAATACAGTCGTTTGAGGATTCTGTCATGTACCTTCAATAACAGCACTGTCGGTACATATACCCTTCTTAACACATTCCCCTCTACATTGGCTTACCTTAATATCGTATCATTATTTGAACATTTGTTTAAGGTAGCCACCTTGTGTACATTTATTTTCGCAGATATGCTTCGACATGTAGAACCCCTCACCATGTGTTGAATGCGATTTCCTGTAACTTTCTGTAGATACTTGCTACCTACTTGACCTATTTAGATCCTCGGTCTCCGCTTATCTCCCTTTTCTACTTCCCCTTTTCGTTTATTTTGGTATTCGGACTAAACTATTTTCAAGTTTCTATTTATTTCTTTGTTTCTATTTTCACTCTTTTGGTTTTCAATAAACCTGGATTTTTTTTGTAGAGTTTTGATTGCCGTTTCGGCTGTCTGCGGTACAGACATCTATTGGGCGACAGTACAATATATATATACAAAATAAATTAAAAGCAACCCTGTGTATATGTTTTATTTGGCTTTGTTCTTTTCACATGGCAGACATATAGCTGGACTTAAAAAAACAAAACAAAAACAAAACCGTATTTCGTTTCGTCTTTTTTTTTTTTTTTCCTCCCTGTGGGCAAACCAAAAGAGCTTCCATTTTGGTTGCTAAAAAATAAATTCCGTCTAGGTCCTGGAGCGAGATTTGAACGAAAAATGATGACCTGAAAAAGACAAATAAAAAAGAAAGCATTAAAAAGTGAATATTGTTTTTATATTGTAGCAGGACTGGAGGCCGCGTCGAATTAAACAATTCCATCTGCAGCCTGACTTTGACAATCTATCAATTACTGATGCTGTGTGTCTGTTGATGCAAAAAACAAAACAAAAAGAAAATCATAATAAATTTTTTGTCATAAAAATTATTGGCAATGCGATTTCTGAAGTAAAAAATATTAGCATGTAACTTCTGAAGTAAATAAAATCATAAGTCACATATTTTTACAGTAAAAATCGTTGAACAATGCATTTTTATAATAAAAATTATTCAACAATGCATTTTTTATAATAAAAATCTTTCACCAATGTGTTTTTTATAATATAAATCTTTCACCAATGTGTTTATCACCGGCCAATGCATTTTTTATAATAAAAATCGTTGACCAATGTCTTTATCAATGGCCAAGGCATTTTTATAATAAAAATCATTTTTTTTTTATCCAGCCTCATATGTGCTTAAGAGGAACTTCCTAATATGTGAACAAGGTCTTAAGACTTCAGATTTCTGGTTTAAAAGGTTTTTGGGTTCCAGAAATGTTATAATTTCTAATTTTTCCTGTTGGCTGAGGTCGCAAATATTGTTGTTGCTGTAAAAACCACAATATTTTTTTTCAACAGAGTACTTTCTTTGACCAATGCAGTTTTGGATACAATCATTATTGGTGATGAGAAGTGGATCCTTTAACACAATGTTAAGCAGAGGTGCTGACTGTTAAAGTGTTTAAAAACATCTTTGGAGAAAAATGTTTGTCTTTAACCCTAACAGAAATAACATCACTTGAGGAGCAGCAAAAACTAAAATGGATAGCACATGTAAAAAATAAAGTAATGACATAATCAAGATGTTGATATTCTACACTACTTCAACTAAAATGTGAGAAAGCACCCCCCCCAATCAACACTGGAAAGAGTGATAACAGCTACTGGACTTTGAAAAATTTGTCTGAAAAATTGTTTTAAGACAAAGATTTAATAAATTTCAACTGAAAATAGTACTGGCTGCTCGGTCAATGAAAGCTAAACGTTTCCTTATAGGGTAATGGCTAATATTACTATTACTGTTATCATACTTTCTTGATATGGTGTCAGGTTTTGATAAAAGTAGTGAAACTTTGCAGGTGGGGCTCGGTTGGGTAAACCAATCCATTCAGACAGTCTTTTATTACTATTATTATTATTACTACTACTACTATTACTGCTACTACTGTTATTATTACTACTACTACTGTTATTACTACTACTATTATTACTACTACTACTACTATTACTGCTACTACTGTTATTATTACTATTATTACTACTACTACTATTACTACTACTACTACTACTACTATTATTATTATTATTATTATTACTACTATTACTATTATTACTACTACTATTATTATTATTACTACTATTACTATTATTACTATTATTATTATTATTATTATTAATATTGTTGTTGTTGATAATAAAAATTATTTTTGACTGTTTTATAATCACATGCTTCTTAGAACTACGTCTTTGGATTTCCTGGAGAGATGACACAGCAGGGATGTTGTTGATTTGATCTTGAGTTCCTTTCTTTATCAGACCCAAAGCTCCAACCACAACAGCTTTAGTTTTTAAGTGGTGCATTTTTTTTTTCCACAAAGAACTGTACCAAATAACAGAAAGACATTACTTGAGGACTTTCAACAGTGAGAAAAACTAGAATAGACAGCACATGTACTTTGAAGAGAAAAAAAATAGCATGATCAAGAATTTGGTCTTCCACACTACTTCCAATAAAAGGTGTGAAAGGAAATCTCCATCCATAACGGAAAGAGTGATAACAGCTACTGGACTTAAGAAAGGTGTTTTCCTGAAAAATTATTTTCAGAGAAATATTTTATAAATTTTAACTGACAGTAATACTAGCTGCTGGGTCAATGCTGAATATTTCCTTATAAGGAAATGGCTAATATTAGCATTCAGCAAAAATGAACAAAAATTTTGAGGAGGGGGGCATTTTTTAAATTTTTTTAAAATTTCTATTTTGACATGTACTTCTGGTCTAGATAATGGCATATCAACTTCATTTAACGCTGAAATTTAATTTTCTTGGGAGCTTTGGTAATTTTTTTTTTTTACTATTGAAATCTAATGCAGGTATTTTTATACTTTCAGAGGGTTTTGATCCCAGTTAGGGGGGTGTTCACTATTTGCCCATAGCCCTAACTCTGGGTGAGGGTGGACCTGGGAACAACAGCAATTAAAAGTGGTCCCAGATAGATATGACTAGAATAAGACGGATATGAATAGAATGAGGCAGACGGATACATAGGAATAGAACAAGACAGAGTTGAAACGGTCAGATGCAATCGTAAGTTCTATGTCAATCGTTTCATCTCTTGCACTTCTCACTTGCGGAAATTTGATCTTTAAAAATTTAAATGCAATGTCAAATGTTATTTACTGGTCTTTTTGATTCCTCTTTGATTATTCTCATTCTTCAATGATGTTTTCCTTTTTCTCACGCTCTTCCACACTCAGTAACCCCTTTTGTGTCTTAGTGGTTTTACTTGAGATGATATGATTAAAGCAAAAAAAAAAAAAAAAAAAAAATATGTGTGGAATTTTAGGCGACATGCCTTACCCTCGGAGGATATTAAGAAAGCATCTGTTTAAATATTTAAAAAAAAAAAAAAAAAATATATATATATAAATAAATGACAAAAACAAAAGTGCCTAAGTGGAAAGGCTTACCTGAGCAATCTAAGATTTCGACATAGGTTTTCTTTCGGCAGCAATTCTTACACAGAGCATAGCAACATTTCTGACCCTGGAAGGTAAATGACATTCTTTATAAATATGTTTTTGTTATATTCCATAGAAATTAAAAAGAAAAAAATTATGGCAATCTTGAGCCGTTGTACCCATAAAAAAAACAGAATGCTAATAGGATTTTGTTTTTCTCTTGGTGCTGCTATTATTAAATCACCATTGCTTAACTACCTTCACTCCTTGGCAATGTTTATTGTCTTAAAAAGACATGATTAGAATTTTAATAAAACCTAAACATATGAAAAGTGGATTTATCCATTTTTCCAATAATAAATAATATTTATTTATTAGATTATTTATTGGAATGGTTGGCAAAACATTTACTAATTGCCAGTTGATTTGATTCTTACAAAATGGTAAATAATAAGGATTTCCTTAGAGTTGGTTCACATATTTTAATAATTTAGTAAATGTTTATAAATTTATGAATAAAAAACTGTTTTCATATTTATTTCTTGATAAATTGGCAAATGATGAATATTCCATTGCATTAGTTTTTAATTTTATTAGTTTTTAGAATGTTGTAAATATAAACTTATTCTTGTAAATAAACAATCTAATAAATAAATAGTGTTTAATATTTTTGTTGTAAATTCTGAATAACTAAAAAAATGTATAAATTCACTTTCATATGTTTAGGTTTTATTCGAATTCTAATTTAGATTAGATTGCTTATTGGAATAGTTAGCAAAACATCAGTGAATTGCCAATTGATTCAAACTTTATAAAATGGTAAATAATACAGATTTCCTTAATTTTAATAATTTAGTAAATGTTTATAAATTTATGAATAAAAAATGTTTCATATTTATTTCTTTATAAATTTATAAATGATAAATATTGCATTGCATTAGTTTTAATTATATTAATTTTTAGAATGTTGTAAATATAAAATTATTCTTGTAAATAATCTAATAAATAATGTTTAATATTTTTGTTGTAAATTCTCAAGAACAAAAAAATGTATTAATTCACTTTCATCATATGTTTAAGTTTTATTCCACTTCAAATAATCTCTTTAAAACAATAAACATTGCCAAGAATATTTGTTTAAAAAGCGATGATTAACATTGAAATAAAACCTAAAAGTCATGATGAATGTGAATTTAGACATTTTCTTTGTTCTTGAGAATTGACAACAAAAATAATAAACACTATTAGATTATTTATTGAAATGGTTGGCAAAATATTGGCTTAATTGCCAATTGATTCAAACTTTATAAAATGGTAAATAATACAGATTTCCTTATAGGTGGTTAACATATTTTAGTAATTTAGTAAATGTTCATAAATATATGAATAAAAAACTGTTTTCATATTTATTTCTTGATAAATTGGCAAATGACGAATATTCCATTGCATTAGTTTTTAGAATGTTGTAAATTTAAACTTATTCTTGTAAATAAACAATCTAAATTGATAGGGAACAAAGAGAAATATTTATCTTTTAGGATTTAGTCAAGATTATGGGCATGTAGCCAAGTGGTTAGAACATTTGCTTTCTGACCATGAGACTAAGGTTCATATCTCACCATGGTTGATTTTTCAGGAAGGTGACTTCTTCATGTCATTATCCTGGGGCAGTGATCCCAGCATGTGGCACTTTTGGAAAGTGCCTAAAAACCATACTATAGGGGTTGTTGCAAGCCTTGTGAGTGCAACTGGGTAGATGGAACTATTTGGGAGTTGTTGATAGTTGTGCTAGCATGAAGTCACAAGTCATCGTGACCGAGGGTTTGAGCACACAGGCGTTGTTCAGACTGTTGATCTTGCCAGATAATGGGCTTGTTCACCCTGAAATTGTAACCAAGGCCCACCCAGCATAGTTGCAGTAAAAACCACAGGTGGGCTTTGTGGGCACTGAACAATCACAAATGTGCCTGAGCAGGCATCTGCAGCAGGGTGTGGCTAGCCGCCCTAGCAGACAGGTATACTCGGAAACGAGCAGCCAGACATCTCAGTCAAGATTCTGTTAGTTAAATAATATCTGTCATGTCAGAGATGAATTTTGATTGACACCGAGTGGTTTGGTTTGTTTTGTTTGACGGCATATCAAAACCTCAATGGGTCATTTAATGCCGACAACTTTTTTTTTTTTCCCCCCTGGTAATACTTTTGTTTTGTCAAAAAATCTATTTCTGTTAATATTTTTTTCCTCAAAAATGTATAGCTGGTAATATTTTGTCAAAAACATATAGCTGGCAACATTATTTTTTTAAAAAACATTATCAGGGGCCTTGCTGCAGGATGTAGTTTATCGTCTTACCCAGGATGCGGGTGTGGTTTATCACCATACCCAGGACGAACCACTGAGTGGGGAAAAGCATAACTAACTAGTGTAGCACGGGACAGCTAATATTTACCTATTAGCATTCGATATGGTCAACTCTCCGCCCCTGTAGTTGTGGTTAGAGTCTCACAGTTTACGTGACTTCCTGTGATATTTGGGATGATGCTGTCATGAATCATGGTAGAGTATACTCGGGGTGGATGAAACATTTGAGGACAAATATTTACAGGGTGGGTTTGTAGCATCCTGCTACCACTTTCTTATCAATGTTGAATTTTGTACATTTTTCTGTAAAAAGTGGATCAGAGAGAGTCTATTCAGCTTCATAAATATTTTCAGGAAATATCAGCTTCTAATTGGTCAATAAACGTACAAGTGCGCGTTGCAATCCACCCACGTACAAATATTTTTCCAGCGTGTGATCAAGTCAAGTTTCCCGCGATCCAGTCACATGATTACATCAATTATAAATAGCAGACACAAGCTTGCTTTCTCTCTCTCTCCTTTCTTCATCAAGTCAAGTTTCCCGCCAATTTGCTGCGATCCAGTCACATGATTACATCAATTATAAACAGCAGACACAAGCTTGCTTTCTCTCTCTCCTTTCTTCATTCGCCTAAGATGTGACCATTAAGGATTCTCGTCTCGACCATGAGCGGTCAGATGTTAAAAGCATATTCACGCATGCATGTACGTACGTACAAACTTTTCCAACCTACATTACAAACATCCAGAACATTTCCAAACAAGCAACAAGAACTTTTCTCTTTGAAACATTCTTCCAAAGCGACAGTTTATTCAGCATTTCTCAGCTTTATAATTAATTCAACTTTTGTGAGTTCAGATAAAAATATTCCCAGTCTAAGAGACATAACTCCAACAGATCTTTAACTTCTACGCATGTACATTAACACACAAAATAAATACAAATCTTATTGTTTTAAAACCATTTTTGTTCCTTCGTGTATTTCATGATTTGTGGTATTTTACGTTAAATAAAAATTGTATGGTCATGTTATTCACACAGCCATAAACAGACATCTACAAAAGGTCCATTCTTATTACCATACCACTACATATGGTAACCCCGACGTTTGATATGGGGTGAGAAAACAAATAGACCACTACAGGTTGATTGCTAAAGGGTTAAAGGTAGGGAAAACAGATATTACACTATGATCTGAGCCTGATAGTGAGAGAGAACAGAAGAGTAACTCAAGTAGCTGTGTCCGCTCAGTCAATGAATGCCAATTGTTTCCTTATAAGGAAAGAGCTAATATTAAAATTAAAAGTGAGAAAAACAGATATTACACTATGATCTCAGTTCAATGGCCAGGGAACGAAGAAGAGCAAAAAGCAAGTAGTTGTAGCTGCTTGGTCAACGATTGCCAATTGTTTCCTCATGAGGGAACGGCTCATATAAACATTAACCCTTTGAGCCCTGACCACTGCTTTACCAGTGGTAGAGAAAAATGACGTAATGCCCAGCTACCGATTGAACAGTGGGTAAATACTTGTAACTCTTTTTATATGAACTATGAAACATTACATACCAATTATTTGCAAAATTTGACCCAGGAGCTCAGGCAGAAGGATTAAAATTGTTCAGGAACGCAAAGCTCAAAGGTGAGAAGAACAGATACTTTGATCTCAGCCCAATGGCCAGAAAGTGAAGAAAAGTATAACTCACTGTCTGTTTGGTCAATGGTTGGTTTTATTTAGTGGCATATCAACATCTCTGGGTTATTTAATGCCAAAATCTAAATTTTTATATGCAGTTTTATTTTTTGGTCTTTTGTGATACAAGTCTTACTAATTAACCCATAGCTGGGGAGGAAGAGGTGGGTTCATACCTTTCTCAAGGGTATTTGCATGTAAGTGAATATAATGAACTCAACTGGAATTGGAACTTGGCTCTCCAACGAACAATTCCAATCTATTATACCATTTGCACATCCAAGGTTACAGCATTTGGTATTCCCAAGCAGTCACCCATTTAGGTACTGACCAGGCTCAATGTTGCTTAACTTCGGTGATGGTACAGAAACCAGTGTATCAACATGATGTGGCTGTAAGCCATCTGTTTGGTCAATGAATGCCGAATATGTATATACGTGTTGGTGTACGCCCACATAAATGTCTCCACTAATCAATGCATTTAACTTAACATATTCTCAGAAGAGTCTGGAAATATCTAGAAGTCATATAAAGACAATGTACACATTAACAGATACTGTACTTTGATCGATACCTTGGGGTTAGCACAGAGGCTGCAACGTTCATATTTGATTTTCAGGGCAGCATCAAACAATTTCCCTGGATTCCTCAATTTCTTCTTTAGTTTTTTCTTGGACAAATTGCTGTCTTCAACTGACAGTTCAATGAGAGGTCTCTTTAGTTTACCACCTTTCTCGGATGTAGCGTTGGAGTCCTTGTTCACAGGAGATGGGCTGTTTAAAAAAAAAAAAAAATGAAACGCTGATTCGTAGCCATCATTTTAAAATACACAGACAATAATAAAAAATGAAATCAAACTTTCACGTTTCTTCTTGTACTCACTTTCGAGTTTTATGAAAAATCATATCCATTCTTCAGGAGACTTGACAGAATTTTACAATTAAGTCTCCTGAAGAGTCGATGTGATTTCATGAAACGTGGAGTAGAGACAAGTGAATATTTCATTTTATTATTATTATTATTAATATTCACTCTTGCTCTAGATTTATATCAAAAGCCAAATAGCCATAATTGGGAGGGGGGAGGAGAGAGAGAGAAGATTAGGGAGTGAGTTAAAGTTGTGGGTGGGGGAATCAAAGTAATGAAAAGGACAAATAATAATGACTATATATATATATATATATATATATATATATATATACACACACACACACACACACACATAAGTGTGGGATTGGTATATGCGGAGTAAATTCCAATAACCAACAATTATTATTCTTTAAAGAGTGCTCGATACAGAGTAAATTAAATAGCATATGTATCTTTTATTTTTATTTTTTTCTCCTCGGTAATTCTACAATTTAAAACTTAGAGATTTGATTCAGATTTCTAAATAGGTAATTTTTTACTGTTAATTTTAATTTCAGATTTTATAAATCTTTTAATATCTATGATAACCTTGCTTAGTTGTCAAATTTTTCGAATTACCATATACTTATATTTTGATTGGTCATTCTAGCTTATGTAACAGCGTTTACCCCTAGCGAAGGATCGTTAATTAATTTGAAACTTTTAAAACCATTTATTCTATATTCAACATCATCACTTGATAAGACACCAGAAGTGTTGAAACAAAATGGCTATTTTTGTAGTGATTTTATAACATATTTATGTTATAATATTTAAATAAATGATTATATATATATATATATATATATATATATATATATATATATATATATATATCTAGAAAGACATAAAATTTATTACTAATGGGCATAAAAAAAAAAAATTTATATAGCAGAAAATAGAGATGGAAAAGGTGGGGAATAAGAATAGAGAATGCTAGAGCGTGATTATATGGAGACCAAGAAGGCAGTCCCTTTGCTTGCAAAGAGACGGTCCCCTCGCTCGTATATACAACGATTCCAGCGCTCTTAGATGAAATAGTGAGTGCGAACTAGCTAGCACCGCGAACAAGTTCACACTAAAATTGATTGCGCACACCCTGCTATTTATCAGGTGCTCAGTGATGGCTGAACCGGAAGTATTCACCAATTGGCTACTACTAGCTTCCGGATTGAGGACACGTAAAGGGACATGTTGCCTGATCCTACAATCTAAACGTTGGGTTGTTCTTCCTATGTAGCTGCTACCGCAGCCGCATTTATATGTATAAATAACAGAGGAGACATGAAGGGGAGGAAGAAGATCCTTACGCATAGACGGGAAGGCAGTGCGAGTCACAAAATGAACTCGTAATTGAGCAGAGAAATAGCAATTTTGGACTACAGACAGGATTCGCTTGGCCAAAAGCTCGCCACGTGAACCTATAAATGGGAGTCGTAAATAGACGGGACATTTCTGCACGTCGTCCACTTTTTTCTTCCTGAATTTAATAACTTTATCGCGCATGACTGCGTGTAAGGTATCGCTAGGATAACCATTTTTTAATAAGGTACAGCGGATAAAATTTAATTCGCCCTCGAGATATTGCTCACTACAAATCATCAAGGCCCTGTGACTTAGGGTCCTAATAAGATTGATCTTACGTCGTTTGGGACAAAATGAGTCCCAACGAGTGTACAGGCCGGAAAAGGTTGGTTTACGGTACACAGAAGTAAGAAAATGAGATGGAGTCCGATGCACAAGAACATCTAAAAAAGAGATACAAGAATTAGACTCCTTCTCAATAGTGAACAACAAGGACGGATGGAGTTGGTTCATAACAAGCAGGAAGGAATCGGCTTCTGGTTCACTGTCGAAGAGACAAAACGTATCATCAACATACCGATGGTACCTGGAAGGAGCATTGTCATGGGTGAGGAGTGAAGCCTCATAAAAACCCACAAAAATGTTGGCCAACGAAGGACCCAAAGGAGAGCCCATCGCAACCCCGTCAACCTGTCTGTACATGAAGTTATTAAAACTAAACTCCACGGACATGGTCGCAAATTGCATCAGCTCAATGAAAACATGTTCAGGAATATCGGGAGGAGACAGGTGACTGCGATATAGCATGTCACAACAAATATTGATTGTTTCCATTACAGGGACGCAAGTAAATAGGGAACAAACATCAAAGGAACACATGAATTTATCATTGGCAGGAGTTTCCTGTATAAGTTTGACGAAAGAAAAAGAATCCTTAATACAATATGAGCTAAAATGCTCGACGACCGGTTGAAGGAGATCTGAAAGAAAACCGGCCACCCTATGTTGGGACGAGCCAGACATTGACAGGATAGGTCGAAGGGGTACATTATCTTTATGAGTCTTTGGTAGACTGTACATACGA
Source organism: Acanthosepion esculentum (assembly GCA_964036315.1). Taxonomy (NCBI): domain Eukaryota; kingdom Metazoa; phylum Mollusca; class Cephalopoda; order Sepiida; family Sepiidae; genus Acanthosepion; species Acanthosepion esculentum. Next base: position 56,462,282 of record OZ038519.1, on the reverse strand, counting down.
GGCCGGATGGATCCGACAGGTCTTATATTGTCACTAATCTCATGAGTGAGAAAACCCCGTTTAAGCCAAGTAAGAAGTGTCTTCTGAAACTTAATCTCGATAGGTATAGTGCGGTCATGTGTCTCTGCGGGACCAAGAGGAAGAAATTTGGATGTGTCACTCAGAATGGTCAGCATTTTGGAGACATAGTCGGAATGGTCAAGAAGGACTATACCGGCACCCTTATCGGGACGGGTAATAACCAAATTGTTATTTGCTTTAATTGTCCTGACTACTGACCGCTGCTGTTGACCCCACTTAGATTCAGAAAGAGCTACGGGTGTTGCAGCATATGAATGCGCTAAATCATTAAGTGTAGCTTTTAAACTCGAGAGAGAGTCAGAAGAACGAGGCACAAGTCTACATAGCTGTGCTGATAACACCTCAAATTCAGAGAAAAATTTTTCAGCATCAGAAACCCTAGGAGGAATACAGAAATCCAAACCATAAGAAAGTATATTGGATTCTAAATCAGATAACTCATACGTGGATAGGTTAAGAATTGCACCCGGGACTGGTTCAATATGTCCAAACCGTTTACGAACTAAACTAATTTTTTAACGGATTTAAGATGGACAGAACTCATATGTCGGGAGAACCTAATTCTATCGAAAAAGGACAACCGTGAAAGACATTCTTCACGGTAAATAATAAAATCACGTGTTAATTTAAAGATTCTATCTTTACAGACTCGAATAGAATCCTTCATAAAGGTCTCCTCGATTTTCAAGCCTGGCTGAAGCTTAGCACTCCTGATTCTGAATAAAAATGAGGAGGGACAGACATGGTTCTCAATACAGGCTTGAAGAAAGTTACAATTATTTTCTAGTTTTCTCAATCTAGCCTTGATTAGAAGTAACTTATCAAGAATTTTGATAGTATCTTTAGGGTACCTCTTTTTAAAATATTTGAATAAATTGTGTGAGGTACAAAACTTACAAATAGCTAGAAAGACATAAAATTTATTACTAAAAAAAAAATTTATATAGCAGAAAATTTCTGCTATATAATTTTTTTTTTTTTGGCAGAAAATTGTACTATTCGGGTTAAGAAAATGTCTTTCTTTCATACAGATAATTCATTGTCAATTTTAATGTTTTAATTGTGTGAATTTTGCTTGTGTCATAATTTAGCTATTTATTATAGAATAAAAAGTTCCCCGTAGACCTTGATAAGCTAGGGAACGAAACCGGTTGGTCTTTTGAGTGATTGTCCCATTTCTTATTTTTTTACTTTCTCTCACATTATGCCCATTAGTAATAAATTTTATGTCTTTCTAGCTATTTGTAAGTTTTGTACCTCACACAATTTATTCAAATATATATATATATATATATATATATATATATATAGTTTTCGTAGCGCCACCCACGTGACGCCAGCGTATCTGACTCCAAGAAAGAATACTCTGACTTTAGAATTTCAGTTTTTCTGTTTCTGACCAGTCCTGTATATATCGTCTCTTCATCTAACTTAAATCTAATATTTGACCGAAACGTCGACAGAATAACAAAAACATAAACAAAATAAAAACAGTCAACTCACGTATTCGGATTTTGCTTTGTCTTTTCCACATTTTCATCATACCGTCGGATCTACATCCACACACATATATATATATATATATATATATATATATGTGTGTATAAATTCCAAGGTTTGAATAAGCAGCTCTAAATAGAGTCAACCCAAAATTAGCCTTCTCGCATAAAAGTGGTCTATGCCATCAAAATGAGAGAGCATTTGAATATTAATTCAATAACCACGTAGGCAATGACTGGCCACTACTTTAAGTTTCATGTGCTTGCATACAATCTTCAGGTAGCCAGTAACTTGTAATAATAAGATGATTACCTTATATACCACCGGACGAGTACAATTTGGCAAGCAAACTAAACTCGCACAGTGGGGAGGGTAGATCATCCAGCCAAGATCTAAAATGGCAAAGAAAAAAAAAAAAAAAAATTCAACCTGGAACGGCTTTCTAGTATAGCAAAAAGCGGTCAATAACAAGAGAAACTGGTGTGATGGTAAAGGCGCTGAAGCTTTAAGCCAAAAAAAGTGCTCAACTGGATCAGACAACCAAATTCACGTTAGAGCATATCTGATTCCAAGGTTCGAATAAGCAGCTCCTCTAAATAGAGTCGGTCCCAAATTAGCTTTCTGGCATAAAAGTGCTCCATGCCATAACAATTGTTATTGAATTAATATTCAATTGCTCTATCGTTTTTACGACATGGACTACTTTTACACAACTAAAGAGCTGTGTAAAAAAGTTCCATGGAAGGGAATCAGTATAAAAGTAGACACAATATGTCTATATTATTCAATAAAACATGTTTGGAGGAAGAGATTATATATATATATATATATATATATATATATATATATATATATATATATATATATATAAAAGTGAACATAGAAGTCGACACTTAGAGGCGACAGTCTGCTTCATGCCACCCTGGCCTGACGATTGCGTCTAAGTGTTGACTTCAATGTTCACTTTTATATTTACACACGCTCTATCTGATAGTGAGCACTTTATTCCATAAATACAGCACACCTTAAGACTACATTTCTTCATATATATATATATAATTATTTATTTAAATATTATAACATAAATATGTTATAAAATCACTACAAAAATAGCCATTTTGTTTCAACACTTCTGGTGTCTTATCAAGTGATGATGTTCAACATCATCACTTGATAAGACACCAGAAGTGTTGAAACAAAATGGCTACTTTTGTAGTGATTTTATAACATATTTATGTTATAATATTTAAATAAATAATTATATTTGCTCTACTCTGTATTGAGCACTTTTTTAAGAATAATAATTGTTGGTTAATGGAATTTATTCCATATATACCAATCCTATACTTGTGTGTATATATATATATATATATATATATATATATATATATATATATATATATATATATATATATATATATATAAATAAAAAGAAAGAACAGTAAGATATAAAATCCGGTGTTCTTATAGATATTTTTATTTTTACACAATAGTGCTCAATGTAAATTTACAGAGCATTAATATTATAAATTAATTGATTTAAAATATATATATATATATATATATATATATATATATGTATGTATGCGCACACACATATATACACAAAGCTTATCTTTATTTATATATTTACGAAAACACTAAAATGCAGCCCACCTTACTATCCAGGTTTTAACCGCAAGGTCTCCTCAGGCAACTAGACTTATTTGCCTAAGGAGACCTTGCGGTGAAAACACGGGTAATAAGGTAGACTGCATTTTAGTATTTTCGTAAATGATTATGCTCTGCATTTTCTATACTGGAATTTTGTATTGAGCACTTATTAGTGTTTATATCTTTTAGGAGCAGCTGTTTTCAGCCTCTCTTTACAGTATATTATTTTATATTTTATATCATATATCACACACACACACATTTTTTTTCAATTTTCAAATATTGTCTATAAAATCAAAATTGTGTATAAGCTGCCTCAAGTACTTTTGATCGTCTTGGTCATTATCAAGAACTGGATGTTGTCAGTATAGTAGACAAAATTTTGTTGGCTACACCCAGGCATTTTTAAAGTGCTGGAATTCAAATTAATTCAGGTAAAATTGGTATTTAGTAAGGTTGTACTTAAGGTTGAGGGAGTAAGAAAGTGACAGCGTAATAAAGGCGCTTACTCAGGTCGCACATAAGGCTGGCAGATCCAGTAAGGATGCGGTAGTCCTAATTTGTGGGCAATGCTTGGATCCTCTTTACTATGTTCAATATCATGCTGCAAATTGAAAATAATAAAATAAACTTACGAGACATTTAGTACATAATAATAAAAAAATAACTTGGAAAAGAAAATTTTAGTACAATTTGGATTCCATAACATGAAATCTACTGGGGAAAAAGTCATTTTTATTATGAATTGCTGGAGCAAGGGAAAATTACTACTGTGAAATACTATTTGGTTTGTTTAACCCTGTTATGGGTACTTACCCATAATAATAATGGACTATTCCGGACATTATAAATACTGCGCCTCAAGAGGGAGCAGAGAGTAATATTGTAAGAACATTCGAATAGTGATACTTGTCGAGACAACATAGTTCACTCTGACCAAATCTGATAGTCATTACTAATACTTCTACTTCTTTGTATATATTTTCTGTTTGTAATATATTTGTGTTATTCCATACCTGTGTTCAAGTTATTTCTTCATTGGTTCTACCTTGGACCATCACCGTGGTACAAGGAACTTTGGACCATCACCGTGGTACAAGGAACTTTGGACCATAACAAACCCTGAGCAAACTTTATCATTATCACTTTCCTTTCTACTGCGTTCTTTTTCAAGGCCTCTCAATTGCAGTAACCTTATTGTTAATTTCACTCAAACTTGTTTTCTGTTGCCATAGCAGGATATGACAACACAACTATGAAATTCAAAAACACTATTGTTTGGGGATCAGAGTCAACTTCAGTGACAGGAAAAACTTTTTGTACAGCAAATGAAGTCACAGAGTAATGGCATATGAATTCCTTATGGGTCATTTAATAGCAAATACCTGACAGCCTTAAGCAAGTCAATGATAGAACATGGTCTGAGGGAGGAGGCAGTGGGACAAAACATATTGAGAGCTATAAGCGATAGGGGGAAATGGATCAACTACATCCTGAAAGGATATGGCAGAAAAAAAGAAAAGCGGCATATCAACTCCTTGCGGGTCATTTAATGCTGAAATTTAATTTTATTGGGAGCTCTGGTAATTTATTTATTTTAAGAATGTATTGCTGTTAATTTTACTATAAAAAAGGTATTATTTATATTTTCATAATGTTTTAACTCCAGTTTGGAGGTTTACTATTTGCCCATAGCTGGGACCCTAACAAGTATAACCACCCCAGGGCGTACATGGGAACAACAGTAATTAAGAGGTGTTTCCACACTCTTCAAACCTTTTGATCAGAAGCCTTGTTGTTGAATATAGTTTATTGTCATAAATGTGAAATACTGTAGTGAGCAACTGGATTGTTTGAATGACAAACTGAAATTTTTTTTTTCACAGACTAAGGAAACCACTGGTGATTTTCTTCATGACAACATTGAGGCTCACGTTGCAAATGCTATTATGATGTTATTTGGGAGGGGGATATGTTTCACCACATACAGCGATTTTATAAAGATTGTCACCTTCAGATTTGTTTTGCTTCAGTCAACCCTCACGTTCTTAAAACATCAAGATCATAAATACCATAAACAATGAGGGTCATAGAGGCCCACAGGCAGTGCAGCCTGTAAGGTAGTCGAGAACCTAAACCTCTTCAGCCTAGTTTTGAGTTAAGATTTTTCATTCTCAGATAAGGGTTGCTCTAGCATGGCAATAATAATATGTAATAAAATTACACTATTTACATTATTCGGACAATTGTCCTCATCTTTGTTGCCATATTTATCACAACGTTTAATATCTGTCTATATTTCTGAGATGAGGTATTATGTACACTATTTACATTATACAAACTATTGTCCTCATCTTTGTTGCCATATTTATTACAACATTTCAGCCTATCAGTATCTGTCTATATTTCTGAGATGAGGTATTATGTACACTATTTACATTATTCAAACTATTGTCCTCATCTTTGTCGCCATGTTTATCACAATGTTTCAGCCCTTCAGTAACTGTCTATATTTCTGAGATGAGGTATTATGTACACTATTTACATTATTGGGACTATTGTCCTCATCTTTGTCGCCATATTTATTACAACGTTTCGGCCTTTCAGTATATGTCTATATTTCTGAGATGAGGTATTATGTACACTATTTACATTATTCGGACTATTGTACTCATCTTTGTCGCCATATTTATCACAATGTTTCGGCCCTTCAGTATCTGTGTATATTTCTGAGATGAGGTATTATAATCCGGCCTTCGTCAGGTGTTTCGAATGTCGAACTGAACCCTTTATTTCGCTCACTGGGTTAGACTGTTCTAGTTCCACGCGACATGTCTAATGAATGTCAGTTATCAGTTATCGCCTGTCAACTCCCCTTTCGAAGGTCTCCACTGCCTTAACCAGAAATTGAACTCACAATTCTTTGGGTCCTGTCCCTGGATATAACCAACTGTGCAATGTGTCCTTAAGGACATCTGTGTATAAATTTCTGCGACTTATAAACTTAATGTCTTCAGCAACCATTTTTTTTTGTTACCAGTGCTCATATTGCAATTTTTGCTCCTATCATTGCATTTATTTTATTTTATTTTTTTAACCAGAGCTCATATTGCAATTTTTCGTTGTGGTTCTATTGCTTTTCTCTGGCACTCCTTATTACTGGTTCCCATATTGTATTCATTTCTATGCTTGGTCTGCTCAGGACAATAGTCTGAATAATGTAAATAGTGTACATAATACCTCATCTCAGAAATATAGACAGGTAATAAAATTTGTAATAATAGTAATAATGAAGAGTGTATAGAGCCAGAGTGTTGGGATAAAAAGCAACAATAATAAGATGGAATAAAATTAGTAATGAAATAATAGTAATAATGAAGAGTGTATAGAGCCAGAGTGTTGGGATAAAAAGCATCAATAATAAGATGGAATAAAACTAGTAATAAAATAATAGTAATAATGAAGAGTGTATAGAGCCAGAGTGTTGGGGTAAGAAGCAACAATAATAAGATGGAATAAAATTAGTAATAAAATATTAATAATAATGAAGAGTGTATAGAGCCAGAGTGTTGGGATAAAAAGCAACAATAATAAGATGGAATAAAACTAGTAATAAAATAATGATGATAAATAATTGACTTGTTTAATATCGTTTCATAAAGATGATACTTTTAACTTTACATGATTCTTATTCAACTAATTCTAATATCTAATCTACAAATCAGCTGTTCCAAATTTGTCACATTGAATCCAGCTTTCTTGAAGCAAACCAGACTGTTTTTTCTGCCCCTTGTTTAAAAATCAGACTTACCAAACATTTCTCCTTAAGCTCTTGGGTGGCAGATTTGAAACACTGGACAGTTTTAGCTTTGGCCACTTCTTCCCGGATGTCTTCATGGATCTGAACACTGAAATCCAAGGAAACACTGGTTTCAACAACAGATGCACAATTCGCAAATGACATATCAAATTTATTTTCAATGAAAATCTGGATTGAAGGATTCATTTTTTTTTGTCTTACCAGCTTTTTGCAGGTTATTTTAAGTCAGAAAATATTTTTTTCCGATAATAATGATTTAATGATACAAGTCTTACTAATTAACCCATAACTGGGGGATAAACAAAGGTATTTCTGTGTAAGTGAATATAACGAACCCAACTTGAATTGAAATTCGGCTCTCTAATAATTCTGAGCCATTATCCATTTCATCACTTGCACAGGCAAGCTTGTAGCACCTGATATTCCCAAGCAGTTACCCATCTAGGTACTGGCCAGGATTGATGTTGCTTAACTTCAATGATCATATGCGAACTTGGCTCTCTGATTACTAATTCAGAGCTACTATCCATTTCACCACTTGCACAGGCAAGCTTGTAGCACCTGACATTCCCAAGCAGTTACCCATCTAGGTACTGGCCCAGATTGATGTTGCTTAACTTCAATGATCATATGGGAACTTGGCTCTCTGATTACTAATTCAGAGCCATTATCCATTTCACCACTTGCACAGGCAAGCTTGTAGCACCTGACATTCCCAAGCAGTTACCCATCTAGGTACTGGCCAGGATTGATGTTGCTTAACTTCAATGATCTTATGGAAACTTGGCTCCCTGATTACTAATACTAATTTTTTTTATACTATTCCCAAAATTTATTGCTTTTTTAAAAGGAATTATTTTTTTTGTTCATTAGATCTTTTATATTGTTGAATTCTCTAATTTATTTATTAACAGTTTCATTTTGGAGGTGATAAAATTAACAAAGCCATTCCTTGCCCCAGTTAACCTTGTTCAAAATTATAAAATTAAAAAAAAATATCAACGACAAGCAACTAATAAAATTCAACCAATATTTTTTGTTTTTCTTGGTCTTCTTTTATTGGATTTATATCTAAAAAAAAAAAATGTTATTTCGTCTGAAGAACTATCTGAATGTTAACGATATTTCTTAAAACTTTAGAAAATACCGAAATATTCCTGGTTTGCCAGGATATTTACATCTTATCTTGGAAATAACTGAGACATCTGGAAGAGGCATGGCATGTGGAACCAGAACAATCTTTCCCCTGTGGATGAAATAAAGGATTTGGTTTGAAATTCCAATCACCTGAAGGCCGGAGTGTACAACGGCTGAAACGTTGTGAACATGGCAATGAAGATGAGGATAACAGCCCGAATAATTTAAATAATTATAAATATGTAAGATTGATTCTGGAGAGAAAAATTGTCTAGCACAACAGAGGGAATGAACTTGTCTAAAAAAAGAAACCAAATGTCAACACCAAGAAGGTGCAACGAATGATTCTCCTGGAGGTTAGCGTCAGCTCTGCTGATGGAAGGTAGAAAGGGGTCTCTCAGATCATTGATAGAGAGCAGTTTCGTTTTGCAAATGATAAAGTTAACAAGCCATTCCTTGCCCCCGTTAACCTTGTTCAAAATTATAAAATTAAAAAAAAAAAATATCAACGACAAGCAACTAATAAAATCCAACCAATATTTTTTTGTTTTTCTTGGTCTTCACTTATTGGATTTAGAACAATCTTACTCCTGTTGCTTGAAATAAAGGATTTGGTTCAAAATTCCAATCACCTGAAGAAGGCCGGAGTGTACAACGGCTGAAACATTGTGAACAGGGCAATCAAGATGAGGATAACAGCCCGAATAATTTAAATAATTATAAATATGTAAGATGTTAGCACCAAGAAGGTGCAACGAATGACTCTTCTGGAGGTTAGCATCAGTCGTGATGACGGAAGGCAGAAAGGAGTCTTTCAGATTGATAGAGAGCAGTTTCATTTTGGAGGTGTTAAAATTCAGTCATTCTTTGATCAAAGGTAACAGCAGATTGCAGGTCATTTAAAGGGGAGGCTTTTATTGGTAAAATAGTAACTCATATACTGACATATATGCTAACATTTGAATACTGCACCGCCTTTTCTCAAGTGTATAATGAATATGCAATTACTCACGCATGCTGGAACAACTTGAACAAATGTCCACGGATGTACGAAGTGGAACATGGGTATTTATCGACCATTTCCAGATATTCTTCAGCCATTTCCCAGACAGGAGGGCTCACTCCATTAAATAAAGCAGGGTTGTGTAAATTGCCTTCTGGAAAAAAAGAAAAAAAAAAAAGAAAAACTAAAACAAAAGTTTTGATTGATAGAATGATTCGTTTTTTATATATTATTAACCCATTGTAGGTTATTTAAAGCCATAAAATACTTTCAGGTTGTGAGAATTTTTTTTGAGATAATAATGTTTTAGTGATACAAAGTCTTATTAATTAATCCTTAGTTGGGGGAGAAGAGGTGCATTCATGCCTAATCAGTGTTTGATAAACAAAAAAATTATGTGGATCTAAAAGGGGGGTTAATTCTATATTACAATCAATGTATAAAATGATCCCTCACTTTGTGGTCACGGTTACATTTGTATTCCAGAGAATGTAAATAAGTCTAAAAGACATGCCTGTGTAGCTAATCAGTATTTCATTGGTTGATTGATTCGTTTTCTATGGCTTATCAGCAAACAAGTAATTATAATGTAGATATAAAGTGGGGGATCAATTCTACATTACAATCAATATATAAACTGAACCCTCACTTTGTAGCCATTGTAGTTTCCATACATTTATAGATATTATTATAATTTATAATAAAAAGGAGGCACTGAGGAGTAATGGATAGCGGCTCGGATTGTGGAATCAGAGAGCCGAGTTCGAATTCCAGTCGAAATTATTATATTCACTTCCGTGCTAATACCCTTGGGAAAGGTATGAATCCTCCTCTTCTCCCCTGATTTATTTATTAACACAAACAAAACAATTTATTATAATTTATAATAAAAAGGAGGCACTGTGGAGTAATGGATTGCGGCTCGGATTGAGGAATCAGAGAGCCGAGTTCGAATTCCAGTCGAATCCATTACATTCGCTTCCGTGCTAATACCCTTGGGAAAGGTATGGATCCTCTTCTTCTCCCCTGATTTATTTATTAACACAAACAAAACAATTTATTATAATTTATAATTAAAAGGAGGCCCTGTGGAGTAATGGATGGCGGCTCGGATTGAGGAATCAGAGAGCCGAGTTCGAATTCCAGTCGAATCCATGACATTCACTTCCGTGCTAATACCCTTGGGAAAGGTATGAATCCTCTTCTTCTCCCCTGATTTATTTATTAACACAAACAAAACAATTTATTATAATTTATAATTAAAAGGAGGCCCTGTGGAGTAATGGATGGCGGCTCGGATTGAGGAATCAGAGAGCCGAGTTCGAATTCCAGTCGAATCCATGACATTCACTTCCGTGCTAATACCCTTGGGAAAGGTATGAATCCTCTTCTTCTCCCCTGATTTATTTATTAACACAAACAAAACAATTTATTATAATTTATAATTAAAAGGAGGCCCTGTGGAGTAATGGATGGCGGCTCGGATTGAGGAATCAGAGAGCCGAGTTCGAATTCCAGTCGAATCCATGACATTCACTTCCGTGCTAATACCCTTGGGAAAGGTATGAATCCTCTTCTTCTCCCCTGATTTATTTATTAACACAAACAAAACAATTTATTATAATTTATAATTAAAAGGAGGCCCTGTGGAGTAATGGATGGCGGCTCGGATTGAGGAATCAGAGAGCCGAGTTCGAATTCCAGTCGAATCCATTACATTCACTTCCGTGCCAATACCGTTGGGAAAGGTATGAATCCTCTTCTTCTCCCCTGATTTATTTATTAACACAAACAAAACAATTTATTATAATTTATAATAAAAAGGAGGCACTGAGGAGGAATGGATAGCGGCTCGGATTGAGGAATCAGAGAGCCGAGTTCGAATTCCAGTCGAATCCATTACATTCACTTCCGTGCTAATACCGTTGGGAAAGGTATGAATCCTCTTCTTCTCCCCTGATTTATTTATTAACACAAACAAAACAATTTATTATAATTTATAATAAAAAGGAGGCACTGAGGAGGAATGGATAGCGGCTCGGATTGAGGAATCAGAGAGCCGAGTTCGAATTCCAGTCGAATCCATTACGTTCACTTACGTGCTAATACCCTTGGGAAAGGTATGAATCCTCTTCTTCTCCCCTGATTTATTTATTAACACAAACAAAACAATTTATTATAATTTATAATAAAAAGGAGGCACTGTGGAGTAATGGATAGCGGCTCGGATTGAGGAATCAGAGAGCCGAGTTCGAATTCCAGTCGAATCCATTACATTCACTTCCGTGCTAATACCATTGGGAAAGGTATGAATCCTCTTCTTCTCCCCTGATTTATTTATTAACACAAACAAAACAATTTATTATAATTTATAATAAAAAGGAGGCACTGTGGAGTAATGGATAGCGGCTCGGATTGAGGAATCAGAGAGCCGAGTTCGAATTCCAGTCAAATCCATTACATTCACTTCCGTGCTAATACCCTTGGGAAAGGTATGAATCCTCTTCTTCTCCCCTGATTTATTTATTAACACAAACAAAACAATTTATTATCAGTTATAATAAAAAGGAGGCACTGTGGAGTAATGGATAGCGGCTCGGATTGAGGAATCAGAGAGCCGAGTTCGAATTCCAGTCGAATCCATTACATTCACTTCCGTGCTAATACTGTTGGGAAAGGTATGAATCCTCTTCTTCTCCCCTGATTTATTTATTAACACAAACAAAACAATTTATTATAATTTATAATAAAAAGGAGGCACTGAGGAGTAATGGATAGCGGCTCGGATTGAGGAATCAGAGAGCCGAGTTCGAATTCCAGTCGAATCCATTACATTCACTTCCGTGCTAATACCGTTGGGAAAGGTATGAATCCTCTTCTTCTCCCCTGATTTATTTATTAACACAAACAAAACAATTTATTATAATTTATAATAAAAAGGAGGCACTGAGGAGTAATGGATAGCGGCTCGGATTGAGGAATCAGAGAGCCGAGTTCGAATTCCAGTCAAATCCATTACATTCACTTCCGTGCTAATACCGTTGGGAAAGGTATGAATCCTCTTCTTCTCCCCTGATTTATTTATTAACACAAACAAAACAATTTATTATCAGTTATAATAAAAAGGAGGCACTGTGGAGTAATGGATAGCGGCTCGGATTGAGGAATCAGAGAGCCGAGTTCGAATTCCAGTCAAATCCATTACATTCACTTCCGTGCTAATACCGTTGGGAAAGGTATGAATCCTCTTCTTCTCCCCTGATTTATTTATTAACACAAACAAAACAATTTATTATAATTTATAATAAAAAGGAGGCACTGTGGAGTAATGGATAGCGGCTCGGATTGAGGAATCAGAGAGCCGAGTTCGAATTCCAGTCAAATCCATTACATTCACTTCCGTGCTAATAGCCTTGGGAAAGGTATGAATCCTCTTCTTCTCCCCTGATTTATTTATTAACACAAACAAAACAATTTATTATCAGTTATAATAAAAAGGAGGCACTGTGGAGTAATGGATAGCGGCTCGGATTGAGGAATCAGAGAGCCGAGTTCGAATTCCAGTCAAATCCATTACATTCACTTCCGTGCTAATACCCTTGGGAAAGGTATGAATCCTCTTCTTCTCCCCTGATTTATTTATTAACACAAACAAAACAATTTATTATCAGTTATAATAAAAAGGAGGCACTGTGGAGTAATGGATAGCGGCTCGGATTGAGGAATCAGAGAGCCGAGTTCGAATTCCAGTCGAATCCATTACATTCACTTACGTGCTAATACCCTTGGGAAAGGTATGAATCCTCTTCTTCTCCCGTGATTTATTTATTAACGCAAACAAAACAATTTATTATCAGTTATAATAAAAAGGAGGTACTGTGGAGTAATGGATAGCGGCTCGGATTGAGGAATCAGAGAGCCGAGTTCGAATTCCAGTCGAATCCATTACATTCACTTACGTGCTAATACCCTTGGGAAAGGTATGAATCCTCTTCTTCTCCCCTGATTTATTTATTAACCCAAACAAAACAATTTATCATAATTTATAATAAAAAGGAGGCACTGTGGAGGAATGGATAGCGGCTCGGATTGGGGAATCAGAGAGCCGAGTTCGAATTCCAGTCGAATCCATTACATTCACTTACGTGCTAATACCCTTGGGAAAGGTATGAATCCTCTTCTCCCCTGATTTATTTATTAACACAAACAAAACAATTTATTATAATTTATAATAAAAAGGAGGCACTGTGGAGTAATGGATAGCGGCTCGGATTGAGGAATCAGGGAGCCGAGTTCGAATTCCAGTCGAATCCATTACATTCACTTACAGGCTAATACCCTTGGGAAAGGTATGAATCCTCTTCTTCTCCCCTGATTTATTTATTAACACAAACAAAACAATTTATTATAATTTATAATAAAAAGGAGGCACTGTGGAGGAATGGATAGCGGCTCGGATTGAGGAATCAGAGAGCCGAGTTCGAATTCCAGTCGAATCCATTACATTCACTTACGTGCTAATACCCTTGGGAAAGGTATGAATCCTCTTCTTCTCCCCTGATTTATTTATTAACACAAACAAAACAATTTATTATAATTTATAATAAAAAGGAGGCACTGTGGAGTAATGGATAGCAGCTCGGATTGAGGAATCAGGGAGCCGAGTTCGAATTCCAGTCGAATCCATTACATTCACTTACAGGCTAATACCCTTGGGAAAGGTATGAATCCTCCTCTTCTCCCCTGATTTATTTATTAACACAAACAAAACAATTTATTATAATTTATAATTAAAAGGAGGCCCTGTGGAGTAATGGATGGCGGCTCGGATTGAGGAATCAGAGAGCCGAGTTCGAATTCCAGTCGAATCCATTACATTCACTTCCGTGCCAATACCGTTGGGAAAGGTATGAATCCTCTTCTTCTCCCCTGATTTATTTATTAACACAAACAAAACAATTTATTATCAGTTATAATAAAAAGGAGGCACTGTGGAGTAATGGATAGCGGCTCGGATTGAGGAATCAGAGAGCCGAGTTCGAATTCCAGTCGAATCCATTACATTCACTTCCGTGCTAATACCGTTGGGAAAGGTATGAATCCTCTTCTTCTCCCCTGATTTATTTATTAACACAAACAAAACAATTTATTATAATTTATAATAAAAAGGAGGCACTGTGGAGTAATGGATAGCGGCTCGGATTGAGGAATCAGAGAGCCGAGTTCGAATTCCAGTCGAATCCATTACATTCACTTCCGTGCTAATACCCTTGGGAAAGGTATGAATCCTCTTCTTCTCCCCTGATTTATTTATTAACACAAACAAAACAATTTATTATCAGTTATAATAAAAAGGAGGCACTGTGGAGTAATGGATAGCGGCTCGGATTGAGGAATCAGAGAGCCGAGTTCGAATTCCAGTCGAATCCATTACATTCACTTACGTGCTAATACCCTTGGGAAAGGTATGAATCCTCTTCTTCTCCCGTGATTTATTTATTAACGCAAACAAAACAATTTATTATCAGTTATAATAAAAAGGAGGCACTGTGGAGTAATGGATAGCGGCTCGGATTGAGGAATCAGAGAGCCGAGTTCGAATTCCAGTCGAATCCATTACATTCACTTACGTGCTAATACCCTTGGGAAAGGTATGAATCCTCTTCTTCTCCCCTGATTTATTTATTAACCCAAACAAAACAATTTATCATAATTTATAATAAAAAGGAGGCACTGTGGAGGAATGGATAGCGGCTCGGATTGGGGAATCAGAGAGCCGAGTTCGAATTCCAGTCGAATCCATTACATTCACTTACGTGCTAATACCCTTGGGAAAGGTATGAATCCTCTTCTTCTCCCCTGATTTATTTATTAACACAAACAAAACAATTTATTATAATTTATAATAAAAAGGAGGCACTGTGGAGTAATGGATAGCGGCTCGGATTGAGGAATCAGGGAGCCGAGTTCGAATTCCAGTCGAATCCATTACATTCACTTACAGGCTAATACCCTTGGGAAAGGTATGAATCCTCTTCTTCTCCCCTGATTTATTTATTAACACAAACAAAACAATTTATTATAATTTATAATAAAAAGGAGGCACTGTGGAGGAATGGATAGCGGCTCGGATTGAGGAATCAGAGAGCCGAGTTCGAATTCCAGTCGAATCCATTACATTCACTTCCGTGCTAATACCCTTGGGAAAGGTATGAATCCTCTTCTTCTCCCCTGATTTATTTATTAACACAAACAAAACAATTTATTATAATTTATAATAAAAAGGAGGCACTGTGGAGGAATGGATAGCGGCTCGGATTGAGGAATCAGAGAGCCGAGTTCGAATTCCAGTCGAATCCATTACATTCACTTCCGTGCTAATACCCTTGGGAAAGGTATGAATCCTCTTCTTCTCCCCTGATTTATTTATTAACACAAACAAAACAATTTATTATAATTTATAATAAAAAGGAGGCACTGTGGAGTAATGGATAGCGGCTCGGATTGAGGAATCAGAGAGCCGAGTTCGAATTCCAGTCGAATCCATTACATTCACTTACGTGCTAATACCCTTGGGAAAGGTATGAATCCTCTTCTTCTCCCCTGATTTATTTATTAACCCAAACAAAACAATTTATCATAATTTATAATAAAAAGGAGGCACTGTGGAGGAATGGATAGCGGCTCGGATTGGGGAATCAGGGAGCCGAGTTCGAATTCCAGTCGAATCCATTACATTCACTTACGTGCTAATACCCTTGGGAAAGGTATGAATCCTCTTCTTCTCCCCTGATTTATTTATTAACACAAACAAAACAATTTATTATAATTTATAATAAAAAGGAGGCACTGTGGAGTAATGGATAGCAGCTCGGATTGAGGAATCAGGGAGCCGAGTTCGAATTCCAGTCGAATCCATTACATTCACTTACAGGCTAATACCCTTGGGAAAGGTATGAATCCTCCTCTTCTCCCCTGATTTATTTATTAACACAAACAAAACAATTTATTATAATTTATAATAAAAAGGAGGCACTGTGGAGTAATGGATAGTGGCTCGGATTGAGGAATCAGAGAGCCGAGTTCGAATTCCAGTCGAATCCATTACATTCACTTACGTGCTAATACCCTTGGGAAAGGTATGAATCCTCTTCTTCTCCCCTGATTTATTTATTAACACAAACAAAACAATTTATTATAATTTATAATAAAAAGGAGGCACTGTGGAGGAATGGATAGCGGCTCGGATTGGGGAATCAGAGAGCCGAGTTCGAATTCCAGTCGAATCCATTACATTCACTTCCGTGCTAATACCCTTGGGAAAGGTATGAATCCTCTTCTTCTCCCCTGATTTATTTATTAACACAAACAAAACAATTTATTATAATTTATAATAAAAAGGAGGCACTGTGGAGTAATGGATAGCGGCTCGGATTGAGGAATCAGAGAGCCGAGTTCGAATTCCAGTCGAATCCATTACATTCACTTACGTGCTAATACCCTTGGGAAAGGTATGAATCCTCTTCTTCTCCCCTGATTTATTTATTAACACAAACAAAACAATTTATTATAATTTATAATAAAAAGGAGGCACTGTGGAGTAATGGATAGTGGCTCGGATTGAGGAATCAGAGAGCCGAGTTCGAATTCCAGTCGAATCCATTACATTCACTTACAGGCTAATACCCTTGGGAAAGGTATGAAGCCTCTTCTTCACCCAGCTATGGGTAAATAGCAGGAGAGATCAGGTTCTCTAGCCTTGGATGGCAACTGGTCTACCACAGAAAGGAATGGCAACCTACTGCAAGAAAAAATCTGCCTTGTCAGTCATGTATCTAAATATACATTTCTCCCTCTTCTGGAAGTCTCTTCTGGCTCCTTTCTTTCCGGTCAATGTTTGATCTTCAAAAATTTAAATGCAATATCAACCGTTATCTTCTGTCTTCTTAATTCCTTTTTTTTTTTTATTGTTCTCTCTCCTTAATATTACATTCTTTTCTCCTATTCTCTTTCATTCAGTAACCCCTTCCGTCTTAGTGGCTTTATTACCTTGCTTGGGGTGAAATGAAAAACAACAACAACAAAAAAAGAATGTTTACCTGCAGACATGATTCCATTCACACCTGTTTCTTTAACACACCTGTCAGCATCCTCCAAGTATTGAATGTTTCCATTGGCAAATACTGGGATGTTTACATTTTCCCTGTCAAAAAAACAAAACAAACAATAAAATCCCGAAATACATTTTTTCCAGGTTAACAAATAACTGTGAAGGCAGCAATTCTTCATTAATACAGGTTTGATTAATACTTCTGCCACTGTGAACATATTTATGTCTTTATAAAACTAACATAATCTTCTGTTGGCATATATATATATATATATATATATACACATATATACATATACACATACATACATACACATTCATGGCCTGATGATTGTGTCTGGCATGAAACAGTCTGTTGCCTCTAAGTGTTGACTTCTATGTTCACTTTTATATATATATATATATGTATATATATATATATATATATATATATATATATATAATTTATTAAAAAATTATAACATCACTACAAAAATAGCCATTTTGTTTCAACACATCTAGTGTCTTCTCAAGTGATGCTGTTGAATGTAGAACCTTCCTACATTCAACACCATCACTTGATAAGACACCAGAAGTGTTGAAACAAAATGGCTATATTCGCAGTGATGTTATAACATGTTTATGTTATTTTTTGAATAAATAATATTTGCTCTACTCTGCATTGTGCACTCTTTTAAGAATAATAATTTTCCTTATTGAAATTTATTCCATCTACATCAATGCTATACTTGGAGATATATATATGAGAACAAAAATAATATATAAATTCTAACGTTCACAGCATTAATTCAGGACAGGGCTTGATACTGATAGAAGAGCAATAATTTTTTATTAAAAAGTAAGACTCGACAAACTCCAAAGCCATTACAAACAGAATTGTTCATAAACATTATTTCCCACCAGTCGAAGTGCAATTTAAATGCACTGAAACAAAGACATTATATATAAAAAAGGAACCATTTACATACCTGCTACCATAATTTCAACCATTAAGGTCTTGTCAGGTGGTAGATGCTAGTAAATTTCTTAATACTTTATTGGCTTATCTTATGTGCCCACAACAGAAAGTGTGGCAGAAGACGAGGGGTGAGGTGAGAATGGGGAAGTAGGGTGGGATGGAGAGTTACAAAAAATATCTGTACTTTCATCTGGGTTCGTAGAAGCCAAAATATACTTTTTAGTGTGTCTACACCCTCGACACGACCCCAGACCCTCCATTTAGCAGCCCTTCTCTGGTCTGGATACATCACCACTGCCAGTGCCTCCTCCTCCTGGAACAGCCCACAGACACCACTACAGGTGCATAGCCCTTTGGTGGGGGTTGGTCATGGGGCGATGGTCTCGATTCACTAATAACATTGCCTTCTTTCTCAGCCATTGATCGGTAGTTGCTTTGTTCAGAGACAAAAAAAAAAAAATCAACAAAAGGGACCTTAAACTTATCTATTTTATTAAACACATTGCTGTGTACATTTTTAACTAGCCAGTGGGGTTGCTCTATCACCCCCACTGGAGAGCAATTTTCCCAAGACATGAAATATCCACATCTACTGTGTCTGACATGTAAAACTTAATTCCCTGAATACCTTTCTATCTCTAACATTCCCATGTTAGTTTCAACCAATCAAAAATGACTTCCTTTGTTTTTCTAAGTCAGAGAAAAATACAATTTTCTAAAAAATAATAGTCTGTTAGACTATTTAACACTATCACCACTGTCTATTGAACTCACACTCTTTGAGTCCTGTCACTGGATTTAACGCCTTTATCCACTGTGCCATGTGTCTTTGAGAACATCTGTGTATGAATTTCTTGCTATTATAAACCTAATGTCTTTGCAATCATTTTTTACCAGTGTTCATATTGTAATTTTTTTTGTTATTATTGCTTTTCTCTGGCACTCCTTATTACTGGTTCCCATATTGTATTCATTTCTATGCTTGGTCGGCTCAGGAGATTTGTGGCCTAGCATATGTGCTGATTTCTTAAGTTTACGAAGGATCCTACAATGAAAACGGAACGCAAACTGTCACAGAGTGTGAGTTAAATACCCGGTTAAGGCAGCGGAGAACTTTCAGAGGGAAATTAACAGGAGATAACTGATAACTGACATCCATTAAACATGGCACGTGGAACAAGAACAGTCTAACACAATGAGCGAAATAGAAGGTTCAGTTCGACATTCCAACCACCTGAAGACGGCTGGAGCGTAGAGAGGCCGAAACGTTGTGATAAATATGGCGACAATGGTGAGGACAATAGTCTGAATAATGTTAATAACGTAACTAACACCACCGTAAGGCTTGGTTCTCCGCAGTATGAACCTGCTTATATTATAATGGTTGTTATTTTTTTCTTGTAATTCCCACGCATGGCTGGCTAGTCTGGTAAAATTTCTATGGCTTTCAACTCTGAATGAGGACTATATTCAATGCAAGTCATTCATGCATTTATTAAATAATATCTTGGAGGATTAGATTTGAAATCCTGGGAATTTTGTATTTATTTTGGCAGGCTTTGAGTGCTTCTAGTATTAAGTGCATTTCAATTGAAAGAGAACAGGCATTAATTTTTGAACAACCCTTGTACCACAAATAAGGAGGAAACCATCTTGAGAACTAGAGTTGGAACCCTCAAACTTTTGTTCATTTTTGGTATGCGTTGAAATATGTTATAATTAAAGAACAGATACTA
Source organism: Acanthosepion esculentum (assembly GCA_964036315.1). Taxonomy (NCBI): domain Eukaryota; kingdom Metazoa; phylum Mollusca; class Cephalopoda; order Sepiida; family Sepiidae; genus Acanthosepion; species Acanthosepion esculentum. The sequence continues at coordinate 56,442,284 of OZ038519.1, read as the reverse complement.
GTTTTTGACCAATTCTTGTAAGTTTGGTTTGGTTGGTTGGTTTTACAGCATATCAACTTCAATGGGTTATTTAATGCCGACAAAATTTTTATTGTTGGTAATAATTTAAAAAAAAAAAACTCTATTGCTGGTAATAATTATTTTTCAAAAAATTTATTGCTGGTAATAATTTTTTTTTCAAAAAATTTATTGCTGGTAATAATTATTTTTCAAAGAATTTATTGCTGGTAATAATTATTTTTTCAAAAAATTTATTGTTGGTAATAATTTTTTTTCCAAAAAATTTATTGCTGGTAATAATTATTTTTTCAAAAAATTTATTGTTGGTAATAATTTTTTTTCCAAAAAATTTATTGCTGGTAATAATTATTTTCAAAAAAATTTATTGCTGGTAATAATTTTTTTTCAAAAAAATTTATTGCTGGTAATAATTTTTTTTCAAAAAAATTTATTGCTGGTAATAATTTTTTTTCAAAAAAATTTATTGCTGGTAATAATTTTTTTACAAAGTATTTCTGATATTAAAACCTATTTTTACACTTTCACAGTGTTTTGGACCCAGTTTGGGGGTTAACTAGTTGCCCATAGTTGGGACCCAAACAGGTGCTACCACTCCAGGTCAAGGTGGACTTGAGAACACCAGCAATTAAGAGGTGGTTCCACGCTCCGCAAAACCTTCTGATCAGAGGCCTTTCTGTTGGACGTAGTTTATCATCTTCCCAAGGACGGCCAATCCCTTGTAGAAATGTAGATATTACATAATAAACAATGCAACTGTTTGATCCCATAATTTTCAGCTTATATAGCTGAAACTATCTAAATATAATTTCACAAAAAAAAAAAAAAAATTATAGCAAAGGAAGAGAGTTTGGTCATGACCGATTTAATGGTTTTCTAATATAACTAATTACTTACTTGACAGCCTTGATGTGTTTCCAACTAGCTAATCCAGTAAGAGGACCCTTCTGTTCGCGAGTCCTGCCATGAACGGTCAACAACTGTCAAATAAATTTTAATGTAAAGAAAAGAATCGTGTGTTATAAATCATTTCCTATTTTACATACATTCTTTCGACAGTTTTTTTTTTACAGAGTTATTGTTAAATGAACCACAATTAAAAAAAGGATGAAATATCATTAATAAAAAGATAATACATAGGACATACCACAAGCACACTCTCACAGAGGCTCACCTGCTACGTATCAGTCCATTACACCAAGTTAATAAGCATCATAAGGATCATAGTAGCATCTACTCAAACAAATACCAAAATGCTAGCAAAATCAAATAGTAAAAACAGACTTATGATCCTCAAAGCAATACTCATACAATAAAAACAACCATCTATAAATAAAAACAATTATAATTTACATGAATAAATATATAACACACAGAATATACAGCAAGCAATCTGTTTGGCAGGGTTGCTACCCCCCATCAATTTATAGACATATCATACTGATGCATGATGGGATTTCTTCCTAACTAACAAAATGAACCACTTCACAGTTTTATCTGACATTTTCTTCTTCTCTTTCTTGTCTTGAAGCCAGAAAACTGCAATCACTTGAATGTATCCCTTTTGTGCGGGAAAACTATTCTTAGTTTGTGAACCTTTTTGCTGTTGCCTTGCTTACGTTTGACTTGCATATTAAAAAGCAGTTGAATCTGCCATATTGGTTTCAACATTATGGTATCCAAAGGCAATTTACAGAAAATGACCTCTTAACAATTTACTTTTTTAAAAAATCTAATGAACGCTATATTATTATTTTTAAAAATAAATAAACAACCGCACAATGTTGGGTGTAATAGAAAGGGAAGAGGAGGAGGATGCGAAGAAGGAAGAAGAAAAAGGGGAAGAGGAGGAGGAGGAGGATGTGAAGAAAGAAGAAGAAAAAGGGGGAAGAGAAGAAAGGGAGGAGGAGGTGAAGAAGGAAGAAGAAAAAGGTGGAAGAGAAGAAAGAGAGGAGGAGGAGGATGTGAAGAAGGAAGAAGAAAAAGGGGGAAGAGAAGAAAGGGAAGAGGAGGAGGATGCGAAGAAGGAAGAGAAGAAAGGGAGGAGGAGGTGAAGAAGAAAAAGGGGGAAGAGAAGAAAGGGAAGAGGAGGAGGATGCGAAGAAGGAAGAGAAGAAAGGGAGGAGGAGGTGAAGAAGGAAGAAGAAAAAGGGGGAAGAGAAGAAAGGGAGGAGGAGGATGCGAAGAAGGAAGAGAAGAAAGGGAGGAGGATGCAAAGAAATAATTTGAGCACTTCTTAAATACTACTGTTTCCTGGTCTGATTCAACTGTGAACATTAACCTAATATATATATATATATATATATATATATATATATATATATATATGTGTATATATATATATGTGTGTGTGTGTATATATATATATATAGACACACACACACAGACAGACATAGATACATACACACACACTTTTTATTGCATAGTATTATTTCACCCTGTTCTTTTCTTTTTGTTTTTTTCCTGATTTGTTCATTTTTTACTGCTTATCAACCTTTTGCAGCTTTTTAAATCCAGAAAATATTTTTAGATTGGAATAATTTTTTTTGAGATATTGGTTTTAGTGATACAAGTCTTACTAATTAACCCATAGACGGGGGAGAAAATGGTATTTGCATATATGTGAATATAATGAACCTGACTGGAACTGAAACTTGGCCGATTAACAATTCTGAGCAATTATCCATAACACATCCAAGCTTACAGCACCTGGTATTCCCAAACAGTCATCCATCTAGCTACTGACCAGGCCCAACATTGCTTAACTTGGGTGATCTTACAGGAACTGGTGTTTTAACACAATGTGGCTGTAAGCCGTTATTGTTTATTGGAAACAATGTCAATTCCATTTAATCATGGCCAATTTCTCTACAGTTTTCATTTAATGACATTTAATGAAATTAACCAAATATTAATGACATTTAATGAAATTAACCAAATATTAATGACATTTAATGAAATTAACCAAATATTAATGACATTTAATGAAATTAACCAAATATTAATGACATTTAATGAAATTAACCAAATATTAATGACATTTAATGGATATTTAAAAAGGATATTTATTGTGCTCTAGTAGGCCACAGAAACTGATCAGGCAGGTTGGAAGTGGCATGCAGGCTGTAGTTTGCCCGCCCCTGTTGGAAAGTAAATTTTCTGGAGTGATTTTTGTGAAAGAGAAAAATAGCCGTTTATTAGAACATTATAAACTTACCTGGCAACCGGCCTTCTCTAACATCTGTGTATAATTAACTGTCTTCTCAATGCTCTCAAACACACGGATCTTGCAGGTAACAGGGACATGTAGTTTTCGATGGCAGAGGTTCACTGTACCAAAAAAAAAAAAAAAAAATTTCACATTTCTAGCCAATATAAAATACCAATCAATTTGATTACCCCCCGCTTTATAATTTGTGGCAAGAATTGTTGAGACTATTTTTTTTTGTTAAACAAAAAAAAAAAAAGGAGAAAGAAAGCCCCCCCCCCCCCTCGAATTTTGAAAAGGCTCCTGAACAAAAATAAGACTGATAGAAATGATGAAAGAAAAGAATAAAGTACAACCAAGTAAAAATCTGCAATGTCATTGGTCCTGGACTTGGTATCTTGGCTTAAATCACTTCCCCACTACTACTGTAAAGTTGCTCCCTTGTGTCTTTTTCTATAAATATGTTCATGGTGATTGTTTCGATGACCTCTTTACTATGGTACCTAGACTTTATGAATTTAAGCAATCGACTGGCAGCAAGGTCATCGCACTATATTACAGATTCAATGGCTACATGTAATCGTAAATTCTATCTTAATAGTTTCTTCTATCACACTTCTCGCTTGTGGAACTCTTCCAGCTTCTTATTTCCCCGTCAACATCGATCTTCAAAGATTTAAATGCAATGTCAATTGTTATTTTCTGCCTTATTAATTCCTATTCTTTTGTTCTCACTCCTTAATAATGTTTCTCTTTTTTCTTATTCTTTTCCACTCAGTAACCATTTGTGTCTTAGTGGCTTTACTGCCTTGCATGGGGTGAAATGATTAGAAAACAAATATAAATGCAACGTCAATCATTATCTACTCTCTACTTGATTACTCTTCTTCTATTGTTCTCGCCCCTTAATAATGTTTCTCTTCTTTTCTTGTTCTTTCACACCCAGTAACCGTTTGTGTCTTAGTGGCTTTACTGCCTTGCATGGAGTGAAATGATTAGAAAACAAATTTAAATGCAATGTCAATCGTTATCTACTCTCTACTTGATTACTCTTCATCTACTGTTCTCGCCCCTTATTAATGTTTCTCTTCTTTTCTTGTTCTTTCACACTCAGTAACCCCTTGCGTCTTAGTGGCTTTACTGTCTTAGATCTACAAAAATTTAAATGCAATGTCAACTGTTATCTTCTGCCTCTTTAATTCCTATTCTTTTATTCTACTATCCCCATAATAATTTTTTTTCTTATGATATCTCACAAGTAGCCACTTGCTTCGTGGGTTTGTTGCCTTGCTTGGACTGGAATGATTTAAAAAAAAAAAAACAATATCTTACCCATTTTATAAAGTAGATCCCATTCGTCTTGCAGAAAGGCTCCATAGTGACCCTTTTTGGCAATCTTCTGGGGGCACCCAAGATTAATATCGATGGCATCACAAAAGTTCTCAGCCAGTTTGGCAGCCTTGAGCAGGGTGTTTGGGTCGTTGGCACAGAACTTCAAGGAAAAAAAAAGGAAAAAAGTTGTTCAACATCATAAAGACAACTTTCTTAAACAAAATAAATTTTCCTGTTTCTTAATATTTTCTTAGCTTTTGAAAGGCATCTTTTTCTAGTCCAATGCACCTTTGGACTTTGGTGTCATAGAATCTTTCTTCTGAGAAAAAAAAAAAAACTTACCTTTTTCTCTAAAACTTCATAGTTGCTTACATGTTCAGTCCATGGCATCCTCAGTATCCTTCTGTAGAACCCCATTTCTATTACTTCAAGTTACTTCTTCATCTATAAGGGGATTGTTCAGTATTCATTACCATACAGAAAGACTGATATTACATCACAGCTTAGTACTCTTTTCTTTGTTTCTTATGAAATTTTTCACTTTCTTAATACTTTGCTTAACTTTTAGGAGGCATCTTTTGCTATTCCAATGCACCTTTGCAAAAACACTTCATAGATTTTTAAATTTTTGTACTGGCTTGATTTTTGTTATCCCCAATTTGTAATTTCTATGTTGGGCTGTCCCTTTTGTTGACAACTATACATTTTGCCTTTTTACAATTTATGTTGAGTTTTTACTTTCCTTCACTACCTTCTGTAGGAGTTCTTGTAGTTCCCTTTCTATGTCTGCTATCAGCACTGTGACATCTGCATATCTCATGTTGTTAAGACGGTGCCCACCAATGATGAGTCCTGGTAGGACTTTTTAAAGGTTGAATAAGTTTGGTGAGAAGACACATCCTTGTCTTTTTATTTTTATGAGGTAAGTCAAACTTTCATGCTTAGTAAAGTGACTTTCTGAATATCTTTGTGAAGTAATTACAAGGGGTTTCTGGTTTTAGTCATAGCATTTGTGTGAATTACAAGCACATGAATGTAAACTCGTATTAATATAACATTCTACTGAACATAAAATGGGGGATCGGTTTTCTATTGTTATTAAGTAATAAACTGATCCTCCCATATCTCTTTCTTAATACTTTGCTCAACTTTTAGGAGGCATCTTTTGCTATTCCAATACACCTTTGAACTTTGGTGTCACAGTATCTGTCTTTTAAAAAAAAAACACTTCATTGTATTTAAATTTTTGTACTGGTTTGATTTTGGTTATCCCCAATTTGTAATTTCTATGTTGGGATGTCCCTTTTGTTGACAACCATAGATTTTGCCTTCTTACAATATATGTTTAGCTTTTCTGCTCGCTTTCCTTTACCAACTTCTGTAGCAGTTCCTGTAATAACATTTCAAGTTATGGCTTAGCGGGCGATGTTGAATGCCGATATCCTGAGAGTGTGCTTTAGCCCATAGCAAGCCATCCACAAGAACTACTTGTTAACAGCACCCTGCTCTGCTCATCTCCATGATTACTCACAAGTAATGATGTCATGCCACCTAATGTTGAAAATGTACCTAAGATGTGTTGATAAATGCCTTCAGTTTTTTTCTATAAAACTTTTGATCATTCTCCATGTCTTAGAACTGTAGAGCAGGGCCGATCTGATGCTGGGAGTAAAAAGTTTGTCCTACTTCTCTGCAACAGATCTCATCAAGTTTTTTTTTTGAGCACATCATTAGGAAGAAGAATTTCCCTAATTAAAATCAAACATGATTTGATGTATCCTTCAGCAAGACAATCATATTTTCTTCTTGCAAGTGAGAGTTTAAACTTCCAGTGAAATTATCACAAGCACAAAAATGCCCATCTTATTGAAGACTAGCAGCATGGCCCGGCGTTGCCCGTGCTTGATTCAAAAATTGCACGACTCATACAACAATCGCTGTCACTTGACTTAAAATATTTTCGCCCTTCCTTGCCTTTAAAGGAGTGCCCTTTGCTGTGCCGATGTTGCTACATGCCTTACTTCTTGCCTATCTCACACTGCAAATTTTTTCTAAGCTCTATACTAAACATTAAATCTGTTACGAAAAAAGAACTAAACAAAATGAACACAAAACGATCAGCTTTAAAAAAGGACTCGTAACTGGAAAAAACGAATGAAAAAAGAATGTTAACAACAAATACTTTTTCGCACCGAACAAAGTTCTGCGGAATCAGAATCAACGTTGAGTTTAAGCAAGCGAATGAGCCAATTGGAGTAAAGTGCCATGCAGATTTAAATTTTTTCCACTTGTGACGAATGCAGCTATCGATTTTTTTTTGCATGCTAGTTAACATTTGTGTCAGTCAGCTGTTGGCTCTCACGCTGGCCAATAGAATCTTCCTGCCTATTCGTGGCAGCCAGCTATTGGCTCTCACTCTGGCCAGTAGAAAAATGGCCGCAAACTACATGAAAACTACTGTAGAAGCAAGAAAAAATTGATTATTTCCACTATCGATGGGAGTTGGGAAATGCAAAGTCGGTATTGGTCTTCCCGCTAACTTGGAGCATATGCATGTAAATTTTGGTGCAAATCCGTCAAAAACTGTGGCCGTGCATTCATTACACACACACACACACACACACATCCTGCCTTTTATAGATAGAGATGGCACCAACTAATTCTGACTGTAGAAAGTCTTGTCCACAAGAATGCGATCCAGATGCATTAAAAAGAAAAAGAGAGATTGAGACAGAGAGATGGCAACCTGCAGCAGAGACAGAGTAAATGGGAAAGGTGTATATACAAGGTGTCCCCAAAAAATTTGACATCATTTTGCAGACCAATAATTTTGGCAATTCTTGTTGAAATAACCTTTCACAGAATGTATAGAAACAGATCAAGCTTTTATATTTAATGTTTTATTTTGGTTATCTCAATGAGAATCTGCCAGAGAGATGGATCGGGCGTGGCGGAGATGAAGACAGTTTTCTAATGAAATGGCTGCAATCACCGGACATGTCCCCATGTGATTTCTTTTTATAGAGATAGAAGATTGCTATACGACGATAACGGTCGCATAATATCAGATGCCGGTCGTGAATTCATGATGCGGTTCTGTGACATCGTACCACATGAAAGACCAAAATATTAACAACAGAACCATATGTCTAGATACAATGCAATGCATCAATAAATTGTTTAAATGTCCACATAACCACCCTGAAGATGGCTCATGTGAGCGGAAAGCTTAGATCAAGGAACATTTTAAAAAAAAAAATATCCAAATGTTGGACAATTTTTATCTTTATTTTCACCCAAAATTAAAGCAACCTTACGAAGTTTAGAACAGCTCATGATCAAGAATAATAGACATGTGTTGTCTGTTATATTTGACTATATATATATATGTTATATATATATATATATAAACACACATACATATACACACACACATATATATACATACACACACACACATATATATACATACACACACACACATATATATATATACATACACACATATATACACACACATATATACATACACACACATATATATACATACACACACACATATATACATACACACACACATATACATACACACATATATATACATATACACACACACATATATATACGTACACACACACACATACGTACACACACACATATATATATATATATATATATATATATATATATAAATGATTGGCTACAATTCATGAACGAATGCTTTACTCTACCAGATTGTTTTCAAAAATCTTTCAACATAGATTATGCACTGGCCAATGATTTTTTCAACGTCAAATACACACCGGTTCATTTTCAAACTCTGATCCTTTTATTCAGTCTGCACGAATAGATTGTTCTCATTCGGATGTTCATGTCTAGGAACATATCGTCTTGTTCTTTTCAATAGTGGTCACCTATTTCTTGCCTCATTTTCACTAAGACTCAGTCTGTGCCACGAAGCTATTTTAAAAGATTTTCTACATAGAATGCGCACTGGCACATTTTTTTAAAACTTCCAGTGAAATTGTCACAAGCACAAAAATGCATAACTTGCTGAAAAGGGCACCATTTAAAGAATTGATTCTGACCACGTTAGTTCTTGTCCACAAGATCGAGATGTGTAAATAAAAGAAAAAAAATGACAAATCTGTAGCAGAGAGATTGGGAAAATGGGGAAAGGTGAAATAAAAAAAAGTCACCAAATGACAAAACTTAATTATTTACATACAGATTAATATCCTCATCTTTGTTGTTAACATCATAACATTTCGGCTGCTATGACATCTGGCCTTCTTCAGATGGTTGCCAAATCTGGATAACTTTGAGGGAATTTCAAACCAAACCCTTTATTTAATCTACAAACTTAAATTGTTCTCGTTCTGCTTTTCAGGTTGAAGGAAATCTAGTCTTTTTAATTATAGTATTGCTCAGTTATTGCTTGTTTTGTTTTCATTGACACTAAGTCTGTACCACTTGTGCCGGGGGGAGGAGGCTGAACCCACAATTCATAAATCAATGCTTTAATTCACCAGACAAGTTTCAACATTTTTCAATGTACAGAATTTGCACACCGGCCAATGATACTTCGACGTACAGAATTTGCACACCGGCCAATGATACTTCGACGTACAGAATTCGCACACCGGCCAATGATACTTCGACGTACAGAATTCGCACACCGGCCAATGATACTTTGACGTACAGAATTCGCACACCGGCCAATGATACTTCGACGTACAGAATTCGCACACAGGCCAATGATTCTTTCAGCATGGAATTCGCAAACTGACCAATGACTAGTCAACACGGGATTTGCATACAGGCCAATAATTCAACATGGAATTCACACACAGGCCAAAGATTTGTCAATGCACAGAATTCGCAAACTGGCCCATGATTTGTTAAAACAGGATTTTCACACTGGCTAATGATTTCTATAGTGAAAATAATTATTCAATGTAACTTTGGTTAGTAAGAAAAGATTGATAATGCAATTCTAAAGTAAAATCCACTGAGAATCATTTTTAAAGAAACAATACTTTTGCATTCACAACACACTGAAACCCGTCCCGTAAGTATTGGCTCTCAAAGTCTCACTGCATTACCTACTGCATCATTTGCAATTTTATTTTTTTAAAGCATTTCATCCCAATCAAGTTGGGAGCCCACTAGCACAGAAGGGGTTACAGGGAGTAAAAGTGAGGGGAAAAGACTGTGGTTTGAGGAAAGAATAAAAGATGGACGGGTGATCAAAACACAGATGGCGGTTGATGTTGCATTTAAATTTTTGAAGGTTGCAGTTATCAAGGAAGCAAGTAAGAGGGTGGGTGTTCCACTGCCAGGAAGCCCAAGCAAGGGTGGAGAGCCACTAGCACACAAGGGGTGACAGAGGGAAAAGACTTTGTATAGCGAGGAATGAGGAAAGCATAAAGGAAGAATAGGGATCAAGGCAACAAAAGATGGCGATTGACACTGCATTTCAATGATGCCGCCATATTACGGCAGAGTATGCATGGGGCGGGTTACATCGGGTTGAACACAGAGAGCCAATATTTATAGGTGGATTGAATGCCAAAGAATTAAGTCATCCTATTTTTTAAAAAATATAAACAGAATAGTGGGCTCACTTGAACAATGAGTGGGCGGTCGTCTTCACAGGTCGTCAAAGATTCGTCTCTGTATGTTTGGTTCCGAGTAAACACGGAGGCGTGCAACATTGGGGTGTAACACAGCTGGGCGCCATGTTTTCGGCTAAGCATCCGCCATGCGAGTTCACTCTGATCCACCATTGGTGCCACCACATATTTGGCACTCTTTAACTTAGTCCTCCAGAATTCAAAGCCACTGGGTTTTTCATCAATTCGATCTGAATCAATAAGAGAAAAAGAAACAGCAAAGAATGGTTAGTTAGTTCGTTATGTTTTACGGCATATCAACCACTGTAGGTCATTTATGCCAAATTTAGTTTATATATATAAATACACACACACACACACACATTACATATATATATATATATATATATATATTTAAAGACATTTATATTATGTTTAACGTTCTTTTTATAGATACAAGTATTTAAGTTTTATAATAAACAGTATTAAATAACATTTACCGGCCTGAATGTCCGAGAAATTTTCATAGAAAATTTTCGTTCTCCGACAGGAATCGAACCTGTATCCTATACGGAACCATCATTTCGCGTGATGTGCCTTAACCTTTCGGCCACAGAGCAGCGTCTGGTTAGCAAGGTCGATTTTACTATCTTTAAACTTAAATCTTCCATGAATCTCTTCTATTCATATCTGCTCTAGCGTATCAAATGTAAACAAATGACGTCATATATTTTTGAATTGGACAGAGTCCGACAATTTATTTAAAGACATTTATATTATGTTTAACGTTCTTTTTATAGATACAAGTATAGTTCCGTATAGGATACAGGTTCGATTCCTGTCGGAGAGCGAAAATTTCTCGGACATTCAGGCCGGTAAATGTTATTTAATACTGTTTATTATAAAACAGAGCATTTGCTTAAATACTTGTATCTATAAAAAGAACGTTAAACATAATATATATAAATGTCTTTAAATAAATTGTCGGACTATGTCCAATTCTAAAATATATATATATTAAAAAAATTCCAAGAGGATAGACTCCAGGAAGAACTCAATGTCCAGGAAGAGTAAGAATATAATAAAAAGGCTTAAACACTAATATTCCATGGTTATAATTTATTACATTGGAATCGTAATTACGGTCCAATTCATCAGACCTAGAAATTCAAAAAGAAATCAGAAAAAATAACTCTGGGAATAAAAAAATAAAATTTAGTGAGAGTGTATGTATGAAAGTGGGGGACAAATGTGAGGGGTAACAGAAAGTTCTACAGAGGGGATAACAGACGAGAGAAGAACAGGAAGGCCTAAAAGTGAAGGTGGGGATTAAAATTTAATAGACAGAAGTTTTAAAGAGAAGTTAGATGACAGTTTAAATGAGCGAGATACAGATAAATATGAATTATTTTCGGATGCATAATTCATTACTGAATCGCTGACCTAAATTAAATTAAAAACCAACACCGGAAATGGGTTTATACATTTGTGATGACACTATGCACAATAAAAGATGATGTAATCTAAACTTAAAAATCAGAAGATGAGAAAGAGAGAGAAAAGAAAAGAGAAAAGGGGGAAATTGGGGGAGGGCATTTATAAAAGACCCGCTGTACAATCAAGAAAATTTGATAAAAGTAATATCACCTACAGGTTACATATTTAATATAAATATATAAAAAATAATGAATATTTAATCTAGCAATATATATATATATATTTAATCTAGCAATATATATATATATATTTAATCTAGCAATATATATATATATATTTAATCTAGCAATATATATATATATATTTAATCTAGCAATATATATATATATATTTAATCTAGCAATATATATATATATACATTTAATCTAGCAATATATATATATATATATATAATCTAGCAATATATATATATATATACATATATATATAATCTAGCAATATATATATATATATACATATATATATAATCTAGCAATATATATATATATATACATATATATATAATCTAGCAATATATATATACATTATATATATATATATATATATATATATATATATTAAATATATAGGACTTGTAAACGTCTGTAAGCTATATAAGCTAGAGCTTATTTGCTTGCACACTGCAAAACAATTTCAGGTATTACTGTCTAGGACAAGGATTTCTATTTAGTATAGACAATTTGTTTGCGCAATGTTAGAAGGTAGCATATATTAATTACACAGACTACATCTTTGATAAAAGACCAATTCTTTTCAGGAAGTTTATTATATGACTTTGATCAATTTTTGTAAATAGTTCCTTTGTACTCTTAACGTCATAGAACTTTCTTTGAATGTGTGTAAGGTTTGTGCATTCTATCAGTATACGTTTTATTGTGTATTGGTTTCCACAGGGCATTTAGGAGGAGGCTCCCCTTCTAGTATGAAGGAGTGAGTCAGTCTAGTGTGTCCAATGCATTGCCGAGTAAGGGGGGTTTCTTCTCTTCTTGTATTATTAAGTTTCAGTTTCCTTTCTTTTAAAATGGGTTCTGTTTGGTAGAGATTGTTGTGGGCATTTTTGTCCCATAGTTGTTGCCATTTTTGCATCATTCTTTTCTTGATTTTATGTTTTAGGTCAGATTATGGGATTTTGGAGTTCTGGTTGGATGTCATGTTAAGTGCAGCTTTTGCTAAGGAATCGGCTTTCTCATTTCCCTGAGTTCCAACAAAATGTCACCTTTTTATGTCTTATGGAATTGATTTTGTTTAAAATTTTGACAATTAAAGGGTTATCCAGTTTTGTATTTTTTTTAAAGATTGTAGGACAGAGATGGAGTCGGTATGGATGATGAATTTTTTTTTAAGTTGCTTGCACAAACAATCTAAAGTGTTAATTTTATTGCATAGATTTCTACAGTAAAAGCAAGGAATGGGTTTGATGGCAATGCATAAAGATTTTCATATACATTGTACGTCTGCAATAGCTATAGTGATTTTCTGTCTACAGTGAGGGATGTAGAGACCAAACAACAGGAAAAGGTTTCTTTATTCTAAAGAATGTATTACTTGCACTATTTACATTATTCGGACTATTATCCTCATCTCCATTGCCATATTAACAACATTTATACTCCGGCCTTCTTCTGGTGATTGGAATTTCAAACTGAACTCTTTATTTTGTCCACCAGAGTAGATTGTTCTAGTTCCACACGCCATGCCTCTTTCAGATGTCTCAGTTAGTTTCTTTTTTAACTCAACTCTCCAAGTTTTGGTTCACCACTGCTGTGGCCTGGTATTGAACTCTGGATCTAACCAACGTCTTTCTCCACTGGGCTATTTGTCCTTGAGGACATACATGTATGAATTTTGGGGATTTATAAATCTAATGTCTCAGCGCATTTTTTTACCAGTGCTCATATTGCAATTTCTTATTACTATTTTATTTTTTTACCAGAGCTTATATTGCAATTTTTGTTGTTATTCATTGCTTTTCTCTGGCACTCTTTATTACTGGTTCCCATATTGTATTCATTTCTATACTTGGCTGGCTTAGGAGATTTTTGCGGCCTAGCATATGTGCTGACTCCTTAAGTTTTTGTATTTTCCAGTGATGCTCTCTGTCTATTATTTCAACCTCATCCCACAAGGAGCAGTGATCTTCCTTTTCCCTCTATATGTTGTGAATATGGCAATGAAGATGAGGACAACAGTCTGAATAATGTAAATAATGCAAGTAATCATAATGCCTCATCTCAGAGATATAGACAGATAAAGAATTTATTGTCAAAAGAAAAATTATTTTCCTCGGCAAATAATTTTATACACAAGAAAGACCCGTGAAAATTTCAGTTTTCCTATTTGAATCTGAAATTTTAAGTTAATGTTTAAGTTTACAGCAAGTTTATCAACAATAAAATATCCACAGAAATTCTCCCCATCATGTTAAATATTTGGGCTTAACAACTTTAACAAAATATTGTAATAACAATCATAATGATGAATGCTGGCCGTTATTTTAAGAAGTAAGGGGGTACAAATGAAAAGATTTGATGGATTTGTTTTTTGAGATTTTTTTTTTTTTTTATATCAACCACTATGGGAGGCCATTAATACCAAAATGGTATTATTATCTTGTGACATTTTGTTTGAGTATTTTTGTCTGTATATTTCTGGTAGGTTGCATTTTTATGGCTCCTAGCAAGTTATCGTTTTGGGTCGGTATATATTTTAATTCTGGTGTATTACAGAATATAAGAAAGAATTGTGAAAATTTCAGTTTTCCTATTTTAATTTTTTGATGAATTTATTAAGTTAATGATTGAATAAGCTCATGGAAAGTTCTACGAGAATAAAATATTTGTAGAAATTCCCCTGTCACATTGTTAAATATTTGACCACAACAACCATGAATATCAATGCTGGCCGTTATTTTAAGAAGTGGGTACAAATGAAAAGATTTGAAATTGACATCTTCTTCCATTTCACTGAAAGAGAAATTAATTGATTGTCGTGAGCAAGATACGTGACATCATGCCTGAAAACGCCCACGCATTGCATGTGCATGGGCGTCGCAGAGCAATTAAAAGAAAAGAATATGAACAGAGTGCATCTGCACATATGTAAAACCCAACCAATAAGTAAGGGAGGGGGGAAAGGAAAGACGATTTCAAGGCTTGCAACGAAAAGTCTGACGTTGCTTACAAGCGAAGTCTTTCTTGTAACAGTAACAAAAGTCAAATGACTAGCAACACTCGGTGTTCTCTGCGCAAAGCGAGCTCTACAAAGGATCCGTAGAGAAAAACAAACTGAATTTGCGACTGAAAGCAGCACCTTTTAAACTCTCAAAGTCTCGTTCAACGTCATGCGACAAGGCCAGAGCGTCTATAAAATTCGTCAATCCTTGGGCCCAGGTTCGCCCGGAGATATTACTATCTTAGATGACGCCGCCGCCAGAGCACATCCCCCCCCGACCTACCCTCGGTGAGTACAATACCTTGTCCTTTTAGTCACCACAGATGTTATTTTATTTATGCTAACTGGAATTTTAGTGTTTGTCTCACCTGTTTACCATCCTTTCATACTGTAGCATCTTAAAAATGGCACCTTTTAAATGCCAAAATTCAAAAGAATCGATTTTTGCATGACACTGCTTTTATTTTAACTACCTTCACTCTTTTCAGCAAAGTTTATTGTCTTAAAAAGTGATGATTACAATTGTAATAAAACCTAATCATAGTGAATTTATATATTTTCTTTATTCTTGAGAAATTACAACAAAATAATTGTTTCAATTGTAAAGATTGGTAAAATACTGATCTGAACTTTATTTATAAATTGGTAAATGATAAACATTGTATTAGTTTTTAGAATATAGTAATAAAATTATTCTTGTAAATTATAGGATCCAGATCCTATATTGTCCTCAAAACTTCAAAAACTTAAACAAATCATAGGCTCCAAAATTAAATTAAATTACACAACTAACATAATTTAATTATTTCAAAAATATCCCATGGCATGTCGTTGACTACGTCTGCACATCTGACTTTAATTTGACCTGGTCAAAGGTATAGTTGCGCCAAAATTTTAAAACATTTTCTTGAGCCTATCACATGACTTTTATTGCTAATATAAACAACAAACAATTAAGAAACAGGAGGTGGGAAAAAATCAGTCGAAAAGCTACACGCTCGTGACGTCGCTCATCATAAAATAACTTTCAACTGAAGTCCAGACTATAAGTTAAAAATCCTTTTTAACATAACCAGTCTATTTCTTTCATTCAATGCAAACTAAATTCACGTTCGTCAAACAACAAAGCAACAGACACTCAAATGTCAAACACAACATAAGGCACACCCACTTTTCCCACAATCTTTTAATGAACTGAATTTTTCAAAATTCACACAACTTACCCTACAACTTGCACTCTATCAAACTGGAACCTATCTCACACAAAAATAAGAAAATACAAGTTTATTTAACCATTTTAAACAACATTCATAACTAGTATCGTGTAAATTTAAAAATCTACTTCTTTTTTGTACAATTTCTCTTGTTTGAATTTTCTTGTTTCTTCTTATTATTTTTTGTGGCATTGTGTTTAAATTAGTGAGGGCAAGTGACTCCCACAAAAAAAAAATAAACAATCTCTAATAAATAGTTTAATTTTTGTTGTGTAAATTCTCAAGAAGGGAAAAAATGTATAAATTCACTTTTACTATATATGTTTTTTTTTTCCAGATTTTATTACAATTCTAATCAACTCTTTTTAAAACAATAAATATTGCTGAAGAAGAGTGAAGGTGCAGGGTGTCCGAAAGTCCTGCCAAGACAATTTTCCATCTCAAAGGGCTTAGACGAAAATGAAGGTGTTCATACAGACTTTCTCGATGTGTGATAACGTCAATGAAACCGAATCCAGTACTTGTGCTTTGTATTATTTTACTTGTTCTTCTATTGTTTGTATTACTTTTTTCTACTAGTGGGTGACAAAACTTTCGGACCATCCTGTAAGCGTCATGCGCAAAAAAAAACAAACTAGCGAGCTATTCCAATTAGTAAAAAAGTGTTTACTAAACAAACACTAAAGCAGTATTAATTTTAACATCAATTGATCGAATTTTAAAAAAGATTTAAAAATAAGTTTATAAATTACTTCTTATTACTAATTAAAATTAAAAAAAAAAAATTTAAACCAATTCTTGTAAAAATTTATCGGAAAAAAAAAGATTAAAATATAATTTTTATTATAAAATTTTTTAATCTTTTTTGTTATTATTTTTTATATTAAAAAAAATAAAAAACCCTTGATGTTTTTTCTTTAATAATAAAAATTTTGACGATATAAATTTGTTTTTAAGTTTTTTGGGGAGCATTTTCCATGATGTATTCATTTTTTAGCGAATCTTTGGAAGTACCTAAAAAAATAAAAATTTTCTTTAGGAATACATAAAGTAATTTTAGGTCTTCCTAAACAATTTGGAAACTATGAATGGTATTGGTATCCATAGGAAAGTCTATATTCGACGACGGAGATTATTTAACAACAAAATTCAAGTTTTCAGCTCAATATTTTGGTTTTACTTTTTGCATCTTACGGTCCGGCACCAAATAGCCTCCCAGGGGCAACCTATCCAGTGTTCAACTTCTTTATTTCCAATGCAAATTTTTTAAAAGGGAGAAAATGTGTAAGACTGACGCAACATAATCTTCTTGACTCCATTTCCACGACTTCTGTTGTACTAAAGCTCGGCTTTGTTATGAATTTTGTTTTCTTTTGTCCATTACATTATTTTTTTGCATTAAGCAAAATTTGATTTAGAATACAATTTTAAACGTAGATTCTTAAAACTAAAAAAAAGTATTCTTAAACTTATGCTATTAATAAGCGAGTAATTACATTTAGGTATAATCCTTTTTTCTTTTAGAAAGTGAAAAAAACAAACAAACAAATACGTTTAAAAAAAAAAAAAAAAAAAAAAAAGGCGAGGCTTGAACCTTACGAAACAAAAAGTACTTAAACACTTCCGAATAAAAAGAATGCTAATTGAAGTTAATCTCTTGTCCCGACATTGCTCTAAATTCTTTCCAGACGTTCCCCATATATTTGAATTATTTAAAAAATAAGATTTAGCTACTAAAACGGAACAGGCAACACCTGTACAATTAAAGAAATAAACATTTTTTTTTACCTGGTTCATCTTCCCACATGGTCTCATTTACTGATATAGTGCGCAAACTCGGAGTCGTGGCCGGTGTTAGGCCCAATAATAGTTCCCTTTGAATTAACTTCCAATCTTCTTGAGGGGTTTTGCGGGGGGACTTCTTGGTTTTCTGCATGTCAACCTCAATGGGTTAAAATGCCAACAAGATTTTTTATTACTAGTAATATTTTTTTCTTCAAAAATGTATTGCTGTTAATTTGTTTTCTTTTTAATGTATTGCTGTTAATATTTTTCCAAAATGTATTATTACTGGTAATACTAATAATTATTGCTGGTACTAATTTTTTTCTTAAAAAAATTCATTGCTGGTAATAATTTTTTGCAATAATGTATTTTTGAGATTAAAACCTATTTTTACACTTTCATAATGTTTTGTTTGACCTCAGTTTGAGCGTTAACTATTTGCCCATAGCCGGGACCCTACTTCCTAGCACTCCGAGTCAGGGTGGACCTGGAAACACCAACAAGGTGGTTTCATGGTCCTCAAAACCTCCTGACCTTGCTGTTGGATGTACTAAATCACCTTACTCAGGGCACGGATGTAGTTTATTGTCATACCCAGGACGGACCCTAGATGCTAGCACTCCGGGTCAGGGTGGACCTAGGAACACCAGCAATTTAAGAGGTTCCATGCTCCTCAAAACCCCCAATATCCCCATCTGAGACTTTGTTGCCGGAAGGGTGGACCTGGGAACAACAGCAATTAAGAGGTGGTTCCACGCTCGTCAAAACCTCCTGATCAGGGGCCTTGCAAGTGTCGGATGTAGTTTATCGTCATAATCAGGATAGCGTGTATTTGTCGAAAGTCTGGAGACAGTTCTGGATTAAGATTTAGAGTAGACTAGAGTTGAGTACACTGACTACACGTAGTGTGTTCCCAGTAATATTTTCGAAGGAAAAGATATATTAAAGAAAAATTAGATTTATATTTTCAACAAGGGTAAGACAAAAAAAAAAAAAAACTACTGACAATTCCAACATTCTTATCTTATTTGTATTGGGGGGGGGGGCTTATTTTCTCCAATCTATCAATGTGTTTAAATGTCTGGAAGGAAGTGATTACAATCTTAAAGAAGCAAAAGATGACCCCCACCTCCAAAAAAACAAAACAAAACAGTTTCTATTTTGTTTCAGAACGGCAATATATGAATCTGCTGAATCAATAAATGAAAATACCCCAGTTCCTTTTTTTTTTATAATAAAAGAAAAATGCATGTAAACACTTACTTTTTTTTACAATACACACTTTTTCTTTTTAGTAAAGAAAGTTTAACAACTATTTTTTCCAACCCCGTGAAAATGCTTCAAATAATTAATGATAAAATATTGAACAGAATTTTAAACAGTTTCTGTTAATAAATATTTACAGAAACTGTTTAAAATTCTGTAAATAAGTTTTCAAAATATTTTAGAAGTTTTGATAGAAAATACTGCTTAGTAACTTCAAGTATTTGAAGTTACTTTTTAAAAAGTTAATTTCAGTCTGAATTTAATGAAGTTTTAATTAGTTTTGAACTTTTAAAAACTTTATTTTTTTATAACAATAAAACCATTATTAAATTAAGATATATCGAGTATATAATAAAATCAGGAATAATCACAAATAGTTTTACTTTTATATTTTGTTATAATTTCACTTATTTTTTTATTGAAAAAAAAAAGTATTTTGTTTAAACCGGAAAAAAGCAACTAAGAGACGCATGCGCAGTATTGGCATAATTCTATTTCCGTTTGTCCGGACCATGTGGACTTTGTTGAATCTTTGAGATATCTTTTTCCTTGTAACTATCGGGTTTTTATTTTTCATCCTAAAAAAATGTCTACAACCAGAAAAAATTGGTAAGTACATTCCAATCAATCACTTGACTTGTATGAAAAGCAAAATCTATCCAAATCTGAAAAGAGAGACTTTGACTTCACTATCGTCGCGATCACCACGTTAGCTTTTTGTTTTTAGATACTTAAAAAAAGAAGTTTTTCTCATTCTAAAAAAAAAAAAAAAAAAGTGTTTGAATCGTGAATGACTGGCTTTTCCTGTTCGTTGTAGTCCATAATTTGAATTCATATGCATTCTTCTCTTCGTGAACAATTTTTAACCGCATTGTGTTTGTTAAATAAATTGAAATTCATGATCTAGTTTGGTACAAGGCCATTAGGGAGTATCTCCAGTTAAGTTTTAAAATTGGCTATTAAATAATAGCAAGGAAGATGATTTCTTTTCATCAATTGTAGTTCTATGGCAGTAATTTCGGTCTTGTTAATAATTGAACTCTTGTAACCCATTATGCCCCGCTTGCAATAACATTTATTTAATTTGGTTTATTCCACGAGTTTTGTTAATTTTAGCATTTCAAACGATTATATAGCAAACATGTGTTCTTGTCTGTGTATGAATTTCTGTGTATTATAAACCTAATGTCTTCAGCAACCGTTTTTACCAGTGCTCATATTCTAATTTTTGCTTTTATTCATGTTTTTACCAGAGCTCATATTGCAATTTTGTTGTTATTATCACTTTTCTCTGGCACTTTTTATTACTGGATCCCATATTGTATTCATTTCTATTCTTGGTCGGCTCAGAAGATTTTTGTGACCTGTGCTGATTCCTTACGTTTACGAATTTTCCAATGGTGTTCCTTGTCTATAATCTCAACCTGATCCCACAGAGGCCGGTGATCTCCCTTCTCTCTCCATATGTGGTCAGCCACTCCTGATTTTTCCACTTCCTCTTGTGTTACAGCATTCTGGTATTCCTGAATCCTTACCTTAAGGGGGGGGCTTTCTCCCCTTTATATTTCTTTCCACAGCTGCATGGGATAGCATATACACAGTCTTTAATCATGTTCTCCTCTATGGGGGGGTCTTCTTCGGGAGAGATATCTGCAAAATGTTGTCCAGCTTTTGAAGGTTGTCCTGATGTTATATGGACCACAGATCCTTTGTATTTTCTCTGATAACCCCTTCACATAAGGCAGACAGACTGTTTTCTGAGTGTTGTTGTCCTCCTCTTGTACACGCCTATCCCACTTTTTTTAGGCTGCTGCCATGTACCCAGGGTAATTGTTACGTTGTAGGGTACTACTTATACTGACCAATTCTTTATCTAATACCTCTGGGTCGCCACTTATGATTTTTGCTTGGTGTTGTAAGCAGCGGACAGTCCCTTTCTTTATGCTGTATGGATGGTGGGAGTTGAAATTGAGGTACTGTCTGGCAAATGTCGGTTTATGGTATATGGATGTCTTGAACCCATGCTCTGTTCGAGATATTAGAACATCCAGGAATGGGAGTGTGTTGTTACTCTCTTTCTCCATCGTGAACTGTATTGAAGGTCCTATTGAGTTCACATGGTCCAGTAGAACCTGAACATCTTCCTGGTGTGGGCAGAGTATGACGGTATCATCTATGTACCTTAACTATATAGTTGGCTTTAGAGATATAAATTCTAATGCCATTTCCTCAAAGTATTCCATATAAATTTCATTTGCCTAAATTTCATTACTTACATAGTATATTCATTTTCATGAATGTTTACTCTTTTTCTTGCAGTTTAGAGGTTTTATGTGAATATGGACCTTTTTACAACAGTGGAAAGATTTCAGTAAGTGAAAATTTGATATATTTGATTTTTGTATCTTATATATGACAATCGTGTATTTGGGCAGAAGTCCATTTTTTTTTTATACAAGTTTTGTTAAAGCATTCAAATGCCTCTTAATGGACTGTGTCCCTGATCAAGCCAAACTCATAAATAATTATATTGGTCATACCACTACATGCCTATCTGGATGACTCATGTTACACCCATCCGACCTTAGCTCAATTAGGACTCATTTAAACACACATGGAAACCTACCAAGCTCCATTTGTGCCATACTGGTAGAAAATACAAGTATAAGAGCCTCATCCACATGTAAAAAAAGATTAAAAATAATGGAAGTGCTAATAATGAAAAAAGGAAAAGCCAACCCTGAATAACATGAACTATGAACATGGCCACAAGGTGCTGACCATATTCAGAAAATAAAACATTCTATAACTTTAGACACATATATTAAAAAAATCAAAATAAACACACATTCACTTAAAAGTAAAAGATAAAAATTGTTCTTGATAGTGGCTAAAAGAATAGCCAAAAGCGCTGGCATATGCAGAACTTTTGGACAGTTTTTACACTCTTTGTGTCCAGAAAAGTAAACACTTGTATGAACACAAGAAAAATTAAATAAAATGCTTAATCGCAGTACCTTGTCAGTCATCTTTAATGAAACTTGTATATATATTTTATTATATATATTATAATTATTATACTATATTAAATGCTGCTAGTGGTGCCTGGGGTGGCGGTCCCGCCATAGCCACCGAAACCATGAGATCCCCCCTGGTCGGCAGCTGATGAAGACAGGGTATCACATGTGCTAACACACGTTGTATGTTAAATATATATATATATAAAGACATTTTTATGTTTAACATTCTTTTATAGATACAAATATTTAAGTAAATGCTCTGTTTATAATAAACAGTATTAAACAACATTTACTAGCCTGAATGTCAGAAATTTTCATAGTTGTTTAATACTGTTTATTATAAACAGAGCATTTACTTAAATATTTGTATCTATAAAAAGAATGTATAAACATAAAAATGTCTTTAAATAATTGTCGGACTTTGTCCATTTCATAATGTGTGACGTCATTTGTTTATATTTGATACGCCATGAGCAGTTATGAATGTACGTGAGAGATTCATGGAAGATTGAAGTTTAAAGACAGTAAAATTGACCTTGCCAACTGAACGATCCTCTGTGGCTGAATCAATTTAAAGGCACGTCAGGCTATATGACGGTTCCGTATAGGATACAGGTTCGAATCCTGTCGGAGGACGAATATTTTCTATGAAAATTTCTCAAACATTCAGGCCGGTAAATGTTGTTTAATACTGTTTATTATAAACAGCATTTGCTTAAATACTTGTATCTATAAAAAGAATGTTAAACATAAAAATGTCTTAAAATGATTGTCAGACTTTGTTCATTTCATAATTTTATACCTATACTATAACACTTGTGGTGAAAAAAAAAAACTCCAATGAAGCAATTTGTAAACAAAAAAAAAATATTTCACAAAATGATATCTGCGAATAAAAAAAATTCAATAAGAAAAGAGAAGACTAAAAACATTTGTACTGCTTGCAAATAATCAACATGCACTGAAATGTCTAGCCAAAAGAAAAAACACCAACAGAGTTACTTTAGCAATATTTAAAAGTGCAATGTTGTTTTTATTTTAATGGTAACTTTCTATACTTTCTGGTGACCACTTTATCAATAAAATGTCGTTTGGACCAACCCTCTTTAGTCATAATTATTCTGATGATCTGGTAGGTGAAACTGAGGTGGATAGCTTCTGGCTCTTTAGGTATATATATATATATATATTTCTATGAAAATTTCTTGGACATTCCGGTCGGTAAATGTTGTTTAATACTGTTTATTATAAACAGAGCATTTATTTAAAAAGTTTTATCTATAAAAAGAATGTATAAACATAAAAATGTCTTTAAATATATATATATATATATAATTTTTTTTTTTTTTGTGGTGGGGTCTAATATGCCATCAGATATTCTTTATCATTTTCTTCTCTTTGACTTTCAGGTGACAAGTGAGCATCTAGTTTGTACCTACAAATCCCAGGTGAATGGGGTGTGCCGAAGGACTGGTAAAATCCTGTGGACAATCCCTCTTGTGAGTAACTTTCAAGCATAAGACGACTTGTTTCAGTCTGCTCAACCTGGGGCAAACACTTGTATATATAATGAAGTCTATAGGATTTGTTTGGCATTCGTAGTGATATATGATGATGCTCATTAAATGAGCTGGAACTTTGAAGAATGACTGGTCATGACAGCTCGGTGCATACTTGGTGGTGACATTCTTATTGCTTGCCGGTGATTATCCAATGTTGTTGAAATCTATATCTATTGTGTTTTTTTTTTGTTTTTTTTTTTAATTTTAAGACAATATTTGCACACAATGACTACCCATATTTTACAGCCTCAGGTGGGTGACTTTTTAATTTAGAGTTGTCCTAGGCCAGTATTTTCTAACATGGACACTAGCGTCCCCTTGTGGGTTCTGTTATGTAGCCTTAGCCAGTAAGCACCAAAGTCAACTATCGCACTGAAATATTGAAATAAGATATCAAATATAAGTTTTGTTAGTATTTTAATCATTGGCGTTTATAGCAGAAATGAAAACAATATCGAAATTATTTTTGCACTAATTCCTAAGTGCTATCTTGCTATAAAAGATGAATTCAGTATAATATTCGAAATTTAATTTGACAGGTGGGGCACGTTGACAAAAAGTTAGTGACCCAAAGCGCACTTGTTGAGAAAAGGTTGGGAAATACTGTTCTAGGTGATTGAATGATTAATTTATTTTTTACAGTTTATCAACACTTTGTAGATTATTTAAAGGCAGAACATATTTTGGATTGGAAAATGTTTTTTTTTTTTTTTTTTTTTTGTAGATAGCAGTGATTTTTCTGTTTACACGTTCTACTATTTAACCCATAGCTGGGGAGAGAGAAGTTATAGATTCATACTTTTTTCAAGGGCATTTGTGTGTAAAGTGAATGTAATGAACTTGACTGGAATTCAAATTTGACTCTCCGGTTTCCCTGTCCACTTGGTGGCAGTGGCCGGCAAACTGTAATCATTTTTGTTTGAGCTTTTGTCGGTCGTCTTTAATGAAACTTTTTTTTTTTTTTTTTTTTTTTACTGATTCTTCCTTAAATTTATAGACAATGTCTATCCGGAACAATATCCAATCATTATTATTATTAATATTTAATAATATAAAAAAGAAGAAAAGCCAACCTAGGGCAATGGTGCTTTAGTCCCCTTCAAAGTACTCTCCCTAGTACCTCACAAACTTGTCCGAGTGTTCTTTCCCTATTTCACGAGATCTTGTAAAATCTCTTCTTATGGGATTACCATCAGCAGCTTTATCATGTCCTCTTTAATCGCACTATTTTCAATGCCTCACTTCCAGCTTTAGATAAAAACTGGAAGTTGTAGAGAGTCACATCCGGATTGTATAGAGTGCTGATGGACGTCTGTTATGCAATATTCAGCAAAAGAAAACATTGGATAGACACATACTATACATGTTTCTCACTGTTGACTTAGTAACCCCATGGGAGTGTTTGTTCACACATTTACAGTAAGGTCTTGTTTGATCTAGGAGGCATAGTGGAGTAATGGATACCGGCTCAGATTGAGGAATTAGAGAACCGAGTTCGAATTCCAGTCAAATCCATTATATTCACTTACGTCATATATATTATTATATACCCTTGGGAAAGGTATAAATCCTCTTCTTCTCCCCTGATTTATTTATTAATACAAACAAAACAATTTATTATAATTTATAATAAAAAGGAGGCACTGTGGAGTAATGGATAGCGGCTCGGATTGAGGAATCAGAGAGCTGAGTTCGAATTCCAGTCGAGTCCATTACGTTCACTTACATGCTAATTCCCTTGGGAAAGGTATGAATCTTATTCTCCCTCAAGCTATGGATAAATAGCTGGACAGACTGGGTTCTATATCTTTGGATGGCAACTGGCTTACCACAGTAAGAAATGGCAACCTACTGCGAGAAAAAATCTACCTCGTCAGTCATGTATCGAAAGATAAATGATTGCCCAAGCGTGTATCATGCATGGCATATAACTGACTGAAATTCACTTACGAGCTACTATTCTTAGGAAAGGTATGAATCCTCCTCTTCTCCCTGCACTTCGCCTGATATGATAGCAGGACAGACCAGGTTCTATAGCCTTGGATGGCAACTGGTCTACCTCAGTAAGTAACGGCAACCTACTGCTGGAAAAAATCTGCCTCTTCGGTCATGTATTGAAAGATACATGATCGCCTAAGCGTGTATCACTCATGGCACATAACTGACTGACTGATTACTAATGATTTTACCATAGGAACGCATTGAAAATGAGGTAGAGTGGGATTGTCAGTGGTCAGGAATGAAGACAAGCATTACTGAGAGAATAGAGTATGTATAATGTAGATACCCTTGGGAAAGGTATGAATCCTCTTCTTCTCCCCCCAGCTATGGGTAAATAGCAGGACAGACTGGGTTCTATAATCTTGGACGGCAACTGGTCTACCGCACAAAGAAATGGCAACCTACTGCTTGAAAAATCTGCATGAAATGGCAACCTACTGCTTGAAAAATCTGCCTCGTCAGTCATGTATTGAAAGATACATGATTGCCTAAGCGGGTATCACGCATGGCACAGAACTGACTGATTTCTTTGATATGTTGCCAAGTTATATCAAGTCTGTGCATCCATATATTCAAAATAGGCGAATGCTTTCCAGAAAGGCGTCTTTTTTTTTTTTTTTTTTTTTTTTCGAATTTTGTGTTACACATTTTTGCGACATCGTGATTTTACTCACTTTAATTTGATTTAAATTTGTTTCCATTATTTTATCATTGCAGGGGGAATTAAGTGTGAGTTGTATCCAGCTTTCACCTGATGGACAGGTGAGTACTTATGGTTGTGTCAAAGGTCGCAAATTGATCGGTGTGAATTTGACAGTTTTTGGGGGTCAAATTTCTAGGAAGTTGACATTTTAGTAGTTCTCCTCACTTGCTAGATAGAAAACGACTCTTTTGCAGTAGAGGGGGTCATAAAAAACCTACTTAAGGGAGACATCACAGATTCTCTTCAGAAAAATATTTTAAATGGTTATTTGCTTATCAGAAAAAAAATGTTCCTGTGTCTGACGATAAACTACATCTGGCAGAAAGGCCTTTAATTAGAGGGTTTTGAGGAACATGGAACCACTATAATTACTGTTTATCTCAGGTGCACCCTAACCCAGACTGGTAGCACATGTTAGGGTCCTAGCTATAGGCAAATAGTGAAAAAAATTAGTAGGAATACATTATTGGAAAATAAAAATTACTAAAGTTCCAAGAAAAATGAAATGTCAGTATTAATGACTCATTGGTAGTTGATATGCCATTGAACAAACAAGCAAAAACTGTTTTTTTTTTTTTTTTTTTTTTTTGTGAAGTATACACTTTAAACATAATAAGTGTGTAGATTTCATGTTGCTAAAAACCCTATAAGATAGACTTCAGGGAAGTATACCGATATTAGTAATTAGTGCAATCACTATGACATCTCTGAAACTGATTATCAGAGTAAAAACAAAGGGGAGCCATAACTGAGCAGTGTTAAATAAGGGCGGGTGAGATATCCCTAGACATGAACATCAGAATGAGAACGACTTGTACCTGTAGATTAAATAAAGGCTTCCGTTTGAAATTTCACGAAGGTTACCTGGATCAGGAAGCACCTGATGTGTGTGTGTGTGTGTGTGTGTGTGTATATATATATATATATATATACACACACACACATATATTTATATTTATACATACACACACATATGTATATATATATATATATATACATATATAAAGACATTTATATTATGTTTAACGTTCTTTTTATAGATACAAGTATTTAAGCAAATGCTCTGTTTTATAATAAACTGTATTAAATAACATTTACCGGCCTGAATGTCCGAGAAAAAAAACGTTAAACATAATATAAATGTCTTTAAATAAATTGTCGGACAATGTCCAATTCTAAAATATATACATATACACACACACACACACACACACACACACACACATATATATATATACATATACATACAGACATAAATTCCTAATAGGATAGAATCCAGGTAGAACTCAATGTCCAGGACATAGTAAGAATATAATATAAAAGGCTCAAACACTACTATTCCATGGTTATAATTTATAACATTGGAATTGTAATCACAATCCAATTCATCAGACCTACAAATATATATATATATATATATATATATATATATACACATTCTTAGTGGGTACAGAACTTGAGTATTGCTGTAAAAATGTTAAGATAAATATTATGTAATATAATTAAAAACTGATGGGTTAAAAAAAAAAGTGAAAGAGGAAAACTATCTGGTTTTGCTCCTGCTCTTCAAAAAAAAAAAAACTATCACACTCTTTATTTCATAAAGAGTCACTATATATCAACTCTCGCAAGCTGTTTCGCTGTAAACAGCGTGATTGTTTGCTAGGGCTTGCTGTCATTAGTCACTGGTACCCCCTCTTTTTTTTTTCCCCTTCTCTATCCTCTCATCAGTTATTCGCCAATTAGATTTATTGTATTTTACTTTTTTTCTCCCAATATAAAAACAACAGGAGTGGAGCTGATTAGTTTTCCTCTGTCTATATTTCTGTGATAATGTATTATATACATTATTTACATTATTCAGACTATTGTCCTCATCTTTGTCGCCATATTTATTACAACATTTCTGCCATTGTACACTCCGGCCTTCTTCAGGTTGTTGGAATGTCGAACTGAACCCTTTATTTCACTCACTGGAGTAGACTGTCCTAGTTCCACATGCCATGTTTAATGGATGTCAGTTATCATTTATCTCCTGTTAATTTCCCTCTGAAAGTTCTCTACTGCCTTAGCTGGGTATTGAACTCTTTGGCTCCTGTCACTGGATCTAACTAATGCCCAACCACCTGAAGGAGGCCAGAGCGTACAATGGCCAAAACACTGTAATAAATATGGCGACAAAGATGAGGACAATAGTCTGAATAATGTAGTTTCCTCTCTTTCTCTTTTTTTTAACTGTTAGTTTTTAATTATGCCAACTAATATTCAGGTTAACGTTTTTGTAGCAATATATATATATATATATATATAATATAATATAAGTGAACATTGAAGTCAACACTCTGAGGCGACAGGCTGTTTCATGCTAGACGCAATCATCAGGCCGCATGACGATTGCATCTAGCATGAAACAGCCTGTCACCTCTGAGTGTTGACTTCAATGTTCACTTTTATATTTATGTTTACATACACTCTATCTCTGATGTTGAGCACTTTGTCCCATAAATATAGCACACCTTATCACTATATTTCTTCATTCATTCATATATATATATATATATGTCATGTTTCGATCCTGTCTTGAGCCAATTGAACATCTAGCCATACTGAAGAGCTGTGATACAGAGAAACAGTCTGTGGATGACTATATGTATGTATATATATATATATATATATATGTATATATATATATATATATATGCTCCCATAAATCCGGTTGAGATTTCGAGGTAAAGGAGGTTTTAAAAAACAGCTGCTCCTACTGCTATTAAGCATTACTCTTCAAGTAAATTGAATTGAGTTCTTCGAGCTGCTGGTGTATTTCATATAGCGAAAAACATTAAAATTCCCTTCCTTTCTGCTGTGTGACGATGGCCTAGAGGTAAGATATCTGACTGATGTCAAATCAGTTGTGTTTCGATCCTGGCTTGAAGCAATCGGACGTTTTGCCACAATGAGGAGTAGTGATACAGCAAAACAGTCCTTTTGTGGATGACATATATATATATATATATATATATATATATATATATATATATATAAATGTTTGTTTAAAAAAAAAAAAGAAGATTTTTGACTAAAAAATTTTGACTAAAAATATTGACCGTGAAGATGAACAATGATGTTCGAAAGCGCTAGGTCATCGTATGGACAATACATATTTCGAAATCATTTTCAAATAAAATGTTTCATTAGAGAATATGAGAAAATTCAAAAGAAAATATGCAAAACTATGTTGTCTTTAACATTCAGTACTACATGTTTAAAAGAAAAGTTGCTGCCAAATTACACACACACACACACACACATATATAGGATCAATATGAGTAAAAGTTTGCCACATAGCTGATTGATATTACCATCGCATGTTCGTAGCCTTGAGTGTTCTTCAGGTAATAAACATTGACATTTTGAACTGAACCTGTCGTTTAGTCCACACACATAGATTGTTCAAATTCTACAAAGATGCCTTTTTTGGATATCTTAGCATCAGATTAGTAACTCACTCTCCAAGTTTTTGTTCCCTCTGCTGTGGCAAGGTATTGAACTCACAGCTTGCTGAGTCAAGTCAGCTTTTTAGATTACTTCAACCAATACTTTTATCCACTGCGCCATGTGTCCTTGGTGGTGGGGGGGTGAAAATTACTAGTTATGGTGCCTATTCATTCTACGATTCTACTGACATTTGATGAAAGTGTATTTAGTGACTATGTGGCTGAAAAGTGGCTTGGTTGGTTTCCAACTAGAAATGAGTCACACTTGAAGATGGCAGCTTATAAATGAAGACCAGTAGATACGGCAGTTAAGAATGCTTCCAGCTGGTGTTTAGAAGTTGAACACGTTGTCAAAGAATGCTTTCAGATGGCGTTTAGAAGTTGAACACGTTGTCAAAGAATAATTTCTTTTGGGAAGAAGTATAAAGACACTTTGAAGTTGCAATAGGTTTAAATGAAATAAAAAGAAAAAGGGGAAAAAAAAAAAAAGGGACCCATTTTCTAAGTTCTTGGATGTTCTTATGAAGCCTAGTAATAAGACATTCACTACCTTGTTATACAATATATATATATATATATATATATATATATATATATATATATATATACAGGGTGTCCATAAAGTTTGTGTGCACTTTCAAAAATTTATAACTTTATTTGTATTTGCGATAGAAATAATTTGTAAAAAGGATTAGAAAGAAGTAAATAAAATTTCAATAAAACCTTAAAAAATATGGATTTAAGTTTCCACATGTCCTCCATCATTAGCAATGCAACGATTTTGCAGTTCACGGAAAACATTTGCCAACTGATTTACAGTAATGCCTGAAATCACATTAGTTATTTTAGCTATACCTAAAACTAGGTACATTAAACTTTATAGCATTTTTTACAGATTATTTCTATCGCAAATACAAATAAAGTTATAAATTTTTTAAAGTGCACACAAACTTTATGGACACCCTGTATAAAAAAAAAACACAAGTAAAAACTCCTACCATCTTAATTTTACTAGTCAATGTCCTCTCAGATATAAAATAGATGTTATTAAAAATTTCCTTGTGAGAGCAGACGGGACTTCATCCTCTCGTTTGCTTTTCTTTAAAGAACTTAATAGTGTGAAACAAACGCTTGTTAATAACAGTTTTCCAAACCATCTTATAGATTACCATATTAGACTTTTTCTTTCTAAGGTAACCATAGCAACACAGAAAAAAAAATTTTCTACAAAAATCAAATGCATAGTCACTATAAGCAAGACGAATCTTCACTTAAAAACGTACACAATTCCAGTCGACAAAAACAAGTTACAATAGGGTTAAACAAAAAGTCTATTTCAAGGGAATTAGACTTTTGAGGCTTAGTTGTTTTAAGATTATGTATTTTTCTTCTGCTGTTTTCAAATAAAAAAAATGAGAATTTAAATAATTTTTTAAAATAAAAAGTCGAAAATGGTTATGAACAAATGGAAAAAAGGAAGTGACGTTTTACATACGGCTTGCCTCCAAGCAGGATTGTTCATAACCATTTTCGACTCTCACCCGTCGAAGGGCAGTTGCATCTTTGTAGTGAGTAAAATGGTTTTGTCTATATGATAAATTATAATAAATATATATATATATATATACACACACACACACACTAATTTTTTGTTTTTCTTTGTTTTAGAAACTTGTTGTGGCAGACAAAAGTCTTCATTTGCAGTTGTTCAACCTGGAGACTAAGGAACTGAGTGGTCAAAGCTGGCGGGTGAGTCAATCAAAGAAGTTCTGGAACTTGCCAAGAGCTTATTCAATCATTTTCTCAAGAATTATCATTCATTATAAAATTAAAATTGGAATCGCATGAAATTTTCAGAAGTATTGTTAATTCTATTATAATTGTTCATGTCTCTCCCTTTGTTTTTAATTGCATGGCAAAGCGGGGGAAAGGCACTACTTGGTTTCAGTGAGATAATGAAAGACAGGAAGCTAGAAGTGTTTAACGTCTCCTGTCAATACCTCATGAATAATGAAATATTTCGTTTTGATTGGTAAAAAATGGTAAAACGGAACTTGGTTTCCTTGACAAATAAATGAATGAAAGTAAGTAGGGAAAATGGGAGCATTTAATGGCTGTTTCAGTGAAATGGAAGAAGTTGGCAATTTCAGATCTCTTTATTTGTACCCCCTTACTTCTTAAAATAACCAGCGTTCATATTTATGATTGTTGTTACAATATTTTGTTGTTGTTAAGCTCAAATATCTAACAGTGCTATAGAGGAAATTCTATGGATATTTTATTGTTGCATAAATCGCCATGATTATTTTTAAATGTGCTTTTTATCACATAAAATTTGGTGAGGTGCTAGCGAATTTTCATTCTGAAAATGCAGCCCAGAGAAGAAAAAAACAACCAAACCAAACCCACTTCCTTTTTATCTTTTTATATATATATATATATTTATATATATTTCATGCACATTTCATTAAAAACAACTGACAAGGTGCTTTTATTTAGTTTTTTATATAATTTCTCGTGCGATCTAATAAAGTTTTTCTTTTCAGGTGATAAATTATATAAAAACTGTCCGAATGTTCTTTTTATCCGAGCGCTTTCGGCTATACATTTAGCCATTATCAAGGATTATATTTCAGTTGTTAGAATTAGAAATAGTTTGTTGCATGTATGTTTTATAAAATGATTCATTTTTTTTGTTTCAAAACACGGTCAAGATATTATGTCCATGTTCAAAGTTAATATTATTAAGTGTTGGTTTGTTTGTTTTTATTAGTAAAAAAAAAATGAATCATTTTATAAAGCATACATATAAAAAACTATTTCTAATTCTGACAGTTGAAATATAATCCTTGAAAATGGCTAAATGTATAGCCGAAAGCGCTCGGATAAAAAGAACATTCGGACAGTTTTTATATAATTTATCATCCGAAAAGAAAAAAAAATTAGATCGCATGAGAAATTGTATAAAAAAACTAAATAAATGCACCTTGTCTGTCGTTTTTAATGAAATGTGCATGAAAGAAGGATTGCTGCCTAAATACACAAATATATATATTTATATATAGTCTTAAAGTGTGCTATATTTATGGGATAAAGTGCTCAATATCAGAGATAGAGCGTGTGTAAATATAAAAGTGAACATAGAAGTCAACACTTAGAGGCGACAGTCTGTTTCATGCTAGATGCAATCGTCAGGCCTTATTTATTTTTATATATATATATATATATATATATATATATATATATTTAGTTTTTTATATAATTTCTCGTGCGATCTAATAAAGTTTTTCTTTTCAGAGGATAAATTATATAAAAATTGTCTGAATGTTCTTTTCCGAGCGCTTTCGGCTATACATTTAGCCATTATCAAGGATTATATTTCAACTGTTAGAATTAGAAATAGTTTGTGTGTGTTTTATAAAGTGATTCATTTTTTTGTTTCAAAACACAGTCAAGATATTATGTCCATGTTCAAAGTTAATATTATTAAGGGTTGGTTTGTTTAATTTTATAAGTAAGGCTTCCATTATTTTTAGCCTTTTTTTGCAAGTGGATGATGCTATTATATTAGTGTTGTCGACAAGTATATTCCGAATAGTGTCCGGTAGGTCTCCATGAATATTTAAATGAGATCTAATCGTTTTTAATGAAATGTGCTTGAAAGAAGGATTGCTGCCTAAATACACAAATATATATATATATATATATATATATATATATATATATATATATATATATATATATAGGTTTAACCCTTTGACTTGTATATAAGCCCTGTTGCTTTTTGGGTATGCTGTTGGCAAATTTGTTTGCAGTTGAGCAACATGATTGCAAAAAAAGGAGGTGGGGTGGATATTGAGTATTTCACTGTCTGAAATCACATTTAATCTCATTATGAAATCCTATTTGTAGTCAATGCTACTGAGTAAAGTCCTGGTGTACCTTCAGAAATTGAATTAAATTTTATCAACATTTTTTTTTTTTTTTTTTAAATTATCATTTCAAACACGTTGATAATGCCACTAGGATGCAGGGGGGGGGGGTTATAAGGAGTGAATGAGAATAAGAAGACGAGAAGTGAGGAAAGGGACAATAAAGGAACCGGGTTCGGGAAGGCAGAAGATGGCAGCTGATGTTGCAATTAAATGTTTGAAGAAGGAGAGGGAAGAAAAAAAATCGGTTCTACTGGCGAGAAGTGAAAGCAAAAAAAAAATTGTTAAAATTGAAGTGAAGGTTGCATCTAGCTAGTTCGACACTAAAACCATGAGACCTTGGTGCCGATCTCGTGTTAAATTTATGCAGTTGAGATGCTTTCCCTTTGCCATGTTGTAGCTTTCCTCTGCCTTTGCTACAAATATTTTTATGGCAATTGTTCACATGAGCTTTTCCTCTTTGGTATCTCATTTTAATGAATTTAACCATAATACTAGATTGGCCTTTAGGTCTCATCATTTTACTGTTGAAATTGCTGTAAATTCTATTCTAGTAAGGGTTCTGTTCAAAATTCCAATCACCTGAAGAAAGCCTGGCATACAGTGGCTGAAACGTCATGAATATGGCAATAAAGGTCTGGATAACAGTCCAAACAATGAAAATAATGTAAATAATTACAATACTTCATCTTGGAAATATAGACGTTTTTTTTTTTTTCTTTGACTTCTCACGTGTGGAACTCATTTCCAGCTTCTTGCTTTCCTGTAAACTATTGTCTTCAAAAATCTAAATGTAACATCAATCGTTATCTTTGTCTCCTCAAAACCTGTTCTTTTTATTAACATTTCTCTGTAGTAATGTTTACTCACTTTCCTTTACTCTTATACCCCCCCAACACTTTATTTCTTAGTGGCTTTATTGCCTTGCTTTGTTTGAAATGATTAAAAGTGGCTGATGGTTAATTCTTTCTTTTTGCCAGAAAATGAACAAAATTTAAGTGTAACCTCAATCTTCTGTCTCCTTGAATCCAGTTCTTTTTATTGTCCTTTCTTTATTTGTACCTTAGTGGCTTTATCACCTTTTTTTGTGGGGTGAAATGATTAAAAAAAAAAATCTGCCAAAAATCTGTTTTCTTTTTCATATTGACTTCTGCTATCAGTTGCATACTTAATCTTCAGCCTAAGCACACTAAGTTTTTCACTGTGTCCATATTTGCATCTGTTCCTTGTGTTTTTGACTGCCCGCTTCTGGCACCGTTGAGCACTTCTTGCTTGTGCCACCCCAAAACACTGAATTTCTTCATAGCATGTTCAATATCAGCCATTTTAATCGGGCTAACATTTCACTAACACTCTTGAAAAGTTTTACACAAAATTACTCCAGATTTCACTCATTTCCTGCTAACACTGTGACATGAGCACATGCAACTTCCTCTACTGCTTGGCCGCAGATGACGCATCTCAAGAAAATAGAAATTGGAACTTGTTTGGAGGGGCTCTAGTACATATGTTTGCCTGACTCATTACTCTAGTGACATGCTCTGGTAATTTTAAAAATTAAATTGATGCACCTTGTAGACATGAAAGGACAGCGGCATGTTTTTGGCAAAACTTTTGCCACAAGAAAATATTGGTGTTTCTCATATTTCACCGTTTTCTTTCATTCTTATATGTCTGGCCTTAAAAGATTTCTGTGAAAAGAATTTATCTTGCTTAGTATATGATGCTTTTTAAAATCATAATGTAATTGTTTTTTTTTCTTTTTCAGTCTTTACACTTAAACCATATCCGGTGCATGCAGTTTAATGATGCAGGGAACCTCCTTGCTACAGGAGGGACAGACTCGTCTATAAAAGTCTGGGACACAGATTACAGGTACTGCACTCACAGTTTCAAGCGAAGTGCAGGTGCGATTACGTGAGTATAAAGAAAAAAAATGTTTTCTTTTCTTCTTAAAAATTGTATCTGTATTTTATGTAACACAGGAAGTGTGTACCAAGATTGTGTTTAAATCTCTCACACCCAATAAGCCCTTGTGTATTAGGGCTTATTGAGTGTGAGAGAATAAGAAAAAAGAGAAACATTATTAAGGAGCGAGAACAATAGAAGAAGAGTAATCAAGAAGGCAGTAGATAATGATTGACATTGCATTTAAATTTGTTTTCTAATCATTTCACCCCATGCAAGGCAGTAAAGCCACTAAGACACAAGGGGTTACTGAGTGTGAAAGAATAAGAAAAAAGAGAAACATTATTAAGGAGCGAGAACAATAGAAGAAGAGTAATCAAGAAGACAGTAGATAACGATTGACATTGCATTTAAATTTGTTTTCTAATCATTTCACCCCATGCAAGGCAGTAAAGCCACTAAGACACAAGGGGTTACTGAGTGTGAAAGAATAAGAAAAAAGAGAAACATTATTAAGGAGCGAGAACAATAGAAGAAGAGTAATCAAGAAGGCAGTAGATAATGATTGACATTGCATTTAAATTTGTTTTCTAATCATTTCACCCCATGCAAGGCAGTAAAGCCACTAAGACACAAGGGGTTACTGAGTGTGAAAGAATAAGAAAAAAGAGAAACATTATTAAGGAGCGAGAACAATAGAAGAAGAGTAATCAAGAAGGCAGTAGATAATGATTGACATTGCATTTAAATTTGTTTTCTAATCATTTCACCCCATGCAAGGCAGTAAAGCCACTAAGACACAAGGGGTTACTGAGTGTGAAAGAATAAGAAAAAAGAGAAACATTATTAAGGAGCGAGAACAATAGAAGAAGAGTAATCAAGAAGGCAGTAGATAACGATTGACATTGCATTTAAATTTGTTTTCTAATCATTTCACCCCATGCAAGGCAGTAAAGCCACTAAGACACAAGGGGTTACTGAGTGGGAAAGAATAAGAAAAAAGAGAAACATTATTAAGGAGCAAGAACAATAGAAGAAGAGTAATCAAGAAGACAGTAGATAACTATTAACATTGCATTTAAATTTTTGAAGATCAAAGTTGGCTGGAAAGCAAGAAGGTGGATGAGTGCAAAAAAAAGAAACTGTTGGTATAGAACTTACGGTTACATCTAGCCATTTCCACTGTAAATTGATGAGAGGTTGTTACTAAACTTGTACTATGGTTAAATTCATAACGTCTGGGTTCCATAGTGAAGAGCTAACCTGAATAATTACCATGAAACTATTTATAGAAAAGACACAGAGAAGCACCTTATGGCAGTGGAAAAGTGACAAGGGCTGAGCTGCCAGGTCAGGATCAGTAACATTGCAGATTATTCTTTAGATTTTAGTGTATATATATATATATATATATATATATATATATATATATATATATATATATATATATAGCTGGAGCATGGGACAAAATGTGACAGCAATATTCAAAGTGAGGAAGAACAGTAGATTTATAAATATGCAAAATAGATTCTGGTGGGAAAAATCGTCTGGTACGACATGGTGAACCAACTTTCTTTGCAGCAGATCTAGCAAGATAGTCTTTCCACTTCATGTCAGCTGAGAATGTAAGCCAAAGTAGGTGCAACGAGTCACTCTCCTGGAGGTTAGCATCAGCCATACCGATGTAAGGCAGAAAGAGGTCTCTCAGATGATTAATAGAGAGCGTTTTTGTATTTGAGGTGCTAAAATTAACAAGCCATCCTTTACTTAAAGAAGAAAACAATTTACTAAGACAACAATGTTTAGAAAGTGCTTTAAACACTAGTTAACCTACAGTAAAGTTTGAGTCCAAGTTCCTACAATGTTTCACCTTACCTGGCAGATCTTGTTATCACAATGTGAGATTGGGCACCTCGGCATAGTGTAACGGTTAGCAAGCTTGTCTAGCTAGAACAGTTACAGACTAAAGAGTGAGTTCAATCCTCACTGGGTACTCCATACTTTCGGCTTTGTGCCACATCTCAGCTATGCTTAGAAAATCAGTATCAAAATGTGGGATATCTTATATCAGGAGTAGCCAAACTTGCTTCATGTAAGAGCCACATATAACGTTCAAATGTTTGAGAGCTGCAAGATATCATCAAAATTTACACATACGTTTTTGTTACAAAATATTTATATAAAAATATATTTAAAGACATTTTTATGTTTAACATTCTTTTTATAGATACAAATATTTAAGTAAATGCTCTGTTTATAATAAACAGTATTAAACATGGACAGGACTTAAATATAATAATTAAATATTAAAAAAAGAATGTATAAACATAAAAATGTCTTTAAATAATTGTCGGACTTTGTCCATTTCATAATGTGTGACGTCATTTGTTTACATTTGATATGCCATGAGCAGATATGAATGTACGTGAGAGAATCATGGAAGATTGTAGTTTAAAAACAGTAAAATTGACCTTGCTAACCGAGCGCTCCTCTGTGGCCAAATTGGTTAAAGGCATGTCAGGCTATATGACAGTTCCGTATAGGATACAGGTTCAATTCCTGTAGGAGGACGAATATTTTCTATGAAAATTTCTCGGACATTCGGGCCGGTAAATGTTGTTTAATACCGTTTATTATAAACAGAGCATCTACTTAAATATTTGTATCTATAAAAGAATGTATAAACATAAAAATGTCTTAAAATAATTGTCGGACTTTGTCCATTTCATAATGTGTGACGTCATTTGTTTATATTTGGATACGCATTGAGCAGATATGAATCTACGTGAGAGATTCATGGAAGATTGTAGTTTAAGAACAGTATCGACCTTGCTAGCCGAACGCTCCTCTCTGGCCGAAACGGTTAAGGCATGTCAGGCTATATGACGGTTCCATATAGGATACAGGTTTGATTCCTGTTGGAGGACGAAAATTTTCTATGAAAAATTCTCGGACACAGGAATTACCATGTTTCAAAAACAGAAGCTAAAAACTTCTAATTCAATTATAGAAATTAAATTAAAGTACCTAGTTCTGTTTTCATTTTTACTTTAATTTCCATAATTGTATTGGAAGTTTTTAGCTTCTGTTTTTGGAACATGGTAATTCCTGTGTAGCGATGGAATCATATTTTTAAATATATATATATATATATAAACTTAAAGAAAAGATATGCAAAAACATTATTGCATTTTTATTAAGTATTTGTTAATCATTAAATTCTTTTTAAAATAGTGGGAGTATTTTGTATGTTAAATAATAAAACTTTAAATTTTTCCAGAGAATTTATTGTACTATCCTACGCATCTGAGTAAAACCAACTGTATTTTGTACCCCCTTTCAATTCTCTCCAAAATTTGGTTTCGTTTTGTCAATATAAGGCTATTTTAGAGAGTGTGATGGATTGACTAATGACAGTCACAGGATTTTATATATAGAAGATTTGAAACTAAATCCATTTTCTTTTTTCTGCTTACAGCTCACTTCTATTCCAGCCATATGGAAAGGCTGATGTCCGCCTTTTCTCTGGTGCCGAGAGTGGTGAAGTCTGTTTGTTCGACCTACGCAAAAAGTCTGTGATTCAAGCGTCAGAGCACCATTCGAGTGCCGTGACTGATATGGTTCTCTCTGAAGACAACAAAACTCTCCTCAGGTAAGTACGTCCGGCTTGAAATAACGGGCAGGCTCGAAAACATGAAATGGTGCAATTTGCTTCCGACAAAATTTAGTTTGATGAATGTCCGTCAGCAATTCTCGGACAAATCACCCAGCCCCAAATAGAAAATAATACCATCACCGTTTACAGCATGGCATGTCCAAAGTCAAGCCTGGGAGCCAATTATGGTCTGTGGTCAAATTTCATATGGCCCCCATCCACTGTCAATGAATGTATCTCTTACGGCCCGCCAGTATTGTCGATCAGAGTATGTAAAGTACACGTCTAAGAAATGCAATTTGATGTTTTACCAAAAAATGGCAGCAGCACTGTGCAAATGCACTCTGATGGTGTGACCCTGATGTTGGCCTTTTCCAGCCAAATTCTAAAATCACTGCCTTTATACCAGACATGGCCTACATACTGCAGTCCGGATCTCAGTATCACCCTTCATATTAGTGAAGGCAAGTTATTTGTTTTGGTTAACCGAAATGAATAAATTCTAAAATCTTAGTGAATTTGTTTTGTTTGTCGAAATCGGTTATAAATCTATTTGGACACTTCGACTTGTGTCACTTTATGTTTTCGACCTCTTAAGGAGATGAATGTTGCTGTTATGTTTCTATTCATGTCTTTAGCTTAAAAGTTGACAGACAACATTAATTACCAATAATGTTTAAGATAACCTGAGATATTTTATAGTTGCCTGGAAGTTCTTTTTTCTCAGCCTATCATATCGGAACCCATATAAGACAAGATGTCCGAGTGATTTTGGTAAGACCTGTTTAAATTTGTTTGTCATCCATGTGAAGAAATGAAAATATGCCATTTGAAATAAAATTTTCCTAAGTTAACACCAAGCAGAATGGTTGGCCCTCACACAGATTCACCTCATCAAATCTAGCTCTCTTTGAAAGAAGTTTGGGTACCCCTGGTTTACAACTTGCTGAAATTTGGCTAATAAGTAGATTCCATCCCCAAAAAATTATTTCTAAAAATTTTAGCTCAATCAGACTAATGGTTCAAAAGTTACAGTCTGTTTTTATAATGGGTGTTTCATTAAGACGGATCAAAGTCAGCAGTAAATAAATCAGTGTTATTGGTGAAAATTTATTTATTTCTCTGTTGGATCATGTTATTTAAGTCATGGCAATTATGTGTAAAAAATAATATTACCAAAATGTCCACCAAATCTGAAAGAAAAAGGTAAAAAACCATTAAACACTTTAATTCACATATCACTTGAACATAGGTACCTTCATGAGATCGCTAAAAAAGAGTATGGCGTGACGAAAAAGACGCCAAACTTGACAAAAACAAAACTTTATCATCTAAATGTTTATGTTATTATTAAGAGGAAAGTTCAAAGTATTTTTGGGGGTATTTTTCTACATTTTTTAATCGTTCCTGGCACGTCCAAAACTTTTGTTAAAAAAATTTTTTTATTTTTTTTTTTTTTTTTTAGTCAGCAAAATTGACAGATAATCAATCATGTCAGCCATTTTTTTCCAATTTATAAAAAAAAATGAAAATCTCACTTTGAAATTCTTTTAAAAATCTGTTATAATTTTTTCAAAACTTATTTTAAGAAAATCAGAAATTATAATGTTAATTTAAAATATTTTGAACCAAGCTTAACTTAGTAGTTTGAAAATAAAACAAAGCATGTCATAACCTTTTGCGTCACTTGACAAGGTGACGAAAGACATTTGTGACGTTTTGATAGCTTACATGAGGATAATTCCTTCTACGGAAGGAAAGATGTAAAGTTATTTAGATTTAAGTGAACAAATTATTTACCTTGTTATTTTTAAGGAAAACTTCCAGTGCTCTAATTTAAAAAATTTTTTTTACTTAGCTTTCACCTTTACGTTTACAATGCTTTATGGAAAATATATTATAAAGAAATTAAAATAAGAATGTTGATAGTGAGATTAAATTTCATAAGAAAGGTATCTAATTAATTTATAGGTACCTTTCTTATGAAATTTTATCAGAAGTGTACATAAAATACAAATTTAAATTTCATAAGATGATACTGATACTTGTAGGTACCCTTCTCAGTTGAAATTGAAAAATCAAATTAACTTCTCCACACGTGTTTCGCAAAAATAAATCTATATCTCAAAAGGACATTTACGAAAGTGAATGCGATTTTTAACTAATTTTATAATATTTTAACAACTTAAATGTAAAAATCTACTATAATTAAAGAAATAACAAATAATTGTATTAAAAATTCAGTATTTAAGTAAAATACTAGACAGAAACTCAATTGACGTTTTTTTTTTATTGCACACATGATACTTCCAGTCTTCTGTAGATTTGATTTACAGTGTTATTATTGACAAAAATTATATTTTTTATATACTGTTGTTCGTTAGTTTGTAAGAAGCTTGGCAATTATAATCTGTAAATATATATCTACTTAATAGCAACATTCGTTAAATTCTACAAACTTTTTAGTCATGGTTAATGTTGGTTCCCATCTATTTATAAATGTCTGCAAAAATTTCCCTCCTCCCCAAAGACAAAACATACAGAGGCATGCTGGGATTTCCTCTCAGCCCATAAGATAGTCCAATTGTTGGTCTCATTCAATATATTTCCATTTCTTTCTTGATGTCAGAACCTTGCAATTGCTTGTCTGTATCCTATTTGTGTGTTAACACCATTCATATTTTGTGAACTTTTGGCTTATTTCAGTTGTATTGCCTGCTTTTCTGTTGCATATATATATATATATATATATATATATATATATATATATATATATATAAACAGAAAAAAAAAATATATATATATATAAACAGAAAAAAAAAATATATATATATATAAACAGAAAAAAAAAATATATATATATATAAACAGAAAAAAAAAATATATATATATATATATATATAAACAGAAAAAAAAAATATATATATATATAAACAGAAAAAAAAAATATATATATATATATATATATATATATAAACAGAAAAAAAAATATATATATATAAACAGAAAAAAAAAAATATATATATATATATATAAACAGAAAAAAAAAAAATATATATATATAAACAGAAAAAAAAAAATATATATATATATATATATAAACAGAAAAAAAAAATATATATATATATAAACAGAAAAAAAAAATATATATATATATAAACAGAAAAAAAAATATATATATATATATAAACAGAAAAAAAATATATATATATATATATAAACAGAAAAAAAATATATATATATATATATATATAAACAGAAAAAAAAAAAATATATATATATATATAAACAGAAAAAAAAAATATATATATATATATATAAACAGAAAAAAAAAAATATATATATATATATATATATATATATATATAAACAGAAAAAAAAAATATATATATATATATATATATATATAAACTGAAAAAAAAAATATATATATATATATATATATAAACAGAAAAAAATATATATATATATATATATATATATATATATAAACAGAAAAAAAAAATATATATATATATATATATATATATATATAAACAGAAAAAATATATATATATATATATATATAAACAGAAAAAAATATATATATATATATATAAAAACAAAAAAATATATATATATAAAAAAACAAAAAAAAATATATATATGAAGAAATTTCATAGAGAAACATTAAACATTTTATTTAAACAGAGCATTTACTTAAATATTTGTATCTATAAAAGTAATGTATAAAAAGAAAATATATTAAAATAATTGTCGGACTCTGTCCATTTCATAATATATGATGTCATTTGTTTATGTTAAGATATACTATAAGCAGATATGAGCTTTTGAGAGAAATCATGGGAAATTTAAAAACAGTAAATTGACCGTGCTAACCAGATGCTTTGACTGTAGCTAAATGTTATAGCAAGTCAGTCTATATGACAGTTCCCTGAAGGATACAGGTTTGGTTCCTGTGGGAGGACATATTTTCTATGAAATTTCTTGGACATCCATGCTGGTAAATTTTGATAATACTGTTTATTATAAACAGAGCAATTACTTAAATATTTGAATATTTGCATCTATAAAAATAATGTATAAACAGAAAATATGTTAAAATAATTATTGGACTTAGTCCATTTCATAATATATATTTAGTGTGTGTTTGTATATATATATGTATGCATTTAGTGTGTTTATGTATCTGTATATAATTTTAATTTTAATTTATTGTATGTTTATAATCACTACTGCTGACTGATATCATGTTTCCTCAACACTACCCGAGTCACAGTCCATAACCCAACCCTCCAGTTGATGAGTTAAGACTTCTACTTTTTTTTTGGTTTTTGCTGACTTCTAAGTCAAACTAAATTTAGTTTGTCCGACTTTTCAAATGGTACATTCCACTAAAAAAAGCCTTATACTGTACAGAATAAATTATTTAAAATGGACATTTGAAAACAATAAGTTGAAATAAAAATGAGTTCTTTGAAAAAAGAGCATACAA
This sequence comes from Acanthosepion esculentum, assembly GCA_964036315.1. Classification (NCBI taxonomy): domain Eukaryota; kingdom Metazoa; phylum Mollusca; class Cephalopoda; order Sepiida; family Sepiidae; genus Acanthosepion; species Acanthosepion esculentum. The sequence goes on along the minus strand of OZ038519.1, from coordinate 56,398,408 downwards.
GTCATTAGAGGTTTTTATAAAAAGATTATTTTTAAAATTAAAGCAAGAAATACATTGCCTATTAAGTATGTCTCCAGCTTGATACAGCTCAGATCTATGCAGCCCAACTAGCCATGTTAATTTTCTTTCATTCTTTTGTTTTTACTTTCTTTAAAACAATTAATTTTGAATCCAGCTGAAGTCAAGAATGAAAACGACACACAAAAGATTTTTGTTGCTTTGAAATAGATATACTTGAATCTTGATTTATTCAGTTTAAGTCTGACCCCCCCCAGAGAATGTCTGATGACAAGGATACCCAAGATCCTAATGTACCGCCAGTTAGATCAGGGCTTGTCAGCTGTCAATATACCACATAACACCCTTGAGCACTTAGCCTTGGAGCGGGTAGAATGGAGATCAACATGGTTTAGTGGACTCAGCAGTTTTCAGTCTGCTTGCTTGAATCATCTTCAAGAAGCAAAAGCAAGATCTAAGATGTCAGCCAATCTAACAGTGATCTCATCCCACAATCCTCACTCTTGCTTCATATGCGCCCTCCTTTGTAAATCACCAGCGGGTCTTAAGTGCTACTTAAGATTATTGCACAAAATTTCATAACTGAATCAATTAAGCTGTCAGATCCTTATATGTCGAAACTGACAGGAGAGTCCATTATTATATATATATATATATGTGTGTGTGTCTTGTGAGATTTTATTTTTCTGGCAGATGTTAACAATTTAAAATTTTTTTTTTCTTTGTGCACCAAAATAATTTTAGATAATGAAGGCTTTTTGAATCCTTGGCTTTCGTTTTGAGATTTCTTCTACTGATTTCTTTTTTCTTCATTTCAGTGCTGGAAGAGATAGCATTGTCACTTTGTGGACAGCAGAAAACTTAGGAATCCAAAAAACTGTGGCTGTCTTTGAGGTCAGTCAAACCCCTTTTTTTTTTTTTTTTCAAAATCTTTGTCCAAAGCAGAATCTCTATGAATTGACCATAATTTTGTTTGCTACTAAACTCCAGGGCTCGTAATCAATTTTAATGGCGTTACAATGTAAAAACATTTATGCTGGAGAGAAATCACGAAATCTAAAAGCCTGCATCTAAAAAGAGATTTACATTTAGACAACAATTCAGACTCTCTCGTAATGCACAGGAACGAAACTGGTGATTTTGCAAATGTCACCCTAACTCAAAAAGAACAAAATTCTTTACGTAGAACGTACTTAGAGGGACTACTAATAACAATATTACCAACTATAAACACGCATCAAAAACATATTACATCACCAACCTTTTATTGGATCCATTCTTAAAGAATCTAATGCATGATTATTGAAAACAAATGGTGCATACGTAAAAACATTCCCAAATCAACATGCGGAAAACCACCAAAGCTAATGCCTAATATACACACGCAGATGAATATACAGTGTAACCCGGATATAAGAGAGATTTTCTCTGGTCCCAAATTAGAGCCTGTGTTAATGTATATATAATAGACCAAACCCGGATATAAGAGACTTCTTCTCCGGTCCCGGCAACTCTCTTATATCCGGGTCACACTGAACATTATTATCTGCAACTCACATAACGGAAGAGAATTCTTGTACACTTATATACATAAAGTAATATTTACAGTTTTTTAGTTAGGCTTGGAATTGGTTAATTTCTTGAAAATTTGAATGGACATATTGTCTCTTGCATTATTTGGACTGTTATCCTCATCTTCATTGCCATATTCACAATGTTTCGGCCTCTATGTCTCTGAGATGAGGTATTATGATTACTTGCATTATTTACATCACTCGGACTGTTATCCTCATCTTCATTGCCTTATTCACAACATTTCAGCCTCTATATGTCTAAGATGAGGTATTATGATTACTTGCATTATTTATATTATTCAGACTGTTATCTTCATTGTCATATTCACAATGTTTCAGCCTCTATATCTCTGAGATGAGGTATTATTATTACTTGCATTATCTATATTATTCAGGCTGTTATCTTCATTGTCATATTCACAATGTTTCAGCCTCTATATCTCTGAGATGAGGTATTATTATTACTTGCATTATTTACATCACTCGGACTGTTATCCTCATCTTCATTGCCATATTCACAATGTTTCGGCCATTATATGCACTGGACTTCTTCAGGTGATTGGAATTTTGAACCGAACCCTTTATTTCATCCATCGGGGATAGATTGTTTTAATTCCACGTGCCATGCCTCTTTCAGATGTCTCATTTATTTCCCTTGAACTCAACTCTCCAAGTTTTGGTTCACCACTGCTGTGGCCTGGTATTGAACTCGCAACTTTTTGGGCCTAGTCATTGGATCTAACCAATGTCTTTATCTTTTAGACCCAAAGAGTTGTGAGTTCAATACCAGGCCACAGCATTGGCGAACCAAAACTTAGAGAATTGAGTTAAAGGGAAATAACTGAGACATCCAGAAGAGGAATGGCATGTGGAACTAGAACAATCTACCCTGGTGGAGGAAATAAAAGGTTTGGTTCCAAATTTCAATCACCTGAAGAAGACTGGAGTGTACAATGGCTGAAACGTTGTGAATATGGCAATGAAGATGAGGATAACAGTCTGAATAATGTAAATAATGCAAGTAATCCTAATACTTCATCTCAGAGATATAGACAGACATTGTCTCTCTTTGAATTTGCAACACCATAAATTATACTAATGTTTGTTTAACAAGGCGAATGCACATGAAACCTGATTAACCAATAAAAATCAAATAACACAAAAGTAAAAATATCAAAATTTCTTCTTTTTTTTCTCCCTATCTCATTCTCTGATGAAGCTTTAAGAAAAGTGAAACGTTAGGTTGATAGACATTTCATGTTTGTTCTTTATCTTATTACCTTGTCGGATTCCGAACTATATTTGATTCCAACACAAATATTAAATGTAAATTGGATAGTTTTATTAAAAAACGTTGAGGTGACTGGTTAGCTAATGTTTGCCAAGATGCCATAAACAACCAGTGTTTGTACGTAGCCTAACTCATTGTCAGGAAACGGCTAATGTTGCCATTACCATTTGAGGTGAGAAGAACAGTTACTACACTTTGATCGCAGCCCAATGGCCAGGGAGTGAAGCAAATCATAACTCTAGTAGCACTGGCTGCTTGGTCAATGAATGCCAAATGTTTCCTTATAAGGAAATGGTTAATATTACCATTACCTTTAGAGATGAGAACAGATACTACGTTTTGATCCCTATTCAATGTCCAGGGAGTGAAGAAAAGCATAACTTGAGTAGCACTGGCAGCTTGGTCAGTGAATGTCAAATGTTTCCTTATAGGGAGATGGCTAATATTACCATTAGAGATGAGGAGAACAGATACTACACTTTGATCGAAGCCCAATGGCCAAGGAGTGAAGAAAAACATAACTCGAATAGCACTGGCTGCTCGGTCAATGAATGCCAAATGTTTCCGTATAGGGAGATGGCTAATATGACCATTAGAGATTTGAAGAACAGATACTACACTTTGATCACAGAAATTTAAACTTTATACCATTGTTATTTATTTTTTAATTTCAGCCGATTGAATCTTTATTGTTGGTTACAAAATATTTTCCCAATTCTACTGGTCATTGTTTTGTCACTGCTGGATCCCAAGGTAAGAATTCTCTTGTGGAGTTTCTTAATTTATGCACTTTTAAATTCTCATGCGTCTTTTACTTGCAGTTTTCTATGGAATCTTAAATTCTTCCTTTGCCAGTGATCACTCAGTCAGGGAGTTTTATTATTTTTTATTTTTCCCCAAGCAAGGCAATAAAGCCACTAAGACACAAGGGGTTACTGAGCATGGAAGAATATGAGAAAAAAAAAATCACTATTAAGGAGAGAAATTATTTACATTATTCGGACTATTGTCTTCATTTTTGTTGCAATATTTATTACAATGTTTCAGTTGTACACTCCGGCCTTCTTCAGGTGGTTGGAATGTCGAACTGAACCCTTTATTTCGCTCACTGGGGTAGACTGTCCTAGTTTCACGTGCCATGTTTTTCAGTGAGCGAAGTAAAGGATTCAGTTCGACATTCCAACCACCTGAAGAAAGCCGGAGCGTACAGCGGCCGAAACGTTGTAATAAATATGGTAACAAAGATGAGGACAATAGTCCGAATAATGTAAATAATGTACATAATACCTCATCTCAGAAATATAGACCAAGATAATTACTACAAAGATATATTTTGCATGTACTGATAAAATATTATATCTCATAAAATATCAGTCAGTCAGTTATGTGCCATACGTGATACACGCTTAGGCAATCATGTATCTTTTGATACATGACTGACGAGGCAGATTTTTCCCCGCTGTAGGTTGCCATTTCTTTCTGCAGCAGATCAGTTGCCGTCCAATTGGTTTATATTTAGATTAAGGATGATATCCAAAGGTAAATCACCTGTAAACCCACAAAAACACCAAAAGCCACATTAAATCCCAAGTCATATATCCCACACAAGTGTAAGCCAATAAAACATCAACTGCACATAAATGCCACAGATATTCAGAGAGAGAGAGAGAGAGAGAGAGAATGTGTTCACTTTGAAATTCCCTAAAAATTACTTGGATTGATAGACATCTGAAGAAGACTGGGAGAACAATGGCTGAAACATTGTAATAATCACAATTAAAATGAGGACATTAGCTTTTAAATAACTCATAATTCCAGAACTTCAGATGGAAATTGTTTTATTTACACCATTTATATTCAGACTGTTGTCCTCATCTTTGTTGTTTTTATCACAACATTTCAACTTTTATGCTCTCCAACCTTCATCTGCGTCCTGGGTAAGATGATAAACTACATCTGCGTCCAGGGTAAGACGATAAAATACGTCCAACAGCAAGGCCTCTGATCAGGAGGTTTTGAGCAGCGTGGAACCTTCTCTTAATGGCTGGTGTTCCCAGGTCTACCCTGACTCAGGGTGGTAGCACCTGTTAGGGTCCCAGCGATGGGCATATTGTTAACCCCGAAACTGAGGTTAAAAGTATTTGAAAGTGTAAAAATACATTTTAATGCCAGAAATACTTTGTAAAAATTATTACCAGAAATAAATCTTTGAAGAAAAAAAGCTATTACCAGCAATACGTGTTTGAAAAAAAAAAAACTATTACCAGCAATACGTTTTTGAAAAAAAAAACTTACCAGCTATACAATTTTGAGAAAAAAAATATTTCCAGAAATAGATTTTTGACAAAACCAAACCTTCATCAGTTGTATATTGATCTGGGAATTCTGAAGTAAAGCCTTCATTTTATTTGCAGGAGTAGAATGAGCTTCTTCTAGGGATAGCATCTAGTTCTTTTTTACTTATTTTAGTATTGTTCCCTTGTCAATTTTCATTAAGTGCAAGTATGCCCTGCCCGACCCAGAGATTGAACTCTCAACCCCAAAATGTCACCAATTTCACAAACCAACATGTTTACCCACTAGGCCATTGCTGTAGTAAAGTTAGAGCTTTAAACTTATTGTATATATACTGGCATACAAGGTGACTGGCCGTATAAGACGACCCTAATTTTTCAGGCTATATATGCCCTAAAAGATGTCCCTACCCCAACACCAAATTGTATTTTAAAATGAATAGAATTTCTTAAATAAATTCAGTAAGCATATACTTTTTTTTCACTCAAATTCTAATGCAATAGTGATTTTCCAAGCGTAGCTTAGATGTGGTACAAGGCCGAAAGTAGGGGGCACCCAGTTAGGATCGACCTCACAATAGTGATTTTCCAACCGTAGCTTAGATGTGGCACAAGGCCAAAATTAGGGGGCACCTAGTTATTATCGAATCACAGTAGTGATTTTCCAAGCGTAGCTTAGATGTGGCACAAGGCCGAAAGTAGGGGGCACTCAGTGAGGATCAAACTCACTACTCAGTCGTAATTGTTCTGGCGAAACAAGCTTGCTAACCATTGCACTGCCTTGAGGGGCTCCAAATTCTAATGCAATAATGGTGGTGAGATATTATTGTCAATTAACCTTTACTCTACAAAATTCTTTCTAGAGTTGTCTCCCCTGCCACTGCATTTTTTATGAGGATGCAAAAAACATGAACACCTACTGTTTTAAAATTGTTACAATTTTCATTTGTATTGTGTGCATAGATTTTATTTTTTTGTAAACTAATAAAAGAATTTAAAATGGTGTTTTGAAAATGGAAGTTTAACCTTGTTCCAAAGCAGTAGTTGATGATTTCCACCTTAAAATACTGGAAATAACAGTTGATCCGTGTTTATTTATAGCAACCCGTCTCAAGGTGACATGATGTACCTTGAGCAGCAAAGGGAGAGAATTCTATAGCAACAATTTTCGCCTCGAGTATGTTAAAGGCTAACTACCACAATCTATAATACCTTGTGAGTGGGTGCCGTATTTTCGGTAGGCTATTACGAGTTGCGTTTTTGTTCAACAAGGAGGCGAGGCAGGGGTTAGCCTACCGTCAACAGTCTCCCTTGCTAACAACTTACTATAAACCACAGGATTTAAGGTTCACATTTTATACCTGGAGTATAAGATGGCTCCCTATTTTTTGTACACTGACAAATATGGTAACCTGTCTGCTGATTAGGTTGCAACTGCTACTTCTGTCCATGTTTTGATTGCTGCTGTTGAAGACTTCTTTCTTTATAAGCAGCTCCCATATTATAAATAATGATAAATCCTTGTCTCAGAAATTTAGGCAGAATGTGTTTCAATTATATATATATATATATGATGAAAATGTGGAAAAGACAAAGCAAAATCCGAATATGTGAGTTTACTGTTTTTTAATTTTTTGTTTTTTCTGTCAACGTCAGACGTTACGGTCTAATAGACCATCTTCAGGTCATGGTTAATGGAGACATATTTATATTAAATTTAAGTTAAATGAAGAGATGATATATACAGGACTAGTCAGAAACAGAAAAACTGAAATTCTAAAGTCAGAGTTCTCTTTCTTGGATTCGGTTACGCCGACCGAAACGTCTGACGTTGACAGAAAAAACAAAAAACAAAATAAAAAAAACAGTAAACTCAAATATTCGGATTTTGCTTTGTCTTTTCCACATTTTCATCATACCGTCGGATCTACATCCACATATTTGCTTACATATATATATATAGGGTTTCCGTAAAGTTCATGTGCACTTTAAAAAATTTCTAACTTTATTTGTATTTGCGATAGAAATAATCTGTAAAAAATGTTATAAAGTTTAATGTACCTAGTTTTAAGTATAGCTAAAATAACTAATGTGATTTCAGGCATTACTGTAAATCAGTTGGCAAATGTTTTAAAAAATGTATAACTTTATTTGTATTTGCAATAGAAATAATCTGTAAAAAATGTTATAAAGTTTAATGTACCTAGTTTTAAGTATAGCTAAAATAACTAATGTGATTTCAGGCATTACTGTAAATCAGTTGGCAAATGTTTTAAAAAATGTATAACTTTATTTGTATTTGCGATAGAAATAATCTGTAAAAAATGTTATAAAGTTTAATGTACCTAGTTTTAAGTATAGCTAAAATAACTAATGTCATTTCAGGCATTACTGTAAATCAGTTGGCAAATGTTTTCCGTCAACTGCAAAATCATATTACCCTTTGTATTGCTTATGATGGAGGACATGTGGAAACTTAAATAAAAATTCAATAAAACTTTAAAAAATATAGATTTACATCTTTCTAATTCTTTTTAAAATTATTTTTATCGCAAATACAAATAAAGTTATAAATTTTTTTAAAGTGCACATGAACTAAATGGACACCCTGTATGTATGTATGTATGTATGTATGTATGTATGTATATATATATATATATATATATTTATATATATATATATATATATATATATATATATATATATATATATACCCCACTGTTCTTTATACCGCTCACACACGAAGGACCTCATTGCAAAGCAAGACTAAATTTTCTTTATCCCCACTTCATTAATATCATTCGAAGCTCATAACATATTTGTGGTTAAAAGGTCACCTTGTACACTGACAAATATGGTAACCTGTCTGCTGATTAGGTTGCAACTACTGCTGCTGTCCATGTTTTGATTGCTGTTGCTGAAGACTTCTTTCTTTTAATGCAGCTCCCATATTGTAAATGAGGATAACTCCTTGTCCCAGAAATTTAGGCAGAATGTGTTTCAATTATATACATATATATTTTTTTAAACAGTATAAATTCTCATGTATCTTTTTTTATTTTCACGAACCCCATTCTTTTTCAGGTATTTTAAAAGTATGGGACAGTGTGAAATGTACTGCCATTCTTACAGAGAACTGTGGTCAGCACAATCAGGGAATTCAGCAGATCTGTGAAGTTCCGGGTAACCCAAACGCCAAAGATGAAGCTGATTCTAACTTGATTGTTGTTGGAAATGACTTCATCATTTCACTACACAATATCATGAGTTTAAAGCGTCAAAAACAAGTGCGTATCTCTTGCCAAATATGATTATTTTTTTTATTGGCTGTAGTGTGATAATATTTAGCAATCTATACCGCCTTAATCATCATCATCTATGTGCTGATGATGGCCCTCCACAATTTCCTGTTTTTCGTAGCACTTTATAAAATTCGGTGTTTTTGTTAACTCTTGTAAACGTTGTTCTGCCATCCATTTACTCAAGTTTTCTCAGGGTTTGTTATGGTCGAAGTTCCTTGTACCACGGTGATGGTCCAAGGTAGAACCAATGAAGAATAACTCGAACACAGGTATGGAATAACACAGATATATTAGAAACAGAAATATGTACAAAGGAGTAGAAGTATTAGTAATGACTATCAGATTTGGTTAGAGTGAACTATGTTGTCTTGACAAGAATCACTATTCCAATGTCTTACAGTAATTGACTGACTCTGACTCTGACCGACTCTGACCGACTCTGACTCTGATTCTGACCGACTCTGACTCTGACTCTGACCGACTCTGACTCTGACCGACTCTGTCTCTGACTGACTCTGTCTCTGACTGACTCTGTCTCTGACTGACTCTGACTGACTCTGACCGTCTCTGACTGACTCTGACCGACTCCGTCTCTGACTGACTCTGACCGACTCCGTCTCTGACTGACTCTGACCGACTCCGTCTCTGACTGACTCTGACCGACTCCGTCTCTGACTGACTCTGACCGACTCCGTCTCTGACTGACTCTGACCGACTCCGTCTCTGACTGACTCTGACCGACTCCGTCTCTGACTGACTCTGACCGACTCCGTCTCTGACTGACTCTGACCGACTCCGTCTCTGACTGACTCTGACCGACTCCGTCTCTGACTGACTCTGACCGACTCCGTCTCTGACCGACTCTGACCGACTCTGACTCTGACCGACTCTGTCTCTGACTGACTCTGACTCTAACCGACTCTGTCTCTGACCGACTCTGACTGACTGACTCTGACCGACTCTGACTCTGTCCGACTCTGTCTCTGACTGACTCTGACCGACTCTGACTCTGACCGACTATCTCTGACCGACTCTGACTCTGATTGACTCTGACCAACTCTGTCTCTGACCGACTCTGTCTCTGACTGACTCAGAATGACTGAACTGAAACTCCTGCGTCCTCTTGAGGTGCAGTATTTATGATGTCCGGAAAAGTCCATTATTATTATGGGTCAGTTCCCACAACAATCTATATGCCATGTCCTTTCAGGACATTGGTGATCATGGCTCACCATAATTTCTTCTCCTTTGGAGCTCTTAATAAATTTTGTCTTTTCTTATCTCTGCTAAATTCTGTTCTGCTATCCATTTACTCAAGCTCAATTAGTAAGTTATGTGTTGTTTTCCTCTATCTCTCTTGCCTTCAATCTGTCCTATGAGTATTAGATTTTCCAAGCCCTCTTTCCTCATTATGTTATGTGTTGTTTTCCTCTAGCTCTCTTGCCTTCAATCTGTCCTGTGAGTTGGTTCACATATTTTAACAATTTATTTATTAGATTGTTTATTTAAATTATTTACAATGTTCGGACTGTTGTCCTCATCATTATTGCGATATTCACAATATTTCGGCTGTTGTATGCTCTGGTCTTCTTCAGGTGATAGGAATTTCAAACTGAATGTTTTATTTCATATCCACAAAAAAAAAAAAAGAAAATGTATAAATTCACTTTCATCATATTTTTAGGTTTTATTACAATTCTAATTGCTTTTTAAAAGAATAAACATTGCTGAGTAGTTAAAATAATAGCAGTATTATGCGGAAAAATGTCCTTTAATTATACACCTTAACATCTATATGGGTCATGCAATGTTAACATGTCTGATTTGGGTTTTCTTTCAGTTTTGTGGTTTCTTTGATGATGTTCTAGAAGTAAAGTATTTTGGCAGTTCTGAAGAGTTCTTGGCAGTGGCAAACAATTCACCTCACATCATTGTCTACACTCTAGACACATGGGGATGTCAAATACTTCGTGGTCACTCGGACATTGTGGTCGGTCTGGAGGTGTGTCCGTCTAATCCTCAGCTGATGGCTAGTTGTTCAAAGGTGAGTTCTATATAATAGTATCATAAAGAAATTTTAATTGGGTTGCTTGAAATCTGAAGTTAAGCAGGTGACGGCTTGTGGGTGCCAGGTGCTGTAAGCTGTGATGTGTGCAGGACGTAATGGATAACACCTCGGATTTGTAAATCGGAGAACTAATTTTGGTCAGGTTTGTTATAGTCATTGGGGAAAGGTATGAATCCAGCTTTCAGACCTCTCCACCCCCATTCTATGACTTAAATATTAGAACTTGTATGAGTAAATAATTATTGTACAATCCAAAAATATTTTCTGGTTGCAAAAAGGTTGGTAAGCTGTAAAAAAACAAATTGATTAAAATCCTTTTGTTATTTGTTTTTTTTTTTTTTTGTTTTTTTAAGTTATTGTTCTACTATTTAATTTTTTATTATATTCACACACGCACACACACACACACACACACACACTCTATTATAAACTAAACACACACACACACACACACACATACATACATACATACATACATATATATACACACACACATATATATATATATATATATTTTAGAATTGGACATAGTCCGACAATTTATTTAAAGACATTTATATTATGTTTAACGTTCTTTTTATAGATACAAGTATTTAAGCAAATGCTCTGTTTTATAATAAACAGTATTAAATAACATTTACCGGCCTGAATGTCCGAGAAATTTTCATAGAAAATTTTCGCTCTCCGACAGGAATCGAACCTGTATCCTATACGGAACCATCATTTCGCGTGATGTGCCTTAACCTTTCGGCCACAGAGCAGCGTCTGGTTAGCAAGGTCGATTTTATTATATTTAAACTTAAATCTTCCATGAATCTCTTCTATTCATATCTGCTCTAGCTTATCAAATGTAAACAAATGAAAATTTCATATCACAGCATCCCTCTACCATGGGTGGTTTTCAAGCCTTGTATTGAGTGAACTTTAGTTTGAAAGAAATAGCTGATCTGTGTTTAGTAAATTTCCCTTTTGTGTCTTTAAAAAAAATGTGTAAAAATGAATTTCTTTTGTTCTGCATGACAAATGTATGTCTGGCCGTAAAGCCAATGTTTATATTGAGATTTCTCTGAATTTAGGATAACAGTTTCCGTCTCTGGCAAGCCGAGCCCCCGGGGTCAATACATTGTGTGGCTGTTGGCCGAGGACACACCCTCTCTGTGGAAGCAGTAACTTTTCTCAGGTGAGTCGAAGATAAATCAATTGAAATAAAATTCTTTGAACAAAATCTGTCTAAAAATGATCCAGTATAGACTCTAATATAAAGCCAACCAATATTTGCCTATGGATTCTAGTATGAACTCAACCTGTGCTTACCTATGGGCTCCTGTATATTTTCAAAGCAAAATGATCCAACAGAAATTGAAATCTCAACTCATTTAATATTACTGAGTAAGTCTAGGACAATGGCATCTTTGTCCTCATTCAAGTACTTGGGTTTGGACCTCACACACTTAACACTGTGTTCCTTCCATATATATATATATATATATTATAAATTAACTGATTTAAAATATGGTTTCTTTGCTACACAGGAATTACTATGTTTCAAAAACCGAAGCTAAAAATTTCAAATTTAATTAGATAATTAAAAGCATTAGTTCTGTTTCATCTTCAAGCAAATTTTGGAATAACTTATTTTTACATTTACTGACTTTTAAATGTACATACAATTCATAGTTTTTTGTTTCCCAATGATGAGTTACTTATTTGTTATTTGTAACTCATAATTGATACAATAATAATTAATAAAAATGAACACGCTACCACCCCTATCTAAATGATTGGATTTCTCTGTATCCTTGGAAACAAAAAATTATGAATTGTATGTGCGTTTAAAACTCAGTAAATTTTAAAATAAGTTATTCCAAAATTCGCTTGAAGATGAAACAGAACTAATGCTTTTAATTTAATTATATAATTAAATTTGTAGTTTTCAGCTTCGGTTTTTGAAACATGGTAATTCCTGTGTAGCGAAGAAACCATATTTTAAATCAGTTAATTTATAATATTTATGCTCTGTAAATTTACATTGAGCAGTGTTTTGTAAAAATATCAATTAAGAACACCGGATTATATATCTTACTGTTCTTTCTTTTTATTATAATATATATGCATACATATACACACACCTGTTTTGCTGTATCACGGCTCATCAGTGTGGTTAGACATCCGATTGCTTTGAGCTGTGATTGAAACTCTGCTGATTTGGCATCAGTCAGAGATTCTAGCCCTCAGCTATCGGCGCACAGCTGAGAAAGGGAACCTTTTAACATATTATATACATGATATATATATATAAACACCAAATCAGCATCCAGAACCCTCAATTCATAACTATATATATATATATGATCGACTCTCCCGTCGAATTCGACGTATGAGGGTCAGGCAGATCAGTTCCTAGAAACTGAGAGCCCGACACCGACACATGAGATTTGATTATAGTGGTGAAGGTTTTGTGCAGGACCATCCACACTTTTTGAAGGGACGAATACAGAGACCCGGTGCACTAAGTGGTACAAGGTCCCCAAACGACCCTCCGCAGGTTTTTGAATTCAGAGTTGTCCTTCTCCTAGACCAGTTGCCATCCAAGGCTATAGAACCCGGTCTGTCCTGCTATTTACCCATAGCTGGAGGGCGAAGAAGGGGATTCACACCTTTCCCAAGGGTGTTAGCACGTAAGTGAATGCAATGGATTCGACTGGAATTCCAACTTGGCTCTCCGATTGCACAATCCAAGCCCTTGTCCATTACTCCACCATGCCTCCTCCGCTTTTGGGATTAGGTGCCTCTTTCTCATTATGTGAATCCTTCTCATGGTATTTTGATTGATGATTTTAATCCATGGACAGCTAAAAGTCACAAGAAATCATATCTTGACTATAGGTGTAGGGCTAACAGATTTGGATAATATAATATTTTGCCAGAAGAGTGGCTGGAATTCTTCCTGGCTGTCTCTGGCATTCCCAGTCCCCCCCCCCCCTAATTCCCACTCACTCAATTACTGTCCTTTAATAGCAGCTACATATGTTCAACATATTACAGATTCTTTGGTGTCAGATCATTGGTCAATACAAATTATTTGGTCTCATCATTGGTCAATGCGAATTATTTGGTGTCGGATCATTGGTCAATACTAATTATTTGTTGTCGGAGCATTGGTCAATATGATTTCACTGCTGTCAGATCATTGGCTGGCACAAATTCTTTGTGGTTGAATCATTGGCCAGTATGAATTCTTTGGTTTTTCGATCATTGGCTAGTATTGTTTCTTTGTCGGATCATTTGTCAGTCAGTACAAATTCTTTGATGTCCAATCATTGGCCAGTACAATATTTTAGGGTCCGATCATTGGCCAGCACAAATTCTTTGTGCTCAGATCATTGGCCAGCATGAATTCTTTGGTTTTCGATCATTGGTTAGTACGGTTTCTTTGGTATCTGGTCATTAACCAGCATGAATACTTTGGGGTTGGATCATTGGCCAGTATGATTTCTTTAGGGTCTGTGCATTGGCCAGTACAAATTCTTTGGTGTCGGATCATTGGTCAGTACAAATCCGTTACTGTCCGATCATTGGTCACTACAAATTCGTTAGTGTCCAATCATTGTTGATGAATGACTGAGGTTTTGAGAATGCATGCCTTGTTCAAACTGTTGATCCTACTAGATTACAAGCTCTCTTGCAGAAACGTGACTATGGTCAGCTCTGCTTAGTTGTAGTTTAAGCTATAGGTTGGCTTTATGGGGGATGATTAAAGACAAATGTACCTGTGTAGGTGTCTACAGCAGGGATTAGTTAGCCACCTTAGCAAACAGACACCAGCGGCCAGCCATAATTATGATCTATGCATCCTTTTGTTAGATTTACTTACATGCTATATTTTAAATATGTCATTTTAATCATTTCACCCCAGGCAAGGCAATAAAGCCACTAAGATGCATGGAATTACTGAGTGTTAGAAAATATGAGAAAATTATACTATTAAGAAGAGAAGACAATAAAAGAACAAGAAGATAGATGATAACATTACCTTTAAATTTTTGAAGATCAAAGCTGATTGGACAGCAAGATGCTAGAAGAGAGTTCCACAAGTGAGAAGTGCAAGAGAAGAAACTGTTAGCATAGAACTTATGTTTACATCTAGCAATTTCACCTGTAAAATGATGGGACCTATCCGCCAATCTAGTACTGCACTTAAATTCATATATTCTAGGTATATTAAACGAAAGTGCAACAGAAAAATTACTGTGAAAGTATTTATAGAAAAGGCATAGGGAAAGTGACTGAAGCCGAGATGCCAGGTTAGAACCAATAACATTGCAGATACTTCTTTGGATTTTATCAAGAATCTCTAAATATATGGAAGGAGCACCAGGCCAGATCTTTTAACATCGTTTAATAATTTGATACATATTTGATTTTGTTTTGTTTTGTTTTTTAAAGGTCTTCTGCGAAACTGTTGTTCAGCGTCTCTTCAGACTGCATGCTGAAAATCTGGCAAACACCCGGACATTTTGACACAAGCCAAGTTGTGCAACTGAAAACGAAACTTATGAAGAATGCCCATGCAAAACCTATTTCTTGTGTTGCTGTCTCTCCCAATGATAATTTGGTTGTGACTGGCTCAGAAGATCATACAGCTAAGGTTTGTAACTTGCCAATCATGTCACATTTTTGAATTTTTTTGTACATTTGCTGTGTTTATTTTTTTTTTTTTGTACATTTGGTGTTTTTTTATTAATTTTCTTTAGTTTTTTGTACATTTAGTGTATTTTTCTTTTGTTTTATTTTGTACATTTGTCTTTTTTTTGTTTTTGTTTTTTTTTGCACTGAATTTCATTTATACATTCATCTTTTGCAAAGATGTAGTTTTACTTCTGCAAATATAGACATCAAAATTTTTACCCCTGAAAAAAATGTACACATTGCATTTTTATAAATTTGTAAGTGTGGAATTTTTTGTTAGGGAAGTTTTAATTTTTGGAAAATTGTATGAAAAGATTATTTTGTACCTTTTTACTTCTTTATATTTAGTTTCATATCTCAGTGTTTATATATATATATATATATATATATATATATATATATAGTGTGTGTGTGTGTATATATAGACCTGTGTGTATATGCATGTATATATACATATACACACACACACATAATATTAACTTAAAAACCATCCTATCTATCTGCATTGTATATGTGTGTGTATGTGTGTGTTTGCCTGTGTGTGTGTATATATATATGTTTTGATATTTGAAAGGCTCACTCTAAATGTTTGGCAAACATGGCTGCCTTTGAAGGGCTCACTCTAAATGTTTGGCAAACATGGCTGCCTTTGAAGGGCTCACTCCAAATGTTTGGCAAACATGGCTGCCTTTGAAGGGCTCACTCCAAATGTTTGGCAAACATGGCTGCCTTTGAAAGGCTCACTCCAAATGTTTGGCAAACATGGCTGCCTTTGAAAGGCTACATCTTTTTTCATAGCTGAAAAGAATTAGCATGTGTCCAAGAGATATTTCATGCTGTGTGTCTACTTATTAGTTTGTTTCTTTTGCATTCAGCTTTGATTTTGTGTGTGTCCATATTGTTAATGTGTTTCTTCTCCATCTAGCTTTGGTGTGTATCCACATTGGAGAATCAAGGAGTTCTGAAAGGCCACAAACATGGACTCACATCTGTCCAATTTTCACCTGTTGATAAAGTAAGTAGGAAAAGCAAATTATCATTAAATTTAATTTTTTTGCTATTTAAGTAGCCCAGGATAATCAGATCCAATATTTTTTTTTTAATCATTTCACCCCAAGCAAGGAGATAATGCCACTCAGACACAAGGGATTACTGTGAGGTAAAGAGAGTGAGAAGGCTTTAAAAGAAACAAGAAACCCACGCCTAAACAGGAAACCAGGAATAAATGCGTCATTCCATATCAAATCGACAATTTTATTTCAATGTGTCACTTTTCAGATCAAAACTTAATTTTTTAAATACCGTAATTCCCCATGTATAATACGCTCTCATCCATAATACGCACCTCTAAAATTGTGGGAAAATGCATCTACTCGCGCATAATACGCACCCCTTGTTTGGTAATCAAACCCTATAAATTGTACCTCCACAATTTCATTATGGCCAGCATTTCCTACTCTTATTTTTTAAAAATGGTTTTAAACATAGAATAATATTATTCTAATTTAGTTCAAAATTTAAAATATTATTATGGATTACCATAATTCCTCATGTATAACACGCCTTCATCCATAATACGCACCCCTAAAATTGTGCTGAAAGTGTGGGAAAATGCTTCTGCTTGCGTATAATACGCACCCCTTGTTTAGTAATGAAACCATATAAATTGTACCTTTCCAATTTCATTACGGCCAGCGTGTCCTACTCTTATTTAATAAAATTGTTTTAAACATAGAATAATATTATTCTAATTTAGTTCTATGATAATTCTTATTTTATTTTACATTTCTAAGTATTGTTAGGTACATATGATTGCCATTCTTATGTCATCGCAATCACCGAATGTTAGTGTCAAATTGTTGTATGTCTGTGGTGAGTAGTCATTTCGCAACTGGAATTGACCTATGAAATGGCAATTTTTTAAAGATTTTTTTGTAGCTGTGCATAATACGCACTCCTATTTTTTTGGAAAAAAACAATGCGTATTATACATGTGGAATTATGGTATATAAAAAAATCCTGAAAATTTGATTGCTTTGTTCATCACCAAAAATCTTTTAACCATAACATCATTTGTTGCATATTTTCATATAATTTTATGCTATCTTAAAATTAATTCATGGCACTTTTTTTAAATAATTATTTTCATTATGTCACTTTTTCATATAAAAATCTATTTGTTGCATAACAAAAATGTAAACAAAACCAAAAGTAAGGTTGTTTATCTTCCACCAAATTAGTCAACATTTATCAACAAATAACAAATTTTGTTGAATTTATGATCATAATTCTTATGTGAATATTAATCAGCATTCAAAAGAACTTTTTAAAGATATACAACTTGACACTATTGGGAGATATGAAAATAGTGGCAGATGTGAAAATCCGCCATTTTGAATTTGGCCCAATTCAGTAAAATCCTTGTAACTCGGGCCACAGTCAAAAGTCCACCACAAAATTTTGTACATACCTTGTCAGAAAGCAGACAAATATGTTCTCAAATTTAAAAAAAAAATTTAAGATATGCTTTTTGAGAAATTAATGGTCAAAATTTATTCAATGTCAAATTATTTTATTTGACCTTTAAGCAAAAAAACAAATATATCACCTTTTAGATCTATCCAAGTACTTTAAAATGGTATATAATTTGCTTTGTGAGTGAAAAAAAAACAACTGAGATATTGATATTTCAACTTTGACTATTTTCCGAAATTCACCTTTTTGTCAAAAAGTCATATCTCAGGAAACCTGCGATCTAGAAATGTAAAATAGGTATCATTCAATTCGTATGAGGATGCTTTATAAGGGTTCCAAATTTGAAAAAAAAAATCTGTGTCCACTATTTACATTATTCGGACTATTGTCCTCATCTTTGTCGCCATATTTATTACAGCGTTTCGGCCGTTGTATGCTCCAGCCTTCTTCAGGTGGTTGGAATATCAAATTGAACCCTTTATTTCGCTCACTGGGGTAGACTGTTCTAGTTCCACATGCCATGTCTAATGGATATCAGTTATCTCCTGTTAATTCCCCTCTCCAAGTTCTCCACTGCCTTAACCAAATATTAAACTCACACTCTTTGGTCCAGACATTGGATCTAACTAACGCCTCTATCCACTGTGTCAGTGATAGTCATACCCTTGTTAATTTGACATGGGATGACTCAAACTTCTACTCCTGTTCAAAAGACAGGGGAGGAATGTGAACTGAATAGGAGTAGATAGGCAAACCTATCTACTCCTATTGAGGAAAAAAAAACGAAAAAATAAATGTAGATAAATTTTTAGAGTTTAAATGTTAGAAATGTAGAGTTGAAGTAGGCTTTAGAAGGAGCCGGAAACCCAATCCTAAACAGGCAAGGGATAAACCTCTACTCCTGTTCAGAAGAGTGGTGAGGAGTGTGAAACAGACGGTAGGCAAACCTATCTATGCCTATTAAAGTAACTAAAGAAATTACATTACATTCATTCATTTTATTCAGTTAGTGCATTTTGCACCACCGCTATGGTCACCGCTCCCCCATCTCAAAATTGTGGTTCATGGTGACATTCAAGGCAGAATAGTGTAATGTCTTGCTAGTTCCTTTTGCACCGGTGATGTTTTGAAGTTACTTTCTTCTAGCCTTTGCTTGAAGAGGCAGGAACTGACAAGGCAGCAGGTGGTTTTAATTCAGAGTTTCTTTCTAGACTTGGCTGTCTGCCAAGTCTATAAGACCCAGTTTGTCCTGCTATTTTACCAATAGCTGGGGGAAAACAATTACACAGGCCAATACACTTTTATATTACCAATGATTTTTATAAAATCCACTGCAAAGGTTTTTACCCTGGAAATTGTATTGGGCAACAATTTTTTTTTACTTTTAATTTTATTACAAATATAAAGAAAACGCTAACTGAACAATGCGTGTTTTCTTCATTTAGGATTTTATTTGTAGACATTCTTTAAATGATTCTTTTATTTTGTTTATTTCAGTGTGTAGTAACAGCATCACGTGACAGAACAATACGCATTTGGCGAGTTACAGATCAGTCTGTGGCTATGGTAAGTTGTAATTTTCGTCATCTCTGTTCTTAGAATAAGTACCTCCATTGATTGGTAATTACGAAGTTTTAAAATGAATTTTAAAATTAGAAAAGCTTTCTTACATCTACGAACTTGTTATGTAGTTGATGAATGATAACAAGCACTGATAAGGGTTTGACAGGTTTATTGTTGTTCTACGGAGACTTTATCTGTTAAAACATAATTTAACAAAATGACAGATGAACACTTTTTAATATAATTTTTAAGTACTTAGCAATCTTAAAAATATTGAAAAATATTCTCTTATTTTAGGAATGTTGACTTTAAATTTACTATAGTTATCGATCTTATTTTCTGTGGCTATGGTAAGTTGTCTCTGCTCTTAATTCATTATTGGAATTACAAAGTTTTAAATTGAATTTTAAAAATTAAAAAAGAACTTTCATTTTAGCTTTAATTGAAATTTAAAGAATTAAATGTATTATTTCCAGTAAGCAAAATACTCTGTAGTATATTTCAAACAGAAATTCTATCAGTTGGAGTCGATTCACTATTTTTTGGGTTAAAAATAGCTGATTAGCATCCCTTTTTTAGTCATCTGTCATCACAATGCAATTTTCTTTTATTAAGAAATCTTCCAAAAATAAAATAAGTTTTTTTACTTTATTTGAGGAATATTAGCTGATTTAAAGTATAATTAATCTGATTTGAAAAAATATTTATTTTAAGTTTAATATAACACAGAAATGGATTTTTAAAACAAACAGTAGCTGTGTTTACGGACTTTTTACATGATTAATGAATGATAACACGCACGGATAAGGGTTTGACAGGTTTATTGTTGTTCTACGGAGACTTTATCTGTTCAAACATAATTTAACAAAATCACAGGTGAACACTTTTTTATATAATTTTTAAGTACTTCGTAATCTTAAAAATAGTGAAAAATATTCTCTAATTTTAGGAATGTTGACTTTAAATTTATTATAGTTATCGACCTTATTTTCTGGTAATGTTGTGTACAGTCATACCGGCCACAGCTGTTTAAAACGCTTGTTTTTGTCATGTAGGAAAATTCAATATAGCGCGTAAAGGAAATATTCGGCAAAAAATCCCGTTCGTCAGTAACGTTTTTAACACCTCATAGAATGTAAAGTTCTCAATGCAAACCTGTGATGAAATGTTTTCCTGAATCCTTGATGACTTGGCTGTCCGAAAATAACAACATTAAGATGAAATAATGGAAACTGACCGTGAAAAACACAATTATGCGCAACAGGGTTTTGATCAATTAGTAAACTTCTGGACCTTTTAGGGCGATGTTATAGGGTCCAGATGGCTAATTTTTACACATGGAATTATTCACTGATAATAAATCTTCGATTTGGCTGTGAAAAATGTCACTCGGCAGTTAGCAATAAAAAATTATGGTCAATTTTGTATGAAAAATCACTTTTTCTTATTTAAGAAATTTTTTTTTCACTTCAAAACAATTTTTTTTCAAACTTCAATCCTTTGTCTTTACGTTGGTGTAAATATCATTGAATAAAATGAACTACTATATGACCCGGCGATGGGAAATACGAAAGGTATATAGCGAAAAAAACAGTATCGTCTGCTAGTGTTTTTGCCACCCGGGCCGGTGCCTCTCGAAATAAAAGTGAAGTTGTAATTCATTTTTTAAAAATAAAACTGGGGATATGTTTTAGAAAAAATAAAAATAAAAAATAAAATGAAATAAAAAAAATAAAACGAAAACATTACTTTTTTTTTTCTAAATCAGGAAAAACTTTCAAAACTTTTTAGGATATTAAAAAAAAGATAACTTGCTTTTGTTTATCTTTATCCAGCTATTTTAGAATTAATGAAAGAATGATAGGTCTAAAAAAAAAATCCCAGGCCTATTATAAGATAAAAAAACAAAACAATGGTTCACTTATTCAATTTTTTTTTACTAACAGTTCAACACACACGGTGACATACATGAAAAATCAAAACAAAAGAAGTCTGGACTTTCTCATCGCACTTTTTTTCCCACACTTTTGATACCAAACAATCTGGACTTTAGTGATGAAAAGTTAAGTGGATGGGGTTTATCCCCACCAGCTAAATGATGGCAGTTTATTGTTTATTATTGCTTTGAGAGTTTTTTTATTGCTTTGTCCAAAAAGACAATTTGACTTTTGATTAACCCTTCCTTATTGCTGAGCTGGTATTTGGGGACGAGTGATAGGACTCGTATCAAATTTCTTTTAACCCCTGCTATATATTTACTGTACATTAGCCAATTTCACTTTTAAATGAAAGAACATACTATTTGCTTTCAGATAATACCTAGTTTTATGGTGTTCAGATCAAAAGTTTCTTTGATATTTTATTCAGATGATGACAAAACTGTCATTTTTCTATGTTTTCCTTGTTTTGCCACTATAAAAGTATGAAAATCCTTCTTTTCAGAGAAAATAGGCTGTGACAAAATGACTTTTGCTATTTTTGTGATGATTTATACTTGGGAGAGAGAAAATTCTTAACATAGCAGGCCTGAATAGATGTTATTTAAGCTTAGTAGGACCATAGGACACCTCAAACAACTATGACATACTTTTAAAATAGGTATGTTTATATGCATAAAAAAAAGTAAAAACTTATTTTAATAACCTCAGTGCATGATTTTGATTAGTAAATATAGTTTTTACTTAATAACCAAACACAATCAAGGTTTTGAAGAATTTTTGAACTATAAATTATTAGAATAAAAAAAAAAATGTAAAAAAATGAAAACAATTCTTATAAAAATTCATTATTTATTGAAAAAAAAAATTTTAAGACTATAATGTTCTTAATATATCTTATTTATGAAAGCAATTAAAAGCTTATCTAATTAAATAATGTGATAGTTTTACTGCATTTTTTTTATTTTACTATTCGGAGCAGATTTTCAGGAAAGCAGTAACTGTTTGGAATAAAAAAAAAAAATATAGATGATTTACATTCTCAAAGGAGTCCTGCTTTTAACTAATAAAACAAAGTTTATGATCAGAATTTAATTTCTAGAAATTTCATGAAATTAAGTGTGTATGGGGGGGGTAACAGGTGCCCCCCCTTTTTTTTACCAAGATTTTCTAAAGATAATAATTTAAAAAATAGTTTCTATGCTTTTTGCATTAAAATCAATTATGTGTTTTTTTTTTATAATATTTTGTTTCTCATATTTTTGGGGGCTTTTTTTTTTTTTTTTAGGTATTAGAACATGAAATGCCTGTCATGAAAGTTGTGCTCATCAACCAGGGCCGTCAAGTTCTCAGTGGGTAAGTTTCCAGGCCTTTCCTACTCCATCTTACACCCTAAACCTATCCTTGTATGTTCATCGTCACTAATGCATTTCTGAAAACAAATTTTCTAAATGAACAAAGAATGCATGTATTAGTTAAAATTCCCCCCTTTTTAATGTAGGTCTGACACGTAATGGGTTAATCAGGGTAAACCCACAAGCGTCATTTTAATTTGTTGTTATCTGCTTTTGAAATTTAAAAATAATTTTTTACTCACCAGTTATTTACTATCACCTGAGGAAGCACATTTTGAGTGCTGAAACATGAAAGCTATTGTGTAGCGATTTTTGACATGGTTTTGTTTTAAACTCATAGATAATGTTAATCTCTACTCTCTATTGAGCACTTTTTTAAAAAGATTAAATGCTACAGACTGTGGAATTATATTCCATTTGTTCTTATTCCATATCTGGAGATATATATATGTGTGTATATATATATATATATATATATATATATATATATGTATGCAGGTACGCAGTGAAATAGGAAAGAACACGTTAGGTAGATAATCCGGTGTTCCTTAATATTTAGCTTTATTTTCAAAAGGACAGTGCTCCATACAGAAGTAGAGCTTATATTATAATAATATTTTTAGTTTTTAAAAATATGATTCCTCCGCTACATAAGAGTTCTCATGTTTCAAAAGCGAGAGCCGAGACCCCTAACATAATTTTTTAAGTTATGAAGAGTTAAGGCGTCTGGACCCGCTTCCTTGTCAAGCGAGAATTTGGGAATAAGCTATCTTTTGGTTAGCTGGTGTTTATAACTACGGTATCATTGGAACATTTGTTGCTATGGAAACGGCTAGTTTCGGCCGTTGAAGTTTGGTGGTTTAAGGGGCTAAGAATTAATTTTTATCTACAGGCCAGTCCCTTTCTAAAGAAGCGTATCAAGTTACAATGTCCAGAGTGTTTTTGGCTTATGCTAGTCAGACGGCGTCTTTTTTATTTATGGGTTTGCCTTGAGTCGTTGAGTGACTAGAAGGTTATGTATATATATATATATATATATATATATATATATATATATATATATATATATATGCACATTTCATTAAAAACGACTGACAATTTAGTTTTTTATATAATTTCTCGTGCGATCAAATAAAGTTTTTCTTTTCAGAGGATAAATTATATAAAAACTGTCCGAATGTTCTTTTTATCCGAGCGCTTTCGGCTATACATTTAGCCATTTTCAAGGATTATATTTCAACTGTTAGAATTAGAAATAGAAATAGTTTGTTATATGTATGTTTTATAAAGTGATTCATTTTTTATATATATATATATATATATATATATGTAATTTGGCAGCAACTTTTCTTTTAAACATGTATCTATAATTTTAGTATTTTCTATAAGTATTTTACGTATATCAGATTGCATAAGAGAAACAGTATGTGACTTAATATGTAGTTTAATGGAGCTAGAATTATTTAGATGCAGCTCTCCAGAAGATTAACTCTGCATCTAAATAATTCTAGCTCCATTAAACTACATATTAAGTCACATACTGTTTCCCTTATGCAATCTGATATACGTAAAATACTTATAGAAAATACTAAAATTATAGATACATGCTTAAAAGAATATATATATATATATATATATATATATATATATATATATATATATATATATATATATACACACATACATACATACATACATACACACACACACACATATATATATATATATATATACACACATACATACATACATACACACACACACACACACACACACATATATATATATATATAATATATATATATATATATATATATATATATACACACACACACATACATATATATATATATATATATAATAATAATAATTGGCCACTCGATATCGAGGACACCCGTTGCAATGCACAGCTAGCTAGCGCATATTGCAACATTTGCACAGGCATTTTGCAATTTTCCACCTGGGAAATGCCCACAGAGCCCACCTCCAGTTTATACTGTTATTGGCATGTGCAGAACCAATTAACAGTTTTTAGAGTGTTGGTGCGAACCCAGCGTGATCATAAATGAACAAGGCTGGCCACCTCAACTCGCAATCACGGTGTTTTTGTGATATCGTGCTAGCATTGGCCAACGAGGTCTTCCACACAGTTTCCTCTCCCAAATTCACTCACAAGGTTTTGGTGGACCCGTGGCTATGGAACAGACACTTGCCAAAGGTGCCCTGCGCTTGGAGTCCGATAGCTGCTGAAATTAATTCCAGCCAGGATTCGAACTCAGTGCCTTGTGATTCTAAAGCAACGCCTTAGACCACTCAGCCACACAGCCACAATTGCGTACAGTACCAGGTGTTCCCAAGCGGTCCCCCATCTAAGTACTGACCTGACTCTACAATGCTTAACTTCGGTGATCGAACGAGAACCAGTGTTTTCAGCGTGATTTGACCATACACATACATGCATGCATGCATACATACATACATACATACACACACAAAAACTGTTAACTTCTATCTGTTGCTGTTGCTAAGGCAACAGGGAGAGAGAGTGGTGAAATTAGAAGCAAAATGGATATTTGGTAGTGGCCATTGTCATTGACATATCTCTCCCAGCATGTTGGTGTTGACATCAAACGCTGATCTGTTTTGTCTCTCTCTCGGCATGTCAGTATTGCCATCAGATGCTAGTCTCTGTCGGGTCTGTTTCAATTTGGGTGTATATAGTTTTTAGTCAGTTCAAAATTAAGGTTTTGGTTTTGGTTTTTGAGCAGGAGTGGCTCGGACATAATATGTCATTAATTTTGTTTCGGTTAAAGCAGATGTATGCGTGGAGCTGATGCATAGAAAATGTATCTATGTAGTCTGCTTCGGGTTGTCGAGCAGTCAACATCCAGTTTGTGTAGAAAATCTGAGATGCACGACAATACAAATGTAGCTAGCTGGTCTTGTGCAGTCTTTTGCTGCTAAGTTGGCAGCATTTCTCTCTCTGTTGGTCAAACGTTATTTTGCCTCTGTCTGACCACCATTCATACATTCCTTTCTATGTCCCTTGTGGCTCAGTACGTTCTTTCTCTGACTTCTAATGCTATGTCCCTTTTCTCTGGACCTTCCCAGTCACCGCATTCCCTCTCCTGCGATCCTCTCCACTTGCCACGTTTCTTTTCTCTGAAAGTTGCTATGTCCCTTTTGTTATGGTGACCTCCCTACATTAGAACGAACTCGTCCTCCTTCATAAATACTAACCTGCGAGACTTCCTAAGCTGGCAGTAGGGATGCATTATAAACTCAGAGTTCGGACGGACTAATAACGCTCTTATTTTGTATATATGTTCTGTTATTTCAATACACTTGTCCAACCTGCCTTTTTCTTTCCTCGTCTTTCTCTCTGGCCCCTAACAGGCCACAACATCTGTTTACATTGTTCGGACTCTTGTCCTCACCTTTGTTGCTATATTCACAATGTTTTTATGGTTTTCATTTTAAGAAAATATTTTAAACAATTACTTGTTTATTTACATTAATGTTATGGTGACCTATCTACATTAGAATGAACTCTTCCTCCTTCATAAATACTAACCTGCGAGACTTCCTAAGCAGGGGCAGTCAAGACGCAGTCTCCGACTGTGTGCGTCTTCTGTCGAACTCTCTGCTTTGGCAGAGAGGAACCCGGACGAAGCGTTGCCGAAGGATAAAGTTTCGTTTGGGGGGGTAGACAGACCCTGAACCTGCTCATGCGAGTTCTAAGGGAATATTTTTGGTTGAGTCTACGGGCTCGGAGAAACCCAAGGTAAACTCGGCCTTGTGCCACATACATTCCTCGTGGGGGGACTGTTAAATATCGACAGTCGGGACGCAGTGTAACCTGACAGTTCGGACAGACACTTCTATCTGCTGACTAACAACACTCTTATTTTGTATATATGTTCCGTTATTTCAATACACTTGTTCAAACTACCTTCTTCTTTCCGTGTCTTTCTTTCTGGCCCCTAACAGGCCACAACATGTTTCCCTTAACCCAAACTTTTCTGATTTTGTGGCAAAATGTGTGACAATGTTCCTCCATTGTTCATTATTTACTGCACTTGTGATAACATCCAAGGTTGATAGTATTTGAATATACATCAAACTCGCAATGTATGCAGGTTTGTCTTCTCGACCATGATCGCTTTCAACAAAAAAATGAAGTCAATTCTTTTTCAAGAGTTTCTAGTTGGGGAAATAGTAGCAATATTATTTCTCACTTAACCAAAGGTTTGGTTTTGTTTATTTTGTTTTATGGCATATCAACCTCAATGGGTTATTTAATGCCGACAACATTTTTAGGATAGATTCGTATGAATAGAATATGTATTCTTTGGTTTAGATTGGTTTGGTTTATTTTGTTTTACGGCATATCAACCTCAATGGGTTATTTAATGCCGACAACATTTTTAGGATAGATTTGTATGAATAGAATATGTATTCTTTGGTTTAGATTGGTTTGGTTTATTTTGTTTTATGGCATATCAACCTCAATGGGTTATTTAATGCCGACAACATTTTTAGGATAGATTCGTATGAATAGAATATGTATTCTTTGGTTTAGATTGGTTTGGTTTATTTTGTTTTATGGCATATCAACCTCAATGGGTTATTTAATGCCGACAACATTTTTAGGATAGATTCGTATGAATAGAATATGTATTCTTTGGTTTAGATTGGTTTGGTTTATTTTGTTTTACGGCATATCAACCTCAATGGGTTATTTAATGCCGACAACATTTTTAGGATAGATTTGTATGAATAGAATATGTATTCTTTGGTTTAGATTGGTTTGGTTTATTTTGTTTTATGGCATATCAACCTCAATGGGTTATTTAATGCCGACAACATTTTTAGGATAGATTCGTATGAATAGAATATGTATTCTTTGGTTTAGATTGGTTTGGTTTATTTTGTTTTATGGCATATCAACCTCAATGGGTTATTTAATGCCGACAACATTTTTAGGATAGATTCGTATGAATAGAATATGTATTCTTTGGTTTAGATTGGTTTGGTTTATTTTGTTTTACGGCATATCAACCTCAATGGGTTATTTAATGCCGATAACATTTTTAGGATAGATTCGTATGAATAGAATATGTATTCTTTGGTTTAGATTGGTTTGGTTTATTTTGTTTTACGGCATATCAACCTCAATGGGTTATTTAATGCCGACAACATTTTTAGGATAGATTCGTATGAATAGAATATGTATTCTTTGGTTTAGATTGGTTTGGTTTATTTTGTTTTACGGCATATCAACCTCAATGGGTTATTTAATGCCGACAACATTTTTAGGATAGATTCGTATGAATAGAATATGTATTCTTTGGTTTAGATTGGTTTGGTTTATTTTGTTTTACGGCATATCAACCTCAATGGGTTATTTAATGCCGACAACATTTTTAGGATAGATTCGTATGAATAGAATATGTATTCTTTGGTTTAGATTGGTTTGGTTTATTTTGTTTTACGGCATATCAACCTCAATGGGTTATTTAATGCCGATAACATTTTTAGGATAGATTCGTATGAATAGAATATGTATTCTTTGGTTTAGATTGGTTTGGTTTATTTTGTTTTACGGCATATCAACCTCAATGGGTTATTTAATGCCGACAACATTTTTAGGATAGATTCTTATGAATAGAATATGTATTCTTTGGTTTAGATTGGTTTAGTTTATTTTGTTTTATGGCATATCATCCTCAATGGGTTATTTAATGCCGTTAACATTTTTTTATTGCTGGTAATATTTTGTTTTGTCAAAAATCTGTTTCTGGTAAAAATTTTCCTTCAAAATTGTATTGCTGGTAATAATTTTTTTCAAAAAAGTATTGCTGGTAATAGTTAACTATTTGCCCA